>JAKFHU010001178.1:1200000-2400000 GCA_023783475.1 Daubentonia madagascariensis | reverse complement strand
ACATGTACACAGAGGGAAGTAAAACTCAGTGGAAATCAAGCAGTGGGGAAGGGGGAGTTGGAGAAGGGCAAAAACCCACGTAATGGGTACAATGAACACTATCTGTGTGATGGGTACACCTGTAACTGTGACTCAAGCATTATAAAAGCCATCCATGTAACCAAAAACATTTGTACCCCATAATATTTTGAAATAATAATTAAAAAAACAATGTAGGAGAAGTAGAAAAAAGACGAGGCTGATGAAAAGTGATAAAAGCTTTTAGAGGTTTATCCAGAGATGGTGTCAATACCTGATTTCTGTATTTAAAATGAAGTCCTGCTTATGAATGTGCGGTGTTATTTCTAAGTCTGAGACCTGATTCTTTCCTTTTCCTTTTATTTTTAGTCGACACATAATAATTCTACCATGTGTATTTATGAGATACAGAGTGATATTTTGATACATGTACACAATGTGTAATAATCAAACACACTGATTATCAAACACATTGAATATAAGTATATTCCCTCAAACATTTATTAATTCTTTGTGTCAGGAATATTCATAATCCTGTCTTCTGGCTTTTTGAAAATATGTAATAAATTATTGATAACAATATTCACCCTACAGTGCTACAGAACAGTAGAACTTATTCCTCTTGTGTAGCTATAAATTTATATCCATTAATCAACCTCTCCCCATCCTGCCCTCCTGCCACGCTTCCCAGACTCTAATAACCACAATTCTCTTCACTTATTTTTAGTGTATGTATGAGAATGCTTTTTTTTATAAAGAATAGTCATGCTTTCTTAAGTTTCAAAGCCTTCTTTTATTTCTTGATGTTTGTAGAAGCTGTCATTCCAACAACAGAATATGACCACACATGTGTTTTGGGCTGAATTGTGTGCCACCAAATTTCATATGCTGAAGTTCTAACCCCATGGCCCGAGAAGACTAATACAGCAAGACACTTCATAATATAATGAAGAGAACATAGACTATATCCTAACTAGTGGTTCTAATTTTTGAAGAATTACTATAGATTTGACCATTAACCATATTCTTCAATATATAAAATTTCTCTAATAAAGAATCTTATCTGTTTAAGGATTAAATTAATTAAAAAGATATTCCACTACCAGCCTTATTCCTTTAATAAAAATGGACGTAAAAAGAAAAAATAAGATGTTTTATGTAAATTGTACTATGAATACATTTTTGTGTGGTTTTAACAGCTGAATGTCCAGGAAACACTCCAGCTCTATTTTTGTGTCTAATTGCAATTGTGGTGAGCCATGCAGTTTCTATTTAGCTACGGTTGAACTTCTCTGAACTCAATTGGTCTCCTTAAAGCATCACATTTTCCATAGATTTGCAGTGTTCTTGGGCTGACCTCAGGGTTAACATCTGCTGTTGGATGTACCGGATCCTCATTCTATCCAGTTGTTAATGAACACAAAGAACTGCTATCACCACTGAAGTATTGTTTTGTGATTTTTAAGATTTTAATTATCCTCCTGAAAGACTATGACAGCTTTTACAAATACCTGATGGCATTCTTTCTAAAAAGTGGCCATAAATTCACTGTCAAAATTCACCTGAAATGATAAGACTTACTTTTGAGGACATATATATAGCAAAGTTAAACGTCACGCCAAATGTACTGGATCCAAGATTTGTACTTGAGTATTTTGTTTTATTTTTTCTAAGCATATTCATTATTCTAAGCCACTACTGTAGTATATATATACTATATATTGGATATTATATACAAAGTATTTTATATATATCATATATACAATATATACGTACTTTATAACAAAACTAATTTTACCATCGACTAATTTATATAAACAAGAGTTAAGTTCTTATGGCATACAGTACATCATTTCACTTAAAGTTGCAGTTCCCAAGAACTATCAGTGACATTAAGTGTGGACACACTGTATATGTAATATACAGATAAATATTATAGTGTGTATGTATATATATGTATACGTATTATTTATTACATCCAGAGTGTGTTGCTTTGTAGTAATGAAATATATACTATATTTACTGTAATATATTTATAGTCTATATAGTAGTGTTTATAGTAGTATATATACATATACTATATATATAATAGTATGTGTGTGTATATAGATATACACATATATCTCTGTATATATCCATATAGATTTATACAGTAACGTGTTGCTTAACGGCAGGGACACATTCTGAGAAGTGCTTTGTTAAGTGATTTTGAAATTGTGCAAACCCTGTAGAGTGCACTTACACAAACCTAGATGGTTTAGCCTACTACACACCTAGGCTATACGGTATAGCCTATTGCTCCTAGGATACAAACCTGTATGGCACGTAACTGTACTGAATACTGTAGGCAATTGTAATATAAAGGTAAGTATTTCTGTATCTAAACATATCTAAGCATAGGAAAGGTACGGAAAAAATATAGCATAAAAATGGTTCACCTGTAAAAGGCACTTACTGTGAATGGAGCTTGCAGGATTGGAAGTTGCTGTGGGTGAGTCAGTGAGTGAGTATTGAGTGAACATAAAGTCCTAGGACATTACTATATGCTACCATAGACTTTATTAACACTGCACGCTGAGGCTACAGTAAATTTATTTTTAAAATTCTTTCTTCAATAATCAATTAACCTTAGCTTATTGTAACCTTTTTACTTTATAAACTTTTTGATTTTTTAAAACTTTTTGACTCTTTTGTAATAACACTTAGATTAAAGCACCCATTGTACAGCTGTACAAAAATATTTTCTTTTCTTATATCTTTATTCTATAAGCTTTTTTCTATTTCCATTTTTTTTAACTTCTTTTGATAAAAAGTAAGACACAAACACACACATTAGCCTAGGCCTACACAGGATCATGAGGATCATCAGGACCATCGATATCACTGTCTTCACCTCCACATCTGGTCCCACTGGAAGATCTGCAGGGGCAATAACAGGCATGGAACTGTCACCTCCTGTGGTAACAATGTCTTCTTCTGGATACCTCTTGAAGCACCTGCCTGAGGCTATTTTGCAGTTAATTTTTTTTATTAGAAGAAGCACACTTTAAAACAACAATAAAAGGTATAGTAAATACATAAATCCATAGCATAGCCATTTATTATCATTATCAAGTATCAGGTACTGCACATAATTGTACGTACTATACTTTTATATGACTGGCAGCGTGGTAGGGTTGTTTGCACCAGCACCACCACAAACACGTGAGGAGTGTGCTGTGCTACGACATTGTAGCAGCTATGATTGGAACTTTTCAGGTCTGTTATAATCTACAGGACCACTGCTGTATATGTCGTCCATCGCTGACCAAAGCATCATTATGCAGCACCTGGCAGTAGATGTGTTTTGAATCTAATATTGTGTTGCCATAATTTTGGTAAGCAGTCCATTTTTTATACAATAGATATTAAAGTATTCGAATATGTCAACATGATATGCAATCATGGACATTTTAGACAGGCAGCATCTCATGGGAGTTAAGGTCTGAGCCCTGGGCATTGCATTGGTCTGGGTGATCTGAGATGTTATATCAGCTGCACCAATCTCTACCTCTGTACCCATGGCAGGGGACGTAACTCCCTGAGTGTCAATATCTTCATTTATAAAACAGGGATGGTATTATTGCTTGTGTCCAGAGGGCTTTGCTTTGAAGTCACAAAATAATGCACCTCTACAATTAGAATCCGCCAGCATGCAGTAAAAGTCCAATATATCTTTATTCTATTACTTTTATCAGCAATTCCAACACAACATACGGTTTCATTGAACCATCCCTCAAAAAAGAAATTCAACGCAATTCAGTTATATAAATATTCAATTGTTGGCTATGTGCCAGTAACTGTGATAATGTACGGTACACAGCTGCAAACCTTGGTAGTGTTTTTTGTTGTTGTGTTTATTTGTTCCTCATCAGGAAACTTTAAGGGAGGGTTTCTGAATTGTGGAACTGCTGGTATTTGGGGCTGGATAATTCTTTGTCAAGAAGGGCTGTGCTGTGCATTGTAGGGGGTTTAACAGCATCCCTGACCTCCACACAGTAGAAGCCAGTAGCATCTCCTCCATCCCCACCTCACAGCTGTGACAACCAAAATTGTCTCCAAACATTGCAAGGTGTCCTTCCCCGGGAGGGGAAATCACCTCCATTTGAGAACAAAAGCTTTAAAGAAGTAGTAGCTAAGCAGCAGCACAGCAAGATGCCATAAGCACTAAAATAACAAATGAAACAATCTTGGCCTATGCTAGGGGACCCTACCTTGGCAATGTGGGTCTGGACAGATTTCTGCTACAAGTATGTTCTTACGAGGGACCTGGAGATTAAATACAGTTAAGTAAGCAAATATTGTGCATGGCAGAAGAGAATCTGTGGGAAAGTCCAATGTGAAAGAATAAGTTGCATTTCAGGAACTGAAACAAGTTTGATAAGGCCATAATATGTACAATGAGGGGACACTGAGAGATGTTTCTACAAGGAGAAGTAGGAGACAGGTCATGAAACTCCTTGTATGCCCTTTATCTCAAAAGCAATAAGAAGCTATTCAAGAATTTCTACAGTGGGATACTGTATTCATTAGGAATATGCTTGACTGCAAGTGACAGAAAAGTCCCAGTAGCACAAGGAACCAGACTTCTTTCATTTTGTCGCTCCGCTAACCTCAATACATAACTTCCATTGTGTGGTCCAAAAGGGCTGCTGAAGCTCCAGCCATTAGTTCTGCATCCCGCTGGCAGCAAGAAGAATCTCTCTAAGGAGTTAGAAATTTTCTCTTTTAAGGATTCTTTTTTGATGTATGCACAGCACTTCTAACAATCACCAATGTAAGAGAGAGAGGAGAGTAAGGATTATGTTCTAAGTGGCCACAATCTCAGCTAAAAGACAGGGGATCTGAAAATTGTTGGAATCAATTGAAACGTACAGGCACACAAGCAGGAATGTTCGAACTATAAGAGAAGTGTTTTATTTGGTCCCGGAAATTATAACCATTATTCCTGCCTCTAATACCTATTAAATATTTTAACTGATACGTGAAAAATATGATAGTGTAGGGATCACTCTTCAAAGTATATTAAGAAATATACTTTGTTACTAGGGACTATTTTTACTTCCATTCTGTCCAATACTGTAGAAAGTAGAAAAAATTTAAAAAAAAACAAGTAAATATTGGTAATTTCCATCCTATTTCCATGTCCCTCTGTGATAACTTAACACATCTCTGACCAATTTTTTGGTTTTTTCTCTCTTTCTTTTTGTCTTAGTTGGTATTCTGAACTATGTCGCATACAGAGGTATATGCAGGAAATTTCCCCACAAATGAAAAGTTCATATGATCTAGCAATTTCCATGCTAACAATCAATCCAAGTGAAATAAAATGTTTATAATGGATTTATTTAGAATCACCTAAAGCTGGAAATACTGGAACGCACTTTAACTGGGGAATGGATAAACAGTACATTCATACAAAGTAACACAGCTCGGTGATTAATTTAAAAAAAAAAAAGAACAAACTGTGTAAAGCCAAAACATGAAGGATTCTCAAATATATCAAGCTAAGAGGATGGTGTCAGGCTCAAAAAGCTACATATTGTATACACCCATGGATACAACATCCTAAAAAAGGCAAAACTGTAGGCAGAGCCCTTACATCAGTGGTTGCCAAGACTAAGGATCAGGGGAGGTTCTGGCCACAAAGGGTTAAGATGGAAATTTTGGGGGTACAGAGATGTTCTATGTCTTCCTGGTGGGTGGTGGTTCCATGACTGCACGCATTTGTCAAAAGTTGCATAACTCTACACACAAAAAGTATACATTCTATAATATGGAAATTATTTCTGAAAAATCTTAAAAATGTTTATAGGAAACATTATTTTCCATTGATGAATGACACATAGATAGAGGAACAAGTGCCAGACCAGGAAAACCTGGTTTAAAATGTGACCCATCTTGAAGTTTCTAGATGTTTGTAGGATGTTTCATTAGGATGACACTCTCTGAGTTGTTGACATAAACTCTGAAAGGGACTCAGTGATGCTTGTGCCAAGTGGGGAGATGGATTGAAGGTAGCCCAGGCTGAATTCAGGGAGAGCAGTTAGGACAGTATTTTAATATTTTAAGAAAAAATATATTTGGCAATAAAGGGGATCTTTCTCATGAGTGGATATTGGCCACTACTCAATGCTAATGTTTTACACTGCAGAAGCCAGAGTCAAAACAATGCGTCCTGGGAAGAAAGTTATCGGTGTGTGTTCCATTTAGAACTTGGAGGAAGGTGGACTTAAAGTGTGCATGCTAAGTTGAAAATTTCCTTGTTTCTGTATTTTTATTGATATACCATAGTTGTACATATTTGGGGGCCATGTGTGATATTTTGATACATGTATACATGTATAATGATCAAATCAGGGTATTGGATAGTTATCACATCAAATATTTTACTTCGCATTGGGAACATTATAATTCTTTTCTTCTAGCTATTTTGAACTATGCCATAAATTATTGGTAATTATAATTTCCTTATTGCACTATTTAATACTAGAACTTGTACCTTCTATCTGAACGAATTGTTTGCATCCTTTAACTAACCTCTCTTCACACCTGTGGTAACCACCATTCTACTCTCTACCTCCATGAGATCCAATTTTTTCAGCTCTCATATATAAGTGAAAATATGCAATATTTGTCTTTCTGTTTCTGGCTAATTGCACTTAACATAATGACCTCCTGTTCCACCCACGTTGCTGCAAATAACAGGATTTCATTCATTTTTATGACTGAATAGTATTCCATGGTGTAGATATACCACATTCTCTTTAGCCGTTCATTTTTTGACGGACACTTAGGTTGAGTCTGTATCTTGGCTATTGTGAATAGTGATGCAAGATGGAAATGCAGATATCTTTTTCATATATTGATTTCCCTTCTTTCGGATATATACCTAGTAGTGGGATTGCTGGATTATATGGTAGTTCTATTTTTAATTTTTTGAGGAACCTCCATACTGTTTTCCACAGTGGGGATATTTCTAAGTTGAAAGGTCAATATACATAGGAGTTTCCATCAAAAATCTTCCTTGAGTCCAACTTCCATCAAACATTTATTTGTTAGCAAATGGGACCAAAAGGCAGACTTTATGTATAAATTGGTATTTGTACACCAAAAGGAGGAGAGTGAAGTTGACAATTCAGAAGCTTTGGGGAGTTTCATGGGTATTATTTATCAATGTTGCATAACAAGTTACCCCAAAGTTAGGAAAGAAGAAAAGCATATAATTATCTTATGATTCAAGTGGTTAAAGACTGATAATGGAACCTATTGGGTATTCTGCTTTATCTTTACAGTCAGTCTTGATGAAATCGTAAGGGGATGGGAAACAGGTATTCAACAACGTAATGTTACTTTTTTTGTGTGTCTTTCCCATGCATTAAGATAAATAAGTCATCAACATATATCCCTATCCACACACTAAAAAAAATAAATAAATAAGTAAATGTCACTAATCACAATAAATGCAATAAAGTTATACATTTTCAACATAGGGAAAAATTTTAAAAATAAACCTTCCATATTGGAAATTTAATAGCATTCTTCCAAATAAATGTTTAGGTTAATAATTAAATCAAAATTGTAATTATAATTTTACTCAATTAGAAACAAGTGTTAAAGACAAGTTCATATAGAAACCTCTATGGTACGGCTAAAGTAGTACGCTGAGAAAAATCTACATATTAGAAAAATTTATTAGAAATTAAGAAAGAATAAAAATCCAATGGATTATGCATTGAACTTGGGAACCTGGAAACAAGTAGAGCAAAATATAGCCAAAGAAAGAACAAGAAGAGATTAATAAAAATACAAGACAAAAATAAGAACATGGCAATTAAAAGCTTTGGCTAAAGGATTTAATGTCTCCCCTAAAGCAACATGAATTATCCTGCTAGAATTGCGTTTTTGTTCTACCACAATAGCTGCACCTGCATGAGTTACAGTAAAATGTTCTTGTTGTTGATGTGGGGTGGAAATCAAGACCAACTCCTGGAGGGGCCAACTGCTTGGATCAGGATTAGAAATAGGATTTAGGGTTGGAGTAGGTTTTTTTTTTTTTTTGCTTAAATCCTGGCTTCACTAATCATGAGGTGTGGGCATTATTTAATATTCCTGGACCTTTGTTTTCTCATGTAAAAATTGAGACTCTTAGTAGCCATTAACTCACAAACAAAAAACTTAGGCATTTGGAGTACATAGCTCAGCTGATGCACAAAAAAGTTTGACAAAGGTGACTTACTAGTATATCAAGATAAAAAAAAATTCCTTAATTCCATCTTTTTAAAAATATATTTTTATAAGAGGTCCTCAGTGTATTAAGTACCCCAAAAAAGATGATTTCCATCTAGGGCTTGAAATCTCTTGGGCTAACTGGCCTGCAACAAGTCAAATATCATGAATAGAATGATATTCTATATTATATATAATGATATATAATACACTGAAATTTATACAGCCTGGAGAAGGGAATTTGGTGGTGATTTAAAGGGCAACATAAAGTGTTTGATGAATTCTGCTCTATGTTTTTACTGTGGGGATTCATAAAAGGGAGCAGGCTTGAAGTATCACATCCTGGAGGCTATAACCTCCAACACAGGTGTAAAGAGAAAGTATATTTTCTCTCCTCCTTTGTGTCTAGTAATAGTGCAAATACACATCCCAAACCACGCAAAGTTTCATACTGGACAAAATTTTGTAGTAAATATTTCACCATTTTGCCTACCTACTTCCAAAAGGATTAGAAGTGACTCATTACAAGTTACAAATTAGAGATTGAGATCATTAGATGTACATAGACAAAGGGTTGCACACAGTTAAATAACTGTAAGTAATATGTACTGTGATGGTTAATTTTATGTGTCAACTTGACTGGGTTAAGAGAGGCACAGATAGCTGGTAAAACATTATTTCTGAGTGTGTCTGTGAGGGTGTATCTGGAAGATATTAGCAGTTGAATCGGTAGGTGAGTAAAGATCTGCCCTCACCAACACGTATGGGAGGGCATCGTCTAATCTGTCGAGGGCCCAAATAGAACAAAAGGGTGGAGGAGGGGCAAATTTACCCTCTGTTTGACCCGGGACACCCGTCTTTTCCTGCCCTTGGACATCAACCCTCTTAGTTCTCAGGCCTTCAGACCCAAATTGTAACTACACGGCCAGCTTTGCTGGGGCTCTAGCTCAGACAGCAAATTGTGGGACTTCTCAGCTTCCACAATCACGTGAGCCAATCCCTCATCATAAATCTCTTTCTGTATATCTATATGCATCCAACTGATTCTGTTGCTCTGACTAATACATGTTCCTAAGCCATTTTGACACATTTCTATTTTTTTAAAAAAGTTGTAATTTTGTTGAAAACAAAATTTACATAACCAGCCTATGATGAACAAATAAGAGAAATCAGGAATGATAGTTGCAATTGGAAACTTTTTGCCAGATTGTAAACCATTGGAAAGGAATGGTCACTTCTAAAACTAGACGGGTCATATCATTTTATGCTTTCTGTAGTAAAATTGTTTACTACAATTTTTAAAAAAAATAAAATCCAGGAAAAACAAGATTTTGTATCTTAAGACAAAACTGGTTTATATTAAAGCTGTTGTAAATAATTAATTTGAAATGGATTTCTATTAACTGCACTTATTAGAATGGCTATACTCAATAAAACAGAAGACACGTGTTGGTGAGAATGCATAGAAATTGGAATTCTCATATATTGATGAGATGGTTCATCTGCCACAGAAGATGGCATAGAAGTCCCTCAGAAAGTCTAGCATGGAATTGTATGATCAAGCAATTCTACCCGGAGGTATATATCCAAAAGAATTGAAAACTGGGACTCAAGTGCCTGTACGCATATGTTCATAGCATCATTACTCATAATAGTCAACCAAACATCCATCAACAGATAAATGGATCAGCAAAATGTGACATATCCATATAACAGAATGGTATTCAGCCATGGAAAGCAATGAAGTATTGATGCATACCGCAATGTTGACGAACCTCAAAATCATGACGCCAAGGGAAAGAAGCCAGACACAAATGGCCACAAAACAAGTATGACTCTATGTGTAGAAAATATCCCAAAAAGGTAAATCCATAGAGACAGAAAAGTAGACTAGTGGTTGCCAGGGGATGAGGGAAGCAGGAAGGACTAGGAAGTGAATACTAATGGATGTGGACTTCCTTTTGGGGCAACGAAAATATTTTGGAACTAGACAGAGATGATGGTTGCACAACATTGCAAGCTACCAACCAGGTCCACTCAGAATTAGTGTCATTATTTTATTTAAATATTATTTTAAATTGCTTTTCACATGCATAAGTGCAGGTTATATATGCTTTTTAATGTGATGATTACAAATCACATTTTACTAAGTTAAATATTTATTTTATTGCACATTAATCTTTTAGAGTCCTAAATTTTGAATATAATGACACAATCATTTTAAGTAAGATTTTCAAATGCCTTGGATACTTACTAGCATTCATAAATTATTTGCTAATAAATAGAGATTTTCCATTAAAAAATAAAATAAAATATATCATGCAAAACTCTTCTAATTATTTTCTACTCTCTCTTTCTCTTCCTAATGGGGTGAATATAAGTAAAGAATAAAAAGTCAAAGAGGTCAACTCAGATAATCCTGAAACATCTTTGTACAGCAGAAGAAATAAGAGGAAATACAAAAGCAAGAAACTCTCGTTGAACAACAAAGTTGCTACTTTTCAGGCAATGCGATCTCTCTGATAGAGGTCAGGAAAATATTATTTGGGGATAAAATCACATGAAGCTCAGAAAGAAGAGTTTCCTTGTCCTCCCAGGAAGGTGGTGGCTTTGCTGTCGGCAATGATGGAAGAGAATCCTGGATTTCACCTTCGGAGCTGGAAAGGAGATGAATAGCCTGCAGTGGCCGGATACATGAGAAGCAAATACCGCCACACAAACATGCATCCAGAGATGCCCAGCGCAGCCATCAGGATTCACCCCATGGCTCTCATTTTCCTGCTTGCCGAGAGAGAGTGTCTACATGGACGGCTTGCGTGAAAAGGTATTGACAGTGCCACCAGCCCACCAGCCCATCTTGCATTATAGATTCCCCTCGTGCTGGCTGTGTTGTGAATTCCAATAAAACTCATGATTGAAAATAACTCAGTGCCTCGGATTTGCCCACTCTTAATATTAACCCAATAACACCACAGCCCTGCCTGTCACTGCGATGAATCATTGACAAATTACCCCGGCGTCCGCTAGCGCTTGCTTCTAAACTTCTTTTATAAACAGCAGATGGAAATGCTTAGTGAGTTCACACTGGGTGTGTTGTCTCTGTGCGGCCGACTATGTCTGAAATCTGTACACAGAGGGATGTGCTCCGGCAAACTGGTGACCTGATCCCAACCCGGAGGAGAAAATGAGGAAACAGCAGCCCTAAAGTTACAAATAATGTTCAAAGAAAGAGTTTGCTTTTCTTTTAAATAACTGCCAATTTAAAACCCTGTGTCTATCTGCGATCTAACCCCATTTATAAGAAAAATAGTTAGCTGTATATATTTTCTGAGGACTTCAATGTGCATTCCCTGTATCACTAATGAAATGCAATGGCAGGTTTGTTTAATATGTATATATTAATGTGATCACAAAGGATGAAAAAGATGAATATGTTGAGACGTATTACAAGACATCTATTTTGCTCTTCCAAAAATGTTACACTAATTTTTTTTTAATCTAGGAATCAGAAAAATTGGACATTTCCTTTATCCACTGTATTTTCTATTCTCAGAAGTGCAGCACATGTAGAAAGTTGTGGCGGTGGTGGTTTGGTTTAATCTCAAGGGAGAGACTTCACAATTTACCATTAACCTCCCGGAGGGCAAGGTGACCTGGTAAAGAATCATAGCGGACATATAGGAGAGTAAAATCTCCCTGTGATCCAGTCGTGTGAGCGACTTCACACAGGAAACCATTATGACACGTGAAGAGTGTTTTTCTAGTTCTCAGTTTCCGTTCACCTGAAGGTGCTAAACATGGTTAACATAATAAATTGGGCAGAAATGAGAAAAATGAAGCCATAATAGTGCATTGGCAGACACTTTTATGAGTGCTAACTTGATTCAGGTATCGAAGCAACATAGGAAAGTCTGTTTTCCTTGTAATGATCAAACAATCCACACCTGCTGATCAAAGTGAGATACACTAAATATATCAATAGATATAAATTGCTTGGATGTTTAGAAAACGGTATTCTGAGTTCTGTGCGATACCTTCCTGCAGCCTCGGTTCCACTCTCTAAGATTAATTCTCCTCTGTGTGTTCTGCTGTCCAATCTCCTTTCTTGGTGACTGACACCTCTTCCATGGAGTTGGGGAAAAGAATTTCAATGATGAAAATTGGCCCAGGCACACCTTTGGAAATGCAGAGCGTACTAAACCACTCAGTTCAGCTCACCTGCCTTATAAAAACTTCCAAGTCACTAACAGCTAAAAATCAGAGGGGTAGTAGCTCTTGGGTTCTTCCCTTTTGGAACCAGGAGTGCGGAAAAAAGTTTCTAAGTATCACAGGGCGCTGTATCTTAGACTTGACTACACACTAATAACCCAAAAGTTTTGCGGAAAACTTCTAAATTTATTAAGGGTAATTAGTCTATTGGCATGTATTCTTACCATAGGAAAAGCAAAAATCCACAGTCAGAGCCTCATAAATTATTTGTTTTTCCTTATGGATTTACCATCTCAGGCATAATCTATAGGGCAAATGTAATGTCAAAACTATTTCATATACTCAAAATTCAAATTCTAGAAATCCATGATGATTTCCTACCTTACATGTATGTTGTGCACATTTTCATTACCTATGAATATCTGCCTTCTTTCATTATTCTATGACCATCATTTCAAATGAGTAGATTTTAGATATTAATTATAAAATTGCTATGATGAAATACATGTGTGTGTGTGTGTGTATATATAGTAGTTGTAACGGTTGATTTTATGTGTCTACCTGACTAGGCCATGGGGTGCCCAGATATTTGGTTAAACATTATTTGTGGGTGTCTATGAGGGTGTTTCCAAATGAGACTAGTGTAGGGCCTGAATAGAACAAAAAGCGAGATAAAGGGAGAATTTGTTCTCACAGCTTGACTTTTATCTACGTGGGACATGGGTCTTCTCCTGTACTCAAACTGGAACTCACACCCTCGGCCCTCCCGGGTCTTGGGCCCTCAGACTGGAACTCACACCACCAGCTTTCCTGGGTCTCCACCTTTCAGATGGCCAATTGTGGGATTTCTTAGCCTTCATAATAACATCAGCCAATTCCTCGAAATTATGTCTCTCTCTGTCTTTCTCTCTGTGTGTTGTATATATATGTGTGTGTGCATATATATGTGTGTATACACATATGTGTGTGTTGTATATATATGCACACACACATATATATACAACACACACACATATATATACACACACATATACCCACACAGTTGTCCCTCAGTGTCCATGGGGGATTGGTTTCAGGACCCCGTGCACATTCCAAAATCTGCAGATGCTCAAGTCCCTGATATAAAATGGTGTAGATTTGCATATAACTTATGAACATCCTTCTGTATAATTTAAATCATCACTAGGTTACTTATAATACCTCATACAATGTAAATGTTTTGTAGTTGTTAGACTGTATTGTTTAGAAAATATAAGAAGAAAAAACAGCCTGTACATATTCAATACACACACAAGATTTTGGGGGAAATATTTTTGATCCAAAGTTGATTGAATTCACTGATAGGAACCTACAGGTATGGAGGACTGAGTAAATATACATATTTACATATACATATATATTATATATATAAATAAAGAAAGATTTATTGATTGTAAGAAATATATATATTACCTTTTTCAGGAAGCAGTCTGCCAACATTGCTGGGAATCTATTTAGTGATAATCAAAATAACAATAAGTACATGTATGCATGTATGTGTCCCTGTGTATGTATGACATTTTTTGTATGACATTTTTTGTTGTGTGGTATGATGGTTAATTTTATGTGTCAATTTGACTGGGCTGAGGGATGCCCAGATAGCTGGTAAACATTATTTAAGGGTGTGTCTGGGAGGGCAAATTCTCTCTCACTTTTTTGGCACTGGGACATCCATCTTCTCCTGTCCTCAGATGTCAGCACTCCTGGTTCTCAGGCCTTTGGACTCAGACTGAGTTTCACCCCTGGATTTCCTGGGTCTCCAGCTTGCAGATGGCAGGAGGTGGGACACCTCAGCCTCCGTAATTGCATGAGCCAATTCCCGTATCATAATTCTCATTTATATCTGTATGTATCTTACTTGTTCTGTTTCTCTGGAGAACTCTGAATAACGTGTGTAGTATGTGACAAACACTGAAAACAGAGTGAATCACAGCTAATAAAAGAATAATCGAATAAATTATGGTCCGTGTACCTAATGGGGTTTAATTTAACTTTAATCAAAATGTGTTAGAGCTATTCCAAGTGACTCCAAAAGATTTCCATACCTTACAGGGTATGGAGCAAACAATGCAAAAGGGAAAAAAATGCTTTATAATATGATCCTGATTTTATAAAAAAATGACATTCCCTATATATGTATATTGTGAAATATATAATGAATACACATGTAAATATGTGTGTATATGTGTGTGTCTCTGTGTGTATACAAATAGTTGTCTGAGTATTTGAGTGGGTATATATGAGTGTGTACATATATTTGAACATATATGTAAACATGTAAAAACATGAAATGCTACACACCTGGATATACACATGCCTTAACTGGTGAGGGATTTTTGAGGAAATGGAAAAGAAGAAAACGGTAAACAAAGAAAAAAAAGCATTATGCAAGGGCCATCTGAAAGGTATCCAGCCGTGTAACACGTTCTCGTTATATGAACAATGGCTGGATACTTTGTGGACGGCCCTCATATACATACTTACACATATGCATAATAGAGAGAGAGAATTGAAAATAAATAGGCTATTATATTAAAATGTGTGATTGAGCACATGGATCTATTTGTGAATTTGTGCCGATATGTGTGCTTGTGTGAAATAACCTCCTCTTTCTTCATCTTACATCAAATCAGGCAACATTTTGCTCAATCATGCACCCACATACTTCCAGCAGTCAACCTGCAACAAGTCTAGAGTTACGGAGCCTCAGGAGACAGCTGGTTATTATGCTAAAGAAAACTAATTGTCATCCCCCGATATAGAATTGAAGTGCTTGATGATAATTAGATAGCTAGATAGTATATGATAGTATCTAACTATAGTATATGATAATCAGATGATAATTACATAAAAGTTAGACTTTCGTGTGGTGAATGTACAATGACTAAGGGTGTGGAATTCTTTTATCTTTACAAATGCCTGATGTGTAACCATGCCATTAAGCAGTCCAAGTTTCCATTTATAATTAAATTCTGTTGCAAGGGATATGGCCACCATACCAAACACAGAATATTTTAGAAGACGGTATCTTCATATAACATTATAAAGTTTGCTCAACCTTTTAATTTTCCAGCCATTTATAGAGGAGATCAAAGGGTTTGAGTCAAATGCACAAAATTAGAAGGAATGTGTTTTTCCCCCCATCCATGACTCACGAATGTTCTTTGCACTTGATCCACGAGAGAATCATTCTACAGGGTGTCACAAAAGTCACCATACATACAGAAAATGGGAAATTGTAGTAAATGTACCTTTATTCACAAAATATTCATTACAAAAGTTTTTCCTTTGTATGGAGACTTTTGGGACACCCTATAGGAAACAGATAATCACCGTAGTAATTCACATAACATCAATGAAATTTCAAGAAGACATAGCAACATATAAAGGAAGCATTGTGGTCAAATCGGGCTCCAACCTAAGGCCACATGTAGCTGTGACCGGAACTTTTAACGATTAGCAAGAGGGAACATTCTTCACAATATGGAAGTCATTGGTTACCCAACAAAAGAGGTCTTGGTCAAACAACGGGGTGGAATTCCAGCTGGAGGGTGTTTCAGAGGGCAGAGGTGGATGCCAGTTAGAGATGGTGAGTTTAGATGACTGTGAAAAGTTTTGTCGTAAAGGCCATTGGGAAGACGGAATGGTACCCAAAGGGAGGATGAAGAAAGACAATGTGTGGATGTGTTTGTTTGTTTGTTTGTTGTTGATAAGGGTGTCTTCATGCTGATGGGAATGACTCAGTTCAGAAAGAAACCCTGGTATAATTAACACATTGACTGCTACACCAGAAAAAAAAAATTTCCTTGGGGCCATGGTGTTCTATTATGAAAATAGAATAAAAACTTCGAAAACAAAACAATCCTTTGTCATTTAATGAAAAACTTGTTATTTTTTATTGTTTTCTATGCAACTTGAAAAATAGTTCTCATGGCTTGTAAGATGAAGAGACGTGTGAGTTACATATGCTTCACGAGGCCCGGGCTCAAAAGTAGTGTGAGTTAAATACAACTCACATGGCAGTTAATGTTTTAAGTGAATTATAAGGTATAATTAAGTGACAGATGCTGAGATCATCCTGTACTATCTGGGTTGGCTTCAAGTGCAGTTACAAGTGTCCTTATGAGTCAGAAGAGGAGAGATACTGCTATGCACTGAACTGTGTCCACACTGAATTCATGTTGAAGCCCTAACTCCCAATGAGGTGGTATTTGGAGGTGAGGCTTTTGGGAGGGGATTAGGGTTAGATGAGGTCATGAGGGTGGAGACCCCATGATGGCATTAGTGCCCTTATGAGAAGAGGAAGAGACACCAGAGCTTCTCTTCCTCCAGCATATAAGGACACAGCAAGAAGGTGGCCATCTGCAAACCAGGAAGACAGCCCTCACCAGGAACAAATTCTATCTCTAGATCAGACTCCCAGTCTCCAAAACAATGAGAAACAAATGTCTGTTGTTTAAGTCACCCAGTCTGTGGTATCTACTTATGGCAGCCTGAGCTAAGACAGAAGGCCATGTGCAGAAGGAGGCAGAGACTGGAGTGATGTGGCCACAAGCCAAGGGACACCTGCAGCCCCCAGGAGCTGGAAGAGGCAGGAAGGAGCCTCCCCTGGAGCCTGCAGAGGGAGCACGGCCCTGAGACCCTTCATCCCAGACTTCTAGTCTCCAGGACTGGGAAAGAATCAACATCTATTTTTTCTGTATTTTTTTTAATTTCAGGGTATTATGGGGGTACAAAGGTTTTGGTTATACAAATTGCCTTTGTAGCACCCCAGAGCTATAAGCATGCCCATGGCCCAGAGAGTGTGCACCACGTCCATTAAGGTGTGAGTTTACACACCCCCTACTCCCTCCTCCTACCTGCCCAACACCCATGAATGTTGCTTCCATATGTGCACATAAGTGTTGATCGATTAGTTCCAATTTAATGGTGAGTACCTGTGGTGTTTGTTTTTCCATTCTGGTAACACTTCTCTTAGAAGAACGGCCTCCAGCTCCATCCAGGATAATACAAGAGGTGTTAGTTCACCATTTTTTATGGCTGAGTAGTACTCCATGGTATACATATACCACATTTTATTAATCCACTCATGGATTGATGGGCACTTGGGTTGTTTCCACATCTTTGCAACTGTGAATTGTGCTGCTATAAACATGCGAGTGCAGGTGTCTTTTTTATAGAATGTCTTTTTCTCCTTTGGGTAAATACCCAGTAGTGGGATTGCTGGTTCAAATGGTAGTTCTGCTTTTAGTTCTTTGAGGTATCTCCATACTACTTTCGTGTTCTTATAAGCTTCTCGGTTTGTGGTAATTTGTTAAGGCATCCAAAAGACACTAATGCAACATTGTGTGTATGTGTAAAAGAACCATATAGGTGAGCAGGAGACTTTATCCACTGGGACACATAATAGAGCAACCAGGCGTCACAAACGCCCTGCAGCCAATATCTTTGTTACTTGCCTCATGCCTTTGGGTGGAGAATTTTTTTCCCAGCCATGTTCAGCTGCAAAGGCGGCAGTTTGAGAGCCAGGAGGGAGCTCATTTTAAGTCCTGTGAGGTTTCTCCTGGTTAGTACAACAGAGAAGGAGCAAAGCAAAGAAGGAAATGAATAACCACGGACATATATCAGGGATGTGCAAAGTGAAAAAGTGAGGCACACGGGAAAATCACAAAGAAGAGGAGAAAATGGCACAGCAGCACAGGCTGGGGATATTTTACTGAAATGCTGGACTCTTGTTCCTAGAGGGGGTGATACAGAAAGGGAACAGGTGACGTCCAGGACCAGGTGGTAAAACGGAAATGATGGAGGGTGACAGTGATTGTAATGACAATTTTTTGAAATAAGGTGCTGAATCTTCTGTCTGTTCCTCTTACAACAACACAAAGTCACTTTCTGAGGAAGAGCCACTGTGGACATCCCTGACTTGTATCCGCCTGGTTTCTTTCCATATTAGGAAATTCTCCTAAATATCTGCCACCTTGGGGGCAGCTGTCTAGACCCAAGCAGTGATGTGCATTTTCTTTTGTTTTTAAGTCTTTTTGGTGGATTTCAAGGGTGGATTGAGGAATGTTTGTTCTTGAGACTGTTTCCCAGAAATGAAAACCAGCATTTCTGCAGTGAATCAGGACAAACAGGATGTTCCAAACACACTGAGGAGGTTTCAGGACTCTCACTTAAGTCATGCTTATTTTCTATAAAAACACACAAAATGGGCACTTAAGGTGATCCTTTTATTCAGATGGGAAATAGCTACCTGGTTATTGAGAGACCTGGAAAGACCTCAGGACTCTTATTTTTTTCTTGACAATGTTCATCGGTTCTCTTTGGCTGGTAGTAGGCGACTGAGTCTGAAATTCAAAAGGCAGAAAGAAAGTGGAAATACACGCAAATATTGATTAAAGTAATTAATAAAATTAATGAATTCCATTAATTATAATATTATATCTATATATTACTTAACTATTTTATATATTATAAAATAATCAAATAATTACTTTCATTAATTAGAATATTATTTCTTTTTTTTTTTTTAATGGGTAACCTGTGCTGTTTACATGTATGTATAATACGTATACATTGTGGGCCAGGTGCGGTGGGTCACGCCTGCAATCCTACCACTCTAGGAGTCTGAGGCAGGAGGATCACTTGAGCTCTGGAGTTCAAGACCAGCCTGAGCAAGAATGAGACCCCCATCTCTACAAAAAATAGGAAAATTTAGCGGGGCGTGGTGGTGTGCGCCCATAGTCCCAGCTACTCGGGAGGCTGAGGCAAGAGGATCACTTAAGACCAGAAGTTCAAGGTTGCAGTGAGCTATGATGACCCCACTGCACTCTAGCTGGGGTGACAGAGCAAGACTCTGTCTCAAAAAAAGAAAAAAAACTGTATACATTGTGGAATGATTAAATCAAGCTAGTTAATGTAGCCATCACCTCATATATGTATTATTTTTGTGATGAGAATATTTAAAATGTGCTCTTAGCAATTTTGAAGTACACAATACATTATTATTAATTATTGTCCCCATGCTGTGCAATGGATCTTAAAAACTTGCAGTGATAAAATGCACATAACATAAAATTTACCATCTTAAGAACTTTAGTGTATACAATTCAATGACACTAAGTGCATTCACAAAGCTAAGTGGCCATCACCACTATCTAGAAATATTTTTAATCAACAGAAAATCTCTATGTTTTTAGTAAAAAAGTGTAATCAGTAATGATTTGATATCACCTTTGCTAGCTGTTTGCTGGTGAGACACCTTTCCTTTGCTTCACTGGTCTGGAATGCAGTAGACAGTTTTAAAGACTCACTCTTACGGATCATCCATGACCACTGGGAGAGCACTATAAACAGGGTGTGATCAAGAATGAGGTCACCTGTCTCCCAACTTTATACCTGATATGACTGATAATGAAGGAAGGAGATACATTTCTTATTGGGGCACCAAGAACTGTGATTTGATTTACCCTCCAACAGAAATATTAAGGAATGTCAAATATGCATAATTTCTCATTAGGACCAAGATGTCCAGATACTGGAGAACATACCATTCTTTTGCATCCCAAGTTGCGATTTATTTGAAATAATCTTTTAGGAGTGATGGCAATTGAACCTGCCATAAGAATGTCTGTACAGTGTTTTAAACCATACCTGCATAGAGAGATGAAGATTCATCCATGGCAAGTGGTCAGAAAACATACTGGTATGTGAGAAACTCCAAAGGTCTCCTGACCTGCCTGGAAAATTTTATTTAAGCAAGGTGTCAAAAGATCAAAGGGATGGTTTATTTTGAAAATAACATTCTACTAAAAAAATTAGCATTTTTCAAAAAAAGAGTTTCCTTTCTTGGGTTTCCATTAAGAGAGATCTATAAATATAGTTCCCATTCTTACATTGGAGACCATTCTGTGTGTTTTGTCTTGCTTTAGTGTACATTAAGAAGTCATGACAGTGGTTAAAATTTGAATATAGTAAATTAAACAGCCTATGAACTGTAAGACTATGGATTTTTCACATTTAAATACTAATTCTAGCAATTTAACATTCATTATTCCAAATTTATCAAAGCTCTTTAACACAAATAACATTTTATTGTGACCTAAGGCTTATTCTGCAAATAGCAAAATCTATCATGAAGAATACTGAAAAACTAATTTTTTTGGTGTTGTTCAAACCCTGAAAACATAATTTACATAATGTACTGTCAACTTTTTTTTTCAAATTTCAATCTTCTTTTCAGAAGGGCTATTTGGTAGGAATTTGAATTTGAATAGCTTCCAGATATCCATTTATTTTTCAAGAAAAGAATGCCTCTTCCAAATATATAGCATTGGAATGAGTAACACTTTTCATATGGCAATTTTTAGGAATATTACAAAAAGGTGCACTAAAATTTCTAGGTTTTGATGGTAATATTGTTCCAAAGGTCATATGAAAGACACCTTTATAGATTGAGGTATGAAAAGTACTTATTAAAAAATTGGAGAAGAAATCAGTGTTTCAAGAAACATGTTCCTTTAAAAGCTAAGGAAGAGACTAAACCCCTAGAAAGAATTTCCCATTCCGCATGAGTTAGAACCCCCATGGGCACTGCATCCAGATTTGAGAGATGAATAATATTTTCTGCATATCTAAACCCTTAGAAAAATTTCCCCCGATACCCCTCAGAAGGAAGCAACCTGCTGACATTGATTTTGGAATTCTGGCTCAAGAATTTTGAAAGAATAAAGTTCTGTTGTTTAACCCACCCTGTCTGCGGTGCTTTATTACTGTAACCACAGGGAACTAATATACAGGTGAAAGTAATCTCGATAAAATATCTTTTATTTAACCCAAAATATTAGTATTTCAACATGTAATCAACACAAAAAATGAGGTATTTAATACACTTTTATTGTATGAAGAGTTAAGCATTTGGTGCGTATTTCACACAGCACATAACAGTTGAGACTAGACGTGTTTCAAGTGTGTAAGAGACTGATGGAGCTAGTGGCAAATTTGGGGAGCCTGCTCTAATGCAAGTTCAGTATTAAAAATAAGTACCCAACACAGTTTCTCACACACACTAGGCAATCCCTGGGGGTGCTTTTTAAAATCATACAAAGCAAAAGAAAACAAACCTACCAGGCACCCACAGGAATCGCACACAAGCATTCACATGAGAAAACAAAAAAAGACAAAGAACCTATGTATTTGTACTTTTTTTAAGGACAGAATATTCTTTGGAAAATCACAGTTCAACCACAAAAGTTTCCAACAAGCCAACCTGGATTCTTGGTGAGGTTTTTGCAGCTCTTTTTGCTGTGGCTGAGTGGTGAATTTTCCTCCTGTGTTGTATGGAAAACAATGCAAATATCTACTCTGGTGACATCATCAGAGGTCTGCCATTGCTGATACAATTTTATGTCACTGCTCAAAATTTGCCAATTGGAATTCAAGGAAGAATAGTTTAATTCAGTTCTCTACAAGGCATAAATTTATTGGGTAGCATACTGCTGATAGCTTTGGTTGCACAATGATAATTTTCATTTTTGTTGTTATTATTTCCAACTTTTTCTCATTTGAGAATTAAGCGCCTTGTTCTCATCCACCTTGGCACTGTGGATTTTGAAGTTGGGGACATTTCCACAGGTAACTAACAGATCCTAGGTAGCTCTCGAGCTCATGTTTGGTGAGGATTCACTCTTCTGGCTGTGGTATGTTTCTCCTCTTAGATTCATGGGGAATTTCTTTTCTTTTCTTTTTTTATTTCAGAATATTATGGGGGTACGAATGCTTTGGTCACATAAATTGCCTTTGCACCACGAGAGTCAGAGCTACAAGTGTGCCCATCCCCCAGACAGCGCACACCACACCTGTTAGGTGTGAATTCACCCATCTCTTCCTCCCCCTCCCACCTGCCAGACCCCCGATGAATGTTGCTTCCATATGTGCACATGTGTTGATCAATTAGTACCAATTTAATGGTGAGTACATGTGGTGTTTGTTTGTCCATTCTTGTGATACTTCACTTAGAAGAATGGGCTCCAGCTCCGTCCAGGATAATGCAAAAGGTGTTAGTTCACCATTGTTTTTATGGCTGAGTAATAATCCATGGTGTACATATACCACATTTTATTAATCCCCTCACGGATTGATGGGCACTTGGGTTGTTTCCACATCTTTGTGATTGTGAATTGTGCTGCTATAAACATTCAAGTGCATAATTTCTTAACACCCTTGAATGGTCACAGACCGCTTCCCAATGCCAAGACCACAGATGCGTTTGTGCGTGTTGATGGTGTATTCACCACGTGCTAAATGGCTGATTGCAGAACCCTGGTTTTTCTTATCACCAGTTTTCTTTGCAAGAATTATTCCGACCCAGAGCAGGTTAGAGAGGAAGAAATCAGAGGGTGGAGATTCTTGTTAAAATTTGAAAATGTTCATTTTTTTCTTTGCAGTCTCTAAAGTCTTAGTACCTTTTTGAATAGGATTGTTTTTGTGTAAGTTGCAAACAAATTATACAAATGATTAAGAAATAATAGATTTGATATTAGTTTCTGTTCATTGTAAACTTCTAGATTGATGTGTCCAAGTCTTGCCAGTTTTTCACTATTAAAAGCAATGAGCAGTTGGTTTTGCCTTGTGAGAGCAGTTGTAGATAGTATGTAAAAAGAGGGCCTATTTGTGTTCCAATAACACTATTTAAAAGTACAAATTTCAGAGATAAACAATGGGGCTGGATTTGGTTCTGCTCTAAAGGATTAAAAAATTAAATGTAATTGTATGAAATATTTACATTCGAGAAAATCAAAATACATAAAAATACCAAATTATTTAAGAAATATTTCACATTATCAAAAAGTTATTTTTCACTTAAATATATAAAATCCAATAAAATGTAATACAAATTATAGTTAATAAATATTAAATTTTATACACTAAGTGATTTAAATAAATTTGGAGCTTTCAATTTATATTTATTTTAAACATAAACTTTATTCTAACATCTAACATTTTAACATTCACTTGATGGCTAAAATAAGGACTGTCAATCATAATTTCCATGCAATTTATAAAACTACATACATATACAAATGCACATATTTGTATATGTGTATACATGTATATATACACATACATATATACATGTAATATACATTTTTTAAATATTGTGACAGCGTTCCTCCATGGCCATGTGCAGCTTTTGTGAATGCCGTGCTAATTTCTGAGTGCAGCAGGAGCCAAAATTCGCAAAATGAGGAGAAGAAAGCAAATACATGCTTGGCAGTCTTGGGAAATGATACTTTTTATTCAAGAATCTTCTGCGTCACAGGTTGGCAAGGTTTTTCTGTAAAGAGCATGGTAGTAAGTATTTTAGTCTTCCCAGTCTGGGAGGTAAAACCTAGCATATTAGGTAGGCGCTTATAGAATCATTTACAATGTAACCACTTACAAGAGTAAAAGCCGGAGTTTACACTTGAGCACTCTATTCTGCATCCACTCTGAGAGCAAGGGTTTCACAAATTAACGCATTTTTTTTCTACCCACCTACATACTTTTGCAGCTCAAATACTTCCACATCCCAAAGCAGCAAAGCAAGGTCACTCTCCGAAATGGCAAAGCTATAACACACAGACCTTGCGGACATTGAAACAAGTCACCTCTGGTTTCAGGAACATAGGTCAGGACTTGAAAAGGTTTTGAGGACACGAAAGGTGTCTAATTTTCATAATCACTCATTTTTAAAAATGATGTCTAAGATGATATAGATTCTCTCTCCTAGAATTGCTCTGAGGAAAAAGAAGATAAACACGTTTTTCCGGTCTCTGAGTAACGAAAGAAGACTTCACAGCGGAGATGTGACTTAACCTGGGTTGTAGAGATTACAGAACATCAAGGGTTTCGAGGAAAGGAAACAGCACAAATGAAGTAATGGATTAGTGGGAAAAGTAGGACTTTATATTCTCAAGTGAGATGCAGGGAAATATCTTAAGATGGGGATAGGAATATAACTTGAAAGGAGGTTCTCATGTGCAATTCAGTGAATGCTTTCTATAATCAATTATTCAATCAATCAATCAATCCATCATTAATCATGAGTAGAGCCGAGGTTTCAGCCCAATCTCCCCCAGTTAACAGGTGGTCCTTTGAGTGACTCAAGCTGGGAAATAGTCATACATACAAATGCAAATTTTAGGTGCATAATTTCGGTGGCATGAATTGGCACCTGGGAAGAAATTGTGCATTAGTCCTTGGGAACAAGTCCCAAAGCTCTGAATTTTAGCCATGCTTGGAATAGGGAGATTAAAGAGTAGATTGGCAGGGGCTTTAGGGGCACATGATGTCCTAAGACTTCCATAACAAAGTACCACGAACTGGGTGGCTTAAAACAACACAAAATTATTGTCTTATAATTCTGGAGGCCAGAAGTTTGAAAGTAAGGTGTTGCCAGGGTGAGTTGCTTGTGGAGGTTCTGCCTCTCTCCGGTAGTGGCCGGCAATCTTTGGCATCACTCCAATCTCTAACAGTTCATCACGTGGTGTTCTCTCTCTGTCTGTGACTTCACATGACAATATTCTTACCAGAACATCTGTCATATTGGGTCCAGGC
Source organism: Daubentonia madagascariensis (assembly GCA_023783475.1). NCBI lineage: Eukaryota > Metazoa > Chordata > Mammalia > Primates > Daubentoniidae > Daubentonia > Daubentonia madagascariensis. The sequence continues at coordinate 2,374,869 of JAKFHU010001178.1, read as the reverse complement.
TCTACCCTACTCCAGAATGACCTCATCCTAATCCAATTACATCTGTAATGACCCTATTTCCAAATGAGGTCACATTCTGAGGTACTGAAGGTTAGGACTCTACTATATTTTAGGGAAGGAGGTGGGGACACAATTTGATCAATAACAAAGAAGATACAATCCACATATCATTGTAAATAACATCAGTCAATTTGGGGAAATCACAAATAGTGCCAAGGTCTCTAAGTGAGCAGGAAGATGACCTTGGAATTAATGGAAATAGAGATCTATTCAAGAAAGAGAGAAACTGTGTGTATGGAATCCACTGGGTTTATAATGCCTGGAATTTTGGGGGGAAGACTGGCAACCGGGAGTTGCAGTTAACAAGAATTCCAGAGCTCTTTCTGATCCAGTCAGTATCGTGGTCTTATTTCCCCCGTCAAGTGATTATTGCACTGTGCAAGTGTAGAAAGAGAATGTGGTATTGTTTTAAGTTCTAATATGCAAAAGTCTCCAAGATCCATTGATAGTTGATAAACGCAATGTACGCCATGATGCATATAGTCTATTAACATATATGCTCAATAATACTGTAAGTAGAATGTGAATATATAGACTTGCTTGTATATTTACACAATATCCTGGAGTGGAAAATAAAAAAGACAGTAGAAACTTGGAGAGGAGATGTGAGCGGGGCACTGAATATCACTTGGAGCCTTGGAACGTGGTGGTGTTTTATGGTATTCATTATTTTTAATTAATGTTTGGCTTGCACATGAGTATTGACCCTGTATGTATTTTTGTGGTTATTTCATTGAATCTTTGCCCTGAGTCTATGGGCATATCATGCTGTGGTGGTTTGTAGAAAGAAACAGAGATGGAATAATACAGGAGGTGGGTAGGTGGGGAACACCTTCCCTATTCTGACGTATACCCTTTAAGTCCGGGATGCTCACTTAGAACCTAACCTTACACTGTTGTAATGTCTCTTAGGAAATGAGAGGCAACAGGTGCATTTCTGGATTTAGCATCCAATAGTGCAAAGTAATGAAGACAGTAGAGGCAGAAATATATTGGGAAATAATATTGCTTATGTAGGTAACAACGTGCCAGCTACAAGCAGGTCTTTCTTGACTTCTTTATTTAATGGTCCAAGTTGCTCTGGACATGCAAGAGGGGATGGCAATTACCATGTCCTGTTGGGAAGCAGAGATCCCTCGCCTTCCAATTTTACAGCACATTGGTTTTCAGCCAGGACTGTCTGTGTAATACTGGGCTTTAAAGAAATCATTTATCTCTGAGGATCTTCCCTTGGTGCAGGTCCAACGCTGGATAGAGTCAGTTTTGCTGTGCAGCCATCCAAGGCACAACAGTCTCGACCGCCTCTGGAAGGCTGCTTTATAATAAATGCAATTCAAGGAGATGTTTGCCAACTTCCTAAGCAAATACTCCGTGGAAGTGTATCAATGACTCCAGCAAAACAGAACCTTAAACATGAACTCTGTGCCTTCACTGGCATGAGTTGGGGAGGAAAGGGAAAGTAATTTAGATTGAGTTTAGTGAACAGGTGCTATATCAAATTCTAATTCTGTAAAGTGCCTGAGTTAAAAACGCTATTCACTTCAGCAATGTACTTCCACCATCAGAGACTTACGTTCCTAGAGTTAGGGTTTCTCATTGCAGTGTTAGTATAAATGTAAAGCAAGCAGGATGTTTTTCAAATATGAGTTAAATTTGAGGTTATACAGGCACACGAGATTCCATTAGAATTTAACTTAGGGAACACCCCTTGTCTTTCCAAAACACAAATTGAATAAATTGACAGTTCTCCTAGCATTTATATCATGATCTAGTGTATAAATAATCATCTTACACCCATGTTAACCATGATTTATTGCTTTCAGTAGGTAAATCTTGGAATTAACCCAAAGCTCGAAGGAATAAAACAAATACGCATGAACCCGCCATCCAGAATAAACAAATGTGAGTTGGTTTATTCTCTTTGCTTCACATTTCTGTGTGTTTTGTTGTTGCTGTTGCCCAACACTGTTGAATCCTCCTTAGCTGTCAGCCTGGATCCTTTATCTGTTTCATACCCAGAGGCAATCACTCTGGTGAGATTGGTGTGCATTGCCACACTATGATCGATTTCAAAATTTTAATTTCAAAACTTGCAAATCAATTGGTATGCTGTACCAATTGCTCTATAAGTATTTGTTTATTTAAATTTTTTCAAGTTCTAATCACATTGATGAATATTGTTAGAGGTCATTTATGTGTGAGATTATTATATCTAAGTTGATCTATTCCCAAACAACCGGATATTATTTAAATAGGGGGAGTGTTACAAGAGATGTTAATAGCAGGGTGGTGCCACAGGTTGAATTATGTCAACCCCAAAAAAAGATATGTTGATGTCTTAACCCTCAGTACTGGTGAATATGAGTTAATTGGAAAATAGGGTCTTTGCAGAAGCAGTCAAGTTAAGATGAGGTGGTTTGGGTTTGCCCTAATCCATATGTAAAAGGGAACTTTTGGAGACAGAGGCACATATGCACACAGAGGGAGGGTTATTTACAAAGACACAGGCAGAACTCCATATAATAATTGGGTGATGTGTCCACAAGCCAAGGAACATCTTGGTCTACCAGAATCTAGAAAGGAAAAGGATTCTTGCCTAGAGGTCCCAAGGGAAGTGTGACTCTGCCAAAACCTTGATTTCAGATTTCTGGTCCCCAGAACCATGAGAAATATTTTTTTTTGTTGTTCGAAACCACTCAGTGTGTGGTAACTTGTTACAGCAGCACTAGCAAACTAATACAAGCAGTCCACATGTCTTCTTGAGCATGGGGAAGGAATTCTTCCAAGCATAAAAAAATAAAGGTAGAAAATCTGAGCCAAATGGTGTAAGTCTTTTTTTTTTCAATTTTACTAAATAATTTCATATATTTCTCCCTAAGGGGTATAGCAATGTTCATTTTAAAAAAGGATAGGAATCACTACTTTCCTGCAACCTTGCTAGCACTTCCTAGAGTTAGACTTCACTTTTTTTCTTATTCTTTCATATATATTTTTAATTGACAAATAAAAAAAGTCATATATATTGAAAGTGTACAACATGATGTTTTGATATGTGTATGTGTTGTGAAATTGCTGAATCATGCCTAATAACATATCCACCACCTCACATACGGATCATTTTTTTGTGCTGAGAACACTTAAAATCATTGACTCTCTTGGCAGTTTTCAAGTATACAATATATTGTTATTAACTATAGTCACTATGAGAACATGAACTTATTCTTCCTGTTCTAACTGAAATTTTTATCTTTTGACCAACACCTCTCTGAGCCCCCCAAACTCCAGCCCCGGTAACCACCATCCTACTCTCTGCTTTGGTGAGTTCAACTTTATTAGATTCCACATGTGATATTTGTCTTTCTGTGTCTGGCATATTTCACTTAACACCATGTCCTCCAGGTTCCTGTTGTTGCAAATGACAAGATTTTATTCTTTTAAAAGGCTTAAAATTAAAAGGTTTGTGTAAATATGGCACATTTTCCTAATTTATTCATCCACTGATGGACACTTAGGTGCTTCCATATCTTGGCTATTGCGAATAGTGCTGCAGTGAACATGGGCGTACAGCAAATATCTCTATAAGGTATAGATTTCATTTCCTTTGGATACTTATCCAGTAGTGAGATGGCTGGATCACATGGTAGTTCTATAGTAAAGCTTTTATGTTTTCTTAATTACATGTGTATAAATAAATTTGCCTTTCTGTCATTAGAGGGATACAGATGTCTTTTCATATGTTTACTGGATGTTTCGATGTCATATTAAGTGATTTGATTGTTTTCACTAATGTGTTTTCCCGGTTTGCCTATATTTAAAACCGAATTTTAAGATCTATTTATATATCATTGATTTTACTCTTTTGACTCTCATATCCTTTGCAAATTTCTGGTTTTCCAAATTTGTTGAGGTAGTCTTTGACTACATAGAAAATTTTACTTCGGAAACTTTTAGCATTCTTTCCTTTAAGATTTGGGCTTTTTTGCATCATCTATGTAAAAATTCTCAAATTCATAAATTTTTAAAAAATATTTTTCAAGTTCGAGTGACTTAAGGTAGATGTCATTTATTGTGTCATATTTCTGTTAGAGATTTTGTTTTTCAAATGGAAGCCAATTGCCCCACTTTTATTGAAATTCCATAATTTTATCACTCCTTTATAATACTACCTCTCTCAATGACTATCTGTGTATGCATCATATTCTAAGCTCTCAAATTTTTGTCTTTTTATTTTTGAAACTACTTGCACTGCATTAATTTACTTTATAATAAAGTTGTGATTTGTGATTAAATGGGCAAGTTCCATTAAATATTTTTGTGGTGAATTGTTTTTCACAGACACCTCTTTCTTCCATCCCATAAATTCTTTAGCAATGTTGCCTTGCCATTAAAAGTTGGGGTTTTTCTTGAAACTTGCCTGGCTCTAGGATCAGTTTTGACTGCTTTAATGTTATGGAAGTGAAGCTGTGTAATTTCCCAAGATAGGACTCCAGACATCTGCAGACTCTGCCTTTGCTGCTGTGGACACACCTTGGAACTAAGCCACCATGTTGTAAGGAAGCTCAACCCTCCAGGACAGGTCCACATGGAGAAGAACCACAGCCTAAGGCCAGCTGCCCCCACTTTGCTTTCTGGCAACAGTCTCCCTACTAAACACATGGGTAAAGCCTTGTTAGAACATGTACCCCAGACAAAACACTATATGATGCAGCTAAATGAATGCCCCAACCATTACCATGGAGAAGAGAAGAAACCGTTCCTTCCATCCTAGCTGAACCCAAAACCCATGATCGACAGATTTGTGAGCAAGTAGTATTGTTGTTTTCAACCTCTAAATTTTGGGCTCACGTGTGATACAGCAATTGATAACTAAAACTAATCTATTTGAGATTTAATTGGATTTGCATTCCACTAATAGCTTTAGGATCAGGAGAGACTTGCCTCTAACAAATTGAATATTTCCATCTATGTTTATGATATCATTCTCCCATAAGACAGATTAATTTTCAGTGCCTTAATGTTGATTGATAGAGTAATCTAATCAGGAAATTTAAGGAACTCTTTTATTTTTCTAATGACAAATATTCTTGTTCTGATTCCTTGTAGGTTATTTTGGATTATTATACAGCTAATCCCCTTAGATATAATGGCATTATTGTCTTTACATTTATAAGCAAATATTCCTTTTTGTTTTTTTTCTTACATTTTGAAGGTCAGGACCCTTAGCAGAGCAATAAGTAATAAAAGGTGATTATGAAAATTCCTGTATTTTTTTTTTTACTTTGAAACGTGTAAATATTTATATGAGTTTTTAAGGGTTTGAATATCACATTTTGAAGATTTGGGAAAACTTACTGATGAATTTTAGATGAAGGAATTTTTGATGAGAGATTCAATTTTCCTAATGGATACTTGTCTTTTGAGGAGTCTTATGTCTTTGTTTATTCATTCAAAACATTTGGGGCGGGTCTATTGTGTCCTAAAATGTTGGGATACATCAGTGAAGAAAATGAACTAAAGTTTCTGCTTTCAGATAAATTGTGTAAGGGGATAAAAATGTGCTGGGGAAGGGATCTAACCATTGCGTTAAAGAGTGGCTAGGGTCTTCTTCCTTGGGGAGGTGGTTTTAGAGCAAGGATTTGAAGGTGGTGCTGAGGAAGTTAGCAGGGGAGGTCACTGGGGGAGTGGGCTCTAGGCAGTGAAAATACCAAAGTAAATATGGCTAGATTGCTCCAGGAAGACCCAGGACTTCAGCACAGCTGGAATTTATTAAGCAAAGGAATATATAAAATTAGACAAGGTTCAAGAGAGAACCTTGAATAAGGCTTGGGGTGATGCTAAAAATTATGCATAGTCAAACTTTTCTCATTAATGATTCATGGTTCCACCATTTCCACACCTGCTGGTTTAAAAAAAAGATACATTGTCCCTCAAGCCAGCAACAACTTTGGGGGATAATGAATCCAATTAGACCATTTCTCTCTGCCTAGCATATAATTTCCACAATTTCTCCTATTACTTTTAATCAAACAAGTAATAAGTCAATGCATCTATATTTTTAAGAAGAAAATGCAACAGATAGATAAGGAGTAAAAGTAAAAATTCCAACTACCTCCCTTTCCCCACAAAAGGAATCCCACACCTGACACCTATATTGGGAAGTTGTTGAAGGGTCCCATTCGTGCTGCTACAGTGAAACTTTTGGAATTAATCCATGAATGTTTGAAAGGAACACATTATACGTTTGGGGAAATATTTCAGATCACCTTTGCTAATTGTCTTTGAAATCTTCCCTATTTCAAACATGTCAAATTAACTTGAATCACTGGTTTCTGAGAAAAGATGATGAAAGTCTCCAAGTACAAATAGGACTTTGACAATTACCCTTTAATTTCTACAGTGATTGCTATCTGGTTATTCTCGTTTCTTAATGAATCATACTTTATATAATTATAAAATATACCTCTTTTCTCAGTTAACTTTTCATCCTGAGTTTTATCTGAATTTAATATTGTCATACCTGTTTTCTTATCTGCCACTAGTCACCTGGCATATATTTCCCCACTGCTTTCTTTTCAACTTCACCTGTTTTAAAATTTTTAAGTATTTCTTGTCAAAACATATAGCGAGATCGTATTTTTCTAATCCAATGTAAGAGTGTTTTAATTTTAGCGGGGTGTTTTATGCCCTTTGCATTTATCAATGTGTGTATTTGATCTCGTGTTTCCCATTATGTACTGAGTGGCATATGAGTTTGGTGTGGTTTTTTTTAATCTTGTCATTCCTGTTGTGGTGCGGTGTCTTCTTTTGTGCCAAATTGCCATATGTATACTCATTTACATTTGCATCTGTTGTATACCTTTAATCAATAAAAACTTAGATATCTTTTTTCTAATATATCATTAAGTAAATTTTAAGAAGGTCAGGGTTCAGTCCATGGCTGGATGTTGAAGTTTTGCCCCAGTTCTTGGGCTCCTGGTTTGGAAGAATCGCAAGCTGGGCCCAGGAGACAGACAGAGATGACAGACACTCAGCACGTATGCATGAAGAATTTATTATAAGGAAAATTTAAGGGTGCAAAGTGGAAAAGCAAAAGTATGTTTCCTAAGGGGAAACACGTCTGTCTCCATGAGTGGAGAAGATCCGTTTAGTTCCATATTTCCCTTTTTATATGCTTTATGTTTAGGTAAAGGTTAGTTATAATTAGGACTGATTTCCTTTCTATGTTTGGACATGACTTAAAGGTTATGTTGTACGTACTGTGGGGAAAGTTCTATTTCCACCCTCTGACTGGTGGTCAGCATTCCATGGCCTAATTACCCATTCTTTAAGACTGAAATAACCGGTTATTTTTCTGTAACCATTTCTTCCTTATTTTTTTTCTATAACTGCTTTCTCCTTTCTGTTTTTCTGATTTCCATTGCTTCTTACTTGCTTTTCTGTCCCTAACAAAGAATAAATTATTATATATCATTTAACTAACAGAGCTTTAGGAACGTGCCCAAATCCAATGAAAAAGCGTATTGATAATTAAGACTCAGTCAAAATCCTAAGTAATTTTCCATTCCTGTCAGTATTCATTAGGATTAAATGTTAATATGAGCACAAGCCTTAATCTAATCAGAACAGAGAAAGTAATACTTCCCCGATCAGCTGTGGGAAGAACAAATTTGGCATCATCACCCAAAAGGTGGGAAAACTTACAGAATGTGAGAGATTGTTTACAATGAACTTATTTTCACATTCCCCGGCAAAGCATAATTCAAACCCACTCTGTGCTCAATAGGATATTTTAATCTTTAATGTGAAGAGGAAGAATATAACCTTTTGAAAGCAAATCTTCAGATGGGAATCTTAGCATGTTTGCCCCAAAAGCCATTCATTTTTGCTTCAGCAAAGCAATTTGCGGTGGGAAATCGTTTCCATCTCAGCCAGAAGATTGGAAAATGAAACTGTAAGTGTGAGTTTCTCACAGGGCATCCTAGCAGTGGGTCGTGCTTGCATCGGGGAGTGTGACGATATTTTAGCAGCTTTTGTAATCCTGCCCTGATTTCCATAGGATGTGTTCGGTTTTCTGCCGTTTAGCCGTCTGGCTCAAAGCTGATTCAGAATGAATCTTTAGACAGATTTAAATTTTGGTTTATGAATGGAGGGCAAACTTTTTTTAATGGTTCCCCAAATTACTCAAAACTCTTCAAATATAAATGGTAATAGGTTCATTTCAATCTGAAAGGAGTTGGTGTTCACAGGCCGTCATTCCCAACTTCCTTGGCAGGTCACCAGAATGCAAACATTAGCCAAGGTGGCTCAAAGGCCTGTGTATCTCCATGGTCACAATGAACCAAATGAAATTGAATTCTGCGATTCCTTCTTAAAGGTATCCATTAGCATATGTGTAAATAGAATAGCTACTTTGCCTTGGAGGTGGAAGTAATTTGCTCTAGGAGAAAGATTTCTCTAACTTCATATAGAAATCTCTTCCCTCTCTTTGATTAAAACTACCTGCTTTACTAATTAATAATTTGAAATATATGGAAGAATGTGTGCCACAGTCAAGCTTTGAGTAAGAATAAAGAAGCATTCTAGTGTCTCCAACTAATGGAGATTATGGACTTTTAAAGGAGGGACCATGTGCCTTGGGTCAGGTTATGGGGTAACAAGGGGCTATGTGCACTGGGGCAAGTGTGGGGGATGATGAACCTGCCCAGGGGCCTTCAGAATCTCACCTTCCTTGTCTTGCAGAAAATCCACCATTTCTGGAAAACAACTCAAAAATCCACTACTTAGTTAAGGGAGAGGCTTATTTAAAAAAAAAATATATATATATATATATAGGGTTCATTGAAATTTGTTCAATGGGAGATTGGTTACACCATCAACTCACCTGGCAATGGAGACCCCACATAGGGAAGTGTGAAGAATTTATACCAAATCTGTAGGTTTTTTGCCTTTGGATAAACCCTTCTACATCTCTAAGGTTCAACTTGCTCAATTGTAAAAAGCAAATAAATTATAGGAGAGTGTTTATGCACTTTAAATAGCTATAGAATAATTCATTATTTTTATTAGTCTTCTGAGTTCATGGAAGAATGAGAAGGTTTGTATTAATAAAGGTTACTCATGAGAAATATTTTGTAAATGCATTGTCCACCAAGACCGAAGTCCACATTCTACAGTTGCTGGGTGGTGAGGCAGCCCAGACATCCCGATTAAAACCTGATTCCGGGGCTGCATCATCATGACATCAGGCATGAATCAAAAAAGCAGCCAGTCTCTTTTGACCCTGGAGAATGAATTTGCCAGAGCTTTAGTGCTGCTGCCAAATACACACGAGGCTATTGGCAGTGCATAAGACTGGATTCTGCAAAATGGATATGGCTTAGAGAAAAATGGTTTGACTATGTAGCGATCACAGATTCCTTGATAAGGTTAGAAATGGTTGTGCCAGAGGCTGGGGGAACAATAGCCATGGCTGAATTGTTGCCACCCAACCAGGTTCATTTGCCCGCTGCCTGAGAGGAAGCCAATATGCTGAGTCAGCAGGATTTATGGCCAAGAAAGAGTTTATTCCTCGTAGCTCTAAGCGGGGAGATGGGAGAAATTTCTCAAATCCGCCTCCCCGAGAATTTGGGAGACAGGGTTTTCAAGGATAGTTTGGCAGGCAAGGGATTAGGCAATTAGGTTTGTTAATTGGGGCAAAATTGCAGGGGTGTAGAAATCACCTTTTTGTGTTGCATCAGTCCATGGGGTCAGAATTCCAGTTGAGTTGGTATCTTGGTATCGACTGCTGGTCTGGGTGGGTCAACCCATCCGCTGGAATGTGGGGCCTGGAAGATATCTTGTGTGAACTAAAATTAAATAAAAATCTTCCCCCCCCACTGGCTGACTGAATGGAGCCCCTTCTGGCCAAGAGGATGTCCTAAAACTAAATTGTTTGCCAGGAGAAGGGGTCAGACATGCTTCACCATGCCCTGCTCCCTTCTTGGAGATATCCTTTGTAACTCATTAACAGGCCTAAGGCTATGCAAGACAAACCCGCAGGTCCCCAATTTACACAACAAATATATGTCTGGTGACTTGTCTCCTATCTAAAACATTCCAAGCCTTTAGACAAAGCTTCATTTTTTAACCAATTACAAGTCAAGGAGTCTTTAAACCCACCTATAACCTGTAAGCACCCCCCTTCGAGATGTCCCACCTTTTAGGGCCAAACCAATGTGTGCCTTCCATGTATTGATTTATGACTTTACCTGTAACCCCCATCTCCCTAAAATGTATAAAACCAAACTGTAGCCCAATCACAGCAAGTCCACTTGCTCAAGGCTTCTTGGGTGTGGCTCCAGGTCGTGGTCTTCAAATTTGGCTCAGAATAAACCCCTTTAAAATTATTTTACAGAGTTCGGCTTCTTTTCCATCCACACTTAAAAACTACCTTTAGGTTTCCAAAAGGTGATGTTATCTACAGAGAAAGTTAAGAATCTTTATGACACCAGCTATGTGGCTCTGGAGTGGCAATTATAGAGAAGCAAACAGGGGGGCAGTGAGTAATTATTATTATTTTTCGCTAGGCCTGTGCCTTATTTTTAGCTAGGCCTTTACCACAGTTCTCACCTTGCACCCCTTTTTGTTAATGTGTGAGGATGGCCATCAAAGACAGTATCAGCACCTTCTTCCTTGCTCCTGCAAGGCTCCACATTCAAGTTGCAGCCATGGCCTCAGGCTCAGGAGAAACTACAGGCAAATAGTGTTCCTGCATAGCTAAGGAACAACATTTCCTGTATCTACATCAGCTCATGCTGAGGACATTTTCCAACCTGGAAGCTTCTCGGGGTCATATCAGTTGGCTTGCTTTGCAAGCCTGTTTTCCCGTAGAGTTCTTCTCAGCCTGTGAATAAAAACCTGGCTCGCAGCTTGCTCCTTTGCAAGGGTTGTGTTCTGCTGCTGTGATTTCCAGTCTAACCATTGCCAGTACCTTCTCCTGAGATGATGGTGTGACCCAAATCCTTTTTGCGTATGATTAACCTTCTGGAATCCCTTGGAACTGAGCCCAGGTGACTGTTTCATCTTCTCGACACTGACGCTTCCCTTAACTGGCTTGAGTTTGGGCCACATGGTTGGGTCAGTTAGGGATGCCAACTGGTTTATTCCAGCCCATAATCACTACCATAGTGAGACTTCTTCTTGCTTCTCTTCTTTGCTGAACACCCCAGAGATACCAACCCAACCAGGCCTGGAACAATTACATCACCTGGAACATCTTATTCATCAGCTCCAATAATACCCTCCTCATGACCTAATAGACTCAAAGTGGAAGAGACATATCTGCCCCCTCGAAGCCACAAGAGTCCTGAACTCTAAACTGAGTTCATATAGTGAATTTGAGCTGCCTCCATGAGATTCATATGACTCCTTCTAGTATTAGAATAATTAACTAACTTGTGATGTTAATCCCATAAATTGATTGAAATTTGCAATGTTTAATGAGGAAGACCTACTGCTGTACTTGCAAAACCCACATTTTGTCAAGTGTTTCTTTTTTATCTGAAACTACCAAAAATTATGACTATCGGGAATCTCTTTCAGTTGCATTTTCGAGGAGCTTAGCCAATCACCTGGGGCTACAGATAATTTAGACATAGAGTGGATATGTTTGTCAGAGGCTTACTCCAATCCTGCTAAATATCCTCACTTGCTGCACCAGGGAAGTCCAATTAGAATATTGAGGACATATTTCAGGTGAACCAGACATGATTTCTAACAGATCATCGGCCAATGCATATTGCCATATGAAAAGAAGGATTTTCATGAAAATAAAGAAAGAAGAATTCTTCAGGGAATGCTGACTACAAACATTCTCTTGACTATCTTTCTCTAGATGGTCAAATCTAAGTAAGCAATGTGAGGTACAGCTGGAGTTGTCTTATTATTGCTCTTATTATTAATATTGTTGATTTTGAAAAGAGTGCCAGTGGCAAAAAGGGCTGTAAATTATGCTTAGGCAATATCAAAAGTGATTTAATATGTTAGATAAGCAGGGGAGATAAGAGAAATAGCAAATGAAGACTCCATCCTTCTTACTTCATACAGCCTCAATAATCTTAACCTACCTTTTAAATTGAAATTTCAAAATTTCTCCCCAAATATACTCATGTTCCAAGTGTGTTTATTTTTAATTGATATAAATTGCATGTATACTACTCAGTGATCTGTTTATTTTTCATTGTGTTAAAAAGATCACAAAATTTACCATCTTAACCATCTTTTTAAGTATATAGTTCAGTAGTGCTAAATATATCTACATTGTTGCAAAACAGATCTCCAGAATTTTTCATCTTGAAGCGCTGAAACTCTCTATCCATTAAACAACAACTCGACTTTGCCCTCTCTCCACAGCCCCTGGTAACCGGTGAAGGAAATTAGAAATATTTTTACCCCAAAATATGACATTTTGACATAGTGGATTGACTGAAAAAGCCTCAAGGTCTTTCTGACTTTCCTCCCCACCCATCAGCTCTCCCAAAATCTTTGAAGTTTCTTTACCTGCCTGAGATCCAGAATCAGCAAGGAAAACAATTGACTTTCCTTCCCCTTCCTGTTACCTCCATATCCATGGCAGGAAGGAAGATCAAGAATACAACCAGACCTGGCCCCATCCATTTTAAAAATAACACCTGTCTCTCAGGTTAATTAATCTCCAAAGAGAATCATTTACTAATAAATCCATTTTCCTCCCTCCCATCTCTACATCTTCCCTGGTAATCATTTATTGTCCCTAAACCAAATTACCTATATTCCTCATCTTTCCCTCCCCTCTAAAACAAGGGCGTATAAACTTCTGGATCCCATTTGGATGTTGAGTAATCACTCTGTGATTCTCCCCCATCCACACGGAAAATAAATGTCTAATCTCTTTCTCTTATTTGTCTGCCTTATTGTGAATTGATCTTTCAGGGAACCTTCCAGGGGCTAAGGGGAGGTTTTTCCTTCTCTCCCACAACACCATTCTACTTTATATATCTAGGCCTACTTTTTTTTTCTTCCCATAAACTTGTGATTTTAAGACAATTTCATGTTGCTTTGGGGATCTTTCATGCATCGAAACTTTTCTCATTTTCTTCACAAACAAGGGAAAGGGAATATTAGCTACTTCATGTAATGTTGCTACAAAATTACAGCCTGTGCTACATTAACTAATATATGCGAAAGTACTTTGGAAGCTGGGAAGTTACCCAAAAAGATAACTAGACACTAATTCTATACAGAAAATAAAAGGACTCTCGCCCCTCCCAAATATATCAAATTGATTAGAAATTGCTACAAATTTATTAGTAGAGTCTTGGGAATTTACAAATCGATTCTTACTTAAGGTATTTATACTTCTCCTGTGTCTCATACCGATGTCATTAAATGATTACCTACAAATTTTCTGTTGCATAAATGTGTTATTGATTGTTTTATAGTTTATGAAACTGGAGATATATATATCCAACACCACAAGAGCAGTGTCTCTTTAATACAGTTGCAGATCCAGTTGTGTTTTAAAATACTGGAATACTTTCAGGTTAAAAACAACTGGGTTGAATTCTTTGGGAGAATGATCACCAGATTCTACTGTGCTGTGAAATTAGTTATTGATAAAGTTCCAAATGCTGGGTGTACCACGAATCCTTTCTTGTGTATCTTTCTCTCTCCCTCTTTAAAAATAATCCCAGTGTGGAATAATTTATAAAAAGCCACAGTCCCATGCATCTGTGTCACCCACTCAGAATTGTCTGTGAGGCTTCTCAGATGTGGGCCAAATGGATTTCCCTCCAGAGTACCCTGGCATGATTTAGACTCAGTTTTTTGTAGTTATACTCCTAACATCCACACCATTTCACCTAGAAAGCATTCTACTGCTAAAAGAAACAAACAAACAACAAAACAAACCCTGTCCTTCATAATATATGAACTTAAAAAAATAATAATAAAAACCAGAACATCAATGCAGATCTTTTCTTGCACATTTTGTGGCCATTGATATATACACACTGATTCAAGGTACCTCATAATTTTCACCCTTCAAGAGGGTACAAATCCGCAATCTTGGTAGTCTCAATTTATTCTGTGAACAAATACAGGTGGATGAACTCCTTCTGCCATGGGTCTTGCGGACAGAGCAGCATTTAATCTCACAGTGGTCTCTATCTTTATGTCCTTTTATTATTCCTTTTCTTTGTTATCACCCAAGTAATATTCTCCTTCCTTTTTTTCACATTGAAACTTCTTCCATGTGTTTTGACACATCGCCTGCAGCTTATTTATTAAGAGCTGCTATCATTCCTTATGCAGTTGTTTGCTAAATCTGTACAAGGAACTTATCTTCCCATATTCCTAATTTACTCAGTGGTGTAAAATAAGGAGAGATAGGACCAGAAAATGCCTGAGGTCACACATTTTAAGAAGTATTTTTTTTATACCCACAGTGCCTGGTACAATGTCTGGCATATGTAAGATATTTAATACAGATGCTCCTTGACTTATAGTGGGATTACATCCCAACAACCTTATCGTAATTTGGACATACTGTAAGTTGAAAATACCATTAATTTGAAAAAGCATTGAATACACCTAACCTACCAAACACCATAGCTTAGCCCAGCCTACCTTAAATATGCTCAGAATACTTTCATTAGCCTACTGTTGGGCAAAATCATCTAAAACAAAGCCTATTTTATAATAAAGTGTTGAATAACTCAGGTAATTTATTGAATACTGTACTGAAAGTGAAAACCAGAATGATTATATGGGTACTCAAATATGGTTTCTACTGAATGTGCATTGCTTTCTCACCATTATAAAGTCTAAAAAAATCATAAGTTGAACCATCGTAAGTCAAGAGCTGTCTGTATATGAATAATAAATTAATATACAGCTAAGTGGTATGTGAATTGAAACATTTTTCCAAGATTTTATACGTTTGCAGAAAAGTATGCACTTTTATAGCCTATGTATCCAACCTCTGCTTTCAGTAGAACATCTCTTCTATTTTGACGTGAAAAATGAAATATCCTGGAATAGGTCATTCCAATGCATTAGAATTTACCTTTTTGCCATATGCTTTCCAACTGGGATTTCTCATGTATTAGATCACTTTTCTCATGGTCATTGTAGATACTATACTTTTTAATAACGCTCTTTGCAGAGATTTATCTGTTAATGCAGAAGTTAGTTTAAGTTGCCAAAATCCTAAAATGAATGACTTCGTGTTTGGTCATTCTCCTCCGGGAGGAGTACTCAACTTAGCATTTTATCACGGTGTTCACAGACTTCTCTGTCTCTTTTGAAATCACATGATACTTTAGAGCTATCTCCTCCGTAGCTGTTGCCTTAGCATTATAGCCTCCCTAGAGATTTCAGTCTAAATTACAACAAAGTCAGTAGGGGTTCCTGATTAACTGGTAGATTTTCTTATCCAAATTGATCCTAGGAAACAACTAAAAGTCTTGGAGTTTAATCAGTTTGTCATTTTTCCATGTTATGCTTTTAGACCTTTTGAGAAGGGAACAGCAGCAGAGGATGTACAGAGGTTGTTACAAGCCACACACTGCCCGTCTGCCTCTCTCTTCTTCAAAATTGGTCAGAGACCGGTGCAAGTTGGGAGCTGGAATGCTGAGCTCTGCAAGTAGGGAGAACCCCAACCCCAGAAACCAACAAGGAATTTAGCAAGCCTTCCATTCGGGTGGACAGATGCACACATGACTCCAGAGGTTGTGCACACCAAAAGGACAAAAAATGGCCCTCGTGCTTGTGTTAGCCTTGTAGTATTGATCACCTCCTCATTGCAAGAGGTGGGTCTTCACACTGCTGCTCCACCTGCACTGTGTATTCGTACACATGAGATTCACTGCTTCCTCCTATTCACCACGCTCTTTGAAACTTCCCTCCTTAGAGTTAGCTCTTCCTACATTTTTATTCCCTGATCGCTCATACTCATTCTTTAAGACTCAACTAAATGCAAGACCTCCCCAGGTGAGCCCTTTGCAAAATTCTTTCCACTAGAGGTGGTTAAATGGCCATCCCAAATCATGATCCTGTAGCCTGCCATTTTACTTGCCTCATTGACCCTATGACAGCATTATCATCAGGTTGTGTCTGGTCCCCTCAAAATTACAAAACAGGTTGCTATTTGCCTTTGTCTGTTCACTTATTTCTTATCTCTTTGCCCTCTTGTATCAGGGGGAGATGGCACCTGAGAAAATCTTCTGCTTAGAGACTCCTTGCCCATCCCACAGGTGATTGACGCAGCTCTCCAGGAGATGCAAATACTGACAATTCCCAGTTTCACTACAAGTATCTCTTTCCCCCAACTTCCCGCTAACTACAAAAGCATCCCTTTCTCTTGCAGCAATTATGGGCCTTTCCAAACTTCAGATCTGTCCTGAGACTGGATCAGTATACCAAGAGCTTCTATAGGTGCAGGTCTTGAGTCTTGTCTTCATCTTGGAGTCAAGAGCTTTGAGTCTGACCCTCACAGAACTCGTTGCCTCAGAATATAGGAAGTGGCAACACATTTATTTTTTTAGTTGAAGTAAAAATTCGCATAACAAAATTCGCCATTTCAAGTCTTCAACTCAGTGTCATTTAGAACATTCACAATGTTGTGCAAACAATACCTCTATCTAGTTCCAGAATGTTTTGTTTTGTTTTGCATAATTTGGGGTTTTTTTAATTTCAGAATTTTACGAGGGTACACCCTTTTTGGCTACATAATTTGCTTTTGCACAGTTTGAGTCGAAGTTGTAAGTGTGCCCCTCAGTCAGTTAGTGTGCATTGTACCCATTACGTGTGAATTTACCCATCCCCTCCTCCCGCCTCCCACCTACTTGATTTCCCTTGAATTTTACTTCCATATGTGCACATAAATGCTGATCCCTTAGTTCCAATTTAGTACTGAGTACATGTGGTGTTTGTCTTTCCATTCTTGTGATACTTCACCTAGGAGAATGGTCTCCAGTTCCATCCAGGTTGTTACAAAACATACTAGATCACCATTTTTTTTTTTTATGGCTTAGTTCCAGAACATTTTCATGCAAAAGGAGACTCCATCCCCATTAGCGTTGCCTCCCCGTTTTCCCTCCCCAGCCCCTGGCAAACACTGGTCTACTTTCTGTCTCTGCAGATTCTGGATATTTCATATACATGGAACAGCATGACTGTTTTGACATGATGATTCTATGACAAGGGAGTCAGGCCATCCTGCCTAGGACTGCATTCCAGAGTGAAACAGATGGGTGACACGGTTTCGACAGTTGTAGTGAGAAATAGATGAAACACTGTAGGATGAATAAAAGTCGCCTGTGTCTTGAGATCTGTGTTTATTAATTGATCGCACACCTTAACTCTGCTCTCCCTTTGTATTTTTGTCAGTATAAAGAATCCGAATACTACCGTTGCCTGCAATATCTGATGAGGATTAATGTGACATTGTCTGGGTAGGAAAACTGACATATCCACTCTTCACTTTTCAATTCTCACATTGTGACATGCTGGTGTCTTTTTTTTTTTTTTTTGTAGACCTGTAACTGTCTCACAGTTTGACATCTGTTTCTTTTGGTTTGTTTTAAATCAAAAGGACTAAGAAAAGGACATCTTATCTAAAGAACATAATTGGTTTGAAGGGAAGTTGTATTCCGTCTTGTCACATGGGTAACATTCTGTTTCTTGATGACACAACCATTGTGGTGTCTCTTAAGTTCTGTTTGGACTTGACAGGTTTGAAAAAAGGGAATAAACTGCACTGGTGGTATTTAAAATACAAACACATGGAACAAAGAAGATGCTTTAAAATGACAACAACCACTGCTGGCATTATTTTACAAATGTAAACCTTTCTTTGGAAACTGATCATCTGGAATGTGAGAGTTTATGTGAAGGAAAAAAAAGAAACGAACCTCGAGTTCTGTTGTTATCCATCTTCCATTTTTATTTAACCAAGCACCAAGAAAGACAAGAAGATGAAAGGCTAAAGGAAGAAAAACAAAAACAATCAAATTGAGCTCTCACTAAGCACTAATCTATGCAGCCAAAATAAGCAAGCCCCACTGAGTTAATTTTCATTAACTGAGATTGTCCTGTTGTAGGAAATGTTCACCTTAATGCTCATTTGACCTTTCTGCAGTTTTCCGGCTTTCTAAGTATGCAAGAAAAAAATACCAGCTGCAGGGGGGGAAAGGGTTTAAACTTCCACATACAACAATGACCAGATGGAATCTGATGTTGATGCAGATTTATTGGCCAAGAGGCAGGTTACATTACAGGGGAAACCAAAGTTATGTTTAGGACTGAACTAATGTCTTAGTACTGTAAACATTTTTAAAGTGATGGACCTCATACCCCTTTCATTGATTTTATCCTTTGTTTTTCACTATATATATGAGAGGCTGGATACCTTTAACTACTTTTTAACTAATAAATGGAGTTTCCATGTGACAATGATATGCCCAAAACCTGAGTTATAAATCCAGGTCCGATCATTGTATTTGCCAAGAGAGGCTACCTGCTATAGGAACAACCCCCAAATCCCAGTGAATTCACCCGTAAAAAGTCCAATTCTTGCTAAGATCATGTAACAGAGGGAATGACCTGAAAACATGGCAAAAATGTTTTCTGTCTTTTTGAAACATCCTCCAATCCTTTTTGAGAACTAAAACCTGCATCCCTGCCTCAGACCAGTGGTTGGGAGGGGCAGGGTAAGTCTTTTGTTATTTGTGCTAAAGGAGATGGCCCAGCCCCAAACTGGTAAAGGGAGGTCCTGGGTGGAGGTCAGGAGATGGTCTTCAGCCCTCCAGCTGAGATGGGAAGATCAGAATCATCATCAACTGTAGTTAAACAGTAATTGCCTGAAACCAAGAACCCATCCTTTAAAAGCTCTGTATTTCTGCTTATTATGAGGATGATGGCACTTCAGACAGGAGTCTACATCCTCCCCCTTTGCCGGCAAAGTAATAAAAATTCTCTTTCCTTCTCTTCAAACCACTTGTCCTTGTTCTTCTGATTCGGCCTCTTGGACAAGTGCCGAGCTTTCGATGACCATCATAGCCCACTGTGGGTTGCCTCCAACACTGGGGGAGAGACAGGTGTCTCATCTACTTGCTCTTTCAAGGACAGGACTGGAAAGGGCTTTTCCTGTTCAAAGCACATTGAGGTCACTCTGGCCATGGCATCTATCCATCAGACAGGAGTACAGAGAGAGAAGAGATTGAAGAAGGCCGGGTATACACTGTAGGCTTATGGTGTGCATAACTCTTGCCTAAATTCCACTGAATAGAATGAAGAATAGTCCCCCAAAGCAAGCTGTAGGACTCACTGGTGATTTTCTCAACCCCACCCCAGTACTTACCAACCTAGTCATTATCTCTGCTGAAGTTCTCTCTCTGCTTGGTATTTATGGTAGCCTCAATACTGGCATTTCTTTGAGATATAGATGCATATTCATGAAGCCTTGTTTACATTCAGAAATCAGTGTTTAAATGAAAGAGAAAGAGCTAGAGACAAATAAAAAATGAAATGTTTTCAATAAAGAGAATTTCCTCAACTGAGCAGTGAAGTGCCTTAGAGTGTCTTAAAATATCTGTGTGTGTGTGTGTTGTGTGTGTGTGTGTGTGTGTGGTGCAATGGAATATGGATCTCAAGTGATATGTTGGCAGTGGAAAAACAACAAAAAAAAGCAACTATGATGCATTGGGAACCTGGAGACCCAAAGAAGTGGAACTGAAACTTGATACCTTCAGGGTGCTGTGAACTTAGTCCTCTGGGGTCCCTGATGGCTCTCTCCAGGCCCCTGTCCACGCTACATCCTTGGATGAGGGACTGGGATTATAGCTGGGTTGAGATTGAAGAAATGTCTGATATGCATTCAACGTTTGTGTCCCCTCAAAATGCATATGCTGAAATCCTAACCCCGACTTGGGTGATATTAGTAGTTTGTGCCATTGGGAGGTGATTGGGATTAGATGAGGTCATGAGGATAAGACCCCATAATAGGATTAATGTCCCTATAAGAAGAGGAAAAGACACCAGAGCTCTCTTTTTCCCCACCCTAAAGACACAGAGAGAAGGCGCCATCTGCAAACCAGGAAGCGAGTCCTCACCAGACACAGACTCTGCCACGCCGTGAACTTGGACTTTCAGCCTCCAGAACTGTGAGAAACAAATGCCTGTTGTTTAGAAGCCACCCAGTCGATGGTATTTTGTTGTGGCAGCCTGGATGGACAAAGACAGGGTCCTCATTCTCACTGTCCCTCAGATACAAAGAGTCATTTTGGGGTTTGGTGTTCTTCATCTTATTGCCAAGGGTAAGAATTTCCAATCTGAATACTTTTATCTTTTAGAAAAATAAAGGACATTTTAAGTTTATAATCCATTGTGTTCTATAAACTGAACTGGGTTACATCATTGATAGCATGATATCTCTTGATATATTCCCTAGTAGTTTGTTAAATAATTGCCATTTTTATCTTTTTTTTTGCCAGTTGATCACACCCTTCTGTTATTAAATTCTATTTTGTTGCTGTTTGTATATAAGATTGTATAAATCTAGACTATGTTAATGCATAATAATATATTAATTTTTATTTAAAAACTTTACTGAGTTGTCATATTATGACTGAAAGAAATTTTGCTAACAAGAAAATTTTCATTTATGTAAATATATACATAATTATCCATTTTTACCTACTTTCCAATTTCATACCTTATGTTTCTTGTGTTGAATTGCTTTGATTACAACTTGTGTAATACTCTTCATTGTGTTGTGGAGAATATCTTTAAAACAGTCATAATTTTATGAGAATTTCTAAGGTTTTACCACTAAACACAATGCTCATTTCTGCCTCCATGTATATGCATATATAACATTAAGAAATTTTTTTTCCCTAATTTATTTTCTACTGGAAAACAATAATGAAATTTGTAAACATCTTTTCAGATTCTATGATGGCATTTATATTTTTTCTCTATGAATTATTTAGAAAGTGACATTCATACCTTTCTGTATTATAATGAATTATTCTTTATTTCCAGTGTGAACACCATATAATGGGAATAGTTATTTAAAGCTTTGTTATATTATACTTTTTAAATGTTTTACTTAGACTTAGTCATTTGTGTCAGGGGATTTGCTGCATAGTTTTCTTTATAAAAATTTTTAAGTCTTTATGTCTGAAATCATATAAATGTCAGTAAAATTTTCCCCTTTCTTTGTATTCTGTAATTATTTTTAAAAAAACATTTGATATAATCTGTCTTTTTGAGTTTTAATAGAGTCGAACTCTCAGTCTGTTGGGCTTTGGGATCACTTTCTGACAATTTGATTGCTTCCATAGAAATAACTTTACTTGATTTTTAAAATCCCTTTGAAGTCAGATTAGCAATTCATATTTTCTTCAGAGATCATTATGTAGAACACATCCCTGTAAGGTACCCTTCCCATCTGTGTGACTTTCATTAAATTTTCTGCATCCATTGTGAGTGAATACTGGAGTTGTTCACTAGTTCTGTCAAAGATGATATTTCTAGTTCTAATTTTGGATCTTCTTGTTGGTTTGTTTACAGAGAAAATATGGTTAAGAGATGACTATACTCATTTGTAAAACCACACATTCATTCTTTCTTGAAATTTCACTGTTTGCCTCTGCAATATTCACATTTCTTGCTTTTTTTCCTACCACAGTTACTATTAGACACATGTACATAATATTAAAGAAAGATTTGATTATGGTGCTAGACATTCAGCCCTTTGCACTTTCTAAATGTCAGTGTTCCCCAAGGTTCTGGGTCTGACCCAATTCCATATTTATTCTAGATGCTTCCCTGCAACATTTTCAATCAAAGCAGTTGGGACTTACCTGCTACCATGTCTATACATTTTCATGACCCTGAGCTTGTTTATTCTTTAAATTTGCCTATATATCCCACCCAAAACATGAGGGAAACAAATTACTTTTACATTCCCTTCATGTCATCTCCCTAAAAATGGTGAAAACATTCCTACAAGTCTCCTTTAACTGCACACTCCCTTGTTCCCTTGCATTTAAATAATTGCCAAGTAGACACTTGATAATCTGATGCAGCTGTTTGGGAGCTTTTGCAACAACAACAGAAAGAAAGAAAGAAAGACATTTTTCACATGCTGGTTTTATTTTATTTCTCTATATGATGACTAGGGAGGAAAATCAAAGACATTTTATAAGTATGGAGTGTCTGACCAAAAAAGCTTTGAAAATTCTGTGATATCTTTGTGTGATGCATGGGAGCTGAGATCTGTGTCATAGTATACTTAGAATACATCAGGGATTTTCATAGGAACCCTTCCAAGAAGTGTGGCTTCACGAATAAATATTATTTTCCAGGCAGATCAGATTCCAAGTATATTAGGATGCAGCACAAGACTCTGTATTTCATGTTATCTTTCTCAATGATAAAGTGTCAAGGAAACTAAAATTTAAGAGTCTGAATAAACATATACACACACACACACAGAGTTGTGCTCAACTGTATATAAATATATATATATAAAAATGTGTACAGTTGCAGTTAACTGTGTGGAAAACTACACAGTTGACCCCAACATAAGGATTAGAAGCACTGACCCCTGCACAGTCAAAACTCCACATGTAAATTTTGACTCTCCAAAAACGTAACTACAAATAGCCCACTGTTGAAGGGAAGCCTTACCAATAACATAAATAGTTGATTCATACATATATTGAATGCTATATGTATTACATACTGTATTCTTACAATGCAATATGTTAGAGAAAAGAAAATATTATTAAGAAAAGCATAAAGAATGGAAAATATATTTATTATTCATTAAGTGGAAGTGGATCACCATAAACGTCTTCATCCTTATAATCTTCACATTGAGTAGGCTGAGGAAGAGGAGGAGGAAGGGGAGGGGTTGGTCTTGCTGTCTCAGGTGTGGCAGAGGACAAAGAAAATCCATGTATAAATGGACCTGCTCAGTTCCAACTCATGTTGTTCAAGGGTCAACTGTATATAGATGATAGATAGATAGATGGATGGATAGATAGATAGATAGACAACCTCGAGGCTTGAAATGGTTTCAAACAGTAGTCTTGAAGACCATGTACCCTCCAAAGGCAAAGAAGGAATATAGTGAAGAAGTGATGTCTTGTTACCAAAAGTTTAGATCACAATTTAGAACCTTGCCTATAAGCCAAAACTAGTAAGATGAAATTTAAATGGGATAAACATGACTCTCACATTTTGGGTAATAATAAAATGCAATAAGATTGGAAATTACCAATGATACAAATACAAATATCCCATATGTCTTAGTGGAATGCAGAAAGAGCAGACCAGTGCACACTTCAAATCACCCTTACGCTGGGTGTTTCTTGTTTTATTTTTCTGTCTTTCTTGTATTAATTTCTATTTTCTAAGCAGTTCGTGATTTCTGTATGGCTATTTATTTCAAATGTAAAAAATTATCATATTCTTGATTTACTAAGATAGAGCAGGTACACAAAAATAGTATTTTATGTTATTTTTATGATATAGTAATATACAGAGTAATTAAGGATACACACTACAGTAGTCTGAACATAAGCAAAATGAGCAAAAATATCCTTTTTTTTTTTTTAGAGACAGGGTCTCACTGTGTTACTCAAGCAGTGGTGTGAGCCCATCTCACTGTAACCTCAAACTCCTGGCCTTCAATAATCCTCCTCAGCTGTCCAGAGTTCTGGGATTACAGGCATGAGCCACTGTGCCAGGCCAGCAAAATGTCTTTGAACCCAGCTGCAATGTCTGTAAAAATGGCTATGATGACACCAACATATGGGTATAGGATTGCAATGAGAAAAAAATGAATAAATGTAAGGAAAGAGCTTTACCAATGTCTCATAAATATTGAGGGAAATAAATGACATTTATAATACTAAGTACTGGTGGTACTTAAAATAATGAATTTTGAAGATTATTGCATTATGCCTTGACTTCTATCAAGTTAGTCTTATATATTGATTGGAGATCATTTACTTATGTGATTAATTGTATATATTAATATATAATCAAATGCTTAATGAACTTTTAAACCTACAGTAAATCCCTAAAACCATTTTATATTAGTTAATACCTTTACTATAATGCAAAATCATTTTATTTTAACATTGTATTTCTCATTATAGTCATAATTTACATTGACATAAGTTTTATTTTTACTAGTATATTTATATATAAATTATATATAATATGAATTATATATTATAAATTGTATGCATACAAATTTTATCAATTTTAACCTTTTTTCTCATTCCATATATGTAGTCATAATTTAGCTTGATCTAAGTTTTGTTTTGTACTACATTTATATAAATATATGTAATAAAAATTATATATATAAGTTATACATATAATTTTACAAAAGTTTTATTACTTTGGCATTTTATTTTATCTTTTATTTCTCCCAAAATATTTGATATATATGAATTTTGACTCATTTGGTATATTTTTTCATTGTTAATTCTAAATGCTTCATTTATCTCAATATGTATATATGTTCTATTCATTTTCTTTAAAAATGAACATATAACAAATTCAGTAATCTGTGAGAACTTTTGTATTCAAAAATAAATGTGTGCCACATTTGCACCTCAAACTCCTTGCTGGGTATAACATATGAGGTGACAGATATCATCCCTCAAAAGCTATCTCGATACCAAGCCATCGTTTTCTGACGTTTAGTGCCACAAAGGAGAAGTCTTAGCTATGTTAGGCAAACTGTTCCCACCTGCCACACTGTCCATACCCTTGTGTAATTTTTTTTCTTATTATTAATGGAGTTTAAAAACTTTAACCGGGTGTAATGAGGTAAGGTTTCCATTTACCCATTGTAAAAGACAATTCAATTTTGCTTGTGATCATTGAACTTTGATTAGGGTAAACAAATTTAAAGATTTTGGGGGGGAGTATCCTCCATTGCAGAACATTTTTAATGAGCGTGGCCATGCGCTCCTTCACACACATGCACAGACGTGCGGATGAAAAAAAACACTGGCCATTCTAATACTGAAAACCCCAGAGGGAAGACTTCTTGTTTCATTATATAAAATCCATATGAGTGAATTTTGGGCTGGTCAAAACTCTCTAATGAGAGACATGTTTTAATGGTTTGTACTACCAAGTCATGTCACCCTTACCAAAGAGGAGTTTGACAAGTTGAATCTGAGTTTCTAACCCCCACCGTTTCAGAGGCAATTACATTGAAAAGGGACCTGGTAGTTAAGTTTTTCTTGGTCTGATGGATAGAAGCTGCGTGTGGAAAAATGTTTATAAACCTTGACAGGGTGGACTTAAGGTCAGCAGATGTGCAGAGATGGTAAGTATTCCCTTTGGCAAAATGTTGCCTTTGGGCCAAAATCAAATCTGGAAACTATGAGATTAAGTTAAGTTATTCATAGCACATTGGAAACCAGCCTCCTGTTGGAGAAAGCAAGCCATTGTAATTTTTCTGTAACCTTGTTTAGAAGGTTGGGGAAGAGAAAATTGATCTTTTAATATTTCCTCTTGGTTCAAACAATGCAATAAATGACCCACTTATTTCAATGACTGATGTTAATAAATGGCTTCATTCTCTTGAAAGATTCAAACGAAAGGGTTTGGAAATGGGCCGTTTGCCTAGAAGTTGATCGAAAATATCCCACCCTGTGTCTATTTTAGGTATATAAAAACCCAAAGATGACAAATGTTTCGTTACTCCAAACGATTTTCCTAAAGCAAAATAAGGGGAAAAATGTATGATGAATGTTATCGTTTAAACAGTGACATTTTATCACTGTGCAGTCATTAATTATTACCACCAAAATCTCTTCTGAGTATCTGTTTCCAATTCAGTGCCTGATTTAGAGCTTATACCAAGAATCATCCACCCAGTGTGGGCTGCCTGGGTTGGTTTGTGATGGCACGGCTTCTGAATCATATTTAAAAAATAACTCTGGGTAAATTTGATGGGGAAGGTTTTGGTTTAAACCAAAACAACCTTCCTCTACAATCTCATCTGTGGCAGCAGGCAGAGCTTTTACATGGTTTGCTTTAGTTTGGAAACGGGGAGTTAGACTTAGTTTGTTTTCCACCTAAAAAGAAGCATGCCATTTTTGTTTCCTATTCATGTTTTTATTGTTGAAAGACCAAAAAAAAATTTCTGCTTCTATTTTATGCAAATCTGATCTCTAACATGTGGGTCGTAAATGGGGACCCACTAGTTATCGAATGATGTGTGTTACATGGAACACATACAAGGGATTTATTTGAAAACATCCCTGTTTATTTGTAGATACCGTATCTGTGGGGCCTTTTTATGTTTTTTGAAGAAAGCATTGCAAGTTAGGGGGTGCATACTCTTGCAGCTACCAGCATCATGAAAATACCAATCTTCTGAAGCCAGGCAGACAGAAAGCACATTTTCTCACAACATTAAAAAAAAAGAAAACTACACATTTTACAATATTTACAAAATATTCATTTTCATGCTTTAAGATTCTTTCACATACTTCATGTTATCAGATTATCTCCTGCACACATTGACATAAGTTGAAGAATTATACCATTCTTATAGGAAAGAAAGCAGGTGGCAAAGCTACACAGTCGTTTAGCTCTCTGAGGTTTTATTATAAGTTCGTTTGATTAGATCATGTTAAAGAAATGTTTTCAACATGTATATATTTGCATTCATTTTCTAAAATAATACATTTTTATGTTTACAGTGGAAATCTATTGAAAATAAATATGTAGGATCTGTCCCCACCCTAGGTGTGTCTTCTTGTGGGTATATGTATGTGCTCATTTTGAAAGCATCCAACGTTATATTAACAAGATCTTTCTACATTTATCTATAACCCATTAACATATCATCATAGATTAATTATTTTATTTTCTTCATGCCAAAGCCCATGCATTTAGAAACTATTTACATAGTTTTCATTTTCCCTTTTCATTTCTACTCTCCTCGTTTTAATATACCAAGTCTTGGAAATATTAATTCTTCATAATCACAAAAGAAAAGTGCAGGTAAGCACATAAAATAATCTTGTTAACATCAGAGAGGACTTTCTGGGTTAGATTTCCAGCAATCAAACAAAGTATGATTCTGTCATTTCCTGTAACATAGAGTTTGAAACAGTCGACTCAGAGTGGCACAGCATGGATTAAGAAGAGCTTCCCTTACATCTGTGAGGTGGTCCAGCTACGGAGATTCCTCAGAGTGTACCGGCATGTATTTCGAACACTGCATCTTTCCATTTTAAGTCTCTGGCTTGTTGCAGGAACATTGGCAGGGATTATTTTCAGCTCCCAGCCTTAAATGCGTGAAGAATATTAATTTCCATAATTCATCACACTACAAAGTGATTGTGTTTGCATAACTGATTATTCTATGAAGCCACGGGAGAATGGTTTCCAACATTTAATGTTAACTATTGAAAAAGCAGAATGTAGTCATTGTGAATGTGTTAAAAAAAAGAAAATGATCCCCAAGCAACAATAAACCTTAGGGACTCCACTAATCATTTGACAGCGTAGACTGATACTTTGATGTTAAGAAAAATGGGAAGTTAGGATTATTTTCATATTCTCTGTATCAACGATGCTTTCTTGCCATGTCAAAACCCTAACCATTTGTGGCACCGTATCCATGGTGATTGATCAGGAACTCCAAGGGGAGAGCTACTCTTGGGGGTTGGAGGAAGACATCACAAGTGACCATTTGTCCTTTAATGATGTTGTTTTTCATAAGTAGCTTTTGTTAAAATGTTCAAGATGATAAGCCTATTGTAAATTTCAATCTTTATGTTCTCTTCTTATCAAACAAAATAGAACACTGTAAATAATACCACAAATAGAGGTTGTTCTTTATAATGAGATAGGATATTTTTCAGTTTTGCCTCCCCAGAACCCACCCAGGGCACAGGTATCTGTGAACTTTGGGCTAGCCTCCATAAATAAGAGGGAAGAGTTAAGAACTGGTAATTCTGTAACTCCATTATGATTCCACAAAATGTTCAAAACTCAAATCTCACAAAAACTCCTAGAATTGATTTCAACCAATGACAACTCCGAACGCAGGTCTACACCCCTTCCTAGGTGTGTCTTCTTGTGGGTATATGTATGTGCTCATTTTGAAAGCATCCAATGTTATATTAACAAGATCTTTCTACATTTATCCATAACCCATTAACACATCATCATAGATTAATTATTTTATTTCCTTCATGCCAAAGCCCATGCATTTTTCTCCTCATCATTAATGAGATTTATTTTTCACTTACTTCCTAGAAATTATTTAAATTGTGACACAGATCCCCGGGGGGGGGGACAGGGAGGGAAGGTCACATATTACCACACCATTTTCAAGTGGGAAATGAACAAAGCAACTTTAACCTTTCTCCCAAAGCAACAACCTATTCAAAATCCTAGCCATCACATAATTCTCAGGACAACCAATTCCATTAAAAATTGGTAGACTTTTTGGTTTTCAGATTATTAACACATTGACTGCCACACTAGAAAAAAAAACAATTTTTCCTCAGGGCCACGGTGTTTTATTACAAAAATAGAATAAAAACTTCAAAACCAAAACAATCCTTTCTAATTTAGTGAAAAAATGTGTTTTTTTTAATTGTTTTCGGTGTGTGAGTTATATGCAACTTGAAAAGTAGTTCAAGTGGCTCCCAAGGTGAAGAGACGTGTGAGTTCACATATGCTTCACGAGGCCCCGGGCTCAAAACTAGCATGAGTTAAATACAACTCACATGGCAGTTAATGTGTTAATATTGTTTTTATTATTATTTTAAAACCTTAAGAGCAGTTTTAGCTACAGCAAAATTGAGTGGAAGGTACAGAGTGCTCCTATATACCCCCACTCCCACATCTGAAGTGCCTCTGCCATAATCAATTTTCTCTATCAGGGTGGGGCATTTGTCACAATTGATGAACCCACATTGTCACACCCAGAGTTCACAGTTTACATTAGGGCTCACTCTTGTTGCACATTGCATGGGTTTGGACAAATGTTTAAAGACAAGTGTCCACCATAACAGTCTCATACAGAATAATTTCACTGCCCTAAAAATCCTCTGTACTCCACTTTTTCATCCTTTTGTGCTGCTAACCCCTGGCAACCACTGATTTCTTCAGGGTCTCATAGTTTTGCATTTTGCAGCATGTCCTGTAGTTGGAATCGTACCAGCCTTTCCAGACTGGCTTCTTTCACTAGCAATATGAACTAAGAGTTCCTCTCTGTCTTCTCATGGCTCAATGACTCATTTCTTTTTGGTACTGAAAAAGATTCCATTGTCTGGATGCACGAGAGTTTGCTTATCCATTCACCTACTGAAGGATGTTTGGGTTGCTTATTCCACTTTAAGGCAGTAAAACTTTTACTAGATATATCCCCTAAAACTTCTGTTCTCTTTCTTATTCCTTTCTTCCTTGCTCAGCTGCAGAGAAAAATTCCAAATTCATAATGATCCTGTGGTTTCCCTTCCTGTGTATAGACACATGAATCTAAAGCTTAAAAAAGAGGCTGTTTTTTGTCATCCTAAAAAATGAGTGTTTTAGTACTTGTCAGTCAATTGTGATTCCAGACCTGAGTAATTTTTCAGTTCATATCAAGAGCATACTATTGGGCATATTGGAATCTCCCTCAAAGAGTGAGAATTATATTTATCATGCAGCTTTAAAAAGGAAATCGATCAGATGTTATTGTTGTCATTTAATGTTTTCCGGATTATAATCGATGCCCTGACTTTCGTCTGTGCCTCCGGAGTAAACTGGTAAAGAGGAAAAAACAAAAGTGTGATCTGAGTCAACGGAAAACCACGATTATCAATTATGAATTTTTATACCAATTTTGGAAATGTCTGTGAGGGAAGGAAATGCAGATAGTTATCACCTGAGGCACGGAAGTGGCTTTCTTGATTGCCAATCTTTCTGAATAGAGAAATATGTAACATAGAGATAGAAATGTTTCTGTATTCTCATAATGTAATGAATGTGCTGTCATCATTCAGAGCCACAGGGAAGGGTTGGCAGCCCATGCAGAATAAGTCAGAAAAGAGCAGGATAGCCAGTCCCTGCTTAATGAAGCTGAGAGATTAAAGACACTCAATCATAGCATTTTTAACAGTACACCTGGATTCTCTATATTAAAAAGGCATTTATCTAATGATCCATTGCAAGCTATTACCAGAAACGGGGAATGGTGTTATTGATGGAAAGAAGATTGAAAAGCATCTAAGAAGGAATATTTCCTCACTGTAATAAACCTCAATGAAGTATCGATCTTTCAAGAAAAATTGTTGGTTTTGCATTTTGCACTGGGCTGTCAAGTTCAGTTATAGGCAGAATAATTTAGCCCAATTCCAAGCACTCAATGTTAATGAAGTCAGGACACTTTTCCTTTCGTCAAGTAATTTTTTTACAAAATAGTAGTTTGGTAATAATGAAAGAAAATTCCATATTATTAAAAAGATGATGGTATTACTCTGAGAAAGCCATTACACAACTGATACCTAATAATCTGTCACAATTGCTAAAATGATTTTGTTCACAGATTCTATTGACCATGCTAATTCATGATATGCATAGTTGTTATTGGATTATTAAGCAATTCTGGGAAAAATAAGCACAGAATGTTACTGCTGTAGCATTTTTCACTTCATAGAAAAATAAGTAGGATGGTTGGAAAATACAAGGAAGGTGAAAACTAGACATCTAGAATTAGAATGCAGATTTTGAAGTGTATTTATGACTGAGTATCTGTGCGTTCACGCCTGCACACGTTCTAAACAAAACATTCTTCCTAGCTGTGTTTGAAACACATGTGAGCCCACTGCAATGTATAGAAACAACTGTCAAATGTGAGATCATGTTGAGTATGCTTTCAGTGGTATCTGCTCAAAATAATGAATATCCATTTGCATTATACATATATTCTCTGCCTAAGACTCTGTGAACATAACTGGAGATTTAATTTTTTTTATATATATGTGTGTGTGTGTGTTGAATCATATACACACACGTATAATTATATAACAAATTATATATAATTATATAATGTAATAAATGTTATATAATATGAGATTTATATAGATACATGTTTTATATAACTTTGCATATTATATATTATATTTCATATTCATATATTTATATATTATATAAATATTTTATATATTTTTATATTTATAATATATTTATATATGTTTACATATAAACATATATTTATATCATATATAAACCTATAAATATATTAAATATTTTACAATACATTATATATAATATATTATAGTTATTATAGATTATATTATATATAGACAGATTATATGTTATAACCTATATAATATAAATTTTATGATATAAATTATATTTAATATATCACTATGTATTATGTTATAATAATATAATATATGTAATATGTGATTATATAGAGAGATTTTATATTATCTTATAAATATCATGTATACTATATTAGGGCAGTGACATTTTTCTAGCATGTATGCTGGAATTATACATTATAGTAAGCATTGGAAAGGTGGTGGAGAAAGCAAAACATTATGCTAAGTGAAAGAAGTCAATCAAACGACACGCTGCGTGATTCCATTTATGTGACGTGCCCAGAGTAGGCAAGTCTGCTGAGAGACAGTGGTCCCCAGGCTACAGGAGGGTACGTTGAGAAACGCCTGCTAGCGAGCAGAGTTGTCTTTTGGGGGACAATGAAAATGTTCTAGAATACAAAGTGGTGATGATTGCACAACTCTTGAAAATACTGAAAAAAACTACCGAATGGTACACTTCAAAGGATGAATTTTATGACACACAAATATCTCAATTAAAACTGATTTAGAAAATGATAGGATTTGCATCTAGACTAGATATGGTGCCGGAGTGTTCCATTGCCCTCTTTGCGTCAGGAGTAATTGCCTGCCTCTGACGAAAAATCTTTCTAGAACTACCCTAGGTACTTGCTGTTCAAAGTGTGTTTCCTGAATCTGCGACAGCATCGATTCCTGGAAGTGGATTTCACTGCTGAATCTCAGGACCTGAGTCAGAATGTGCAATTTAGCAAGATCTCAAGGGGTTGGTATGCACATGCACATTGACGTTTATAAAGCACTGAGAGATACCCCATGTCATTCAAGAATCATTTTGAACTGATTACGCTGCTTCTTCTAATCAGAACACATTTGCTTTAGGCAAAATTTGACCTCCACTAATTGCCTTATATAAACGGAACCGTGGAGCCCGTCTTTTGCCTTTAGATCCTAGGCTGCTCTTAGTTGTGCCACGTCTCCAGGGCTCCACTCACCAAAAGTTGATGCTATAGGTGCCCCCTTTTTATAAAAATGTAATGCTATCTGTACAGCGGTGTGTGTAGCCACATTTGCTATTAGAAATATGCATCTTAAAAAAACACAATTATGAGAAAAATATTAAGAAAAAGACTACCCTAACAAAACTCAAATATATGCCTCAGTACATGTTATCAAATTTTAGAGGTTGCTGAATATACACAACTATACACTTAAATAAAAATAAGGCTATGGTATGTTAGTGGTCTCTATCTTGTGGGTATGTAGGAATTTAACAATCTCTGGTAGCCATGAGCCTCCATTGATCAGTGATCTGCGGAAGTCAGATAATCCCCATGGCCTTACTTCACTCAAAAAGATGGTTCATCAAAAAAAACTCAGGTGTTTAATGACATTTCATGAGTTACACCACAACATGAAAATGACCCATATTGTTTTAACGAGATGACTTCACACTGAAGTTATTGTTTCTTTGTGGAAAACCCTTTAGACGATGACATTGTGTTGACTTTTAAAATTTTCCTGCTTCTCCCCCAAGACTAGACTCAGACACAAAGTCTTATTTTGTATGTTTAATTTAGAGTATGAATTCCTGTCTTAAAATTTATTTTCTCTAAATTTTATTGCCTTATTTCTCATTTTGTTTTCCTGCTATTTGTTATTTAGCCTTCTTGGATAACAAGTTGACTTGCCTTGGTAAATAAGAAAATAATTCTTAAAACAGAGTAAAAAAACATTAGTATTGCATATAAAGTCACTGCCCCTTAAGCACCGTTTCTTAAATCTGGAACAACTAATTTAGGTACCTTTACCAACATGCACCCAAATTCCTTCATTCTAAGTGTTTCCTCTGCCACATCCTAATCCATTTTACTCTTAATACTTATTTTCAGATTTCCAATTGGCTTTATTAAATGAGTCTTACATATATTATTCTTATAAACTCCAAATTTTTCAAGTGCCAGTTTACTGATTCCTGACTATAATAAGCCCATGTACATTGTGCATTCAAATATTGAGGAAGCACAAATGCTGACAGTGGTATATGTGGTTCTTTGTAATACTAAGTACCACATGCCATGTTAACATCTCATTGATTCGTGCTTTGAGAAATACTTATTGAGAACATAACATCAGCGAGGGTGTCTGTTCTGTGCTGAAAATAGAAAGGTGAATGTAGAAGGCATGATCTCTTCCATTTTTAAACACAAATTCAGATAAAAATATCAAAGAGTGTTCTTCGAAAAA
Source organism: Daubentonia madagascariensis (assembly GCA_023783475.1). Lineage (NCBI taxonomy): Eukaryota > Metazoa > Chordata > Mammalia > Primates > Daubentoniidae > Daubentonia > Daubentonia madagascariensis. The sequence continues at coordinate 2,341,195 of JAKFHU010001178.1, read as the reverse complement.
ATATAATTACACAGTGCTATGGTTTGAATGCATGTGTCCCTCCAAAGCTCATATGTTGGAACTTAGCCCCCAAGGTAATGGTATTAGAAGAGGGGCCTTTGGCCTTTGGTAAATCATTATTCTGCTGTCATGAATGGGATTAGTGCATTTACAAAGGGCTTCAGGGAAGTATTTGGACAGTTTTATTTTTCTGCCTTCTACTACATGAGGACACAGCATTAGTCTCCTCTGCAGGAGGAAGCAACAGGGCACCACCTTGGAAGCAGAGAGCAGCCCTCATTCACCAGACACCAAATCTGCTGGTGCCTTGGTCTTGGACTTCCCAGCCTCCAGAACTGTAGACAATAAATTTGTATTCTTCTAAATTATTCAGTCCCAGGTATTTTGTTAAAGCAGCCCAAATAGACTAAGACACACAAGTTTAACATATTTGTTAAAAAGTCCAAACCTACAGAATGTATAAAGAAAAAAATGTGGAAAGTCTTCTTGTGGTCTCTGTATGCATCCAAAAGTTTTTGTAACATGATGATTTCAGTTAATAATACATCATGGATGATCTTCTATGTCAGAACACACAGAGAGATCTCGTTTTCTCTTATGGGATCATAATTTTAAAGCTATTTCTGTGTTCTTATCTCTCCACATCCATGCCAACATTTGTTGTTTTGGGACTTTTTGATAAAACCCCTTCTCACTGGAGTGAGGTGATATCTCATTGTAGTTTTGATTTATTTTCATTTCCCTGATGATTAGAGATGTTGAGCATTTTTTCATATGTTTGTTGGCCATTAGTCTACCTTCTTTTGAAAAGTTTCTGTTCTTGTCCTTTGCCCACTTTTTAATGGGGTTGTTTGATTTTTTGCATGCTGATTTTCTGAGTTCTATATAGATTCTAGTTATCAGCCCTTTATCAGATGTATAGCATGCAAATATTTTCTCCCATTCTGTAGGTTGTCTATTTGCTCTAATGATTGTTTCCTTGGCTGTGCAGAAGCTTTTTAATTTGATCAGGTCCCATTTATCTATTTTTATTGTTGCTGTGATTGCTTTTGGGGGTCTTCTTCATAAATTCTTTGCCTAGGCCAATGTGTATAAGAGCTTTCCCAATATTTTCTTCTAGAATTCTTATGGTTTCATGCCTTAGGATTAAGTCTATTATCCATTATGAGTTGTTTTTTGTTTGGGGAGAGGTGTAGATCTCAAAAGAATCCCTATTCAATAAATAGTGCTGGGGAAATTGGATAGACACTCATGTTTCTATTTTAGCTTCTGCATGTTCTGTGAAGATGACTCTGATTCTCTGTATACCTGGCAAAATTAAGATTTAACCTTGATCATTCAGGGTGGGGTCATAAGAGGAAGGGAGCACGAAGAGCTGGCAACACCAAGAACTCAGCACACCAACTGAAGTCTGAAAACAGAGGAAGCGCCTCCTCCCTCACCCTGCGCCTTGATATTCTTGTGATTGCTGTGGGTACTGTCACTGTTGTGTAAGCCTGCACCAATGACTCATGCTGAACTAGGGATGTTGGTTAGGTTGGGGACTAGGATCCAGCATGCTGAGACACTTCCATCTGAGAGCTTGCTATTCCTTCAGGAAATTGCCATGGAGAACTTCTGAGTTCTCAGGGAACCAGCTCTCTATTTCTCTCACATTCCTGTTATAAGAGGATGATTTTTTTTTATTGAGACAGAGTTTCGCTCTGTCATCATGGGTAGAGTGCAGTGGTGCCATCGTAGCTCACCGCAACCTCCAACTCCTGGGCTCAAGTGATCCTCCTGCCTCAGCTTCCTGAGAACCTGGGACTAGAGACACACGCCAGGACACCTGGCTAATTTTTCTATTTTTAGTAGAGACAGGGTCTCGCTCTTGCTCAGGCTGGTCTCGAACTCTTGACCTCAAGTGATCCTCCCGCCTCGGCCTCCCAGAGTGCTGGGATTACAGGAGTGAGCCACCGTGCCTGGCCCAGAGGATGATTCTTTTGTTTCTCCGATATTCCTGGCAGTTTCCTAATCTACTGGCCTCTATAAATCTAGGTCAATAAACACAATATAAAATTTACCATTTTAACCATTTTTAAGCATGCAATTGAGTAGCATTAAGTCCATTCACATTGTTGTGCAACCATCAGCACCAGCCATCTCTAGAATGCTTTTTCATTTTTGCAAAACTGAAATTCTGTCCCCACTAATCAATAACTCCTTATTCTCCACTTCCATCAGCCTCTGGAAACCATCATTCTACTTTGTGTCTCTATAAAGTTGATGACTCTAGGTACATCCTAGTGAGTGTAATCATACAGTATGTGTTCTTTTTTGACTGGTTCATTGCTCTCAGTATAATGTTTGCAAGCTTCTTCCATGTTGCAGTGGGTGTCAGAATTTCCTTCGTTTTTAAGACTGCATTACATTTGATTGTATTCATGCACCATAATTTCTTTATCCATTCATCCATCAGTGGACACATGGGTTGCTTCCACCTTTTGGCTCTTGTAAATAATGCTGCAGTGAACATGGGTGTGCTAAAATCTTTTAGAAGTGCTGCTTTCCAATCTTCTGGGTATGTACCCAGAATCTTATTTGCTATACTTTTGGAACTGAAGGTTTTAAAAAAGTTTCAGGCAGGGAAGAAAAATCCCAGCTTAGAATTTCTCAGTGAGATTTGCTACAAAAAAAAAAAAATCACCCTTAATTCAACCTCAGGATGGAGAGTGTGCTTCCTGAAAAGTACGGTCAAGTAAGACTTGAGTACAGGGAGGGTGAGAATTGTGGGAACAACACAAAGATTAGGACATTAGTAAAGTTTCCTGCAAAATAAGCCATCTACAAACGTAGTAAGGCACTCATTTCTGAGCATTAAAAGAGCTCGTTCATTTCATGACTATGTGCCCATTGAAATACATTCATCCTATTTCCAGGATAAAGTTTGGCATTATCTGTAATAAAATCTGCATTTTATTATTAATTTCACTGTAGAAACCCCTAAGGATTGCACAACCAACATCAGCTCTTTTGTATACAACTACTCCCAGTATGATCATAATTTGACCTAAATCATGTTTCTGTATAAGTAATCTGATATTGCTCATGACTGCTTGCTTGCTATGTAGACTTGCTAGTTAGATTATCTCTTGGTAAGGAGAGTAACTGGCTCTCTGTGGCCTTGGTTCTTATCTCAGAAGGTGCCTTGTGTACGTAGCTAGGGATATTTAGGATATATTGCCCAATGGACTATGGAGATACAGGTGCTGGGCATTTTTCGAGGCACGATCTTTGAGATTTGACATCTCATTCTTGATACAACCCACGTCCAGGCAGACTTGAACTTCATGACATTAAGCAGATGTCCTACAAATCAAGTCACTGGGCCCTTTTTGGTTTCTTAGCGCATCCTCCTTCGATCTAAGGTTTAGAAATTCTATTCAAGGTCTCACTTGAGCTGATCACCCCACGCTGGCCACATTTCTAATGAGTTAAGCAAGTCCAACAGGGCCATGGAAGGAATATTTTTCAATGCCAACTCTCACTCTGAAATGTATTTGATATTCACACTGTGATTTTGGGTCACATCATGTTAAACATGACAAGCTATATTGTGGTAGTAGCTTTTACTTAAAAATATGGGTATTTTGTTGAATATCCAAGGAGTCCACACAGGAACAGATCAAGCTGCTCTCTTATCTGTGTTCCCACCACTGCTAGAGAATAGAAATCGTGGAGTCCCATTGTAATTTTACTTTTTCTATCAGCCTTTTGCAGAAAGCTATGAACTCCTCAAGGGCAAAGATCCTTTTCTGCTCATTTCTTTAATTCCATTTTCGGCAGAAAGTCCTGTAGGAGAAACGGAGGGAAAATGCACTGAATACGTGAAGGGAAGGAAAGAAGAGGGAAGGGGAACAGAGAAGGAGGAAGGAAGAAATGTGCTTGCAGCCACGCTGAACAAGTTACTAGGCATAAAAGAGATAGTTCAAATATTTCATTTTTCTTATTTTTTTAAATTTCAGAATATTATGGGGTACACACATTTTGGTTACATAATTTGCATTTGTGCTGTTTGAGTCAAAGTTATTAAGTGTGCCCATCCCCCAGATAGTGTGCATTTTACCCATTAGGTGTGAATTTCCCCATCCCCTCCTCCCCCACCCACCTGCTTGATTTCTGATGAGTGTTATTTCCATATGTGCTGATCGATTAGTTCCAATTTGATGGTGAGTACATGTGGTGCTTGTTTTCCATTCTTGTGATACTTCACTTGGAAGAATGGGCTCCAGCTCCATCCAGGTTGTTACTAAAGACACTACATCACCACTTTGTTATGGCTGAGAAGTACTCCATGGTATAAATATACTACATTTTATTAATCCACTCATGTATTGATGGACACTTGGGTAGTTTCCACATCTTTGTGATTGTGAATTGTGCTGCTATAAACATTCCAGTGAAAGTGTCTTTTTTTATAAAATGTCTTTTTTTCCTTTGGGTAAATACCCAGTAGTGGGATTGCTGGATCAAATGGTAGTTCTACTTTTAGTTCTTTGAGGTATCTCCATACTGTTTTCCATAGAGGTTGTACTAGTTTGCAGTCCCACCAGCAGTGTATGAGTGTTCCTATCTCTCTGCATCCATGCCAGCATCTATTGTTTTGGGACTTTTTGATAAAAGCTATTCTCGTTTTTCTTATTTCATATAATTGACCTTGTTGAAGACAGTTTGCCATTTCTCAGTGACTAGAGCCTGAGAATACTTTACACCTTGAAAATGGTGGCCAGATCTCGCTTGATGAATCTCTTCTTTCTGCATGCACATTTGACTTGTTGAGCTTTAGGGAGATTCCTCACCAGGAGTACCTCTAGCTCCCAGCTTCTGGAGTGCAGAATTCCCTCCAGGCTGTGAATTTGGTGGTCTATATGCCAGCATACAAGATTTGTCTTTTGTTCTTCAAGTATCTATAAAATTATATTTGACTGTTTGCACAACTGTAATAACAATCTACTATATGGTGTATAACATAGGCAATAGTAAAAATTATGACAAAAATATCACAAAAGGTGAGAAAAGAGAAAAGTAATGGAAATATGCTATTATAACCTTCTGTACTATACCTTGAAACTAGATTGTGATAAATAAAAGCTGTGCATGCTAAAGCCTAAAACAGTTACTTAATTAAGAGTTATAGCTAATAAGGCAAGAAGGAATCATAAAAAAAAATCCCTTAATAAATCCAAAATAAGGCAGAAATAGAGGAGAAAGGAAACAAGAAACACATGGAACAAATATCCCACTAATAGCACAATGATATTTAAACCTAACCCTATCAATAATTACATCAAATGAAAATGATGTAAACATCCACAGTTAAAAGGCATAAATTGTTACATAGGATTAATGAAGGCAAGACTGTATTATATGCTGGATACAAGGAACACACTTTAAATATAAAGATACAAATAGATTAAAAAACAAAGGATGGAAAAATATATACCATGTTAACACTAATCAAGAGAAAGTTGCAATTGTATACTTGTACTAGTCAAAAACAGAATTCAGAACAGACACAACATAGTACCATGGATAGGGAAAGTCTTTTCATAATGATGAAAGAGTCACTCCATCAGATGGACACAGCATTTCTAAACCTTTGTGCACCTGAGGAGAGATCTTCAAAATACATTGAAGCAAAACTGATAGATCTACAAGAAAAAATTAGAAGTCCACAACTACACTTGAAGACTTCAATTTCCTTCTTTTACCAATTGAAAGAAAAAGTATACAGAAAATCAGTAAGTATATGTAAGTCTTGAACAAAAAATTATCAACCTATTTGTCCTAATTGACATTCATGGAACACTCCATCTGACAATAGCAAAATGCACGGTCTTCCCAAGTGCACATAGAACAGTCACAAAGATAAATTGTTCTCTGCACTGTCAAACAAATGTCAATAAATTTAAAAGAATTCTAATCATATGAAATATCTTATCTGACTGTGATGGAATAAAATCAGAAATCTATAACACTAAAATCTGAAAAATCTCTAAAAGTCTTGAATTTAACACAAAAGACAAAAAAGAGAGGAGAATAAAAATGTGAATTAAAAACTATTTTTAACTGAATGACTTTGAAAATACAGCATAAAACATTTTCATGGGAGCAGTACTGCAGTAACCTAGGGGGAAATTTATAGCACTAAATGCCTATATTAGCAAGGAAGACTCAAAATAATGACCTCCACTCTCTCTGAAGAAAGTAGAAAAATAAGAGCAAATGAAACCCATAGTAAATGCAAGAAAGAAAAGAAATAAAAGTCTGAGTGGAATTCAGTGAAAGAGAAAACAAATAATAGAAAACTTCATTTAAGTCAAAATGTGGGTCTTTGAGAAGATAAATAAAATTGATATATCTCTAGCCAGATTGACCAGGAAAAAAAACAGGAGAAGCCCTAAATTACCAATTCCAGAAATGAGAGAGGTGATATCACTAAAGATTCTATTAAGAGTAAATTAATAATAAAGAAATATTATCAATGATTTTATGCCAAAAATATTTGATCACATAGGTGAAATGGAAAACTCCCTGAAACACACCAACTACCAAAGCTTGGGCAAGATGAAACAGATAACTAAAATAGTCCTATGTCTACACCAAAAATGAGCAAAAACAGCAAAACAAACCCAAAACCAAACCATACCAAAAAATAGACCACTATTGATTTGTTGATGAATTCTACTAAACACTTAAGGAAAATAATGTCTATTCTACACAAATCCCACCAGAACCGAAAAAGAAGGAATGCCGCAGGATTCATTTTATGTATAAAGCACAATTAATTCGATTAATTGTGGAAATGGATATTAAATTCATCACATATATGATTTGCAAATATTTTCTCCCATTCTGTTAGTTGCCTTTTTACTTTGTTAATATTGCCTTTCAATGCACATTTCTTAAATAAAAATTCATAAAGTCCAACCTGTCTTTTTTTCCTGCTGTTACCTGTGCCTTTGGTGTCATATGCAAGAAATCCCTACCAAATGCAATGTTGTGAAGCTTTTGCCCTCTGTTTCCTGTTAAGAGTTTCACAGTTTCAGTTCTTACCTTTAGGCCTTTTTCTCTTTATTCTTAACACAGAAAATGTGCTTAGGATTTTTTATGTGGACAATTTTGACACTTTTAACTTGAGAAGATATTTCACAATCTTATGGATCCCTAAACTACACTTATAACTTTGGGCATAGGTTTCCAACTTTATTCATTTTTCTAAACACAGTGGGTGGATATGAATGTCAGACTTTTTAAAAGCATTTTTACATCTCCTTTACATAAATTAACTCATTCAATCCTATTATCCACCCAAGACATTCTTAAATACATTAAAACTAATTAAACAAACATTAGGGGTGAGAAATATAGTAACATTCACTGAAGACTTGCCTCAGACCACAAATCTAGTGAACGTGAAACTGGAGGACAAAATGGATTTTGAGAATCCCCAAATGCCTAGCGTTTTCTGTCAAATCATGCAACCTCTTGAATGCGACATTAGCATCTATAAACATTAGTTCTTCCATCCTTTACAGATAATTATTTCACAGGCAAATGTATTTTTGAGTATAATAAAGGCAGAATCTCTGCATGGTTCAAATTCGAAACAATCAATTTCTTATTACATAATTTTAGAAGAAGCTTTAAAATTCAAATACAGTCACTTAATTTTGTACATTCAAGAATAGCAAGTTAAGGCAAAAATTAGGATTTTTGCTTAAAATATCTCTTATAGTGTAAGTTGAAAAGAAAAGACTATTACACACTGTCAAAAAAGGGGGTGTTTGCAGAGATATTATACTCATTTCCAGTACCAGAAAATTTTTGTTTTGTTTTGTTTTTATATTCTGTCAGTTGAAAGTCTTAATAGTAAAGGCATGGATTTTAGACATTGAGCTGGGTTGGTATGCCAAAGGCTTGCCATGCTGACATATGTTCTTCCAAAATTATCCTTTATTTGCAGCTCATGGGATAGTTTATGCTCTTGCTATAAATTAATATTCTCAGGTCCGAACCTGGAAAGTTCTACTGATTAGCTTTGGTTTTCCCATTGCAATAAAACCATAAGGTAGTTTTTACAAACTCAAAAAATAAATTGGAAACTGTAAGGTTTTACCTGAAATTGTCCTTGACCATTAACGGTGAATATTCTATTTTCTTAGTGACTATTTTAAAATTTACAATCAGATAATCATTATTTTCTGATGTAGTATTAAGACAATCAAAATAGAATCATCAGGTTTTCCTTCGTGTTGTAATTTTCATGATAAAACCCCAAAGCACCAACCCAGAGGCCATCCTGAAATATTTTTAATACTATCTGAAGCCACAGGTGTAAATTAAAGACTTCCTACAAAGTAGAAGTTATCTCACTCAACTAAACAACAGTGCCTTTAAAAAGTTTAAGACAATTTCAAATGAAATTCCTAATGGAAGATTTTCCAGCAGAAGTCAGTAAAATTTTATTGTCTATATTATCATTTTTATAGAAGTTGGAAAACCTCTAGAGGAGTGAATTAAAGTTGATCTTTTTGCTTGTAATAAAATAAAGAACATCCTATTTTACCTAAGGGGATGTCTTCAAAATGACTTTTAAAGTAAAAATCATAAAACTGAAAAAAATAAAAAAAAGGAAAGAAAAGAAATTAAATCCAGAGAGATTGTCAACATAAATTCTCTCTCTCTCTCTCTCTCTCTCTGTCTTTCTCTCTCCCCCCCCAGAAATTATATAACTAGTGTTGCTTAGTAAACTTTGCACCAAGCATTTGTTCACCTAAACTATTCTCACCCAGAAAGAACAGTATTTTTACCCAATGATGAGAAAGTATCCCTCTCCCCAGCCCTAGCTCAGCAATCTCAGTGAGCAAGTTGTAAGTTCATTTCCTAACATGGCAACACAAACCATTCTTCAATATCATTCCTTGCACACTATGGTCTAAACCCCACAACCTCATTGCTGAATGAGCTCAAGTTTGTCATTCACACAGTATTTTTCTAAATAGCCCAGACCCCAGTGATTTATGGGCTGTGCTCCAGCGGAGCTAAAATGGAAATGCTGAGTATAGCTGTCATTTTCAGGTTCAGAGCTGGCCCTGTAGGTACAGATTGATTTTTAAATGTTCAGTTCCTTAGCGCTGGCCAATACGTAGTGTTTCATTTTCTCGTGCCCCAGATGGCTACTCCTACAAGCTGCAGAAACATATGAGCACATTAGTATCAAAATGTGCTTTACAAAAATGGACTTATTTGAGTCTTTCCCTTGAATCTGTTCCCCTGAATATGATTTTTCTCTGTAAGTCATGAGTGCATGTTTTTTTTCACCGACTGAGCTATATCTCATGGTTTTTCTAGATTCATTGGTACCCATAAGGTAAGGAAATAGATATTAACTTCTCCGAGAGTATCCATAAAAACATACTAAATAGTTTATATGATTTACTGTGTTTCTTTTTTAGTGCTATGTAAAGTTTGTGCTCTTGCCTCAAATGCTCATGGCAGAAAAGAGATGCAAATTAACCTGGAATCTGCCTGTGCCTGAGGTCTACATTGTATCTACCACTGGTGAGGTGAGGGTGACCTCACGTGATAGAGAACAATCATACAACAGACCACCATGATATATCACCTTTTCCTCCTAATTCTCTTGCACTTCCTTCATCAGACCTCCCCCCTGAATACAAACTCAGTGAGAACAGAAACCTTGTGCACCTGCCTGTCCAGTTATCTAACCCCTGACGTAGTACTTGGTGTATAGTGGAGACACGACATATGTTGGTCGAATTAAAAAACAGTCAAGGCTACCAGAGCTTGTTCCCTTTGTGTCAGACTGGATAAACTCATTTGAGTTAATGCTCCATATGAGAAATAACTTCCACAGTGAAAATGGGCCAGAAAGGAAAATTGTTTGTGTGTACATATGTGTGTGCATGTGTGTAACAGAGATTTAATATATGCATATGATCTATATACACATATATGTGTGTATATATTCATATATACCCATATATGTGTGTATATATTCATATATACCCATGACATATGATATATAGGGATTATATTATATATTGAGAGATATATATCCAGTTTATTTATATACATATAAAATATATATATTTTTTGAGGGTATCCATAAAAACATATTAAATAGTGTATATGATTTATTATACATATATATCATCTTCAATGTGTTTTTTCACTATTATTGCAAGGAGTTGTTGCCAACACATTGACAATTTTAGGGAAAGCAAAAAGTGGCTAGAGGCAATAAAGTAGAATAACCTCAAAGAACCAACTGTGGCCATATGCACAGAGATTATGAGGAGAATATTAATAGCATTAAATGACGGCTCACTAAAAATGGAAATATAATAGTAGAAAACCTTTTTTTTTTGTCTTCCATGAATTGAAGTCAAAGAAGAACATTTTAAAATTCCTGACCCATGGCATTTCTCCATTTCCCTATGAGGTTATTCAGCAACATGTTCATTTCCATGTCATCTACGTTAGCCTTTTGAATGTTCAGAGGGACAGACTTTATTTTAGACGATTCTTAGAATATATGAAAATTCCCATATGCTTCTTAGTCTTAATCAGATCCACCTTTATGGGAGGATGAGAGAGTAAAAAACAAGAAGAAAACGGATACTAGTTCTCAAATTATTTAATCTAATCTTCTCATCTATATTTTCATGTTTGTAGGATTCTAGACTATCCAAATGCCCATGAGAGAATCTCGCTGGACACAGGAATTCTATGCTTTTTTTCTCATTACAGCACCTATGGAATATAACCCTGTGCAAACCAAGAGTAAGTGCTTTGTTATGTGCAAACGTGTGCTAGCCCATGGGATGTATGTAAAACTCATGGGTGTGAATTCAAAGTCATTCATCTTATAAAGAGCTATTTTACTCGAGTTAATTTTCCTCCTTGCACGGGGTAGAATATGGATGTGATAGTGCCAAACCATCTTCAAGCAACTGGACAAAGATGCCTCTCCTGGATATGGTGAAACAGGAAGGAAAATGGTTTTATTCTGGAAAATTCTGAATGCATCTAAAGTATAGAAATTCCACTCACCTAACACACCATCTACTCAGACATTTATATAGAAGAAGTAAAACTTCCATCTTGGTCAAAGCAGCGTTGTTTGGTCCATTGAGACACACAAAAGTTAATAGCATTTTTTGATTCGTGATCAAGAAAATAAACCAGACAATGTGCCTTAAGAGGATACAGGGCTGAAAGCATCAGAAACACACAAATGGGTAGTTTCAGAAGATTAGGTGAAGACTGAAAACCAGACAAGACCAGAGAATTACTTGAGCCATAATAGTTAAGCTAAACTGTGTATGTACGTATCTAGTCAACAGATACATTGTTAATCATCAGAAATGGAATTTGATTTCAGAAAATAATGTGCCTATTATACTTTTGTTTTGTTTCTTTAAACATATATATCGTGATTTGTAATAGCCGTTATAATGGGCCACAGCTTCCTATGCTTCATAACACTTTATTTTTGTCATCGTATTTGGGAATCTCTTCAGGTATTGTGACATTCTAAGCAAACTTTGCATCTGGCAAAGGGACATTAACCCAAGAATGTGTGCACTAAGAATACCTTCGTTATCTATAGAGGTTGTGAGCAAAATAATAATAATAATGATTAGTTTTCTATTTTCTAATGAGAAAAGGTATTTTTATTTCATATCATTTTGGAGAGGTCTCCTCTATATTGAAATGATAATTTTGATGGAAGGATTTTCCTTATCAGTATTTCATCAGGGGTTTTCTTATCAATTTAGAATCGAGAAGAGGCATCCTGTCTCCACAAAATCTATAACTCAACATATTCTAAGCATCAAATTGTTTCCGTTTGCCTTTCTTCTAAGGCACAACCCTTTCTATTTGCATCCCATGAAGTGAGAGAGAATTTTGATTTCTCATTTTGTACCGTCAGTCTTAAATTATTTGACTCATTGGGACACATCTCCAAAGCAGTTGAATCCTTCAGCCAGAACCTTTACCAGCACTGTCATTTTTAGTGCAGTCTTACTGTAAATGCAAGAATCTTACTGTAAATGAATACTGTATTCTGAGATTCTGAGCTTCTAAAATTGTACCAACCACTTAAATTTGTAAATAAAAAAAAAAAAGAAGTAATGCTCTTTTGAAAGTGCCTAATTCCTTCTGGATGTGACATAATTATTGGGTGTTGGTAAACCCTCAGTGAGTGCATGGTGAGATAGATTTGAGCACTTAAATTTATGTGTAAAATTGCTAGATAAATATCTTAATATAAATATAAATAAATATAAATAATATTCAATGTTTGCCACATAGCAAACATTAATAATAAAACAAGGAAAGAAGTAGTTCATTCTAAAACACCATATGTTAATATTTCAGTGTACATTAAGCTCCCTTAACTGTTTCCTTACATCTGCACATCCTCCCTTCAGAAATGGATAATTAGAAATGGCGATTTTGCTTAAAATAAGGGAAAAAAAGGGGGGCATCTCTTGGCTTTACCTTTGTTTGTAAAAGCCAGTGATTATATAACTGAATGTAAAAGATCAGAACATACACACCGGTTGGAGTTTAATCCTCCTCTATTGCCTTCGGGAGAATTTTATGAAAAGAAACAATATCCATGTATTCCGACAGTTTGAAGGCTTCTAGGGAAATAGCATTTAGAGGACTTCTTAAATATGTAGCCTTTGTTGAAAGCTTATTTTAATGTAGTTCTGAATTACTCTGTGAATATTCGAAATCTCCTCTGCATTCTAAATTAAATAGAAAACAATTCGGGAACTTGCTTGTAATGTCACGAATGTTGATCTTGTGGCCTCGGTAATCCTATGTTATATAGAATGAATAAAAAAAAATAAAAGTCAGGGCTTCCCTTCCTATGAAAAGAAGAAAATACCTCAAATTGAACATGAACTAGAATATAATGTTTTGACTTAATTCAGAAAATCAACCCAGCTACCTTATCTAACCTGTAGAGAATCTGCTTATGTGTCGCTCAGCCCAGGAAAGTCAAATAAAAAGTGATCATGGTTTCTTTTTTCTAATGCCTAGCGTCTGACAGCCTATCAATTTTTCCAAAATTAAATACACTCTTTTTTAGTTTAGAATACATTTTAGAATACACACTGAATTCGCTAATGAAGCTAGAACACATAATAAATTGTTATATTTTGTAATAAAACAACCATTAATTCAACCAATCAATTCAACCATTTTTTACCTAATAGCTTTTTAGTTTGTTTGTATGTTTGCTTTCCCCGTGTTCACACTGAGTACTTGGTCAACCAGAGATCTTCAATAGTCACGTACCTTCGAAGTTTGAGAATTACAAGCACACGTGAGAACTTGTCATAAAACTCAATATTCCACAACAGAAATTATTACTCTCACCCTTAATACAAAAGGGAAAAAAGTCACAAAGCCACCCTGAAAAACACATGAAGGGCTGCAAATATACGTGTTATAGATGGAAGTTGTCATCATCTTTGAAGGTAAGTTGCACGGAAGGTTTGAAAATTAATCATCTCACGCCTCGGTATAACCAGTGGGTCAAAGAGATGGTGATCATTAAAACCAGAAAATGCTGGAACTGAATGAAAATGAAAATGGTACATCTCAAACTAAATTCAATAATGCTAAAATTAAGAGACCAGAAGGATATGGAAAACAAACCACACGTTTAACAGAAGTTTTTGGAAAGGATTTTAATTGGACTAAGGGCTAGAATTTGTGATATAGAAATCATTTTTATGAATCTGCTGGAAAAATATAAAAAGAATAGAAAATTTGGTGTAGCATGTCACGGATGCTCAAACATGTCATGGAAGAGGAAACTTGAATGGCTGGGGAAAATTTATTTTATGTTAATTTGACATAAACATACTCCAAAACTCGAGAAAGATGAAATTTCTCACCATTTTTGTCTTCATGAGCAGTTCTTGTATTTTTCAAAGGTCTGTAGCTAGATTATCTTTACCAGCAGTGGTACATTTCTGAAATAAGACACGTTTTTATCTAACATGCTTGCCATAAATTTTATTTTGGATCACACTAATGTAATTCCTTCTGCTTTCTCTCTGTCTGCATTGATCCAACCCAAAGTTGGTCATTCTTTTACTTGGAACTTTCTGAATCATTTACTGTATCTACACTTGCTTGAAGGTTGCGTTTAATCAATATTGTTTTTGATGTGATCATTATCTTTTTGTTTTTATAGGGGAGTTTAAAAAGTTCATTTACATTGCCATGATTAATATATGTAGGTACACTTTCAAAATATTGACTTATGCATTAAACATGGTTTTATTAGTGTTAGGATATGTAGCTCTTGATTATAAGGTGATGCATTTATATATTTTATATATATATTTACATGTATAGACATATAAATATATACCAGGGATATCAGGAAAGTATCCAGCCATGTAACCATTTTCATTATATTAACAATGGCTGGATACTTTCCAGACAGCCCTACATGTATCTGCATAGAGACTCACGTGAACACACACTCTCTATATACACACACAAAAAAATTATAATTTAACTCTCTCTGAAATAATATACATTTACTTTTGTAAACCATGAACATAAACACACTTTTCATTCCAACTGTCTTGTACTTTTTTGTTTTATTGGTAAAAGGTGGTGTTTTAGACATTGTAATATTAAATAGTTTTTCTTGTACCTCTTCTCTTTGAAAAGACATTTACATGATATTCTGCAACAACACAATTATTACACCACATTTCTATGATATTAAAATCTTTAGCTCCACGCTTTGTCGCAATGACATAAGAAATGTTCATCTTGCTTTGTGTGTTCATCTCTGCCTCCCTTAGACTGTTTTCTTACCACCTTATCATCCATTTCTTCTGTCATAGAATTTATGCTATCTTCAATTTTATTGAACAGAGCGAGTAGACTCTTTCCAGCTTTTATTATTGCTTTTTACATGATGTATTTTTCCAATTATGCTCTCTCTGGTCAGCTGGATTGCTAACTATTCTAGTTATTCAACAGCATTATTTCTCTATTTGGATTTCCTTACACTCAGCTGGCTCAAAAATGTCTTTTTTGTTGTTGTTTTTGTTTCAGGGTGTCAGCATTGCATAACTTCTAAATGTCTGGGTACTTTATGTGGTCATCAAAGACCAGGTTGCTTGTTCATGCAACGTATGCCAGTGTGTCTTGGTTAAGACTACAGAATCGGAAGTCAACATGCTAGTTGAGATCCAAGCTCCAGAAATTATTAGATTGTGTCCTTGGGCAAGTTACTGAACCACTCTGTGCCTCAGTAAAATTGAAATCATGATAGTACCAACTGCAGGAAGAGTTTCCAGCACCAAGGAGGTTAAGGTATCCCATCCACTTAAGATATGAAGCATTATATAAGCAGAGCCCTAGAAGTCACACGCAGTTTTCTATCTAACTTTGCACTTTTGGCATATATTCCTGCATAAGAGAGGTATAATTTCCACATTATTTTTATTGGTTCAGAGACAACTTCCTCTCTCCCCCACACCCCTTTGTAGATGCTTAAATTAAAAAATTTCTTCTTTGATATGAAATATATATATAGTCTTTCCATTGATTTTGCTAGGTTCTTGGTGAGCTCTTTAATCAGCAAATACAGATCTAATTTTTATGGATTCAGGAAACTTCCCCAGAGCACTTTTATTTTGTCCATGTTTTTATTCCATTTTCTTTGTTCTCATCTTCAGTATATGATTCATTTTTGCTCATCCATTTAACAAATGAATTATAATGGGCCAGTGACTTAACTTGCTTGTCTCAGTGTCCTCAACTTGTATGATACGGATGCTACGTGAAACTAGTGAATCACTATAGGTAAGGTGTTTAGAGCAGTGTTGGCATAGGGTATGTCATCAGCAAATACTCCTGACAGCTAATGTTAACTGCTCAGTGAAGTTATTTTCACTAACCACCTAGTTGCTGTTGGCATCTTCCAGTGGCAAGTGAACCCACCGAGCAGATGGTTTGTCTTCCCTATGTTTTTGTCATTCTCTCGTTTTAGCTAAGCAGCCAATACTTTAATCATTCTTTGTCAGAGGGAATGTATGCAGGGCAGCAAGGTGCTGTTCGCAGTCAAAGCTCTTATCTTCTTTTGTAAAATTTAAGCTGCATTTAATGGTAAGTTCCCCAGCATCTGATGAGGTGGTAAGAGTGAATTTGAGCACAGCAAATTAGGGAAATCCTCCAAAATGCGGAAGCAGGATGACAGCATCGGATTTTATCCTCATTGGGACCACCGCCTGTCCAGGGTAACTCCCTGGGGTACAGAATTAGCACTGTCCCAGAGAAAAGAGCTCAGAATAGGGGTGTTGGATTTTGCAAATTATTCAAGGCTAGGAAGCCAAGAGTCACTGGATTTGAAAGATCATCTCATGAAAGGCAATTACAAACCATGCTTTTGTCTCTCCTGGCAATGTGATCCCAGCTACCGTGCAAGCAGTAAACAATCTGAAACTCTTTTGCATGGAGATGACACCCTTGACTTGTGCTTTGTTTTGTTTTCAACAAATATCTATGTTCCTTGGGGCATTGCAATATTGTTTGCTCTGAGAATCACTCCTACCCCATAACCTTCTTCAAGGAATGGACCCAGATCTAGGAGATATTTGCCATTCCAAAGATTTCTACCACAGAGCCAGGGAGTATGCAGTCCATCAGTAAACAGTCATCCCGACATGACCCAGTAGATAGCACGGAGCAGAGAAAGACTACCGTGTAAGGCTATGGATGGAAAAGAACCATCCATTTTTCAGTTTTTAGATTGGAGTGGGTGTGGAAAACTGCAGTTAGTCAATTAATGACATGAGAGATTATGTTGTCAAAGCTTATAGAAGAAAACTACAAGTGGAGAAATGTTTATGGATGTCCTACAAAATGAACATCAATATATTAAACTATATTATTGAGTTTTGCTTACAATTTGGGATAACATAAAAGAATTGACTTGTTCTCAGAGTGCAGAAATTTGTTACTCCCGATCCGCTGTAACATTATTTAATGGTGGGTGGCGGGGAGTACACAAGGGTATGGAAAGAGGTGTTTCCTTGTGAGGTGGGTACTTTCTCCCGGCTTTACTTTCTACCTTTTTTTAATTCCTTCTTCCCGTCTTTCCAAAACTACTTTTTGATTGTGCACCAGAAGCGTAGAACTCTGCCACGTGTGAGGGCTTTAGCGAAACAAACGGAAGCCGCACAGCTTTCACGGTGGAGCCGTGGTTCTGTGGCTAATGCAGAGCGTGTTAGGGTCACACGCCTCTTGCACACCTCCTAGATTGGAATTCTAGGAATGCCACCATTTCTTGTGGGACCTATGCGTCCTCTCTCCCTCATCACCTGTCTTTTGTGTACAGTGGGCTCATTCGTGGGATATGATGTGTTCATATATGTAAGATGATTAGAACAGAATTTGGTATGTAACCACAGTAGAAGTGTTAGCTGTTACCCTTGGAACTGGAATTTACCCCATTGGTTTGCTGATCTGAGATTTCTTAAGCTTCTTAGTCTCCATGATTGCATGGAGCTGATTCCTTGTTACGTATATTTTTATATACATATATATATATTTTCTGTTTCTATGGGGAACCTAGACTAATACAGGAATGCATATAACTCCTTCCAGCCCAGAGTCCCTTTTGTGATATAATTCTAGACACAGAAAAAGTATTTTCATACATACACACACACACATATATTATATTCAGAGCTAGGACAATGTTTTTAGTAGACTAAATCAAATTAGGTGATGAAAACTCTCTCCATCCCATAAATTAATGTATACCATTTTCCTGTATTTGAACTGAGTAAGTTTGTTCTTTGAAGGGTACACTTGTTCAGTAAAGGGTTCTTCTCATAAATGATGGAACCATGTTTTATAAAAAAGCAAAAGGAAAATGGCCCGTTGTTTTTATTTTCTGGTGCTTTACCTTTTGTTCATACAAAAAGACAGACATTGTGACAAATTTCTTTACACATGCCTCTGTCCCGGAACTGTCTACCAAGTAATTAGGGACGTAAAATGGAAATCCCAAAGCATTCGAGTGCAGAAAATAAAACCAGATAACAACTCATTTTTTAAGTTGATATGTAACATCCTAAAGAAATCTCTAAACTGGTTAAGAATGCAACTTTGCAGAAGCAAACCTTTCAAATTCTCAAATGCTTTCAATTTGATAAAAAGAAGAAAAAATAATAATTATTTTGCAACAAAACACATTGAGATTCTTCAATTGGGTAGCCTGTGTGAGCAAAATATTTCTTTCAGGGAATGGTTACATGCTACACTATCATCTTTTTATTTGTTTTGTTTTGGGGTACTTAACAATATTAAAACTAATTTATAATTATATTAAAAATTTGGCAATTTATATCCCAAGATTAAAAGGTGAGAATTACAAATCAGTTCATTTGTAAATATACCTTTATAACAAAGCACTTAATGTCAATGACTTTGTTAATAGCAGTTATTATACCCGTAGACAAACGTCTGATACAAATTGAGTAAAACTATTAAAGATACACACACAGGTACACATACGTTCACTCTAACTATGAAATATATTTCTGGAAAAAAAACTAGATATACGTTTATAGCCACTGAGACCTTGTTGACATTGAAACCATTATTTTATAGCATATAACCCATTTGGTTCACCTTCCCTCGACTTTAACGAGCTCTTAAAAAGTTGTCTGACAGCAGAACTATAAAGAAACGTAGGCTTGTCATTATATTGCTTGAGGGCTTTTTCCAACTGCATTTTAACATGTGCATTTATAATAAAGCAGGTGGGGTGAGCGTATACATGAAGAAGGTGAGAGATTTGCCACTTACCAAATGCTCTTACGAGGCGAGGTGTCGTTCAAATGCTCTATTCTCAAGTCAGTAGTCATTTAACTCTTTAAGTCTGCTAAACGCTGATATAATCATTATTTTGTCCATGTACCTATGCTTTGAGTTTCTCATAATTTTCCTAATAATGACCTCTAAGTGCATTTTTAGTCATGACTTTGATGAACGACATAAAGCACATGAATATAGCAGCCAGGCTGGTATTCATAAGAGGGAAAAAAGGGAAACAGCATCTTGCCTTTTTCTTAATTCTTTGACATCATTTCAACCCAGGTCCTTATTTCCTTGTATCATAAACCAATCTATTTTTGTTCAGCCATGAGCCTGCCATTTTGTAGATCAAACTGGGTTGAATGTTGGCCATTTCATATAGACAAATGCATATTCAAGTCAGGTCCATTTTCTTATTTTATTTATATATTGTTTAGTGATATATCATAGTTGTCATTTTCTTATTTTTTAAAAAAGAGGCCATACAGGTCAAATCTAAGCCTGCATTTATCTAATTCTGAGAAGAAAGAGTAATTAATGTATTTATTAGTTTCATTAAGAAGTGTTTATATTTAAATTTTTTTTCTTTCTTTTTGCTTATCTGTATTTCCTATTCCTTTTATAATGAATGTGTCTTACTGGCTTAATAAAGGCAGTTAGGAGCTGTAAGCAGACAAGGGAAATCTTTACCTAACAAGTGTCTAAATGCAAGTCCAAGAGGGGAACATTTTAGCGTAAGGTTTGACACCGATGACATAGGCTGCTGGATTACGCTAATCTTTCTCATTTTTACTGTTTTTCCATCACGCCTACCTCTCTCTGGGCTTTTCCTCCTGCCCTCGGTGGCTCTGCCGGGGGTCCCGTGTCCTTTCTTACTGCCTGGAGTCTGTCCCTGGGCCCAGTTGTTGAGTGGGTCCCGCAACTCTCTTTGAAATTGGCGTCTCCTCGTCCCTCACCTCCGTCAAGATGTGTCTGTCTGTCCCTCCTGGATTTATTCATTCGCAGCCCTGCAGTCTTTTTGTCAGGACTTGGAAATCCTAGATCAATTAGGCGAAATTCAGCCAGGTGCACTCTTTCTTATTTACAAACGACAATGCCTTAGTGTAAGAATTTTTATATCGTGATTCACGATATTCGAAAGACTCACAACCCCACCGATATTGTGGACATAACATCCAGCACATATCAGCAAATTATGTTACCTATCCTCTTCCTCCCAAAGTAGTGCGTACCTGATTCCTGAACCATCAAAAATCTTGATTTTCAGACACAACAGATGGACAGAAATAATAGAACAAGAGAAGGAGGTGAATCTGCTTTTGTCTGTGGGTAAGAACATAATATGGTCTTCATGCTGGTATAAATTTAAGGGATGTAAATTAATTTACACATGGACTTGCCTGTATTTCAGGTTGTTTTTCTTTAATGGGGTTGAAGCTTGTCCTTCTCTGTGTCGCTTATGTTCATATTAATCACTATTAAAGAACACGAGTAGATAGGAAATATGGCTATGTGTGTGTATATATATTTTCATATGTATTTATAGTTTATATATATATTTATAATTTGTTTATCTCAGGTTACAATATGATCATAACCTCAGCAATTTGCAATTGTAACATGGCTATAAAATGTGATTTTATTATTTATATAAAATTTATATATATATGTTATATAAATATATTTGTTACTGTTACATGCAAAAGTAATTATACCATATAAACTTTTGTGTGTATATATAATATATAGTTACTTTTGCATGTAATGATAGCAAATGTATTAGGTATTTTCTTTTATGTACCAGGCACTGAACAAGGCTCTGGAAATACACTTGTTAAAAAGCAGCTGTTTTATTTATTTACATTTGCCTAAATGATTGTGATGCAATTTTGTTTCATTATTCATGATAAAGGATTATTTTGAAGGACACTTACATATAAAACTATTTTATATAACAGTTTGGGTTCTCATACTAGGAAAATTTAGAATTTTTATTTTGGATCATAATTACTTAAATACAATCATAACATAAGTTATTGTTAGGTGCATGTATATTAAACACGTCAGGGACCACATCTGGTATCTAACCTTGGTTTTCTTTCTAAATAGCTGGGATACTTTGGGG
Source organism: Daubentonia madagascariensis (assembly GCA_023783475.1). Classification (NCBI taxonomy): domain Eukaryota; kingdom Metazoa; phylum Chordata; class Mammalia; order Primates; family Daubentoniidae; genus Daubentonia; species Daubentonia madagascariensis. The sequence continues at coordinate 2,320,125 of JAKFHU010001178.1, read as the reverse complement.
AAAATTTCATCCTTTGATTCTCCATCAGTTCTTCATCCAAAAATGACATAAAAACACAGATATCATGTGGTTGCAGAGGAATTTAATAATCCACTGTATTAATAAGTGCCTATGTGATTAAATTATGCTCAGCAAGAGCTCTGTCAGTGGCAACTGCTCATGTTATCGAGATCCTTGTCTTGTAAAGAAGCATGGGAAAATCAAACTAAGGAATCGTTAACAGTTTTTGAAGGCAAAATGTTCTCCAGGAGTTACAAATTGATGGAACCTTGGTCTTGGGCTGGGTTCTGCATTCAGCATTTCATATCTTTTACGTACATACTCATAGCACCCGATAGGATAAGAGCAAAGACATTTAAAGTCAAAAGAGATGTGTCTAATGAGATTAAAAGCAAAATTGCAAATGATTAGATGAGGCCTTGGAAAGCAAACAAGGGCACCAAAGAAACACATCCGTGCCTTTCTGTGTGCAACTGCCTTGTAGTGCAAAACCCTCTGAGGTTTTTTAGGCAGCAGGAATAGGTGTTCTCAGACGTGTGGAAATAGCCATTAGAGGGAGAACTTATCCTTTTCAGTGGGATATTAGCATAAAGGGTGGGTGTTTCACTTGGCCGTGAGGAACAAGTTGGGTTTCAGTATATGGATATGTCAGGGCCATTGCAGGTGAATAAAAGTTCATATACACAGGTGCTCCAGATTCTAGGTTTCTTGACACCTTTATGTGAGAGTGAAAATTGTATAACCAGAAAAGTGAGTTAGACTGAAAGGTGTGAATCATGTTTAAGACACAGTTAAAAATACCTGAAATGAGATTTTTTTTGCCCAGATAGGAAAAGCCTACAAAGCCTACAAATATTTTGAGTTTGATTCTGCAGGCAATAGACAGCAAGCACAAGTTTCAGAGAAAGTGGCAGACACAATTATCACGCAACTGACTTAGGGAGTTTGGGTTCCCCAAACAGAGAGGGAGGAAGTCCTAACTACCATGGTCAGAATAGCAAAAGACCGCATTTATAAAGAGTGAATGGGGGACATCAGTTAAGATGCTCTAAACTGAAAAGCAATGATTAAATTTTTCATTGGCAACCTCAAATGGAATTTTCAAAAACATTAGAGAAACTTAAATAACACGAGAAATGATAAAACAAAGAATGACTGTTCTGCAGAATCTAAATTATGCAACGACTGTATTATCACGGAGATTAAAAAAAAAACTAACTGTGAAAATGACAACACAATCCATTGTGAATTGTGTTAAGCTAAATAGTGAAGTTAGACTTACACAGTGAGCAATGATAAAATTCATTCTCCATTTTACTCATTGAACAAACATTTATTAAGAGCCTTCAATATGCTACAGAGTGTGAGAAATGCCCGAATTTATAAGCTTTGGTGTGGGCCCATAAGGGGACAAAAAAAAAAAAAATCAGAAGAAAAAAATAAAACATAACACAGATGATGCTGAACCCCCCTCATATAAAAACTTCTATACACGTTCATTGCAAGGAGAATGCACGTTCGTTCTGATGGGGGGAAGCTCCGTAAATTAAAAATATGTATACAGGAGATTAGGTGGATAAGCAGCTGCCAGTGAGATGGGAAGAGGAAGTAGGTCACAATGCAAGTGAAAAACGTGTTGTTCATCTGGGCCATTGTTGCTAATCAAGGAAGTGGGAGGAGGGGTAAGAGCAGATTAATGGATGTGGCCACAGTTTGGGTGAAATTCTTAAGAGCTTCACCATACGGTCATAGGAACTATAGTCGGATAGAAATAGAATCGAGAGACAATACAGAAAAGGAAACAGAGGCAGTGAATACAAACAACTTATTGAGGAACTTTTCTGAGCAGGGGAGCAGAGACAGGACGGAATGCGGTTGAAAGATCTCAGGAAATTTCACCCCAAAGTACGACACCTTGGTGCAAAGAGTATTTTGAATTAAAGGCTGTTAGAGATTAACATGCCCTTGGGTGGGGCTTCCCGCCCTGTCTGCATAACCGGACGGACCCATCAAAAAAAAAAAAAAAAATGGGCTTCCCTTCCCCTCCCTGTTATCTCAATATATGGCAGAAAAGATAAAAAATGCAGTAGATCTGGCCCAAATCATTTTAAAGATAATCCCCATCTCTCAGGGTAATTTACAAATCACAAGTGGCGGGAAGGATGCAACCCTGTCTGTGCAAGTCATGCCACCGCCCTTCAGAGAACAGGGAAGTTGGAAAGAAGGGTTGGTGTTGAGGACAGGATGATTCATTTGTCCTGAGACTTGCTGGAATTTAGGTGCTTGCAGGGCAACTGGCTGGAGATATCCAAGAGACCCTAGGAAATGTGAATCTGGAGCGAAGGCATGAGGCCCGGTTGCAAATACCCGATTAGGGAATACCCTGCATGAAGGTGATAATTAAAGCTTGAGAGGGTGCATTAGTCCATAATAAGAAAAAAATACAAACAAGCTTAAACAAAAGTGTTCATTTATCACCTGAGTCAGCTGAGAAGTCCACCAGGAGAAGGGGACGTCAGGTGGGGTACAATCGATAGACTGAGGGACTTAACCGTACAACTATCCTCTCTCCTCTACTCACGTCTGTCATCTCTCTTCTGTTTTCCTTCCTCCCTCTCTCCCTCCCTGTCTCCCCTTCATTCTCGGCCAACCCCTACTCCGAAATGACCATGAAGATCTCCTGAATTACATTCCAACCAACCCCACGAGTCCATGGAAAGGGACCAGTGTTGGAGTCACTCCAGGAAACATCTTCACCCTGGGATGTACTGTCCTGGTTGAATCACTTTCCCATCCCTGAGCAAAACATCCCAACTCTCATTTTCTGGGCCTAGACACCTGCCCAACTCCGGAAAAAACAAAGGACCTCAGCTGATGTGGGACCACCTGGACTGTTGGGGCAGAGTGTTGGTTCTCCACCTACCAACTCAACGTGAAATGGGTGTCCAGCAGACCCCAAAAGATGATAATATTCCATTTACAAATGTGTTTTCTCATTTGTTACTGAGAAAACATACAATAAATGAATGACCCGGGAGTCAACGACTACTCTCGCTTGACTGATACAGAGACTGGGTTTCTAAAGAATTTCCTGATGCCTGGAGTCAAAATGTGTCTTTGGACTCTTAGCCCAGTGGTTTTTCCATTATGGTACCGATTTTCTCAAGTTGTGAAATGAAGAAAGCAAAGGTGTGAAAGCATAGAGAGTTAATGGCAGATTCTGTGCCTAAATCCATCTGTCCACCCATCAATCAATTAACCAGACTTGTAACACAACGCTACAAAGTCACAGGCATGGTGGGAAATAGCTATACAACCTGCTGCTGTGTATACTCTTTGTGTGACCAAGATTCCTCTGTGGGCTTTGGGCACAGTCACTTCAGGATGTCCCCAAACCACAGCAAACACTCAGCTTCAAGTAGACTTTCCCTCTTGTCTTGGAGCTTGTTCTTGCTATAACTTCTTGCCCGTTATATTAATGATCTATTGCTACCTTTAGAAATATTTCCACATAATGTAAATTAGTGCAGCCACTATGGAGAACGGTATGGAGGTTCCTCAAAAAACTAAAAATAGAACTACCATATGACCCAACAATCCCACTGTATATCCAAAGGAGGGGAATTCAGTATGTCGAAAATATATCTGCGCTCCCATGTTTATTGCAGCACTGTCCACAATAGCCAGGATTTGGAATCAACATAAGTGTCCATCAACAGATGAATACACAATGGAATATTATATAGCCACAGAAAAAATTGAAATCCTGTCATTTGACACAACATGGATGAAACCGGAGAACATTATGTTAAGTGAATCAAGCCAAGCACAGAAAGACAAATCTCGCATGTTCTCACTCTTAAGTGGGAACTAAATATTAAAACCATTGAATTCACGGAGACAGAGAGTAGAGTGATGGGTAGCAGAGGCTGGGAAGGGTAGCAGGGAGGGGAGGATAAGGTGGGGTAAGTTAATGGACACAGAAATATAGCTAGTTAGATAGAATGAACAATATTGATAACAAAACAAAGTAACTATAATCAACAAGTTAGGGTATACTTTAAAATAATTAAAAGGGTGGAACTGGAATTTTCCTAGCACCAATAAATGATATATGCCTGAGGTGATGGATACTCCAATTACCCTGATTTGATTAATATGCATTGTATGCCTGTATGGAAACACTACATGTACCCTATAAATATAGACAACTATTAAGTATCCATCATAATTAAAAATAAAAAAATTAAAAATTGCTACAGTCTGAGCAGTTAGAGCAACATGCATCTGTTACCCCAAAGTTTCTGCAGGGAAGGGATTGGGAAATGACTTAGGTGGGCCTCACGTGCTGCCCTCAAGGTGCTGCTCAGGGCTCGGGTTTCATGTGAGCCTCAAGCAGAGAAGAATCTACTTTCGAACTCATTCAAGTGGTTGGTGGGAATCAGTGCTTGGTGGTTGTTGAGTCAAGGTCCCTTCTTCTTGCTGGCTGTCATATGAGACCACTTTCTCTGCCTACAGGCATCCACACTCCCTGACTGTTGCACAATGTGCCAACTTACTTCCTCAAGGGTGGGAGGAGAATCTTTCACTCTAGTCGGCTAGCAAGCCAGAGTCTTCTAGAAGGTACCCTAATCACAGGAGTGAGTGACATCCCATCCGCCTGACATATAACATAACCTCATCAGGAGAGTGACATCCTGTCACCTTTACCGCATCAAGGGGCTGACACCCATCGCCTTTGCCATATTCTATGAGTTAGATGCAAGTCACAGATGCTCCCTCAACTCAAGGAGAAGAGGTTGTACAATGGTGTGACTCGCTGAGGGGTCACCTTATGAAATGTCCATTACATCCTTGCAAATTAGGGCTAGTAGGGAGGCTCTGCCAAGGTCTTCTCTGCCTGCCTTTTTCCACGGCATCACGTTCCTTCACCGACTTCTGGGATTTGAGGACCTAAAGGAGGAAGCTAAGGAAAAATTAATACAGAGAGTTTATTTGGTCCAAGGTTGAGGACAGCTGCCTCGGAAACACTTCCAAGTTGCCTTGGGGAGGGGCTCCAGAGAAGAAAAGAAAGGCTCAAGTTTTTAAAGAAAAAAAGGACAAATCAGGACAGGGGACAATTACAAAAGTTATTTATCAGACATTCTCAGTGGTTTAGGGAAATAACATTGGTTAGTGATTGGCTGTCCATTATTGAACTCTAGGGTAAGGGTCATGGTGTCCAGCACCTGCATCCGTCAGTCGAGAGCCCACATGGCAAGTGGTTTCAAGAGGGAATTATTTAGCTTAAGAGGGAGTGAGACATGATTTTTAGTACGTTTTAAATGCCTCTCTAGGCCTGATAATTTAAAGGAGCTTGCATTTCTCAGATAAAAGGTTAATTTTTTCCCCTTTCTCAAATTATTCATTATATATGTAAGCCCAGACACCGCCAAACGCTGCCCTGGATAAGGTTGCATATGGCTTTGGATAAAATAGACAGATGTCCCTGCCTTTAAGGAGTTTTCAGGCTAGTTTAGGAGACACATACTAAGTAATTCATGCTGCAATGGATGTTCTGCCCTGATGTCAAAGGACACCCGGATCTTACCCAGGAGGTGCTCACAGTGGAGCAGGCAAAGCAGAGAAGTGGCCAGATCTTTTGCTGTACACGATGATCAACTATACTTGGAGGCTTTATTTTGCCTAAGGGGAGTCATATTGGAATATAGACAGGGTAAATAAGAGGTTTTATATAAGAAGATGCTGCTTTGGATTAAGAACAGTATTCAGAGCAATTAAGTGTTAAAGTTACATCAAAGGGTAATGTGAAGTTTTAATGAGTACCGATTAAATATAGTGAATATTGGGTTAACATAGATCGTATTAAAATAACAAAATTATATTACTATTCAAAAGAATTACAAATAAAATTTTGGTTATCAAATCATAAAAGAAAAGCAAACTCATTGTAGTAAAACTGGAAATGCAGAAAAGCACAAAGAAAATAAATAAAACCCTCTCTAATGACATTTTGTTAGCAATCTAATTCTGTAAAATATAATACATACCAGAAAGAGTGATTGTGCACTGAAATGATAGCAATTAATCTATGAATACATTTATACTAATAAATATTATTTACATATAAGTATAAAGTATATAATTATGAATAAATATAATTTATACACAATAAACATAAGTTATATATAATAAATAAATATGGATATTGTAAAAATAGCAATTAATATATAGCTATTGTAAATAACAATGAATATGTAAATATATTTACATAAAGAAATTATTTATATGTAGTAAATATAAATTGCATAATATTAAATAAATTGTACATACAATAAACATAAAGTATATATAAAAAATATAAAAATAGAAATATGGTGAAAAGCAATAAATACATAGATACAGCTATTGTGAACAATAAGTATATAAAATATTGATATAAATAAATATAATTTATATATCAGTATTAATTATATAATTATAAATAAATATGATTTACACACAATCAACCATAATCATATAATAAATATATCAATATAGCCATTATAAACAACAGTAATAAGTATATAAATATATATTTATGTAAATAAATAAATATTGTTTATATAGTGAAATGTATTGAACATAAGCCATCCTTTTAGTGTGGAATCTAATTTTCTGGTATATTTGAAATTTTACAGAATTAGATTGCTTGTCCATATTGTGAAATATATTGCTTGGTTAATTTCACAATATATTATGCATTTTAAATTACCATTTTAAAATTTTGCATTTAAAATATCATTTTAACGGCTTGCACTAACTAAAGTTCAATAGCCTAATAAACTTCCATTTTATGGATGTTCTAAAATTTTATTCAACCTGACTCCCAATTATTTTCAGGTTTTCACAATCTCACGGTGTGTGCCATTATACAGAAATCTAACATGCACATCCAAATAGAGGATTATTCCAGCACTCCTTGGTGAACAACCCTCACTTATTTGAAGTGTCACTTCGTACTTACTGTGTCTGCACGGGGCATTTTGTGGGGAATGCAGACCAGCTCTCAGAATGTCATTCTTAGAGCACAAACCAGCATGCCCTGAGGACACGACTCATTCCACCTTTGCAAACTCCCACGTTCCTGCCCTGCAGCTTTTGCAGCTGCTGTTCCCTCCTACAAGAACCCTGTTCCCTGGGATGCAGAGCATGGCTTGAACTCTCACTGCATTCGTGTTCATGGTGTCAATCGATTACAGGAGGTATTCAATACTTTATCACAAAATGGACTTTGCTCTACATGATGTGCCCAGCTGCAGGCTGTTTTGAACACAATTTAGATAGGCTAGACTAAGCTACGACGTTTGGTAGGTTAGGTGTATTCAATGCATTTTCCACTTATGATATTTTAAACTTTTGATGGGTTTATTGGGACATATCCCCATGGCAAGTCAAGGAGCATCTGTATACAACATATACTTGATATAATACAATATATAACATAACACAATATTTATGTATTTATATATTTTTGTAAGAAAATATGAGAAAACTGTGTAGTATATAACAAAGCAAATTATAATATAAATACATGTTTTATAATATATAATAAATCAAGTTTTCTTCCCATTTTTGGGTCTTGTTGTGCAATTTCCTGTCCCTTTCTGTCAATATGAAGAGATTCCAGCCAATTTAAAGTAGTGCCTACTGCAGTGTGTGTGTGTAAGACAGAGAATAGGAAGGAGGACATGGAGGAAGAGCAGCAGACAGAGAGACAGAGTGGTGTGTCTGAAAGACAGACAGAGAGACAGAGACAGAGAGAACTTTATTGCTCCTACGGTCATTTTTTCCACGACTATTTTCTTAGAACTGGAAAGGGCCAGTAAGGTAGAAGTGGGAAGAGAGGCAGAAGGGTTCAAGGATTTGACAGGGAGGAGAACCGTTTGGCTGTGTGGGGGTAGAGGGGGGCAGCTTGGGTAAATTTGCAGAAAGAGCTGGTGGAGGGTTTAGTAGACCGCGGCTGCAGAAGAGTTTTAGGCAAGGCACGTACATATTTTGTTGTGGCATTTTAAAGGAAGGCTTGCATTTGCTCTGAATGCTGCTGGGTGCATCTTCCTACTGGCATAGAGCTTGGGATGGGGAGATGAACCTTCCAGGATACGGTGTTTTAAACTCTGCAGAGCAGCGGAGGACAGTTGGGATACGAGAGGGAGAGGTTATCTACGATGCATAGTCTTCCCAATTGAGCAGAGAGACTTAAAAGATCCCATTGCCCGAGGCAGAAAACTCAAAGAAAGGAACTAACTCCAGGGGCATGAAATTCAAGGCTTTGCCTTTGACTCGGTGAATTTGAGACTTTGCAAAATAGAACAGGAAGACCATGATGTCAGTTGATTATATAAAGTCAGTGGTCAGAAAAGAGGCCTTTGGACATGATAATTTAGAAATCAACTAATATATAGACAGGATTGATCTGGGTAGATCCAGTTACCTGGAGACAGCATAAAGGGGGGAGAGAAATCAGAAAACAAGCCTGTAGAACCTCCAATATTTAGAGCTGAGTATAGAAGAGGAAGCCAAAGAAAGATGGAGATTCCTCAAAGAACTAAAAGTAGACCTAGCAGGTGATCCAGCAAGCCCACTACTGGGTATTGACCTAAAGGAAAAAAAGACATTCTATAAAAAAGACACCTGCACTCGCATGTTTGTAGCAGCACAATTCACAATTGCAAAGATGTGGAAACAACCCAAGTGCCCATCAATACATAAGTGGATTAATAAAATGTGCTATATGTATACCATGGAGTACTATTCAGCCATAAAAAATGCTACACTAACACCTCTTGTATTAACCTCGATGGAGCTGGAGCCCATTCTTCTAAGTGAACTATCACAAGAATGGACAAACAAGCACCACGTGTACCCACCATTAAATTGGAACTAATCGATCAACACTCATGTGCACATATGGAAATGACTTTCATCGGAAATCAAGCAGGTGGGAGGGGGAGGAGGAGATGGGTAAATTCACACCTAATGGGTACAGTGCACACTGTCTGGGGAATGGTTACATAAAAAGTGATTTATGTAACCAAAGAGTTTGTGCCCCCATAGTATTCTGAAATAAATTTTTTTAAAAATGACTTCTAGATATGATATGAAAATGAGTAAAGTGAAACGTCAAGGAAGCAAGTCATGAGAGAGCAAAGACTCAAAAAGAGGATGCCCACTGGATAGATGCACCTGAGAAGAGACACGCCCTACGAGTTTGGTACACAATTGTCTTTGGAGAAGACGAAAGAGGACCCTCAATTTTTGAAGTGGTGTCAGGATCCAGACTGCAGTGAACGCTTCCTGGATGGTGTTTAAAGAGATTTCAAAAACCATGTAGCAGATAATGCTCTCCAGAAATCAGGACATGCATAAGAAAAGTAAAGGTAGGTGGGTGGAAACCGATGTGGTGTCCACAGAGGGGTGCATTTTATTTTAAGTCCCTGGCTGTTAGCTCAAGTCTGAAATACGTCTCCTTAATATTGTGTAGGATGACAGAATGAATACATTAGACATGAGAATAATTGACAGGCCAAGATTCAAGACCCACACTCAGTTTTCTATTGTCACTGCAACAAATTACCACTAATTTAGTGGCTTACACCATCAGCTATTTGTTATTGCGGAGTTGCTATGAGTCAGAAGACTAGGCGCACTGTGGCACAATGGAGTTCTCTGCTGAGGGTCTCACAGGGATAAAATACGGGTGTCTGCAGGGCTGTGTTCCTTGCTGGAGCCTCTGAGGAGCCTTCCAAGTTCATTTCCCTGCTGCGAAGTTCGTTTTCGTTATTGGCTGAATTCAGTACCATGCAGTTGTACAACTGAGGGCCACATTTCCTTGCTGGCTGTCAGCTCGGGGCCTGTCTTTGCTGGCAAAGGCTGCCCTCATTCCTTCTGATGATTTATATGTGAGAAGTTGAATTCCTTAATACTTTCCATATCAATTTTTCTTCTGCCACAAAGTAGTTCTTCTTTATCTGTAGGGAATACAGTCCAAGACCCCCAGTGGATGCCTGAAATGGCATATAGTACATATGTATACTGTATATGATATGATTTTATATATATGTATATGATGTTTTCTCCTGTATGTACATACATACCTGTGATAAAGTTTAATTTGTAAATTAGGCAAAGGAAGTGATTAGCAACAATAACCAATAATGAAATAGAATAATTATAACAAAATATTGTAATAAAAGTTATATGAATATGCTCTCTCTCAGAATGTATTATTATACTGTAATATAATTACACCCTTCTTCTTGTGATGGTGGGACATGATAAAATGCCTACCTGGTGAGATGAAATCAGATGAATGACATGGACATTGCGATGTAGCGTTAGGCTACTCCTGGCCTTCGGAGGATATACCAGAAGAGGATGGTTTGCTTTGGATGACCCTGGATCACGGAGCCATGAACGGCCGCAATGATTTTCCCAACCCGGGTTGACCTCGGACAATGGAAACCCCGGAAGGTGCAACCACAGATAAGGAATGACCTACTGCATATCACACCCTTCTAGCCAGAGATGGTCCTCTACTCCTAAGGGCTCATGGGATTCAATTGGAAACAGCAATCCAGGGTAGTGTCCCATTTAGGATTCACGTTTTTCCATTCTTGTGATGATTCACTTAGAAGAATGGTCTCCGGCTCCATCCAGGTTAATACAAGAGGTATCAGTTTAGCATTTTTTATGGCTGAGCAGTACTCCATGGTATTTGTAATTACATCTGCAAATTCCTGTTGCTGCCACGTAATGTAAAATCTTCACAGATCTCAGGGATGAAAGTGTGGACATCCTTAGGGGATCATTCTGTTCGCTACAGACATGGAAGGGTCATTACATCGTAATGCATACGTTGCCGGTAGCAGAATTCAGCTCACCTATAATGTATGCGCACAGACTGGTCCGTGCTGGTCCTCACAAAGCAGCACTTTGAGGATGGAGAAGAGAGAAAAATTACAGCTAAAGTCTTAACGCGTCTGCTGAAGGAAAGTCAAGTTTACCCACATGGTATTTATTTGTGCATTACCCAAGAAACAATATTTTTCATCATTTCCTTATATTCTAAAGCTCTCTATTCCTTTCCAAAATATATATAATTTTCTAGGGCTGACATAACAAAGTAGCATAGCAGACTGGGTGGTTTAAACAATGGAAATTAATGTTCTCACAGTCCTGGAGGCTGCAAGTCCCAGATCGAGGCGTCTCAGGGCTGGTTCCTCCTGAGGCCTCTCTCCTTGGCGTGTAGACGCCGCCTTCTCCCTGTGTCCTCACGTGGTCGTCCCTCTGTGCGTGTCTGTGTCCTCATCTCCTCTTCTTATAAGGACACCAGTCCTGTTGGATCAGGGCCCACCCTAGTGCCTCATTTTACCTAAATCACCTCTTTATAGACCCATCTCCAAATACAGGTACAGTCTGAGGGCCTGAAGATTAAGGCTTCAATATATGGATTTGGTGGGTGGGAGGGCAAAATTAAGCCCATAACATATATTTACTTCAAAATAAGCATAGGGCAAGTCATTGAAAACTTTTAGAGGAATTTTAAGGGCACTAATATCCAGCTTCTATTCTCAGTTAGTTTCTGCATATTGTCTTCAGCAACGTGGTGCCAAATGAAACAACCAAAATATCTCCTTTCTCAATATTTTGTATATAACACGTTAGTCAGTTTTGCTGTTGACTTGTTGTAAATATTTCTTTGAGTGTATTAGGAGCTGTGTCCAGTGAGCAAATCACAAGAGCAGGCTTAAGTCTTGAAAAACCTTCAGCTCACAAAAAAAAAAAAAAAGAAAAAGAAAAATAACAGAGTAAGATGTTTCTGGGATTCTTTCTCTTCTACATTGATTTATTTATTCATTTATTTATTTATTATTTGTATAAACTTATGGGTTACATGCACAGGTTGCATAGTGGTGAATCCAGGGTGTTAGTGTATCCATCACTTGAATAATGTACATTGTGTCCGTTAGGTAATTTCTCACCATCCACCCTCCCACACTTCTGTTCTCCGAGTCCATGTGAGCACATTTTTTAGCTCTCACTTATGAGTAGGAACATATGATATTTGTCTATGTCTGGCTTGTTTCACCTTAGATAATGATCTCCTCCATCCATGTTGCTGCAAAAAACAAGATTCCATTCTTTTTCATGGCTGAATAGTATTCCATGGTGTACATATACTACCTTTGCTTTACGAAATCCTTCCTGAATGGACACTTAGGTTGTCTGCATCTCTCAGCTGTTGTCAATAGTGCCGTGAAAAACACACTTCCTTTCCATATTCCCACTGTTTTTAACAAGATTCTCAAGAGTCTGTACGGAAGGGGATGTCAGGCAAGACTGCCACAAAACCCAGCTCAACCAAAGTGAAGTGGTGTGGCCCCAGCTGAGACATTCTGCACCCGGAGCTAGAGTTCATTTGTGCATCATGTGGCAAAATTAACACGTACCCATAAAGGTAAGGTTTTTGCGTCAGAGTAGGGGTTTAACAATAGGGGTCATTAGTACAACAACCACACATGAAACACTTCATTAGGCACAATTTTGAGTTTTTCTTAAGGACTCTAGAAATTTGAAACCAAGATCAATTCTTATGTTGTCTTTTATACACATTCAGATACTTACAAGAACACTGGAGAGTCACACCTACACTTAAACGATTAAAACCAATGCCACTAGTTTTACTAGGGTACAGGTTGTCATCTTAACCACCTTCCTTACTCGAGATGACTCAATTCTCTGCTGGAGACACCGTCATAATAAAACTTCACTACCTCAAAGTTTTACATTTTTCTAAGGCAGGCGATTCCCTTGACATGTCTTTTTAACGGATGATTATGATCAGGGCCCATGTGATTCTGTCACTGTTTTCAAAGAAGAGAGTTTAATCTAATAACTTCTTACTAAATTTTTAGTTCTTGCAAGAGCACGTTTGAAGGATGTTCAAGGTAAACCATTTCACATCAGAATTCCACTGCTGGGTGCTCTCATCCTTCCTAATGAAAATTTATTTCAGGCTAATGACAAATTCTGTCCTTTGTTATATTTTTGCATGTGAGTTTCTTGATATGCTAAGTTTACAACCGATAGTTTATGTGCGCCTAACTTATTTTTCCATTTAAAAATGAATGATAAATAGATAGAGCCCTAAAGAAGAAAAATTGGATTTTAAATTACTCAGTTGTTTTATTATCTATATAAAAAAAGAACTAACCGTGGAATAATAATTTAGAGTCTGAGTTCAATGGGATATGGATTAACTATTAATATATTACAGATGGAAATCAGAATGCCACTATTTAGCTGGGTATCCTTTTGCTGTCTTGCTCTGTCCCCACTAGGTAAATTTAGGTTTACAAAGTTATGGAATGTGAAAGCATTCAATATTTGATAGAACTTGAAAATTCAAATTCCTTTGGGGTCAGGGAGTGGTAGGGAGTGCAGGTTACTAATGGGTGTGTTTTGGGCTTAAGGTACTTAAGGTTAAACCTTTTTAAAATTCGACTCAGTGGGGCATACAAAATGCATTTGTGGACTTACACAGGTCTAGTTGTCTATTTTTTTTGGCCCAGGTCCAACTTCTGCCTTTATTTACCCTTCCTATGTCTCAGTTACACATTCCCCAGAGGCGCCAATGATGGAATACTGAACGCCTTGCACGTGGGCTTCCCTGGAGTGAGGGGTGGTTTCCAAGGATGCTTTATCTGGCAACTCTCTCGGCATTGGGTTTCGTCCCCTTGGTGCCTGCCCGTATGCCCAGGTATCACCTCCGTCCTCTGCAGCTTCAGGTTTGATGGTGTTTATGCGAGGTCAGAGAACAACAGGCCCCAGGCGTGCAGGGGAAGAGGAACAGAGGCAAGCCCTGCTGAATGCAAATATTAAAGACTTTTTCAAACACATCCACGGCGGGGAAGGCTGTGGGTGTCCCTAGAAGACTTTGCTATGCCTTCCGTAGTACAGGGATTAAAATGACATGAGGGAACATTCTCCTTGCGTTTCCTGGAACAATCACTGCTTCAGGGCCACACCATGGCAGCATCGCACTTTTCGTGCCACTGAACTGTGGAAGATCCATTGAGTAAACAATACACACTGAGGACACCCTTAGCATCTATTTATGTTATTTCTTCTTTTTTTCTTTTTTGTAATATTTTATTTCAAAATATTAAGGGGGCACAAATGTTTCTGATACATGGCTTGAGTCAGGGCTATAAGTGTGCCCATCCCCCAAATAGTATTCATTGTACCCATTAGGTGGGTTTTTGTCCCTCCCCTAGTCCCCCCTCCCTCTGCTTGATTTCCAAAACTTTTACTTCCCTCTGTGCAGTTGTGTGTGACATCATGTCCTCTTAGTGCCACCTGATTGCTCCGTGGTATATACAGACGTGGTTCTCTTGCTATGGTGAGCTTACAGGGGTGTGTTTTTGTTTTTTGTTTTTGTTACAGGTGTGTTTCTGTTAATATATATTATTTTTTAAATTTCCATTGTCATGAATCTTGGCTTGATCAGTACTCATTTTTATCTATTTCTTTTCTTTTTATTTCAGAGTATTACAGGGGTACAAACGCTTTGGTCACATAAATTGCCTTTGCATTGACAGAGTCAGAGCTGCAAGTCTGCCCATGCCCCAGACAGCGCGCACTGCACCTGTTAGGTGTCAATTTACCCATCCCGTCCCCCCCCACCTGCCCGACCCCCGATGAATGTTATTTCCATATGTGCAACTAGTGTTGATCAGTTAGTACCAATTTAATCGTGAGTACATGTGGGATTTGTTTTCCATTCTTGTGATACTTCACTTAGAAGAATGGGCTCCAGCTCCATCCAGGATAACACAAGAGGTGTTAGTTCACCGTTGTTTTTATGGCTGAGTAGTGCTCCATGGTGTACATATACCTCATTTTATTAATCCACTCATGGATTGATGGGCACCTGGGTTGTTTCCACATCTTTGCAATTGTGAATTGTGCTGCTGTCTGTACCGCGTTGTGTAGACATCCCTAATATGTTGTGACTGTCCACGTTATTCTATTTTTCTCCCAAATGCTGATGAAGATTGCCTCGTCTTTTCACATTTATGGGATTGTAGCTGTGAGCATTTGGAAAGCAATGGGATTGGATACAAATTAAATGATTTTAAAGTAGGTGAACACTCATTGTAAAAGAGAAAGCACTATATAAATGTGTATTATCACTAGTTTGAAAAACAATAATTGCTGTGCTAATGGATACATTACAAATTATTGATAAATCGAACAAAACAGTCCTTGAATAATCTGACATAATTTGGCACTTTTTTTTTTTTAAAGGCATTTTCCTACAACTCAAATAGCAGTTTCTATGAGTTCTAGCTTTGTTCCTCCGTGATCCAATAAAACATGGTTTCTGACACATTCTTCAAACAGAATCTTGAGTTTGTGACCAATGACAAATGGAATTCTGCTTCAATGCTGACCTAGTTTGGGTCAAAATGATTTATTTCCCTGTAGAGATGTTTGAAGACTATTCTGAGAGACTAAGTAAAGGAAGGAGAGTTTTGCCTTTAAGAAGTCGTTATAAAACTCATAGATCCATACAATTATAGAAGTAAAACTGACCTTAAAGTCAATGCCATCATTTTAGAAATAAGAGGGAAAAAAATGACTCAAAGAAATTTTAGTGGTTCTTACCATTGTGGGGATCAGGGAGCCTTGGGCATCTGATTAAAATTATGAGCCTCTCTCTGGAAAAACTCATTTATGCACATCTCTCTTTGGGTTTCAGGGCCTTGTTACAGAATTTCATCACTGGACTTTAAGAATCTCAAGGTATCATTGGATGTTCCAGACAAATTTTCTTTGGCTGGGATTAAAACCATACATTTCAGGGAAGATAACAATGGCTTAGACCCTCAACCCTAGCATTACCGTTAAAGCAGAACATTCAGTTTCTGCCTCAAAATATTAACACACATGCCCTGCCTGACTGTACACTTTCAAATGACAGTTTAAAATTTATAATTGGTGTTACATTGGAATTACCGATAAGACCTAATTGCTTTCTTCCAGCCTTTTTTTCTTCTTTATTTTCTTTATACTCTTTTGTTCCTATTATGGGTCTGGTACTCATCAAGAAGAATGGAAAAATAAATAAACCCTGTTTTAAAGATAAGATGATCACCACTGCCTGGGGAACGTCGGTATTAGTATCTTAATATATAAAACCCTTAGTGTCCCGAGCTCTGCTGTGTTAGGTTCTACTTCTCAGATCTGAACTCAATTAGCAACTCAACGTGCTTATAAATATCCTCAAAGTCTAGTGAAAATATGAATAAATATATTAATATTAATGAAAATTAAAATATTGTTAAGTAATGCCTCACATTCGTCGTTTTGAAACAAATGCCCAATTGTGGGCAAAGCAAATGTCCCACCCGAAGCAAAGGAAACGCACAATCAAATTGCTGAAACCTCTATGGTGATATCCACAGGGTGACTAACACTATAAGAAGGAGAGAATGAAGCATCAGTGGAAAGACACATTGACAGGTTTATGAGTCTGTTGCCACCCTTAAATATTATCTGTTACTGTTTATATTTTTTAAAAATTACATTGATGTCTAGACCAGCAACGCAAAGTGAGTGGCCGCCAATTTTGGTAAACGTATAATACATTCTCAGAGTATGTAGCTACATATAATAAAATATCACATATGTGAAAATTCTAGTGTAACAAATAATATGTTAATACTAAGAAATCCCTTGCAAAGTTTTTAAAATACCCAATATCGTCTTCATTTCTAGAAAGTCTGCTTTTGAATTTTTGTTGAGCAAGTAATTCATATTGTACCGTGGTTTTGAAAATTAATGTTGGGTGTCAAATAAAGCAGTTTCATTGAAATTTGTACAAACCCCCTTGTAGAATATAATTATGCCCACTTAAGATGAATCCAGGAATGCTTTGCTTTTTAAAAATTTATTCAAAAAAATAATAAAGCCCTGCAAAGAACTGAGGAGATTTATTCTGTAGATGGACAAACACAAAAATCAAATATTCAGATTCCAAGGTTATGTTGACCAAAAGGTTAAGGTTGTATTAGGAGGTATGAAATGACTAAAGTCCTTGTATAAGAAAAATATGCTGTGCTCACTAAGATTTCCCACATGATAAAGCATTTATTGCACAGTTGTCTGTATCAGCAAGGGACATATCATGGTAACATAGCAGATGAGGGCATAAGAGAGTCACGTGAACAATTTTTGGAAGAAAGAAATCATAGAACAAAATATGTCTGATTGTTTCAAATCCCAGCCCAAGTATTACCTCTGAAGAGAAAGCTATATGACCAAAACCTGGCCGCATTCAGTAAAGTCACTTTAAAAAATGTTGAGTCAGAAACTACCAATGGAAATCCAACATAATCGACAAACGGTCTGGGCGAGATCTGAGATTCCCAAGGAGTGGCTCGCGTGAGAAAACAGGACAAAGATGGGAGAATTTGACTCTCTGAAGTGTTTACTTCCAATGTGTGAGAAATAAATAGAAACAAAACAAATGGGTCCTTTTTAAGCACAACTTTTTATATTTTAAGTTTAATAAGATCAGTACTCATGGAACGGATTTCTCGTTAAGTTACTTTGGCACATCAGAAAATAATTTGGATATTTATAAAAAATATTCTAGTCACCACAAAACTTAAGTGACTATCTTTTCAGAAATATTTAACTCATATAAACAGACAAGCAAATAAGCAAAAAGTGATCTTACAGTTACGGTTTGCATGTTGAAAATGGAGCTTGGAATCTAATATGTGATCAACATATGGGCTTTTGCATGGGGAGCTCTGTTTTTATTTATCACGAATGAATTCTGCTCACTTCTTTGTTTTTTCCACCATTCTTGATGGCTTAGCCTAAAGTTTGTCTAAGAATCCTGCATAACTCAAATTATCTCACCCGAAGACTTTTCCCCACCGTTTTCATCAGTTACGCAAGGATTATTCTGCAAGCCCTGTTCTGTTCCACCCTTGATGGTTCCCGCTGACAGAATACTCATTGTCTGTCCAGGAATGTCTGTCCCTGGACCCTCATTCTGGGCAACCCTCCTTTCTTGCAACCACCTTAATAAATCAAATCCACCAAATCCTTGAAAAGTTCGAGAACGAGTCCACAGAATTCCCATAAAATATTACATCTGATACTTCAACATCCTCAAAATAAAACTGACATGCTTTCTTTATTTCATTTTTTAAAATTTTTAGTTATTATGGGTACACAATAGTTGCATATATTTATAGGGTACATGTGATGTTTGATACAGGCACACAATGTGGATTAATCAAATCAGGGTAATTGGGGCATCCATCACCTCAGGCATTTATCATTTCCTTTGTGTTAGGAACATTCCAATTCTACTCTTTTAGTTATTTTGAAGTATACCCTAACTTATTGTTGATTATAGTCACTTTGTTGTGTTATCAATATTGTCCATTCTATCTATTAATAACTAACTATATTTCTGCACCCATTAAACATCCCTACTTTATCCTCCCTCCTTGCTACCCTTCCCAGCCTCTGGTAACCATCATTCTACTCTCTGTCTCCAGGAGATCAATTGTTTTTAACATTTAGCCCCCACACATGAGTGAGAACATGTGAGATTTGTCTTTCTGTGCTCGGCTTATTTCACTTAACATAATGTTCTCCAGTTCCACCCATGTTGTTGCAAACGGCAGGATTTCATTCTTTTTTGTGGCTATATAATATTCCATTGTGTATATGTACCACAATTTCTTTATCCGTTCATCCATTGATGGACACTTAGGTTGATTCCAAATCTTGGCTATTGTAAATAGTGCTGCAATAAACATGGGGCTGCAGATATCATTTCAATACACTGAATTCCCATCCTTTGGATAAGTACCCAGCAGTGGGACTGCCAGGTCATATGGTAGTTCTAGTTTCAGTTTTTGGAGGAACCTCCATACCACTCTCCACAGTGGTTGCACTAATTTACATTCCCACCAACAGTGCCTGTAGTTGGGGGAGGGATGACACAGGTACTGGCTTGGCCACCACCGCTGGTGTCTCGCTAGGTCACGTGCACCCCAAGTCCACTGGCTCTGAGCCAGCACAGCCACAGGACTTGCCCAAGCACCGCAGCCTTTGTGTCCCGACTGCCTTACAAATTTATTCCAGGCCCCAGGCCACCCTTTTTCAGCTGGTGGTGGGGCTAATGGAACTCAGGTTTCAGGGCAGAGGATTTCCCTCTGTCTGGGCTGGTCGAAATGCCCCCTCCGTGGGCACCGGCTGTGTCCCCCTGTGCCAGGGCGGCCCTGAGTTCCAATGCAAAGTCCCACAATCACTTCACTGTCCCTCCACTGTCTCTCTCCCCTCAGTGCTGGCGCCCCACTGCCGGGACATGGGGTGGGGTGGAGTAGGCAACACAGGACTGTCTTTTCTGCCCTCTTCTGTGCCTCTTCCCTCGATATAATGTTAAAACCTGGTACTGCGATCACTCACCTGATTTTTGGATCTTCTGAAAGTGCCTCCTTGCGTGGATAGTTGTTGAATTTGGTGCTCGTGTGGAGGGACAACCGCTGAAAGTTTCCATTCAACCATTTTTCTCTGCCCCTCGATTTCCTTTCATGGACTAATATTTAAGATGATTTTAAACCTTTTATTTTTTTTTACTAAATTCTAATCTATTTGATTCAGTTGGGACTATCGCCATGTTATGTTCTACAGTTGTAAATCAAAAAAGTGTTTTAGTATTTTATGCTTTTTGGTAAGCTTTTTAGTGCTCTTGCTTGGAAAACATACCCTTTTTAATAATATTGTACTGCAGAAATAAGTACTTTATTTTCATCCAAGCAAATCACTCAGAATTGAATCTCGGAGGCACAGCACACAAACATTCATAAACTAGGAACATACAAGTCTCACGAGTGATGCAGCAAATATATAGGGCCAGACCGTGTGATGTTTTAGGCTGTGCATGACACCCTCATGCCTGTAAACAAATATCAGAGTTCACCTGCTTCAGGTGATATATGTGCCTTAAATTGTGCATTATTTCAAGCTTAAATTAAAACTATTAAGAAAGTGTTTTAAAATCTTGTCTTATAACCACCACCATTTTCTTCTCAATATTGATTACAGTTCTGCAGTAGGATGCTTTTAACAATATTACACTATGACAAATTTTTAGAACAACTTCAGGCACCATGTTCAAAAAAGATTTCATCATATTTTCTGATTTTGGTCTTCAGTGGTTCAGAAATCAAATGAATCCATTTGGTTACATGCAAAATTAGAGAATTATGGCTCTTCCACAAAATAATTACAGGCAAAATTATAGTGAGTAAAGATTGTTATTTACAAATAAATGAATTTTTAAATGAACTATCCCGCAGTTTTTAAAAGCTGTGATTATCTAATTCTAATTAAGTTCCCACATGATCACAAACAGCTCAAGATTTTCCTATCTGCAACTTTTTGATAGTTTCTCTTGTGCATTTTGCAAAATCACACAGTCTTCAATAAGTAATCAGAGTACTTGAATCCTGCATGCCATGTTTTGAAATGGCCATGTCTTCCCACAGCATATTCTTGTAGAACAGTGCCCTTCCAGGTTCCTTGTTTCCATATTCACAACCTTAAATTAAAAATGATGTTCGCTGCTTGCCAATGATCAGGACCGAGAAGGGCAAGCTATTCAACACACATATGTGTCTGGACGGATTTCTGTTCATTGCTCTACTCTGCATTCTGCTTGTAACAGATACTCATATCTGTCTTTTGCACAGGGATTTGTTTCTTTGCTTTGAGTTTTCAGAAGGCGGATACTGTTTAATCAACACACCCTGGCAATTTCAGCCTCTCCCCAGCTCAGGGCATAAGGATAATTAGTCTTAGCCAAGGAAGAGAAAGATTGTCCTTTCCTAAGTGGCCAATTTAGAAGGGGCCATGGGAGTAATTTCTGATCAGAGACATAACAGAAAGTCTGAAGGAAACAGTATCTGCAAAGAATTTTGCTCTCTTTGAGATGACAAAAAAAATAACGTCTTTGCTGTGGTTGCCTCACAGAGCTAGGACTGACCCTTGCCCCACATTTGGTTTGGTTGGTGAGACTGATAAATGTACATACATATACCCCAAGAGGGCATAGAAAAGTCTTGCTTCCACAATGAGGCTTTCTGTGAAGGGCAGGGCAGGCTTCCCTGGCTGTGTGAAAACCCCTAAGGCAAGCAGGGAAATAAGACAGAGTTGGGGTTTTTATTGTGATTAGGGACTGGTGTGGGGTAAATGTCCCTGCTCACACCAAAGGAGGTAGCACCAAACTTATATATCAGATTGTCCCGATGTGGGGCAAGGGAGAAGCTTAGATGCTATCTGCAGTCAAACATCCGAAAAGTGGAGTCCAGCTCTTTATTATAGCCTTGGACACAGACGCATGAGACAGTGTGGACTGCATCTTTGATAGTCACCCTGTGGACTGAGCACCATAGACATAGAACACATATACACCACAGACATAGGACACATAGACGCCGCAGGCATAGGATGCACAGATATCATAAACATAGGACACATGCACACCACAGACATAGGACACATAGATGCCACAGGCATAGGACGTATATACATCATGGACAAAGGACACATAGACACTACAGACATAGAGCACATATGATGTATAGATACCACACACATAGGACACATAGATGCCACAGGCATAGGATGCATAGATATCATAGACATAGGACATTTAGACACCACAGACATAGGGCGTATAGACACATGGCACAGAGAATCCATAGACATAGGACACAGACAGTACACACACAGGATGCACAGACCCCACAGACATAGGACCAACAGACACCACAGACGCAGAGCACACAGACACCACAGACACAGGACACACAGACATCACAGACACAGGACACACGGACACCGCAGACATGGGATGCATAGGCACCGCAGACATAGGGGGCATAGGCACCACAGACATAGGAGGCATAGGCACCACAGACATAGGAGGCATAGGCATCGCAGACATAGGACAACACGGACATAGGACGCACAGGCACCACAGACATAGGACATCACAGACATAGGAGGCATAGACACCACAGACATAGGACGCATAGGCACCATAGACATAGGACAAAACATGCTGATAAAGAATCCAAAACAATGCCTTGAGGGCCTGCACCAAATCAGAAATAGCCTAGCACTGAGTATCTCATTAAATGCAATAAATAGGTGCCCTTACTGCGTAAGTTGCTAGTCATTGAATAATGTGTACTTGCCGTAAATCACATCCTAGGTTTTCCACTACTGCTTTACCTTGTCTTTTTCCCATACTTCATTGATTTCAACATAAAGAGCACTCAGTCACCATTGCTGTGACAGGCACAAGTGATGCAGGTGCAGTTCATCTCTACCTGCGTTCTACTGCTTGAAGGAGTAGAACTTGATCCATCGTAGGAAAAATTGCAATTAAAATGCCTTACCTATGCCAACCATCTTCCTATTTTTTTTTTAATTTTCTTTTGCTCTTTCAAGCTCACAGCATGTGGTTGACATCTCCAAGTCATGTTTTACTCCCCAAAGCTTATTTAGCAACATAATGCATTACAAAAGGAATAGAAATTGCAAAAAAAAAAAAAAAAAAAAAAAAGCAAATTAGGGGAGTTAGAAAAAGGTCATTAAACTCTCTGAAGGTAAGATAATGTTTCCTCTCCTTATTTAAGCGTAAGTCAAAGTTAATGAGTAGATACTGCCACAACCCACGTACGTGAGATATTCACATCAAGTGCATGGAAAGCTTTATTGTGATATTTCAGTTATATAATCTGTGATTTTAATTAAGGTATCAGTAATTAGTAATTCCATCATGTTTTTTCATGAGACAAATATTATGATTATTTTGCAAGGCGCATTGTCATAGTTTATCATTAAGGAAAGGACAGTTAACAATATCAATGGTAATTAATGATAGAAATAAAAGTCACAACTTCTTCCCATTGATATCAGGGATGTGTGTGGCTGTTGGTAAGTTTTTTGGCTAGGC
The DNA here is from genome assembly GCA_023783475.1 of Daubentonia madagascariensis. Taxonomy (NCBI): domain Eukaryota; kingdom Metazoa; phylum Chordata; class Mammalia; order Primates; family Daubentoniidae; genus Daubentonia; species Daubentonia madagascariensis. The sequence continues at coordinate 2,297,024 of JAKFHU010001178.1, read as the reverse complement.
GGTTGTGGTAGAAATGTTCCAAATGAGAAGACAAAGGCTCTCTCAAGTGTCTGTGGCCTTACGTTCAACTCCGCATTATGGAATATGGGTAGAGGCTAGCGCGCACTCTGAGCACACGCCGACTCCGTCATGACTATGCAATGTACAGGCCTATTGTGCAGTCTACATTATTCATATTTCACACTTGTATAGATGGAGCCTGGGGCTGTGTGGAAAAATGGAATATTTATGGATTTGCAGATAGGGAGACTCTTCCATCAACCCAGAGCTGTCTTGGGTTTCCTAAGGCGGCTTTTCAGTAACAACTGTCCTCTGGCTCTCGGCAGCTTAGAGACTGACCTGTCTGCTGATTGCATCTCCAGCTGACCGTGAATATTCCACACTTTTCAAAGCACCGGAGAGAGTAGAGGTGAGAGGCCAAACCCAGCAGAAGCACAATTCACAGCTTGAGTTAAAACATTATCAGTAGATAATAGTAATGGGTAGAGGAAGAAAGAACGGTTGCCAATGTTTTTTTTTTTTCAGAATTTTACAGGGGTACACACGTTTTGATTACATAATTTGCTTTTGTGCAGTTTGAGTCAAAGTTTTAAGTGTGCCCTTCACCCAGTGAGTGTGCACTGTACCTGTTAGGTGTGAACTTACCCATCCCCTCCTCCCCTCCCACCTGCTTGATTTCCCTTAAGTTTTACTTCCATATGTGTGCATAAGTGTTGATCAATTAGTTCCAATTTAGTATTGAGTACATGTGGTGTTTGTTTTTCCATTCTTGCAATACTTCACTAAGAAGAATGACCCTCAGTGCCTCAAAGAACTAAAAGTAGAACTACCATTTGATTCAGCAATCTCACTATGGGGTATTTATCCAAAAGAAAAAAGACATTTTATAAAAATGATACTTGCACTTGAATGTTTGTAGCAGCACAATTCACAATTGCAAAGATGTGGAATCAACCCAAGTGCCCATCAATCCATGAGTGGATTAATAAAATGTGGTATATGTACACCACAGAGTATTACTCAGCCATAAAAAAATGGTGATCTAGTATCTTTTGCAACAACCTGTGTGATGCTTTGTCTCTGTGAAGCACAGCTGGGTGCATTCCAGTTTCCTAGCATGCTGGGCAGTGAAATACGGGTTCAATGTCTTGCAATAACTGTACCCTGGTGGTGGATGGTGATGTCATTGAGTGCGTGATCCATGCTGCCATTTGCTTTTTGACTGTGGAAGGAAAAATAAAAAAGATACAATGTTGGGAGAGAGTTTTGTTTTCTGACTCCTTAATTCAATTCCGATATTATTTTCACCTTGAACTTTTTTCAATAACATAAATCCCTGTAGCTGAGAGGTCATATAATGTTATGAGGAAACAGAATATGTCTTTGGTAGCCTGGGATGATTAAATGTGAATTTATTTGCGATAAGCTTCCTGAAGGTTTAATCTGTCTCTCGGCATCTTACAGCAAAGCACCCAAGAGCATCAGCTCTCATCTGAAGAGAAAAATGGAAAGGCTTACAAATACCACCTCTGTGGCAACCTGTCAAAACAGGATCGCTTCTTGACTTTCAAATGCTGTTGTTTCCTTCTTGCTTATTTAAACTGCACACCCGTGAGATAGAGCTTAAGATATGAAGAAAACTCTGCCTGGAGTTTTCTATCTGATCGGTTTCTCCATTTCTTTCAACTTTTGATTATGCACCTATAATATTAGTATGGATACAGTTTGGGCAAACAACAGATTAGGCATAGATTAAATGCATGCTTTATCCACGAATGCATGAACAAGTGAATGAAATTAACCAAAGTATGCTAAAATATTCCAACTCTCCTCTGGCCACCACTCCCCAAATTAATTTCTATTAACACTTTAATTGAAATTTTATTCTTTAACTTGATCTTTTTCTTTAAGATTAAATCTATTTCTAGTAAAATAAATAAGTGATGTCAGACTTTGTAGAAACACAATGTACAATTATAAAAATGAAATGAAACATCCCTAAATGCAAGAGAAGGGAAGGGGTGTGTCTTGATTTGATATATTCACGATATTGAGCCTGTTTTAGTTCATGCATCTTCACAATGTTCTGAGAGTTAGATGAGGAATTCTTGTAATGTGACAACTCCAGTACATATTGCATTTGTGATTATAGAACAATAAAAATTAGAACCAGGAGAGAAGATATTAATGCTTGATTTTCAGGGCTGGCTCTCCCTGTGAACATACCCATAATGGACACCAACTCATAGTCGAGATTATTTGGCAAGAATACAGTAAAAGGATGTTGAATAAGTGAGTTGATCCTTCTATCTTGACAACCAACACTGACCCGTTTATCTTATCCTATTGATAAGAATTCAGTGTTTTATTCAGCAAACCCATATGGAACCCACGTTTAGAGTGAGGTGCTGTCTTGTGGGCTTATCACATTATCCCCGGCTTTGGATATGGGACCTGGACCACACGTGGTGCAGCATAAGTATTTGATGAGTAAAGGAAGGAATTAAGTGAACAGAGACATTTGACTAAGCTGGAGGATGCATTGGCAGGAAGCAGAATCATGGATCATCTTCCCGGCCAAGCCAAAGGGCTTGTACCTGATCCTAAACAACAGAAGGCGGCTGAAGAGTTTTATACAGGACACTCTGCTGATGGATGGAGTTGTGTTTTGGCAGCATTGCTCTGGGACTAATGAAAAGGAAGCAAAGAACTATTTGTAAGCGGCTAATGTCTATGTGAGTGGAGGACACGTGTGGAAGGCAGAAAGGAAAAATACCAAAGACAGAAAATGCATGGGGCGTGAGTGAGAGTCGGGAAGGGCCATTGTGTGGATAACACAGTCGGATGTTGGTGTCACTGCTATTGGAAAAGCTGAAGGAGGCGGCAGAAAGGGATTCAAGTATGATATATTTTGATGTGAGCATGAACCAATGCACCTCCGATTAGACACGGCTGGAAGACATTTCCAACATCATTTTGCATGAAGGGGGGGGGTCCGGGAAGAAGATTGTGTACGTGTATAGGCGTGTGTGTGTGCAAAGAGGGAGAAAATGTACACTTTCACACTAGAGAACAAGTAATATATTTACATAAATACAGTGAGTAGAGGAATAAGCTGAGACCAGAACTTTTTAAAGTTTCGAAAAAATTAACTTATTTATTTTTTAATAGATACGTAATGATTGTAGCTATTTAAGCTACATAGTGATGTTTTGATACGTATAATGTAGAGTGATCAGATCGGGGTAATTAGGGTACCCGTCATCTCGAACATTTACCTTTTCTTTGTGGGAAGGTTCAATATTCTCCTTCTAGGTATTTGAAACTATGTGATACATTGTTGTTAACTATCCTCATCCTACAGTTCTGTAGAAACACTAGAATTTATCCCTCCTATTTAGCTGAAATTTTGTGTCTTTTAACAAATCTCTCCTTCCCCCTTCCTCAGCCTCTGGTGTCCTCTGTTCTATGTTTTACTTCTATGAGATCAACTTTTTTTTTAGCTCCCACATACGATTAAGAGCATGTGCCATTCAACTTCCTGTTCCTTGCGTATTTCACTTAACACAACGTCCTCCGTGTTTCATGCATGTTTTTGTGAACAAGAGTGGTTCACACATAAAACAAAGAAACCATGATCCGAGATACAGAACAAATGGGGAAAAATAAATGTTATGAAAAAATAAAGAGTAAAGACTTTCAAGACAAGAGGAGATTCAACATTCTCGACACAAACAGTCAGAGAAGGACAGATAAGGATTAAAAATAACCCACAGGGTGTGTCCAGAGAAGACGTATTTTGTTTTTTTATCTTGGCTAGGACAGAGCCAGTAGATGCATGAGGTTAGGAGACAAATGTCAGCAGATTGGAGACACATGTTCTTCTGTGCAGACTCCTTTTCTGTGAGGTTTAGCTGCTAAGAGGAAGAGGGGTTTGGAATTCACGGAACAGAATGCAAGACCAAGTCGAGAGGTCCGTTTTTATTTTAGTTGCTTTTGTCCGATGGGAAAGCCTTTTCCTTCTTAACTAAAAGTGTAGAAAAGAAATGGATAGTCTGTTTCCGTGCCTCATGGGATTTGGACACCCGCATTAAAAGATATAAAATATACTTTATATAAGTAAAAGAATGACCAGGAAAAAGCTGGTTACAGGGGACATTTCACGTAATTGCTATAATGTTACTTTCACACTTGTGAGATGAGAGAAAACAGCGCTTGGCGTAGCACAGAATCTCGTGGTGAAGTTTGAGTACATTTGCAGGAAATCTGAGCCATCGATTTCCCTCCTTGGTGGGAATCATTTAAAAGCGTAGACGGTTTTTAAAAATATAGATATAACAACTGCCGAAGTTTCAGAACAATCACTTCCTGGGGGCCCTTTCCTTGCCATATTCCATAATAGCAATGATACCCCAACAGTATTTTTAGAGCCAACACCTCATTCTCTCTGCTACTTTCTTTGAGAAGTTCCTCGGGATAATGGCTCCGAATCATTTGTAATTTTGATAGACAAATCCTCCCACTCAACCTTCTACCTGACACATCTCATGTATTAAATATCAAAACAGCAGGCCCTAGAGATAAAGACTTGGGAGAATATCATTTGAGAAACAGTAAGTTTGGTAGTATCAAGAGAGTTTTACAGAAAGCTTTTAAATCACATACACGCAGTCCTTATTAATGCTTTGCCAATGTTTAAACAAGGGCTGATATATACTTAGGGAAACCATGGACAAACTTTCGTAAAAGACATCTCCGTGTTGACTCTGTAACCCCGGTGGGTGCATTTGAAAATTGACCCATGCAGTGGGGGGTTATAAATAAGATATGCTTGCTGAGTCTGCAAAAAGGAAGATGGACCTAATTTCTGGAGGTTTAAACCTGGTTCTGGTTATTCAAGGGCAGTGATGGAAGAAGGTTTCCAGCAGGGGACAAAAAAGTAGACATATCATTTTCTCGAATCTCAAAACCCATTTTTCCCCGGTGAGTCAATGATCATTTTTGCAGGGTAAAAACTTGGATGTCACAGAAAATTGCTTAATCATGAACACAGGCACCTTGGAGCCCGCTGTCATTGTGAATACACGCATTTCTTGAAGAGGAAATATAATAATCATGCTACTGACATGCAGAGATACATTTTACAACAACCCATTTGTATCTTGAGTTTGTAATCTGCTAGCTGATTTGTAGCATTACCTCACTTCGTCTTTTGTACAAATCTAGTAACATTTTATTTATGTTTTAAAGGGAGGCTTAGAGGCATTCAATAAGTTGCCCAAAGGTGCAAACGTATAGCACGTGAGGACCTCAACATAGGTGGTCTGAGCTGTTCACCACAAAGCCATTGGCAATATTAATCTTACTTCATTTTATTTTATTTCTTTATTTATCTATGTTTGAGACAGAGTCTTGCTTTGTCCCCCTGGGTAGAGGGCAGTGGCATCATCATAGCTCACTGTAGCCTCAAACTCCTGGGCTCGAGCGATCCTCCTGCCTCAGCCTCCCGAGTAGCTGGGACTACAGGTACGTGCCACAACGCCCACCTGATTTTTCTATTTTTAGTAGAGACGGGGTCTTGCTCTTGCTCTTGCTCGGGCTGGTCTCGAACTCCCAAGCTCAAACAATCCTCCCACCTCGGCCTCCCAGAGTGCTGGGGTTACAGGTGTGAGCCACCCCACCCACCGTTGGCATTTTGGACCCGACAATTTTTTGTGGTAGAGGCTATCCTTTGCATTATAGGATGTTTTGCAGCACCTCTGGCCTCCACCCCTACTAGACACCTCCTCCCCCCAAAGAAGTGATAATTGGAATGTCTCCAAACATTGCCAAGTGTCTTCCTGGGGCAATGGAGCCCAAGCTGAAAATGACTGCAGCGACTCATTGAAGTAGACTGGAGACTAAAACAGTGGCCCCCCATGTATCCTACCAAGAGAAGCAGCATTGTCATCTGCAGGAAACTTCTTGGTGCTATGAACTCTTGGGCCCCACCTGAGACCTACAAAATTAGAATCCATCAATCTCTGTTTTACCAAGCCCTCCAAGTAGTTCTGGTGCTTGATCAAGTGTGAGCACCACAGGATTAGAATTACACTTTGCAGCTCTCCACACTAGTGTTTTAAAGGGAGAGGCAGGAGAGTAGGAGGGAGGAGAAAGCAAAAAGGCAATCACACAGCCCTCACAAAACTCTAGACATTGCTTCAGTCACGTTTAGGGAACATGTATGAGGTGAAATTACGACTGAAATGAAGTCTCCAATTTAAAACTCAGTGTCTTGCATTTTTCCCCTACAATATGCACTTTTGAGTTCCATCCCTTAAGAGATGCAAAGAATCTGACTTACATTTTAGTTACCTTTGACTGATGGATGTACTGACTTGAAAAAATGAGAAACTCTCTGAGTCACCTGGTACAGGACCCACTAGCTAGAAAAGTGTGTGCAGTTTAAACCCTTGCCTACTTCTCCTTAAGTTGGATGACTAATGTTTGAAGCATGCAAGAGAGAAATCATTTCCAAATTCTTCCACAATAAAGGGGTGACCAGGCTTGCATGGTCTGAGATATATGAGTTTTCTTTTCTTTTTTAATCTGTTATTCTTACTTTATTTTATTTTTTTTAATTTCAGAATATTATGGGGGTACTAATGTTTTGGTTACATAAATTGCTTTTGTACAGTTTGAGTCAAAGTTATTGTACCAGTTAGGTGTGAACTTACCCATCCCTCTCCACCTGCTTGATTTCTGATGACTGTTATTTCCATTTGTGCACACAAGTGTTGACTGATGAGTTCCAATTTAATGGTGAGTACCTGTGGTGTTTGTTTTTCCATTCTTGTGATACTTCAATTAGGAGAATGGGCTCCAGCTCCATCAAGGATAATACAAGAGGTGTTAGTTCACCGTTGTTTTTTATTGCTGAGTAATACTCCATGGTGTACATATACCACATTTTATTAATCCACTCATGGATTGATGGGCACTTGGGTTGTTTCCACATCTTTGCAATTGTGAATTGTGTTTCTATAAACATTCGAGTGCAGATGTCTTTTTTATAGAATGTCTTTTTTTCCTTTGGGTAAATACCCAGTAGTGGGATTGCTGGATCAAATGGTAGTTGTGCTTTTAGTTCTTTGAGGTGTCTCCATATGACTTTCCATAGAGGTTGTACTAGTTTGTAGCGCCACGTATATGAGTTTTCTTTTGCTGCTGTGTCAAATTACCACAAACTCAGTAGCTTAAAAAGCAACACACATTTATTCCTTTACAGTTCTGGAGGTCACAAGTCCAAAATGGGTCTACAAGAGCTGAAGGCAAAAAGTCAACAGGCCTAGTTCTTTATGGAAGTTTCAGGGCTCAATCTGTTCCTTGATTTTCCCAAATTCTAGAGTCCACTTGGAGTTGGGGTCCCTTTTTCCATCTTCAAAGCACATTGCCTTCTCTGTTCTGTGAGCTTCTTGCCTCTCTCTCCTAAGGATCATGTGATAACAAGGGGACCTCCTGGAAAATCCAGCACGATTTCTTCATCTTGAGGCCCTTAACTTCATCACATCTGCAAAGGCTTTTGTCATGTGTGCTAACACATTCACAGATACCAGGCATCAGCACGTGGATTTCTTTGGGAGACAAATGACCCAGTGTAGCACAGGAGAAAGAGAAGGACTTGCTTGTTTTATGATCACAAGGGCATGTCATCGATGCCCCCCAAGGACTTGCAGATGTTATAATCAAAGGCATAGGTGTGGCAGCCTCCCTCCTAATCACAGCTGGGGTATTTGCTATCCTAGGCCAAGCACCACAATCTCTCTGGACATTCATTTTCTCATAAGTCAAATGCAGATAAGAAGACTCACTTCAGCATGTCACTGCAATGATTTAATGAACTAATGAATGGAAAATCTTTCACATGGTGGCAGCAACATTGTAGGCACTCGATGAATGATAACAACCTTTTTTTTAAGAGATTTAAATGCCCCCAACTCAAGCCTTTGTGTCTTTGATATTTATTATTCATGATTTATTATTAGCTCACTATTTTCAAGTGCCTTCTAAAGTGGTGGGTCCCTGGAATAGAAATAGCAGCAAGTCTCAGTGACTGAACGCAGTGGCTAAAATCCCAATTTAAAAAATCGGAGTAGATTTAATTAGCAAATATTCATTAACTACTCATGTTCAATGGGCTTGTAATTGAATTGGGAGTGAAGGAAAATATGTCAACGGTCTTACGGTAGCTGTTGCATGTCTCCCACAGCTAAGTTCCAAAAGGGCTTCCTTCTTGGAATTGAATTTGCAGCAAGAGGATTTGGATCTCACACTGTGTAAAAATATGCAACCAGCCTTGCTATGATGCTATAGACTACACCCACTTCACAAGCAGCATTTTATATACCCCGGATGCAGAGGAAATTATTCTTAAAAGAAAGCTTATATTTTTCCATTAATAAAGCAGTGCATGCTCATATGAAAAATCTGTACAATTACCATTATGAAGATGAAAATATATTTTTCATTATTCCTTTACTAAAACAACAATGATGCATTAATTTACACTATTCTATTTGTCTGCTACATAGTTTATCTCATACTCTGCTCAATGCACATTACACAAACCCTCTCTGAAGGAAGGCATGAAGATGCTATTAATGGTAGTAAAATCTCCCAGTGGCCATTTTATTATTTGTCTTCCCAGTTAAATTATGCATTGATGGAGGGCATTATAATATGGATTATTAAATGAAAAATATCATGGCTAAACCTTCTTATAAATAGTGAAGCATTCTTCATTTTAAGGAATATGTATCAGGCACATGCAAGTGCCTGGAACTGTTTTAGGTGTCAGAGACAGGAATAAGCAACTTATCGGTTGGTTTTAAAGGATAATTGGAATTGTGAAGCATCCAATATATTTCTTGGCTTCATCAGTAAATGATTATGAGTGTTGTTTCTAGTGCAAGTTCCTTCAGAGATTCATTAGTGTTTCTGCAGCAAAACAAGCAAAGCAAAAACAAAGAAACAAACAAAAAACACACACTATAAGTGAATGAAGGGATCTCTTTTGGTATATTCATTTTTTTTCTAATTTTTATAATTTGTCTTTATATTTAGGGAGAGAGAGAATTTTAATTTGTTTATTTGTTTTGGTCATTGCCACCTTATGTATCTGCAACGTAAACCATATGATACCCTGAGAAAAAATCTTTAATCCTTCATATGCATTGCTCATAAGACTCTATTTGTTTCCACCTTCACAAAGACATTTTCATTTTCTTCTCAACTTGTGGGAAATTTGCATTTCCTATGCAGAGCCTTACTGCTAATCTCTGCTGTTGGCACATTATTCCATTACTAGAATGAAATATGCTGTGGTTAATAAGGAATCTACTAGGACTCCATCCAAATTATAGGTGAAACTTTGTGGGCTATTAATGCAACAAAATATTGCATAGCAATTCAAAGAAATCAACTGGGAGAGAGCAGGAAAATGTACTATGAACTTTGCAACATATTAAATGAAAAAGTAAGTCCTAAAATATTAGAGACAATATGATATGCTTTAATTGGAAAACTTACAAGATTTCTTTAAGGAATGCATACATTAAACCCTAGCAAAGTTAAAACAATAGGTAATCCCTACAGATTTAACAGGGGCCTTGCTTTAAGTCAACACAGGCAAACGAATGCACATAGGAGAGATCACGACCACGTATAAGGTACTATCAAGGTTATATTTTTGCGTGTCTTGGGTATAGGTAAAAGCAAAATGTATGAAGACAGGGGAAAAGGGAAAAGGAGGGTGGACGGAGGAATGACTCATGGTCACTGATGAGAATATATCTTAAACCAAAAATTATTATTAAATCATGTCCATGCAATGAGTTCAAAGTAAAAGGGAGGGAGAGCACAAAATTGATTAAAGCCTTTAAGTGATGGAGATTCCGATCGGAGGAAGAAGGTCACCATGCTGTGTAATTCTCTAGTTGGCTGGAAATTGGAGCAGCCTGGCTTTGTCCAGTAACTGATTACAGTCTACAGATTGGAAATGTTATAGCAAGAGAAAAATTGCCTAAATAAAGAGTAATTTTGGATAAAAATGTTTTAACCACTAGCCTGTCTGTGTGTGTGTGTGTGTGTGTGTGTTTCGGTTTCTCTCGTGTGTCCATTTTATTTCTGATACTGCATGTTATTTTTGGGTGACTTGAAGAATTATTTAAAACCTTCCAAATTCAATTAATTGCAACTATGCATATGTTTCATATTTTTTAAATTTCTCATATTATAATTTATTGTTTCTATGTATAGAAATATTTGAATTTATGTCTTAATTTATGTGTGTATAAGCTTTCCAATTAAACCTAGAACTTCTCTAAATTTGTGTCATTTGCTGCATCCACTACACATTTTGATGGAATGTAATATGAATAAAGTAGATTTAAAATTTTATTTATAATTTATGATCCTTTAACTAGTAAGGAAAATATTTTCTATTAACGCCATCATGAAATTGGGGGGGGGCAGATATTGAAAGCAATATCTCTTTGGATGCATGTGTTAAATATTAAGGTACCAAATAGTGCAAAGATAAATATTTTAAACAGCCCCACGTGAGTTCCCATGTTCTATTTTGAGAAATCTGATGGGCACACTGGTAATTGCATTGGACACGGGCTTTCAATCAACTTCGGTTGCAAGCTGTGCTTCAATGATTCCTCAAGCACCATTATAATTAATCATTAACTTTCCTATAAGATAATACCTCTAAGCCCTAGGAGAAAACTAAGTATACATCAACCTCTTCCAGGGAAGGGTTCCTCACTTTGAGAGCATAAAGCTGTAATTGTGTCTTCTTGAAGTTTACACACTTCATTTCAACCCCACTCAGTTTGCGTAGAGCAGTTTTAGCATTTACCTTATCACAAGCCATCTGGAATAAAAGATGTTATTTAAAGTTACTCTTAATGTGGTGATGACAACAGTGAAATATAACCAATGGAGTGAGGAAAAGGAGTGGAACAATACAGTAGTGATCAACTGGGAGCCCAACGCAAGGGTAAGAAAGGACCCCAGTAATTTTCAGGAGGATGGGCAATGTTGAGAACCAAGGAGGCACAGTAAGTAGCTGTGAAAAGAGCAGCACGAGTGTAGTCGATGGCAATTGACCTTGGTGTCATGATTACGCGTTGATAAAAAGAAGTCACCATGGGTGCGGTCAGCATTAGTAATTGTCACCATGTAAAGCAAGTTTGAAAAAAGTAGTTAGGACATTTTTTGCAAATGTTAAACTCTGTGCAACCCAGTGAAATGGGAGTGACTGGTGTCACCTCACTCTGTAAATGAGGGAGATGTGCGTGGATTGTGCGTAAGTTTGGAGGGATGGGAGGGAGGGAGGAAGAGAGAGGAAGGAGGGAAGGAAGGAGGAAGAGGGAAGAGGTGAAGGAAGGGATGAAGGGAGAGCGAAGGAGGAGGGAAAGTAGGGAAGGAGGAAAAGAGGAGGGAAGGAGGGAGGGAAGGAAGGAGGGAAGGAGGGAGGGAAGGAGAGGAAGGAGGGAAGGAGGGAGGGAAGGAGGGAAGGAGGGCAGGAAGGAAGGAGGGAGGGAAGGAGGAAGGAAGGAAGGAGGGAAGGAGGGAGGGAAGGAAGGGGAAGGAGGGAAGGAGGGAAGGAGGGAAGGAGGGAGGGAGGGAGGGAAGGAAGGAGGGAAGGAGGGAGGGAAGGAAGGTCGTAGGAAAGAAGAAAGACACTTTTACGAGTCAGCAAAGGGCCCACCCTGCCTGTGAAGAGCAGGCAAGATGGAAATTTTGGTTTCCCGCCCGCCATCAGGATGTCATCCCCAAGGAAACAAAGAAATAGACACCTCAGACGTGCGGGGAAGGGATTTTGCAAGTTCGCCTGGGTTCTGCCCGGGGTCGGGAGGGGAGCATCGTTCTCCGAGCTCAAGGCAACAAGAGCTGTCAGTAAATGCCAGCAATTAGGTAACCGGAGCCCACCCACCCAGGGACGTCTCAAGCCTGCGATTATCACGATTGTGTGATGAGAAGCCAGCAGAGAGCCACCCCGGCATAGTGAAAGGAACATGGACTACTCGCAATGACACACCAGCGCCATCCTCTATTCATGGGATGATTTTCTCGGGTAGAGGGACCGAGGGATCACACATGTGCACACATGCACACACACACATGCATGGTGACAGCGTCACAGTTATACAACGGGTACATTGATTCCCTTTGCTCCTTAATTTAAAATTATCCTAGCCTTTTCTTCAAAGAAGATAGTCAGATGCCCAAAAAGCACCTGAAAAAAATGCTTTCGTCATTAGTCATTTTGGGGAAACCACAATGATCCCTGTCACTCCACACTTATTAAAATATAATTTTTTTAAAAAAGGGAAAAAAGCAAGCATTAGTGAGGTGCTGCCGAAATTGGATCCCTGCTATGTTGTTTGTCGGAATGCAAAACGGTGCAGCTGCTGTGGGAAACCGTTTAGCAGTTCCTCACATAGTTAAACAAACAAGTAGCACATAGTCAGCAAGTCCACTCCTACGTGTACACACCTAAAATGATTGAAGGCAGGGATGCCAAGAGATAGTGGCATGCCAGTGTTTATGAAGTCACTATTCACAACAGCCAAAAGACAGAAACAACCCAAATGTCCGTCAGCTAAGAAATGAACAAACAAAATGTGGTCTATCCTTACAAAGGTGCATTATTCAGCCATAAATAACAGGCAAGCGCTGACACACGCCACAGCATGGAAGAATGTCGAAGGCATTAATGCTGCGTGAAGAAAGCCGGACACAAAAGAGCAAATATTGTATGAGTCCACCTATTTGAAATATCTAGAAGAAGCAAATTCACAGAGAGGGAAAGTGGACGTGGTGCCCGGCAGCTGAGGGCGAGAGGGAATGTGGAGTTATTGCTTAAAGGGTATACGTATTTCTGTTTGGAGTGATAAAATAATTCCAGAAATTGACAGGCGTGATGGTCACACAACATTGTGAATACACTTAGTGCCACTGAATTGTACACTTCTGCAAGGTTAAAATGGCAAACTTCGTACTCTGTGTATTTTACCACAATGAAAAATAGCAGAAGAATTACCCCACCCCTATTAAATTTTAGCCATTAATAAGGCTTATTAGAAAATTTCGGCTTTTCCAGCAACCTCCAACATACAGATGCTAAAACTATTTCATGAGTATTCCTGGCAAAATTTTGGAATGCTTTTACGAAAATCTAGCTCTAATAAAATCTTTAATTTTTGTCAAGGTCTTTCTTTTCTTTAAAAAAAAAAATTTAGTTCAACACAAATATGTATGTGGAACCATCTGGTGTTTGAGTGATCAATTATTTTCTCCTCTGCAGTCACTTGTATGATTTTCAACTGTATTATTTAGTGCTGAGGAAAGATATTACTAGCTAGGCTCACAATCATTGCGCTAGCTTTCAACTTTATTTCATGCCTCAGCAAATGACGTAAGAAAAAAGTCAACATGATAGGCTATGCTTTAAGATGTCTTCTTGCAAGAGCTAGGCCCCAGAAAATAAATTCTGGAGTAGGGTGGGACCTTAATACAAAATGAGTGGTATTCTTATAAGAAGGAAAAAGACAAAAAGCTAGACACATGCAAAGAAAAGACCATTTGAAGACAGAGACAGAGACCAGAGTGATGCAGCCACAAGCCAAGAAACGCCCAGTATTGCCGGCCTCCTACAGAAGCTAAGACAGAGGCACGGAATAGATTCTTCCCTAGGTCCTTCAAGGAGAGCATGACCCTGCCAATACCTTGATTTAGGATTTCTGGCCTTAAGAACTGTGAGAGAACATACATCTGTTGTTTTAAGTCACCCAGTCTGTGGCACTTTGTTAGGTCAACCCTGGGAACAAACATGGGATGTCCATTTTTCATTATAAGCTATCTCAAGAAATCATAACTAATTCCCATCTGGAAATGTGGAAATCTTAGTTCTGTCTTGAGAGAAAGAGAGACAGCGCTTTCTGCAAAAGGGAGCTGCTGCCAGATGTACATCTCACGCAGCTCAACCTAGTCCAGATAAAATTCCCACGGGGTCCAGGTTCCCTTGAAGATGTTGAAAACATTATGCTAAGGGAAGAAAGACAGACACAAAAGAACAAATATTGTAGGATTCCAGTGATATGAAATATCTAGAATAGACAAAGTCACAGAGACAGAAAGTAGATTGATGGTTACCAGGGGCTCTACTGGCTGACTTGATGGACACCAGATGCCCACCCGACTGCCCAGGGATAAATTCTAGTTTGAAGCAAAGTCATTCTTTGGGTCGTATACACACCCATGGAGGTTTCTGTCTGCCCCAGAGATGGGACGTGCCTGTGGGATAATCTGTTGACATTGTATATTCAAATAGTCTATCATTCCTGCATGAAGCCACCTTCTGTCCACAAAAGGGAGTCCAAACAGGCGATTTTAGGGGGACCAAATTGAGTTGCATATACAAGAAACAAAATGTAGTGCTGCTTTTCTCTTTTTATTCTTTCATTAATTGATAAAATTACACAAGTATCCTATTTATTTTGTAACCAATGAAAAACACAACGCCTGTGTCTCATTTGCTCTTCAACCTTGCCACCTGAGGTAACCAACATTAACAGCCTTATGTTATTTTTATTAGAGAAACGTGTCTACATTCCCCTAGAGATCATTATATCTCTTGAGTCTTCTATCTCCATTTTCCCATAATACACTGCCTTGCACAAGATAATTTATCCCCAAACGTTTCATACTTGTGACCACGAGCTTTGGAATAAGCCTAGGTTTCTCGTATTTCTTTAAATCATATTCTGAAGATTGACTTTTTCCTCCCTAACACTCTAAAGAAGAGTTGGGCATGGTTTTTCTGCAAAGGGCCAGATAGTAAAAATTTTTCAGCATTGTGGGCTCTAGGATCTCTGCCACAGCTATGTAACCATGACTCTGTGGCACAAAAGCAGTCATAGGCACTCCACAAACAAATGGACACAGCTGTGTTCCAATAAAACTTTATTTATAAAAACAAGTAAAGGGCCAAATTCCACTTTCGGGTCATAGTGTTCCAACTCCTGCTGTAAAATTTGCAAGTTTGAACTGTAAACCAGTGTTGAAGGTTTAGCCTTAGGTATCTGGGATAATAGAAAATAATTTTGTAAGAAATTATGTGGGAGCAAGGAGCTACTCTGCATGTACTGCTATGAACTCATAAAAGGGCATGAATGAGCCTTGTTATATGAAATCTTTTGTGCCCAGAATTGACCCCTATACGAAGCAGCCACATGAAGCCACAATATATATACATCTTACATATTTAAATTACTATCATATTCAGGGGGAAAACTTCAAAGGAATAACAGGTGTAAAAGGAAGAAAAATTCAGACCTGTAATCACCAAGAATTGTTTAGATGACTCGGTACAAAAACCAACAATGGGCTTTTCCTGAAAATACTTTCTCCTTCACGTTTCTGTCTCATCGCCATCCCATAAGTTTGTCGCCTGTGCAAAATAAACACCTGAAATACAGACGTGACTCAAGAGCCTTCTCTGTCATTCTCATTGCACAGATTGCCCCCAAAAGATGCACCCCAGGAAACAGAAACGGAAAAACAAAATCACCTGGGAAATCGCTGGCTTCTAGTATTTCAGAGATGTTATCTCAGAGGAGGGAGTTTGATGACTTTTTAGTGTAGGTTGATTTGTAGAACTGTGGGGAATTGAGTTGTATAGGAAAGTTAGGAAATGTCATTCCTATTTTGGAGTATAATGTGGAACTAAGAAGTATACAAATCCATAGCTCATCAGCTGTGACTTTAGCAGGGGAAGCTAAGTAAAACTGGCTACGATGTGTGTGTATAATCACTCCAGTTATTCAAATTGTAAAATATGCCCCAAAAGGAAAGGGGCTAAAGTTTTCTGATTTTTTTTTATGTTTAGCTCATATTTTCTTAAGAGCATAATGCATCTCCATTAGATAATTAAAGAATATTTCTTTGAAGATCACTCTGGTTTGCATAAATCAACAGATCTTAAGCGTGCAAATCTAGTCTTTCCTCAAAAATTGCTGTTATGGGTTGAATTATGTTCCCTTCCCTCCACCTAATTTATATGTGAAATTCTAAGACCCAGTATCAGGAAATGTGGCCCTTATTTGAATAGAGGGTCTTTACAGGGGATTCAAATTCAAATGAGGTCATTAGGGTGGACTCTAGGGTGATTTGTGTTCTTGTAAAAAAGGGAAATTTGGGCCCAAAAGTAAGCATAGAGGGAAGAGGATGTGAACACACCTTGAGAGAAGACGGCAAAGGTGAAAAACCTCAGAAGAAACCAACACTGTGGACACCTTAATCTTAGACTTTCAGCCTCCAGAACTGTGAGAAAATGCACGTCTGTTGTTAAACCCCACGGTCTGTGTCTTTTGTTCTGGAGGTCTGAGCAAATTAGGACGCCTTCTGATTTGTTCTTTAGGGTAATGTGACACTTAAAA
Organism: Daubentonia madagascariensis; assembly: GCA_023783475.1. Taxonomy (NCBI): domain Eukaryota; kingdom Metazoa; phylum Chordata; class Mammalia; order Primates; family Daubentoniidae; genus Daubentonia; species Daubentonia madagascariensis. The sequence goes on along the minus strand of JAKFHU010001178.1, from coordinate 2,280,534 downwards.
ACACATTATGATTCTAGGGGAAAGAAAACAATCCTTCAGTCACCCTCACACATGAACACATGCAGACAAACTTGCCCCTTCACGTACTCACGCTGCCGTGCATGCACACACGCATGCTCACACACAAACACACCACACACAGAGTCCTAGAACTGATTTTGCTCTTACACTGATGAGCCTCTTCCTGCTTTAGGGGAGAGACTGCATTCAAATCTAGTCATGAAACACAAGGGTGATATGCTCCTTTGTGAATTTCTCTCTCTCTCTCTTTTAATTAACTACACGTAAGCTTAAATTTTACAATCCTGAAGAGAGACACACAGTTTTAAGAACCTCGTATCAAGAAAACAAGGTAAATAGAAAAAAAAAAAAATTCCAGCGTACATTTCAGCGGGTGCTTCCAAATCCTTTGACAAAATTGCAGAATCCTTTTTAGGGGCTGAGAACCTTGATGTAATTCACAAACCGCTGCCATAGCCATCTCTAACTCTCTCAACACAATTACTGTTAACGCGCAGGGTGAATACAAATTAACAGATGAAAAAGATACCATGAGAACATTAAATTAAACTTGGCCCCAGCTCCTCCTGTAGGGGATGCTCCTGCTCTCCCTAGAATTATCGAGAAGCTTCAAAAAAAAAATATGTGAAAACTTGGGGAAATAGGACTGCATTTCTGCCCTTGGTGATTCAGGTAAAAAACAATTAGCGGCATAATTAAGGGAACATTATCTGTGTTTTAATGGCATATATCTATCCAAGACTTTGAAGCTAAATGTATTTTAGAGAACATTCTCTGGCCTTTCTGTTTTTACTCATGAAGGCTTTTTTTTTCTTCTAGGAAACCAACCATAAGTTAAATTATATCACATTGATAATTATAATGTCAGTTTAATTTTAAAACGCCCCCACAGGTCCCCTCTGGCATGCATAGTTATATGTAATAACAAACATCCTAGACCAACAATAATGAGCTAACTAGGTGAAAATGTGGTTATTTATCTAGAATTGGATATAAAACAGGGAAATGTAAAAATGCAGAATGAATAGGAATGTTGTAAAAGGCAATATAAATTTAGGGTAAGAGCCCAGCTTGGTGGCTCACACCTGTTACCCCAGCTCTTTGGGAGGCCTAGATGGGAGGATCACTTGAGGTCAGGAGTTCAAGACCAGTCTGGACAACGTAGTGAGACCCCCCGACTCTACAAAAACTTAAAAAAAAATTAGCTGGGTGTGGTGGCGCATGCCTGTGGTTCCAGCTACACTACACAGGAGGCTGAGGCAGGAGAATCCCTTGAGCCCAGGAGTTCAAGGCTGCAGTGAGCTGTGATGATGCCACTGCACTCCAGCCTGGGCAACAGAGCGAGACCCTGTCTCTAAAAACAAACAAACAAGAAGGAAAACAGGAACACTTAATGCATTGTATGCTTCTATGAATTAGAAAATTATTCTTCTTTAATGAGGTAAGTGTTAGGTGAACTTGCTTGGTGAAGATAATTTTATATCACTGAAATTATCTCCTTTGTACTATTCAGTTCTTGTTCTTACTTTAACTATCTGGAATGTTTAAAAATATAAATTTTATAGACCAAGGTATGCTGTCTTTGCAATTCCATCAGATTTTTGGCTTATTGTATTTCATACTTATATATATGTGTGTGTGTATATATATCTCTCACGTATACATACATATGCAATAAATACATGCATATAGAGTATATACATATTTATCTCATATATTTACATATTTACACATATAAACTCATTAGTGTATGTGCGAGTAAATGATGGGCAGACTAGAACCAACGGGTCATTGGCGTTTGTATAATTCTTTTTAGTGAGCACCTGTCCACGCTAGGAAAAGGTGATGGGGTTGTAACAATTAAAGAAAGCAAAGGTAAGACAGTGTGCACCTTGAGCTGAGTTTGTGTGCAGACATGAATATTTGACACGGTGTGGAATTCGGGGTGAATCAAAATCTCAGTGAGATGTTGGGAATGTGCTGTAGTTTGGGACTACCCCTATCCAGGAGGTGACGACTGAGCTCTCTGGTTTTGGTGAGGTCCCTGGGAGACTGTATGGAGAGCAGAAAGAGAGAGGAATAGGAATATAGTTGACAGAACAGCAGCCTACAGACAGGGAAGCTGAAGAACAACACAACCAAGAAGCCATCAGAAACAAGGGGTGCTGAAGCACCCAGTGCAGCAGCCGCACCTGGAGTAGGTAGACATGAATTCTACCCTACAAAGTTATGGTGGGGGAAAGAAGAGAGAAAATGGTGAATTTGGCCATCTGACATCTAAGCTTGCAAATTTAATGGTGTTAAAGATTATTGGGTTATTTTTGTCTGAACTAGCATTTCTCTAATCAATAACTCCACTGAGAATGGCTTTTGTCAAAAAGTCCCAAAACAACAAATTCTGGCGTGGATGCGGAGAGACAGGAACACTCATACACTGCTGGTGGGACTGCAAACTAGTACAACCTCTATGGAAAGTAGTATGGAGATTCCTCAATGAACTAAAAGTAGAACTACCATTTGATCCAGTAATCCCACTACTGGGCATCTACCCAAAGGAAAAAAAGACATTATATAAAAAAGACACCTGCACTCGAATGTTTATAGCAGCACAATTCACAATTGCAAAGACATGGAAACAACCCAAGTGCGCATCAATCCATGAGTGGATTAATAAAATGTGGTATATGTGCACCATGGAGTACTACTCAGCCATAAAAGAAAAGGTGAACTAACACCTCTTGTATTATCCTGGATGGAGCTGGAGCCCATTCTTCTAAGTGAAATATCACAAGAATGGAAAACAAACACCACAAGCACTCACCATCAAATTGGAACTAATCGATCAACACTCATGTGCACATATGGAAATAACATTCATCGGAAACCAAGCAGGTGGGGGGGGTAGAGGGGATGGGTAAATTCACACCTGACGGGTACAATGCACACTATCTGGGGGATGGGCACACTTATAACTTTGACTCAAACGGTACCAAAGTAAATTATGTAACCAAAATGTTTGTACTCCCGTAATATTCTGAAATAATAAAAAAATAGTGAAAGTCGTCATCATTTTAGCATGTTCTTTATTCCAATCTTTCTAGTATTGCCGGGGCTACACTATTCTCTTTTTCTTCACTTATGTTATTTCCTATTTCCTGTTTACGTGGAGTTTGATTCGCTCTTTTTCCAGTTTTTTAAAGTGGAAACTGGGTCTCACTGATTTAAGGTTTTTGTTCTTCTTTAACACGGTCATTCAGAGCCATATATTTCTAAGTACTGCTCTAGTGTTATACAAATTTGATACGTTGTGCTCCCATAATCATTTTGTTCAATGACTTTCTTACTTCCCTTTTGATTTCTTCTTTGACTATCCCCATAGATATTTTACAAGTGTTATTTAGTTTCCATTATTTGGGGATTTTCCAAACACGTTTCAATTATTGGTTATATTTTAATGCTGCTGTGGTTGGAGAATGTGCATTATATCCATTGGATTTTCTTTCAATCTATTGAGACTTGTTATTAGTCCTAGAATATGGTCTTACCTGGTATATATGCCTGTGTCCATTTGAAAACTTGTATGTATCTTAGAAGTGAGCTCAAGTATATTTATAGGCTATAAAAATATTCAAGCCCCAACAGGGTAAATTTTACAATGTCTCACATCCAGACAAAGACTTCCACCTGTGGAAAGCAGTAGAAAAATATAACCAATAAGGTGAAGAGAATCATTCAATCAAAATAGACCAAGAAATGACACAGATGTTAGAGTATGCAGTCAATGACAGTAAGCAGTTACTATAATGGTATTTCATGTGTTCATAAAGTTAGATAGAGACACAAAAGATACATAAAAAACCCAAATCAGCACCTAGATATGAAAACTACAGTGTGTGAGATGGAAATTACATTGAGCAGAATTAACAGTAGATTAAGTTTGCAGAAAAAAAATAAGAGACCTGTGAATTTAAAGACTTAACAGTAAAAACCCTATTCAAAAAAATTAAAGAAAAAGAGAAAAGAGATTTAAAAATGAATAGATCTATGAATTGTGGGAAATTTTTAAGTTATACCATGCTAATCTTAATCAAATAAAATTTGGTATGGCTGTGATAATGGTGTTTTTATAAACAATAAAAGGATCAGTTTATAGAAAGGATATAAAGTCCTAAACATTTATGTACCGAATAGCAGAGCCTCAAAATGCACAAATCAAAAGTTTATAGATAGGCTAGGACAATCAGAGAAATTCATAACTTATGTAGGAAATTTAAATATCTTTCTCTCAATAATTGATAGAAAAAGTAGACAGAAAAATCAGTAAGTATAACAGAGATTTAATTAACAATATCAATCAAAATGACTTAATTGATATTTGTAGAAAAGTCCACCCAATAATAGTTCTTTTCAGGACAACATAAAACATAATCTTGGTAATAAAAGTTTTCTTAATAAATTTTGAAGGATTCAGGTCACATCTATAACATTTTATTTTTAATAATAAGGAGATTTTTGGAACCTAATGGAAGGTTAAATAGTCCATTAAATTTATAGGGGTACTTGGATAGCTGTTCTGGTTTTTATACTTAATCTTACAGATCTAATTCTTACAATAATTTTTAAAAGATTAAAAATTAAAGTTACCTATTCACTCATTTTAGAGTGTTTTATCTTTGCCTTTTATATAATAAGTACAAATGATGACTTCAGAACAAAAACTAGGTGGAGTGCATGGAAGTTTACACTAGCCATTTTTGTACCCTAGAATTCCATTCCTAAGGAAACCCAAAGACTCTTTTATTTTTTTCTCCTTAAGATACAACATCTCTAGGGATTTCATTTGAAATTTCAGGCATGACAACAAGCTCTCAGAGGCCTGATAAATGTCAGACTTCAAAGGACCCTGAGTAAGGGCTGAGCTCTGGTATTAAAGGAAACAGGTTTTACCTTGAGGGGGTAGAGAATTGTATATTAACAGAGTAGAGAAATGTCATCCAAATTCTTATATGAAGAACAAAGTGGATCAGAGTGATGACGTGAAGTCTGGAGTGCTCTGGGGGGCTGGGTAACCGCTCTTTGCCCTACCTTGGCGTGGTTCAAGGAGTCGACCATTTGGGGACCTCTATAGTGAACCTTTATAATGAACAGACTTCAGACTTGATTTTAAAGGAGACTTCAGAAGTGATTTTAAAGGAGAAGGTCGGTGGTCTATGGCAGCGGTCTCCAACCTTTTTGGCACCGGGGACCGTATTCATAGAAGACAATTTTTCCCTGGACTGGGGTGGGGAGTTGGGGGAGGGTTTCGGGATGATTCAAGGGCATTACATTTATTATGCACTTAATTTTTGTTATTATTACATTGTAATATATAATGAAATAGTTATACAACTCACCATAGGTTGGGGGGACCCCTCATCTATGGCTCTCTCATTAATCTATTATCATATGAGATTTAGTAGCCAAGACAATACCCCCATTTTAGAGCTTGATTTTCTTAGGAGTGAAAGAAGTGTAGACGTCGGTGGTGATTAATTGTGGCAGAGGCTGGGTGTTGGACAAAAGTAGACACAGTTGAAATCACAACACAGGAGTTTTTTGACTGTCAATATGAAATAATAATACTAACTAGATCACTCCCGTTGTGTGCTACGTAGAAAAGCTACAACTTGTCTACCTGTGACCAATCTAATATTATATCTAAACTATAATCCTACTCTATTTTTTTTTCCACCCAGGAAAACTGCCTTTGTAGCAAAGGAGGGAGCACTCTGTTTACATGCATAGACTTACCACTGACCTGATGGGGGTACAAGAAGCAACTTGACTCAGTAAGAAACCTTGTTCCTAAACCTATTCACTTTTCCAGAAGATCATTGTTGTTGTTTTCCTTTTAGAACAAAAAGTTTTACAAGACAATAACAATTTCAACAACTGTTTATGTTTTTTCAATGCTTACCCAACTTTGGGTGTCTGAAAGGGTTCACCAGGATCCATCTGGAACACTTGCAAAAAGGTTTCATTTAAAGGCAAAGGTTAATGGGCACAAAAATACAGTCAGATAGCAGGAATAAGTTCTAGTATTGGATAGTATAATATGGAAATTACAGTTCATAATTTATTGTGCATTTCCAAATAACTAGAAGAGAAGAATTAGAAAGTTCCCAACACAAAGAAAAGATACACGTTTGAGGTGATGGAGATCCACACTTGACACATTTTATCATTGCACATTTTATGTACGTATCAAATATCACATGATCGCAGGTACTCCAAAAATATGTCCAACTATGATGTATCAAAAAAAAATACAAAAAAAAATAAAGGCAGAGGACAAAGATAAGCTGTAAAACAGGGAAAGGGAAACAGAGACAGAAACAGCAACTGATACAAAGAGAAGTGGAGAGAAGGCAAACACTAGGTGTCCAAGAGACATCCCAGGCACAAGCTCTCTGGGCCTTTATTCTCACACGGACAGAAGTGCCCAAGCGCTGGTGCCTCTCTGATAACCAAGCTATAAGCTGTCAAAAAAAAAAAAAATCAGGAAAGAAACAGACTTCAACGGCACATCATAAATCCCTTATCTTGGCCAAATCTAGAAATATAGACCAAGCTCTTCCAGTGCCCCTGTATATCAACCCTACCCTTCCTAATTCTTACATTTTCCTAGGCCTCAAGGAAGCAGGTGGGTGATGCATTTAGGGACTGATAGAAGGAAGGAGATATGTTTATTAGCCCGGATACTGGCCTCCCGTGGTCACAGTTGCCACGTAAGTGTAATGAAATAAGGACCTTGAAGTTTATTCAACAAACACAGCAGGTAAGAAAACCTGAAGCTCACCTATGTCAGCTCCTTCGTCCAACAAATAAAGAGTGAATAGAATTAGCAGCCCTGTGAAAGCCACTTAGTTAATGGCCATTTCGGGAAATAGGAAAACCAAAAGTAACTACCACCACCACAAATTAAAGACAAAACAAACCCAAAATACTTGAGTGTTAATTCCTGTGGCGATCTACTCAGTTATATCCAACACAAAAGGTCGGCCCTGGTTAAATGACAGGACCCTCCCGCAATGAGAATTTTGATCTTTGAAACTAGGTATTTTAAGGAGGCTTCCTCTGAGTGTTACAGTGGCTTTACCGTAAGAAATATTGGCTTAAACAAATGAAAGCACTTTTTTGGTTTGTTTTCCCCATAGCTCCTGTGTGATAATGTTTGTAGACAATGTCCAAGAAGGTGAGTTGGAAGAAAAAGCCTTCCCAAATTTACTTAAACTCAAATACCTACTATAACCATGCACTCCTACTTTTTTCTTGTGGAAAATCTCATTTGGGCAAGAATTGGCCCAGAGCAAGAGTTCCCAAGCCCAGTGGAGCACCAGATACATCCAAGGAGCTTTTCGAAAATATTCATTTCTCTTCCTCAGCCTAAACTTCGTCAAACAGAATCTCCGAGGGAATCCATCTGGTTTGTAATTATGTTTCCTGGTGGTTTGGGAGGTCCTAGAATAGCAGGCATTTCTATCTCCCTATAAATATATATATATTTCCAGCATCCTTTATGTTTCCATTGCATAGGTGATGCAAAATCTCAGCCATAAGATTATGTATGTCAAAATAAACAAAATAGCAATTAAACATTATTTTGCCCATAAAGTGTAGCTAAACCACCTATTTTCCTTTCTTTCTTTCTTTCTTTTTGTTTTTTTAAAAAATTTCACATTGATACAGTTTCCATTAAGGTTTTTCAGAACCCCAATCACTTTGCCTGTCAGGCAGTCAGCAGTTTGTTGCAACTGATTTAGATGATGTGTCCAGACAATTTGCAGGAGTCAGGCAATTAATCGGATAGCCAAAAACATTTTAATAAAACAGTCACGTAATTGAAGCATCCCTTAGAAGCTGTAATAGATTTATTGATTCCTTAGAAAATATCTGGGTATTAGATAAGTGCGTCACATATTTTCTCCCAAGTTTAAAATATCTGGGTAATTCCTATCTGGATATTTTAGCCTTGAGTCATGATCCGGTAGACATACCCCTCAAAATTTCCTCCCTGTGTTTTCTTTTCCCAAAGGAAAGGTAAAAAAATAAAGATGAAGTTAAAATAGAAAGAGCCATATTTTCTTTTTAAAAACAAAGTTAGCTAACATCTTTTATGGAGGATCCACAATTTTCCTTGTAATTTTTCTTGAGGGAGAAATAAAAATCTGAGTTTGCATTTAAAAAGAAACAAAAGTGTATCTGTTCTCATGTGAAGACTCAATGCTTATGGATTTATTGATTTTCCTTTACATTAAAATAGCATATTTGGAAAAAAAATCATTTTAGGAGGCTTTCTTAGAGTAAATAAATAAGTGAGATGGAAGCCAGGCTTTTATAAACTCTTAGATGCTATTGTTTTTCTTAAAAATTATCTAGTGTTTATGAGAAAGCAGAATGACCCCACACGGTGGGTGATAAAGTATTCAGACTGTGCTCAGAGGGACCTGTTGCCAGAAGTAGACTAGGTTAGGAAATTTTTTGAGTGCATTGAGCGTGTCTAAAATGTCATGAACGGGCTGCAGGGCCATATTGAACAGCATGTACGACTTCTGGGTCTTTCTTGTTCTGTGATCACGGAACCGCTAGAGGTCATTTGGCTTGGCTTAGAGCAGAGAGTTGTAGCAGAGCTTCCTTAGGTGGCCCTGTCTTGTCCTTTGTTGGATATCTTACTCCACAGTTTAAAATCTGATAGGAGAGAAAGCAAAAGTTCTGCAGTTAATGATAGTGCTTAAATCACTGAAACCAACTCGATAGCATTAAGCAATCATGAAAAATGTTATATCTATAAAAAAAATATATATTTTTGTTTGTTTATTTGTTTGGAGACAGGGTCTTGCTGTATCACCCAGGCTAGCCTGGAACTCCGGGGCTCAAGCGATCCCCCCGCCTCAGCCTTCTGAGTAGCTGGGACTACAGGCACGCACCACTGTGCCTAGCTTTATGAAATATTATTAGGAAGGGTCCAACTACGTTATTGGACTATTTTCCAGGTCATTTAGTACATGGCGATTTGCTGTTTGTATTTGGTGCATCTGTATTGAATCACAGTGAGAAAGTAAAATGTGAGCACTAAGAAAATGGACATTTTGAGAGCAAAATAGTAAGAAGTGTTTTGCGCCTTTAATTTTAGTCACAGAAAAATATATTCATAAAATCACTGAAATGCAAATTAGATCTCCATACAAAGGTTTTGAATGACCAGTTAGTGAAATTGTTCTTGTATATTTGCCCTTCTGTATGTAAATGGTTTTAAACGTTTCCAAATATCACCATCCTTCTAATGTTCAAACTCTGTGACCAGGATGGCCCTATTTTATGTGATTGTTTTTCCTCCAATAATCAAGAGAACTTGTTGTTATTAGCAGATTGCCTCTTGCTGATTAGATAGTGTCAGTTTCTCCTCATTCATAGCATTATCAATCATAAAGTCAAGAGTGTGACTTCACCTGTTAAAAAATCCATAAATAGTGAGTATTTCTGTTATTCTTTTCTCTGTGGGGTTGTATGCCTCCATGAACAGGAATATGAAACTTTGTGTTGTGTTTTAATAAACAAGAAGGTTAATGATGCCATCAAAGCTACACTTTAGCTGTTGGCTAACTGGGACATTCCCATACATAGTCCTAAGACCATGGTCACCGTATGTTTTGCTCATGATTTGTGATCTGGGCTCTGCCAGTATGCACAGCTACAGGCTATCTTGGGTGGCCATCAGAACCGGGGACCTTCTGGACCTCAAAGCCCCAGGTAGGCAGTAGAGTCATTGTAGACAAGTTTCAGCAGGGTCAGGCGAGGAAGTAGATATGAGTCCATCTTGCTGCTTCCTAGAGGAGCAGAAGGAGCTTCTGTCTAGGGGTACACCTGCACTCATTTATGATTCCATCCTTTGTCAGCCTGAGAGTGCTCTGTCTGGTGGTCCACCTGTTGTCACCGCCACCGTGCATGAAGCGCTCATATGCACAATTTGACCCACTGCACATACCACAATACCTGGCAGTATGACCCCATCCCTCAACTGTCAGCAGCTCATGGAGAAATTCTAGTCTTTACCATGTTTGCTCATCACTTGGTACAGTCACCATAAATGTTTAATGCGCCTGTTTCAGAGGAACAAGTTTGGGGAAGGCAGGTGCACTTGGGTGGAAGTATGCAAGCACTCAGAGAATGAAATTGGGGCTAAGAGAGTCTTGCACATGTAAATGAAGAGGAATGTAGCTCTAGGGCAGGCATGCGGTGGAAGGGCAGGTAATTTAAAGTTTAAACACAGGAGTAACAAAGCTAAACTCACTTCTAGCTCAGGTGGATGGTGCATCTGCCAGGATTTGGTCTCTGCTTTTCAAAGCCGTGTTGATCTTTTGGATTAAAAGACCTATTAGGACCTTATCTTTGTTCTGCTACTTTCTCACAGGAAAACACTGGGTGAGACTCAGGGCACAGCTTGACTGAGGTTCAGGAAAAGAAGTGAAAATGGATCTCTCCTTCCATGATGTGGCCGAAAAGAGACGATGTGCAAGGACAATGGATAGAGCACACCTGTGCACAAGTGTCTTGTACAGTCTGGAGGAGATCTCCGTATTTCCTTCTTTCGAACTTTGGTAGGATCAATGGAAGATTTCATATTCCGTGGAGAACCAGTACGGTGGAGAACACTCATTTGCCTGTGTCAATTTAGGTGAAGTAACTTAAAGAAAAATTATACAACATTTTTATGTTTTTAAAGCATCATTTCAAGCACAATAAGAATGAAAATCAATACATTTATTTCTCTAGTGAAGGCGGCCACCCAGCATTTTAAATTGAGACCTTATATCTGGAGATTTTTCAACTCTAAGATCATAGGGTCCCCTTCAGAGTTTGACCGCACATCGTAGGACTAACAAGAACCAAGATAAATTTGGAATTTAAGAGAAATTGCTTCCTATATGAAGTCTTGTATCAGAGACATTTCTACACCTTAATTTTTTATTATTGGTCAAATAATAATGATGTAGTATAGGCTGGAAAATATCACAATAATTTATACATAGGTTTATATTATATACTAACAAACAAACATTTGGAATTGATTTAATGGTCACATCTTTGGCTTCTTTTTAATCATGAAATTGTTAAAATTAATATATTCATGATTTTTTTTTCCTGATTACTTTCAGATTACTTGCTTCTACATTATCCAGACTCTTACTCTTCTTTCCCAAAGAAGTTCATGGGTTTTCTGGCATTAGATTTAAAAAGTCAGAGAACAGGCAAAAAATAAAAAGGTTAAAACAATATAAGCTCTTCGTAAGGCTGCCAGCTAATTATATATGTGTTCCCTGGAAAATGAAAAGGGCAAGTCAGCCAGAGGACAGTTTGTTTTCCCAAGTCTGTAAAGTAATCATTTTAATTTTCAGGGCTACAGACTGTGTCTATCCATAAGAAATGAACTAAAATGCTTGCAGCTCGGTGTGCAAGTGCGTTTTCCCCCCCAAAATCGCTGCCCTAGACTGTGCAAACAGGAGCATTAAGGCATTATCACTGGTTTCTTTTGTCTTGTTTTGTTTTATTACATGCGATCCCTCTCCTTGTTGGTTCAGAACAGAACCTAAAACCCTTGAATACGTTCTTGGTTGGCAGGCTTCCACTGACCTTGCATTCTAGAAGGGAAGGCAATATAAGAAAAGGTGCAATATTTGATACGGGTAGCCACCGAATGAGCCCAGATGTTGCAAAGGGCTCATTTACAACACGGTGGCAAGGGCTTTCCGATCCACCTGCCGGGGGAACTTTGGCAGCTGAGCACACCAGGGGGATGAGGCACGTAAGTGGTGCAGAAGAGCACCGAGCAGAATCTCCCATTCAGAGAACAGTGGGTGTTCTGAGCAAGGTGCTGGACTAGTGAAGCCGCTGGCTGCCTCTCCCGATACCAATTCCTGCAGCATGGAGAGGAGCAAAAGGAAAAACAAAACAAAGCAAACACATGTCAGGCAGGGCTAACCAAGGGGGTCTGTGTGGAATTGGGTGAAGAACGGCTTCAGCTAGGGGCAGCCCTAAAGGGTCTGTGGAGGTTAAAATAGGAGGAGATTCTTCTTGGTAACAATACGGGCAGCATAGAAACTTGGAGTTTGGGAGAACGGTTAGGGTTAGGGTTAGTTGTTTCTTCCTCCCTTTCTTTTCTTGCAAGTTTTTCCTCCTGCAGCATTACCTGAGAGAAGGGATTGCACTCAGGTAGTTTATTCAAAAATATGATCCAAGAAGTGCAGAGTGAAGGTTGGGGACAGGGAGGAAAGAAGATGCAAGAAAAGGAATTTTTAGCAAATTTGTTGTCTGGTGCTCCATCCCCTTGAGACTCGGAGACGTATGAATTATGCCTCACCACTGCCTACGTGTGGATGAAAAATTGAAACGTGGACGCGTTTAGGTCAAGCCCCCTTCATTCTTTGGCTAAGCCTGGCCCTACGTGTATGAACTGCCTCACATTTTCTGTTTGCCCCCTGAGAGGCTGCAGAATTCTACACCTTCAGAAAGAGGCTGCCGAATGCACCTGCCTAGAATACAACAAGACCTGCATGGAGTTGTTCTCCAAAGCAATATGCATGAGAGGTAGAATGAAAAAATTTTGAAGCAATGCACAAAGGTGTCCCAGAGAGTTCGTGGTTATGACAGAGACTGCTCTAAAATATACTTTTTTTCTTAAGCATTTAGAGAATATTACTATAATTGTTCAGCCTATCAGGTCATTAAAAAACTCTCAATAAATAGCAAAGAAAAAGTATCAGAGAGACAATACTTTCTGTCTTCTTCATAATTCATATTACATTGACATTAATTTATAAATTAATAATGAAAAGGTAAATAATGAATCTCTGCATACTTAATGAAAACATAAACATGCATAGGTAAACAGCTTATGGGTTATAGGAGAAATCATTACAGAATTTTAAAGTATTATTAGAACTAAATAATAATGGACATAGTACATATTAAAATACTATATTGAAGTAAAATTTGTTCATTGAGGAAATTATATCCTTAAGAATTTTAATTAGAAAACACAGGAACTCAAAAGTGGTGATCTGAGTGCTCACATAAAAAATAATGGAAAGAACAATAGCATAAGACACTAGAATGTAAAAGGAAAGAGACCATATCAATAAGAAAAGAAATTTTAAAATATAAATTATAAAAGTTTATAAAAGTACAATTGAGAAACTCAATATAACGAAGATTTGTTCTTTGAAAAAAACTAGCAGAAGAGGCACATGTCTGGCAATACTGACTAAGAGATGAAGAGACAAAAACAAGAGAACAATGATATAAATTTTGAAGGGGTCATAACTACAAATAAAATAGAGACTAAAAAGAGAAGAGAAAATCACATTTTAAAGACTTTGGCATATGGGACAAAGGTTAAATCAAAGATTAAGAATTTTTTTTTTACTGCTGGCTTACCAAGAAGTATAAAAGTAGTGATTAAATATCTTCCCACAATTTAAAACACCAACCCCACATGACTTCCATGGGATGTTCAAGAAACACATCATTTCAGTTTTATGAAGAAAAATTTAAAAGTGGAAACAATAGCCGCAACTCACTCTTTAAGGCCGATACGTCTTTACCACTCAGACTTGACAAAAAGACTTTGAAAAACAAAAAAATACAAGATGAAAAATCCATTTCACCAACGAATTTAGTTTCAAACATCTAAAGACATTTCTAACAAGTTTTGTGTGACAATGCATGAAAATAATTGAATACCGTGACCCAGCTGGGTTTGTCTCTGTGCAGCGGGAGGTTTCTTATTAAAAAATCTAGAAGTGTAATTTATCACAGTGTTGGATTAGGAGAGAAAGATGGGGTCATCTAAAAGGAACAATAAAAAGCATTAATAATATTTTATTTTATGTGTCAAAACACGCTGTAAATTAGGAATCCAATGGAACTTACTTAAGGGAGAAAAAGTACATATAAAAACAATGATAGAGGAAACATCATCTTAAATGAGGATGCATTATCTTTACATCTGAAATCAGATTAGTATACACACCAGGAGATGATATTTTACCCACGTGAGTTTGGTATACGTGAATGAATTCCACAGGGTCCCTGATGCGGTGTGACGGTGAAGACAGAGTTGGTGCAACCACTTTGGAAAACAGTTTAATGTGATCTCTTAAAGCTGAACATCCACAGAGCCTATAGCTTAGGTGGATACCCTACAGAAGCTCTGACACGTAGAAGACAATTTAAAAATGTACAACAACGTACCTAGCAGCGTTGCTCACAAACACAGGATGTGGAGACCACCCAGGTCCCTGTGACGGTAGCACCTCTGTCTTCACATAATACCTCCTCAGGAGCCTCTCATAAGAACACACAGTGATGAAAAATTACAGTGGTGGTAGAATATCAAACTAAAATACGAAACCAAGAGCTCAGCAAGATCACAAACCAGGTGTTACTGTTTTTTGTTGTTTTTTGTAAAACAGTGCAGAATGTTAAAGGCAACAGAAATAAATAAAAACATATACGTATTGAGAGGCACACATCAATGAAAATAAACCTTATTTAAATAAAAAAAGAGAGAATGCCCTAAACACAAGATTCACGATTGTTATGGACTGAATGTTTGTGTTCCTCCCAAATTTATATGTTGAAATCCCAATCCCCACTGTGATAGCACAGATGTTCTGGACTTGTTCGAGTTCAACTTACAATGGCGTGAAAGCAATACTCATTCAGTAGAAACTATACTTCAAATACTCATGGAACCATTCTGTTTTTCACTTTTAGTACAGTATCCAGTAAGTTACATGAGATAGTTAACACTTTTTTATATAGTAGGCTTTGTGTTAGATGATTTTGCCTAATTGTTAGCTAATTTAAGCATTCTGAGCATATTTATGGTAGGCTAGGCTAAACTATGATGTTTGGTAGATTTAGATGTATTAAATGCATTTTAAACTTATGATATTTTCAAATTACAATGGGTTTATTGGGGTGTAGCCCCAACATAAATAGAGAAACATCTGTATTAGTAGGTGGGGCCTTTGAAAGGTGATTAGGTCACACAGGTGGAGCCTCATGGATGGGATTAATGCCCTTATAAAAGGGATCCCAGAGAGCTTCCTTGCCCCTTCCACCATGTGAGGACACAGTGAGAAGGCACTGTCTATGAACCAGGAAGTGAGTCCTCACCAGAAACCGTCTCTGCCACGCCTGGATCTTGGACTGTGAGCAACAAATGTTTGTTGTTATTGATAAGCCACCCCGTCCATGGTATTCCGTTATAGCAGCCCAACTGAGCTAAGACAACCGTGATGGTTAATTCAGAATGAGATGATGGATTAGTGGGGAGGTTATTCAATAAATCAATTTATTGTCATACTCCTGGCTTTTGTTTGGTGTAGTGGGCTGAGGGTGCTTACTGCACTGTTTCCAATACCTAGCTAAGTAATAAATAAAACTCAACCGAATGCACCATGCAAGGGCCAATGATGAGTGTACATGACGCAGCTACAGTGATTAACCAACTTCTGCTCATTCCTGTGCCAATATAAATCAAACATAGCAGTTTACCAGAGAGTCTTTGTGAAGAGGGTCCTTCTAGGAGAATAAGCAATGTAGAAAATGTGCATAATTACCCAAAACGTGGTATATTCAGGGGTCACTAAGTGTGTATGAGGGTGATGCCTCTGTGTGTGTGTGTGGGTGTGCATGCACGTGTTTGTATGCATGCCTGCAGGGGCCAAGAGCTTCTTAGTCCAGCGAGCAGGGGCTTAAAGTTGTAGTCTGTGGGAACTTGGAAAAAACAAACAGAATGAGGCCTGAAAGCATCAAGAGAGAATAGAATACTGCTTTCCTAAAAACTATTTTCTGGGAACCATATTGAAAATTCTTGATGCAGCATTTTGTCTATTGTGCTGGGAGCAGCAATGATGTATGCTTGGACTTCAGGAATAGAGACATTTCCTTTGTCAACTAATGAAGCACAAAGGAAAGATTTGACTCCTTAGCCCTAATACACAACCACCAGCTCATGGATGACATGTATTTATTTTGGTTGAAGAGTAAAGTCTCTTATTTTTCTTCTCCTATGCACATCCATGAGAATCCTGGTTTTAAAATATAAGAAAATGTTGCCTAGTCAATAAAGTATGTATTTGCATGCCAATAATAGTCTTCCCAAAACTAGAACTTTAGAAATTAAAAACTTTTTCAGTTAGTCATTCTGAAAACACACTTTGTTAAAATTATATTTAACTTGGGCATTGGGGGATATTTTCTGAGGAATATATATATTTTTAAATTGTATTTTATTTTTCACATTGACAAAATTGTATGTATTTACCGTGTACAACATGATGTTCTGAAGTATATACACATTGAGGAATGACTATATTTAGCTCATTAAAAAATTAATTACCTCACATAGTTATCATTTTCATGGTGAGAAAACTTTATATCCACTGTTAGCATTTTTCAAGAATGCAATATATCATTAGTTGTAGTCACCATGTTGTGCAATAGATCTCTTGAATTTATTCCTCCATGTAACTGAAGTTTTGTACACTTTGACCAACATCTTCCCAAACCCCCAGCCTCTGGTAACCACCACTCCACTCTCTACTTATATGAAATAAACGTTTTTAGATTCCACATATGAGTGAGACCATGTGGTATTTGTCTTTCTGTGTCTGGCTTAAAATAATATGCATCTTAGACTTGGAAGCTGAGAACCAACAAAAACGTGAGTTCTGTGGTTTCCATGGGTTTAATTTTGTGTAGGTGCAGTTAATCGAAAACACTGAGACAATTTAATTTAATTAATAGTATACCTAAGGATTAGAAATCTCTTTGACCAATATACACTATTGAAAGTTGGTGGGTTTATGGGATTTCCTCCATGTTTTTCTACATAAAAGAAGCTAGTAATATTTTTAAACAAACTCATATATTGAGTATTTAACACAAGTATTTTAAAATGTGACAGTCTGAGGAGATGAAACATAAAAATTAGGTGTATGTTCCATCATAGCTGGTCATGCACAGTTGTTTAAAAATCCACTTAAATATCTTTATACCAAATCTTACCTTTGTCAAGGAATATATTTTTCTCTAAGCTTCAGCTTGGAACAAGAGCTTTCTAACCTGTCCACTCTCAATTACATTGGTTACAAGAGAAATAATAATTTTAACTAGAAAAGTCAGATGAGAAGGCTCACACATACTGATGAGGGTATTGTAGACTCCAAAGACACAGACCAATGCCAGACTGAACCCACTTCCCTCATTTCTACCCACCAGCCCCAGGTACATGCACAAGCTAGCTGAAGGCAGGAAAGTTACCATTTGACTTCTGGAGAAGTTTTTCCAAATGTAGTGTTTGCTACACCATTTGGAGAGGTTGTTGCTATAAAGTTCCTCATATTTCATACCAAGAAAATTAGTAGTTCTCAGATGGTGAGAGGAAGTTGCTCCTAGAAATCTATTACTTTGACAAGCACTCCAGGTGAACCTGATTCAGATAAAGACATCCCAAGTTCAAACCATTTAAAGCCATTCAAGTGTTAAACACACCCTGGGTATTCACCAATTGGCTCTCATTTTTTCACTGAGCTTGACTAAATTTCCAATTGGGTAGGAAGAACAGAGGTGTTGGATGGATTGTTGAGGACACCTGATAAAGTAAAATTGCAATGTAAATAGGATGAGGACAGGTTGGGCACTCTGGATCCATATAAAAGACTTACTTTATTTTTCCCTAGGATTAGGACTAATATTGAATTCAAGGTGAAAAATATCTTTTTTTTATTATTCATGATGTACAGAGTCCCAATGGATTCCAGCCAGTGGGTGGTATGCAAAGAGTACACAGTAATTTGTAAGAGGTCATGTTCATTCTCCAAGACTGATGTACAGTCTCAGAAATTAGGAAACCCTCTCTCTGGGGCACACTTCATCAGGGGAAGTTCCACAGAGATACCAGTTTGGCATGCTTTATCAGGCTACATTGGGTCAAGTTTTATTGTTGCTAAATTCCATTTTTGTATAAAAAATGAACTACACCTATGTCTTTATGAGGTAATATAGCTTTCAGGACACACGCATACACATACACACACATTATCCATGATTGTTAACAGATGGAAACAGAAATTGAGGAAGAATATGAAAGACTGAGTATTCATCTGAAAAAAATTAAAATTATTAAAATAATAAAATTAAATAATAAAACTGAGTCACATTGCATGTTTCAACTTCTGCTTCTTAGATTATAGCTTAACTCTATTTCTCGTTATTCTTGTTCTACAAATGACTAGGAGAGACCAGAGACCTGACTTCCTCCTTCCAATCACTCATGTTTGTTGTAGATTAACTGCATCCTTTATTGCTCTGTACCCAACTCAGACCAGATGGCACAGAGGACCCCATGACTGTTACGTCTTCAGTGTGGAAGTTTATATCAATATAACTTTCCTGAAAGAAAAAGACCACCTCGACTAATCATATCATTGTAACTATGCATTAAAACTTGTATAGAAAGATGTTAAAATGCTGTTAAATTTCCCTAAATTTTGTATATGTAAGTGATTCCAATCTTTTACACTTCAGAACACTGACTTCTGTTCTCTAGAACCCGTGCTTCCTGGGTAGCCATCCTTAAACTTTGCACTTAAATGAACTCTCTTTAAACTCAATTCTGACACTTTTGATTATTTTAAGTTGATAGGCACTAGCATTCAAATTCATGTGCATATTTATATTGAGGTTTTGAGTGGAAGTAATGGTCAGAGATTATACATTTCTTTCCTAAGAGGGGACATTTCATAAAGTCCAAGGTTATTATTTTGCCATTAGCAAATGCTTATTAATGCTCATGACAGCATTTTAGTTTTTACTCTGTGTTGTGTGCCATTCTGTTTGTCAGACAGAGGAGAAAATATTGAATGCTGTTTCAGGTTGGATGTGCATGTCAGCATTTGCATAGAAGAGGACTAATCTGGTACAGAATTCTCTTGTTTTTGAGGTGCCAAATTTTATTTTTTCTACCATTTTTGTATAAAAAATGAGCTACACCTATGCCTTAATGAGATAATATAGCTCCCAGGACACACACACACACACTCCATGATCTTCAACAGATGGAAACAGAAATTGAGGAAGAATACCAAAGACTGAGCGTATTCATCTGAAAAAAAACTAACATGAGATTCTGAGATATCTATAATTAAAAGATGTAAAGATATCACCAGTCATAATAGTAGTTAATGTAACACACCCAATAAATACAATATCATATAAACACCCTCTTTCTCCCAGAAAACTTAATATTTTATCTTTGAGTCTTCAGCATCTAACATAATATCATTGAAATTGCTTGAATAAGTTTATTTCAAGTAGTTATTAGTTTCCTAATTTTTTTAATTGAGTGCATAATATTTTACATATAGTATTTTTTAAAGACTTTATGTTTTAAGACCAGTGTTAGATTCACAGCATAACTGAGTGGATGGTGCAGAGATTTCCCATATACCTCCTGCCCCATGGAGGCACAGACTCCCTTATTACCAACATCCCCTACCCCAGCAGCACATTCCTCACAGTTGATGAACCTACGTTGCCATGCCATTATTACTCAAAATCCATAGTTTACATTGTGATTCACTCCTGGCATTGTACGTTGTATGGGTTTGGACAGATGTGTAATGACATGTATCCACCAATACAGTATTGCATAGAGTAATTACATGGCCCTAAAAAATCCTCTGTGCTTTACCTATTTGTTTCTCATCCTCCACCCTAACCCTTGGCAACCACTAATGTTTTTACTGTCTTCTTGGATTTATCTTTTCCTGAATGTCCTATAATTGGAATCATACAGTAGGTAGCCTTTCAAACTGGCTTCTTTCACTTAGTAATATGCATTGAACTTTTCCTGCATGTCTTTTCATGGCTTGATAGCACATTTCTTTTTAGTACTGAGTAATATTCTATTGTCTGGTAGTGTCATAGTTTATTTATCCATCCAACTACTGAAAAAATCCTGGTTGTGTCAAAGTTTTAGCAATTTTAAAGAAAGCTGCTATAAACTGTGGACAAGTTTTTGCACAGACATAAGTTTCCATTTCCTTTGGGCAAATACCAGGAAGTGTGATTGCTGGATCCTATGATAACAGTATGTTTAGTTTTGGAAGAAACCACCAAACTGTCTTCCAAAGTTTCTGTACCATTTTGCATAACCACCAGCAATGAATGACAGTTCCTTTTACACTCTAGTCAGCATTTAGTGTTGTCAGTGTTCTGAATTTTGACCATTCTAATAGGTGTATAGTGGTATCTCATTGTTGTTTTCACACAGTATTTTTTTTAATTTCAAATGATTAACCAAAATAGTGAAAGATCTCTAAAAGGAAAACCACAAAACACTGACAAAAGAAATCACAGAGGATACAAACAAATGGAAAAACATACCATGCTCATGGATAGGTAGAATCAACATTATTAAATGTCTATTCTACCCAAAGTGATGTACAAATTCAACACAATCACTATCAAGTTACCAAAGTTATACCTCACAGATCTGGAAAAAAACAATTCTACACTTTGTTTGTAACCAGAAAAGAGAATGAATAACCACAGCAAACCTAAGCAAAAAGAATAAAGCTGGAGGCATCACATTACCAGACGTCAAACTATACTACAAGGCTGCAGTAACCAAAACAGCATGGTATTGGTACAAAAATAGAGACATAGACCACTGGAACAGAACAGAGAACCTAGACATAAAGCCACATACCTACAACCACCAGATCTTTGATGAAGCAGACAAAAATATACACTGGAGAAAAGAATCCATATTCAATAAATGGTGCTGGAAAAATTGGATAGCCACATGCAGAAGAATGAAACAGGATCCATATCTCTCACCACTCACAAAAATTAATTCAATATGGATAAAAAGACTTAGATCTAAGGCATTAAACCATAAGAATTCTAGACAAAAATGTATGAAAAACTTTTCTAGGTATCAGCCTAGGCAGCAAAGATTTATGAAAAAGACCCCTATGGCAATCATAGCAAAAATAAGAATTAATAAATGGGATTTGATTAAACTAAAAAGCTTTTAAACAGCTGAGGAAACAATCAAAAGAGCAAATAGACAACCTATAGAATGGGAGACAATACTCACAAGCTACATATCCAATAAAGGGCTAATAACCAGAATTTACAAAGAACTCAAGCAAATCAGCAAGAAAAAAACAACTGTATGAAAAAGTAGGCAAAAGACATGAACAGACGCTTCTCAAAAGAAGATAGACAAATGGCCAATAAACATATGAAATGCTCAACATCACTAATCATCAGGGAAATGTAAATTAAAACCACAATGAAATATCACCTTATGCAGTTAGAATGGCTTTTATTAAAAAGTCCAAAAGCAATACATGCTGGCATGATGCATAAAAAGGAACACTTATGCACTGTTGGTGGGACTGCAAGTTAGTACAACCCCTACAGAAAATAGTATGGAGATTCCTTAAAGTACTAACATGAGACCTATCATTTGATACAGCAATTCCACTACTGGGTATCTACCTAAAGGAAAAGAAGTCATTTTACCAAAAAGACACATGTACTTGAATACTTATCACAGCACAATTCACAATTGCAAAGATGTGGAATCAATCCAAGTGCCCATCAATTCATGATTAATAAAATGTCATACATATACACCATGGAGTACTATGCAGCCATAAAAAAGATGAATTAATACCTTTTGCAAGAATATGGATGGAATTAGAGACCACTTTCCTAAGTGAAGTATCACAAGAATGGAAAAACAAACACCACATGTTTCACTATTAAATTGGAACCAACTGATGAGCACACAGTGCACAGAGGGAAGTAAAACTCAGTGGAAAGAAACCAGGGGCAAAAGCAGTGAAGGGGAGGAAAAGGACCCAACATAATGGGTACTATGAATACTATTTGTGTGATGGGCACACCTATAGCCATGACTCAAGCATCACAAAAATGATTCATGTAACCAAAAACATTTGTACCCCCTTAATATTCTGAAATTTAAAAAAAAATAACAAAACATAACTAGATATCACTTGAAACCATGTAAATAAATAAAGATATTGATGAAGGTAAATGCATGGAAAAATATAAAGGGTAACATTGTAACCTTAAAAAAAATTTCATATGAGGTCAGCAAGTTAGGCACAGGATTCTATTTAGACGGGAAACAACTAAGGCTTAATGAGGCTGACCAACTCACCCAATGGTGTCAGTTGGATCTTTCTGGAAGCTCATGCTGGGGTGAAGTTGGCCATGTCAGTGGTTTGGGAGTAACCCCTGTGAGAAAATGAGGCACAGTTGGATAGAGGAATTTAAGAAAGGAAAGAGATAGAGAGAGGGGAAGAAGAATTGAATGGGGAAGGGTCCAGAGAGACATGACAAACTGACAAATGCATAGTAGTCAGCCCAATGGTAGCTTCCAAAGCAAAGGCTGCCCCTTACAGAAGTCCCCCACTGGGAAGAAATGGTGAGAACCCACCATGTTGTGCTCAATTCTTGACTGGATCAAGATCCCAAAGTGACTGCACCTGGTGGTTTTTAGCCAAATACAGACCTTGCAACTGAGCAACAAGTTCTTGGATAGGGATCTGAATAGCACCCTCCATGTCCACCACATCGATGCCCCCTTGCTAGGAAGGAGTTAGGCAGAAAGAGATTCCAGTCCATACAACTCCAAACTCTTGGCACTTTTGACTATGTCATGTGGAGACTCAGAAAATGATACACAAAGATGGCTCTTTGGCATGCTTAATACTTTGAACTGAAGGATATTTCAAATGCCTCAGAAGCAAAGTCTCTTTCTTTTTTAAAAAAAAAATTTTTTATTTATTTTTTAAGGAGGTGAGATATACATATATTATTTACCATCATTACCATTTTTAAATGTACAGTTCAGTGGTCCTAAATACATTTATATTATTGTTTTTCCCCGCATTCTCTCCTTTCCAGCCTCTGGTAACCACCAATCTACTCTCTAACCTCATGAAATCCACTCATTTAACTCCCACATATGAATGAGAACATGCAAAATTTGTCTTCTTGTGCCTGGCTTAATTTAGTTAACATAATGACCTCCAGTTCACCCGTGTTGCTGCAAAAGACATAGTTTCATTCTTTTTCATGGCTAACTAATATTCCATTGTGTGTGTATATATATATATATATATATAGACCACATTTTCTTTATCCGTTCATCCATCGATGGACACTTAGGTTGGTTCCACATTTTCTCTGTTGTGAATAGTGCTGCAATGAACATGGGAGTGCAGATATCTCTTTGATATACTTATTTCCTTTCTTTTGGTTATATACCCAGCAGTGGGATTGCTGGATCACAGCACAGGGTAGTTCTATTTTTAGTTTTTTGCCTCTTTCTGACCATTTCCTTCCTCTCTTCCTCCCCAAAGAAGGCCACAGAAACTAGAATTCCTCATCCCCACCATGGGTTATACAAGGGCTGTCCAGAAAGTATCCAGCCCTTGCTAATATAATTTTTCATATTACATGGTTGGATACTTTCTGGACAGTCCTCATATACCATAGAATCTCTCTTCCAAAAAGCCAGCTTTAAAACCTAGAAATATGAGTCTAACCTTCTACTGCCTTTCTGAGTAAGAGGAAGGAATGCCACAGAGGGAGGCCAAGAAGGATCTGGACAGACAGGCCTTGCTGGGATTCCCCACTCAGTCTATTGCTGTTAGATCACCCCCTTTTTGTCCAATCACATTTCTACACAGCTGTTCATGCTTCATTGAATCTAAGCATAAAACTGGACAACTTTCCCTTGGGTC
The DNA here is from genome assembly GCA_023783475.1 of Daubentonia madagascariensis. Classification (NCBI taxonomy): domain Eukaryota; kingdom Metazoa; phylum Chordata; class Mammalia; order Primates; family Daubentoniidae; genus Daubentonia; species Daubentonia madagascariensis. The sequence continues at coordinate 2,256,613 of JAKFHU010001178.1, read as the reverse complement.
TTCATTTCTGTGGCCTCCCATGTCACATAAAATTTTGATTCAATAAACGTTTTATGCCCTTCTCTTGTTAACCTGTCTTTTGTTATAGGAGTGTCAGCCATGACCCTTGTATTAAGGAGAAAAAGATCACACCTTTCTACCCTTACCATTTCAGGGGTAAGAGAAAGAAAATCAAAATAGTGACAGTGATGCAAAAATTGCCTAAGCACATTTTGTTTTCCATAGCCCGACATGTCTGCTTTGAGCAGCTTGGTATATCAAGAAGTGAAAGTTTCTGGGGCAAAAAGCAGAAGATGGATTAGGACTTCAATACTGCAGCTACTAGCTGGTTCTACCAGCTGCATTTCCTCAACTTCCCTGCTTGGCAGTCTCTCCAGGGGTAGATGTTAAAAAATGCAACTTCACATGTTCCTGAGTAATTCTCACCTGGAATATATGAGAAGTTTACTACAGAGTATACTAGCCTTGCTGTTTAAACTCTTAGGACTTTATAGCACTTATGTCCATGGGGATTTATTCTTCTGTTGAATTCCTACTACTTCTAGCGTCCAGAAAATATATATATATATATGTATATACAAAATGTTCTACCTACAGAAGCCTTTCTCCATATCAAAACCTCTACTAACTGCATTCATTGTCTTCATTCTTCTTAAAAAAAAAAAGCTAGTAAATAACATTATTCTCTTCAGAGGCATCTAACAATGGAAACATCCACCTGGGAAAACCTTCTGTGTCAAACATCAGATTTTTAAAAAGGAGCAGTTTAACTCTGACGCAGCGCTGACTGATTAAAGTGTGGAATTACGAAAACATAATTTGCTATTCGGGAAAAGGATGCTTCCACTCTTAAGGCAAAATTTTGTCTACATTAGGCACAATTAATTAAGGCACAATAAAGGCACAAGTAATGTCTTAATTAATTCTCAATCTTATCAGCCTTCTCTGTTTTCACAACTAAATATTAATAATTGCTGAGGATAAAAAAATGTGATTTCTATCAAACAAGGGTCTCTAGGATATTAGGAATTATCAAATGCACTGCATTATTCTCCCATTCATGAATCATTTTCATCAACGATTTTTAGAAATCTTTCTTGAGTTAGCGGGATTTGGAACATGTTTAAAAGGTAGAAGGAGCATGCAGATGCCGTCTGTTTTAAAATTGTAAAAATAACCAACATTAAAATCCTCAAAATGTAGATTTTCATGAAAAATTTCTTGTGCCTCTTAAATCAGCTACATATTAAAGCTGTATGAATAGCAAGAAAAGGAAATTGGTAATGTAACATTAAAATAAAAACCTGTTAAATGTCTAAAATTGCAAATTAAATGAATATAGGCATATCTTATCATACACCCATTTCTATTTGTGATTAAATAGATATTAGGATAGGAAGAAAATAAATTAGTAATTCTGAGCAGAAAATGAGGTTTGATTTACAACATGAACATCAATTCTTGGCACAGCCAGCAACTCTTAATGTTTCTTTAAATTGAAATTGATCCTCTTTTCTCAAAGAATATAATTTGATACACCTTACAGCCAATTATCCTGAAATGAAATTATTTAAAATGTACACAGGACAAGGTACATTTGTTAATACATACCCAGTTCATTTGCTAATGTAGACCATAACAATTTTTCGAAGGTGTTTATAGAATAGCCAATACATATTCAACAGAAATCTATTGAATTTAAGGCAAAAACAAGCACTGTAGCAATTCCTTCAATTCACTTTTTTCCTTTAAATTATTAAGGAGGCTTACACAGTGTTGCAGATGAATGTTGACAGATACAACAATAAAACTTGATTAGATACAAAGAAATAATCTTGAAAATGTATTGAAGGCAGAGCAAGAATTTATAGTCTTCTAAGCATAAGTACTTCTAAACATTTATTAATATTTCTGGGTCTTGGGTTTTCATCTCTTTCAGAATAAAACTGTTGATTCTCTCAACTGAACAGTCATTATCTGCAGAGGTTCTATTGTCATTCTAATTTGAGTTTGAAAATACAGACTCCCACTTCAAGACCACGCTTCTCTCTGTGTCCAGAAGAGAGAATGTGTAGGTCCCATCTGGGAAAACAGGTGCCTATATGGAAATCATCATGTATCTGGCTGGCTTCTAGTCCAAAAATCTTCATCACCCCCAAACCATCAGAATCTAATTCTCAGAAATTAGTGAGGAAGGCAATTTCATTGTCTACTTTGGAGATCATTTCAAAAATTAAGGACTAGCCATGTTCCTTCTACCTTTCATATTCCTTGATCAGTTTTTGACAACTGATTTGGTTTATAATTTCCATCCATCTCTATATCTGTGTGTGTGTGTGTGTGTGTGTGTGTGTGTATTTTATATCTACTTCTGAAAACCCTATCCCCCCAAAAAGGCTGTGAATTATTTTCATTTTTGGAATAAATGCATTGCACAAATTTGAGAGAGTCAGCCCTATGAGTAAGAATCAGAGGAATTCATTTGCTAATGTACACCATAACAGTTTTTTGAAGGTGTTTGTAGAATTACCAACACATATTCAATGGAAATCTATTGAATTTAGGGTAAAAACAAGTAATATTGTGCCTCCTTCAATTCATTTTTGAGGCCAGGTGCATGAAATGAGGAGTTTTGCAAGGAAGACAAAAAAAAAATCATATCCCAAGAGAGTGTCGAGGCAAAGTTTTTACATTCTCAACAACACTTACATTTTCTGCAAAATATGCTTTTGACTTAAAGTGGTCCTTTAGTCAAAAAAATTAAATTTATGGGCCATTTGAATATAGCTTAAGTCAACTTGATTTTCTAAGTCATTTTGCCATCTTTCAAGAAGCCACAAGCACTGACCTGCACTGTTCATTTTCATTTACTTACAGAGTAGCTCTTTAACATAGAGGACACTGAGATTTTATGACACTTGGATTTATGCAGAATTGTGGGATGCATCCCATCCTATCATATTCTCTCACTAAAGCCCTGAGAAGTAGGCATAAATGTCTTATGCCTACTTTATTAGATCTCAAGTTCAGAAAAAGTCTGCCACCACATCCAAGGTTGTTTGAACTACTTCGTGCTGCTTCTAGGGTCTCTGTTCAACAAGTGTCCACATGGTTTCTGAAATGAATTTGTTTGGAAGGAGAACCTGAGTAAGTTAAACCAAGTTGATATTCATTTAAAAAAAAACTATATAAAATCCTATAAGGAGACAAACAAACTTGAGCAAGGGCACTAACAAGAGGAATCTGTGTGGCACAAAAACAGGAGGGAAAGAAATGCATGTATGGCATGATATAGCCAAGGAGAGATGGCTTCAATCTGGAGGGGGGTTCTGCTAGAAAATATGTGGGAACAGAGATTTCATTGTAGTTCTTATAATCAGAAACTCTTGGTTTAAATCCATGATAACATCTGCCTGGAATGTGTAATTTCACTCCTCATAAAATCTGCCAGTGTTTGTGTTTATGTCCACGATCTGCCTTCCTGTTTGGGTAAAGACTTACTTCTTCATGGCATTTCCTCTCTGGCAGTCATGGTCTAATAAGTGCACATAGATGAGTCAGGCAAAAACAAACAAGCAAAACTCAGCATGCCCCATTGATTTAGATGTACTGAGAAGTGCATTAATGCTTATGAGATTTAATCTTCATGGGGGCACCTAGAGATTTCAGGGAACAAAAGGAACTGCCATTTTGGTGATATGTTAGGTTACCACCAGTATTGAGCCAGCCATGGGGGAAGATAGTAGTTTGGAGTACCTCAAAGAACTTTCCATCCAGAGGACACTGCTAGGATTAGTAGAAAACCTGAGAAATGTATTTAAAATATATGAAAATGGCTATATCCAAGGAAAAATGTGTTTGTTCTAATTAATTTTGAGAGAAAGAGCAAAGATGACGAATAGGAGGGTGTTCTATGAAGAGTGTCTTAGTCCATTTGTGCTGCTGAAAAGGATACTGCAGGCTAGGTAGATGTCATGATGGTAAACTAGGCACATGGTATATCTCTCTGTGCTAAATATGTAGACATAATTAAAATAGTATGAATGCAAACATGCACGTGTATATAGCAATGCCTGTACTTAGTATGGGGATGTCTAGGGAAGATCAGACTTATGGATAACCTCTAAGACCAGATAGGAAGAACGTAGAGGGAAACCCAATGTTGTAGAAGATGCCTTGGCATGGTGCATCATAGGAAGTTCCAAAGTATAAAGAATCATGCTGTTGGGAACAGGGAAGTGGGGAAAACGCAGAATACTAGCTATGGAGGGTGGGGTGTCTTAGTCCATTTTTGTTGCTGAAAAGGAATACTGCAGACTGGGTAATTTATAAAGAAAAGAGGTTTATTTGGCTCTGGGTTCTGCATGCTGTACACAAAGAATGGCACTAGCATCTGCTTCTGGTGAGGGTCTTAGGAAGCTTTTACCCAAGAAGTAAGTGTATCCCATGGCAAGAGAAGGATCAAGAGAGAGAGAGGAGGTTCCAGGCTCTTTTAAACAACTAGCTCTCTCATTTGGACTAGTAAAGCAAGAACTCACTCATTACCACTGGGAGGGCACCAAGCCATTCATGAGGGATCCACCTTCATGACCCAAACACCTCCCAGTTGGCCCCACCTGCAACATGGGAGATCAAATTTCAACACGAGATTTGGAGGGGGCAAATATCCATACCACATCAGAGCACCTGGGCTATTACCAGAGGAGAATCTGGAGTTATAGTTCCCCTAGCAAACTCATTTACTTCTAGTGTGGATTTAGCTGATTATGTCAGCCATGCTGGAGGTGGTTGATTCCAGGTGAGAACAGAGGACATGAAAAATTATCTTTGAAATTTGGCACCATCTAAGAATAATGAAGAGTCTGACAGCCAGCATCCATCCACACTCTTGTGAAAAACAGTATAAAATCTACCAAGACCTAAATGCACATCCCACACCAGGAAGACTCAAAACAGGCTCAGTCAGTTAGATAACACAATCTCAACTACATGATTAATATGCACTTAAGCATCAAAAAGTCAATGTTGTTGTTCAGTGGCTGCCTCCGTGGCTAATTAATATGGCCTCCCACTGGTTCTTGATTATTTCTTTTTTCACATTTTCTACTGAACTTGTTATATTAGATGAGGACTTGGTTCATGTACATCCTTTCCTCATCTGCCAAGTTTTGTTAGGTAGATCTTTTGTATTTGTCTGATGGTTACCTTTGTCAACTCTTCTTTACCTTGTATTTTCTAACATAAGCTATTCTTCCATGTACTGCTGCTACTACATATACAGAAAAAACTTTTGCTTTATATATATGAGAGCAGACACGTATATTACTTTTCTGGCTATAAATATTTTTTCCCCTTTTTGAATCTGAATGCATTTTTCATGTCTGTTTCGAGTGTGTCCTTGAGAAGCAATAAATATTTGAAAATAATGCCCACCACGCAATAGAAATTGTGTGTTGGATAAACTAAGGAACTCCATCTAAGTCAAGGAAAGAGGAAAAGATATTTAATTATGTATGTTTAATATATTCAAAGAGATTAATAATGATGCTGGGTTTTTATAACAACAGTAGGTGGTCATAAAATAATAGAAAGTGGCAAAATTTTTGTGCCATCATAAATTTCACTGTGAGGAAAAAATAAGTATACAGAGAGCAGAGAACATGGAATGCAAAGTTGTTAAGAGGTCAAATGCTCTTACATGACCTATGGTTCAGAGATTATGTTGTGCATTAGCAGGAAGAGGGCAGAATTGACCCAAGGACTGCCACATTAAACCAAAATTCAATGCTAAAAAGAAAGTATGGTAGAAAATAAAGAGGTGTGCAGCACCCTTTACTTCAGGCATCAAGGAAACACACATCCTCTGTAGGAATTCATCCCCATTCAGGTCTCCAAATTTTCTAAAATTAAGATCCACCCAACAGAAGTTCTCAACCAAAGCTCACTAACTACGCTAAGAAACAAGCCAAAATGATTAAGTCCAGGGAAACTTATTAAAGTCACACTATGGGTACTGGATATATCATATAGAAAATATCAAGTAACTTTACATGGATTATATAGATATAATACATATAATCACAAAATTACCATTATTTGTACTGCAGCTAAATATTCTAAAATGCATTGATCTTTCAAATAGAGATAAAATTCTTCCCCAAGGATGTGCATGGAAGACTTGTATGTTTCTGTGTGTACATACATGTGCAGATAAATTTTTTTGTCTTAAACAACTTTCATCTTCCTATGTGTTGTGTGTCCACAAAATGAGACAGATTGTAAAGGATGTGGAAGAAACATCTTGAAAAAATCTGAGGAAGTTCAATATAGGGCAGCTTATTCACTGCTTTGATGAAGGAATGAATCCTCCAAACCACAGGTCAGCAAACATTTGTTGCTAAAGCACCAGATTGTGACTAGTTTGGCTTTTCAGGCCACATGGTCTCTGTACAACTGCTCACCTCTGCCACCGCAGCCTGGAAGTAACCATAGGCAATATGCAAATGAATGGGCAGGGCTGTGTGCCAATAAAACTTTATTTACAAAAATGTAAAGTGGGCTAGATTTGGTCCATGGGCTGTAATTTGCTGGACTTTGACTCCTTTGCTTTAAAGCATCAGTATCACTTGGGAGATGGTTAGTAGCTCAGGCCCACCAAGACCTGTGGAAACTGGAGCTAAATTGTGTGAAGACACTCAAGTGAGCATTTTAAAATTTATTGCTGGTTATTCTGTTATGTACTGTTGCCTTGTGAGATTCAGGGGAAGTAAGGTTGGTTGTTCCTTGTGGTCCCAATGTTTGCTGCACAAGCACACATGCATGTTCATACACGCATACACACACAGAGGAACATGTGAAAAGCACTGTTGTACCATGAGGGTACCACTTAATTCCTCATCAAAGGAAATATCTTCATTGTTGACACCACCTTAATTATTGTTATGAAAGGCTCAATGTAGGCAAAAAGGAAGTCAAGCCAACTCCTTAAGGAAAAACACTAAAAGTATTTGAAGTGGAAGAATCCATTTGTTATCTCCAATGTGTTTTCAATGAGGTAGGGTTCTACTTTCAGACCTACATGAATCTAGTGTCTTCATCAATAGAGGCAACCATTGCTATTGGGTGCTATTTCTTCTACTATCCTCCTATAGATTTTTTATCAGGAGGAAAGTGGTTAAGGTTGCAAAGAGATGTTTGGGAGTAGCTTCTAACCATCTCCCCAGTGATACAAGTGATGGTAGCAATAGGCTAGACCACACAGCCTAGTTGTGCAGTAGGCTACACCATCAAGGTTTGTGTGAGTGCACTATATGATATGTTCACACCATGACAAAATCAACCAGTAACACTGTCCTTAGATTGTGTCCCTGTCGTTAAGTGATGCATGACTACAGTTATTTAGATACAGATATAAATATAGTTATGTAGACATAGCTATAGATATAGGTATAGGTGTAGCTATAGATACAATTAAAGATATAGACAGATGTTGATATAGTTATTGATATAGATGAAGGTACAGATATGATGTAATTATAGATAGATAGCCATATAGATAGATACAGAAAAAGTAACACAGATACAGATATATAGATATAGACATAGAAATACATATGTATGGGTAGAAATATTGATACAGATATGAATATGGGTATGGGTATAGATATATAGAGATATAGATATAGTTAATATTAGATATAGTTATATGTGCAGTTATATATATAGATATATACACAGATATATACAGATATAGATATTTATAGGTATAGATAAACATATAGCTATAGATAGATATAGATATTGATGCATATGTATACAGGCCTGTATACATGCATCTATATATCTCTGTCTGTATCTGTATCTATTTCTGTTTCTCTATGTATATCTCAGACTGGAGCTACCTTCAAAGTGTGTCACTATAGCGGAACTTCACCCTTCTTGGCCTTCTTTCTATGCACCAGAGTGCTCCACCCATGTGAGTCACCACACCACACTGTATTGTTAGCTCTGCTACACTCACCGCTCAATGTAACTCAGATGAAAAATCAGTGTAGGACTCTCAGGAGAGAAAGGATATCCTCTTCTCTTAGGGTCAATTGTTGTGAGTCCTATTCACGTGATTCATAGACTACAACTTAACTTTCACTTCCCTGGGCCTTGAACCTCCATTATAGGAGGAAATTTAACATCTATAAGGAACATAATTACTGAATAAACTCTATTCTGTGTGACCTATTTAGACAAATGCATCCTTTTCTTTAGATTTCAAAGTTTTCTTCTTGCGCATTTGAATTTTTTTTCTTTTATCATACTTGAGAATCAATTCTATTTGGGTAATCACTTATTTAAAATGAAAACAAAAAGGAATCTTTAAGAAACATTGAAAATAAAGGGTTGACCATTCTGTTATGTGTAGTAGTCTTGTAAGGTTCAGGAGGAGTAATATCAAATATTCACCGCCTCTGCTTCCAATGTATGTGTATGCACACACAATTAACAAGTAGGTGCCTACCTAAATTGCTTTATCCAGTTGAAGAGTAAACATTTTAATATTAGAGAATGAAAATCCCAATTCTCTCCCTTGTTGACTCAGTTCTAACAAAACTGATAATGGTAACTCAATCAACAGAACAAAGAACAGAGTTTAAAAATAAGTGGAACTGATTTTTTCCCAACAATCTTTCCTTACTATTATACACCAGAAATACTTAGGAATGGATAATTAATAAAGAAATGAGTGTCTGTCCTTGTAATAGCCTCAATACTATTGTGTTTAAGGCAACAATATAGTGAGAAGGGAAAAGGAGTGACACAGATATTATTATGAAATACAATTAAGAAGACTGTAATTCTCCTTGCATTGGTAAATCGGACTCTAAATACGTTCAACTTTCTTCCGTCCGCCTAAGCCCCAAGCCTACATGCCCACTGTGGCCCCTGAGGAATCCTTCTCTTCATCTATATTTTTCTAAAGACACATCTTTATTTGCTATTCATGTCCTTAAATACCATTGCTTCTCCAGACTTCTATCTGCACAAGTACTGAAAATATCTTTAACGTTTCCAAAAACTGAGCCTGTGATTGCTAAATACTTTGCAAATTTTGTAGTACTTTCTTTATGGAACTTCACAGCCATGTGACTATATCCCTGAATTTTTTGATTGCCACCTGGATCCCACAGTGAAGGAAGACTCAAGGAGAAGTAAATTTTGCTTGATTTAGGTCCTAGAGATGGAGGATTGTTTGTTACTGCAGCATCACCTTACCTGCCTGACAAATACATAACTGTTCCTGAGGGTGTGCCATGACACCTTGCAACACTCCCAAGAAATTCCTGTAACACATATTTATGTGACTATTCATAATGGTGTTTTACCATGCCTTCTGTTTTAAGTATACTTCTGCTGCCTTTGGGTCCTCTCAATCTCTCAGAATTTATTGCCTTTATACTGTGATCACTATCACTCTTTGAAAATCTGCCAGTTGAACAGTGAATTTAAGTAATCCACAGTAAAGTATCAAAAGCATTAGTTTAAGCAAGAATTATTTGCCTATTAACATGACATAATTCTTTGCTATGGTCTAAATATTTGTGTCCCCTCAAAATTCATATGTTGAAAACCTAATTACCTATGTGTTTGAATTAGGAAGTGGCGCCTTAGGGAAGTGATTAGGTCTTGAGTGTGGAACATTCATGAATGGGATTAGAGAACCCAGAGAGCACCCTTGCTCCTTCTACCTTGTGAGGACACAATAATAAGGCACCACCTATGAACCAAGAAGTAAGTCCTCACCAGACATAGACTCTGCCACACCTTGATCTTGGACTTCTAGCCTCTAGGACTGTGAGAAATAAATGTCTGTTTTTCATGAGTCACCTACTTTATAGTATTTTGTAACAGCAGCCCAAATGGACTGAGACAACACTAAATACCAACAGTTAAACTTCAAGTAAACATGAACAAAGATTTTGAGTACGGATATGTCTCTGACACACTGTTTTCAATTACTTTGGATATACCCTCAGAGGTGGGATTGCTGGATCACATAATAATTTTATTTTTTGATTTTTGATGAACCTCCATACAGTTTTCTCTAATGCCTATAAAATTTACATTCCCACCAACAGTATATTGCATATTTCAAAATTGCTAAGAGAGTATGTTTCAAATGTTCTCACCACAAAAAAATAAATACTTGAGGTGATGGATATGTAAACTAGCTTGACTTAGTCATTACACGCTTTATACATTTATCATAACATCACTTTGTACCCTATAAATATATCTAATTATAATTTGCCAATTTACAATAAAATAAAATTTTTAAAAGATATTTTCTGAAAAAAAGAAGAATATTTTGGAGAATGATCTCCTCAAGGTACATAAGAATATACAAAAATCATTAACCTTACTTAAGATAATCAATTCAAGTTTTCATTCATTTTTGGTTAAGTTTTCATGCTCATTTAAATCACATTTGTGGAAAGAAATAGATCAGTGTAGGATCTATTTTTAATGTTTACTTTACTAAAATATATATCTTAGTATCTAAGGTTTATTTCTTGTCTGTATGATTTGATTCAGATAACCTGAACAGAATGTGAGCTGTGGTCATAAATTATAGAATAAATGTAGTACCCCTGATTTCCTAGGGAGATGAGGTTTCATACTGACAAGCTTCAGAACTGATACAATAAACCCTGCATTATGCAACATAAGCATTTAAAAAATTATGGTAAAGCTGACAGAGCTTGAGTGTGGAATAAAATTTTAGTCTATAATAACATTAATTTTTAATAGCACTTTTTCATTATTTAGGTGGAAACATGCGTTTTTCAAGAGGAGATGCTATAAGTAAATATCAATAATAATTTCTGATACAATAAAATGTTTGCTAGCAATATCCAGAAATGGGTATGAACTGAACACTTTTAGTGCATTTTGCTGCATGCATGGGTTATGTAAAACATGTTGTCTTACATCCAAGCTTATTGTGTTGGAGAAGGCACAATATTTTAATTCAGTATTATCCCTGATCATGGTTAGTCATCTAAGTATGATAAATCAGATAAATATACATTGCAGAGCTCAGGTACCAGGCTCATACCTGCTCAAAGGAGGAGAAGCATAGGATGGAAAAAATATGTCCTGCATGGAAAATGGTTTGTCATGAATAATCCAATGTTCCATGTCACGAGGAGCCTCAGTCCTTTCTTGAAGTTCATCATATGAAGACAGGTTGCAGACAAGATAAACGGTTTCTTACACTTATCTTATTTGATTCTAGATCACAGAGCGCATGTCAAAAGTGCAAACTTTGCAACGATCACCTTCAAAGTTTTTTTTCTCTGTTCTATTTCTTTGAGGTATATAATAAATAATTTTAAAGAATGGGTGACTAATTATTCATGTACCAATTTCTTTTTCTCCAATTGTTCTACATCATGCTGTGATTTCTTTTCATTCACCATAATAGTGAATAAGACTGTGATCAATTGTTGTAAACCAGTGAACAGGTACATACTTTGTACATGAGATACACTTTTTAAAGGTGTCTGTTCCTCCTGTAAGATGATTTGATGAAGAACAACTTTTTTTTTTAAGTCTGCCTTTAAAATGGCAGAGGTCACTGTTCTTCAAAACGACTCATTGAATAGACATATCATTTGCTTTCTAGAATGACATCTTCAAGGAGTGCTAATTTTGTTGTGGATGTATTTATCAATAAATGATTGTCTAATTAAATAAACTGAAAGAAAATGTTGAGTCCAACTTCTCTGTGTTGTAAATATTTGTTGATTCTAAATGGACTGGCCATGTTGCTCCTTGCTTTCAAAAGTGACCAAAACTATCCAGATGAATAATGATATTTTTAAGTAAAATGATTATGGTATACTTGCATGTTGATCTTTGCCTTGGGATATAATTCAATATGATGTTTTATAACACTACCAAAAGTAGCCCTGGTAATGCTTTTCCTTTTGCAAGACAAATTATAATCTGTTTATCATCCCTGATTGAGCAAATTAAATCTAATTGAGCCTTCTCTTTAGTCAAGGAAAGATTATGTTGTACTTTCTACAGGAGAATGATTTTCTTAGAAAAGGTAGGTCAATATAAACAATTAAAAGAATTAGTGGTTGTGCTGTTTGAATATGTAATTTCAAGCACTGTTTATAGAATTCTCAGTTTAAGGGGTCCCCAGTGGCTAATTGTGGAAGAATATTCGTGAGAACATCAAGCTTCAATGAGAGAACTTTACTCCTTTATTACAATAGGGCGGGAGAGAAATAAAGGTTCAGAAAATAATTACCCCTTAAAATATTTTTAATTGCATAACTCATCTTTTTTTTTTTGGATTTTTAAAAATCTCCCGAGGATATGAACATTTGTGCTTTTTCAATTTTAAATTAGTTTTTGTTGTTTACCTTTCCATGGATATTTAATTTACCAGGATGTTACAAGATTTGGCTTTTAAGTCAGAAGTGGGTATATCATCAGAAAATAATTCACCACCAAAGAAAATATAAACTTTTTAAATAAATTCACTGACATATATATTGTGGATTCTAAAAGCTGACATATTCATTCTGCTTTCTTTTAAATCTAATGCTCAGGACTTATGAAAGAATTCCCAGTTGTGCTTTATTGAACCTTGTTTTCTTCCATTGAAATTGATAAGTAACTTATTTAGGGTGACTAATCTATCATGGCATGGTATATATTGCAAACATATTTGACATTTCAGGAGTCATATTAATATATGAATGCTTATAGGCCATACGGCTACTAGGAAAACTCAGTGATCTGCTTGAATATTTCAGAAAAATAATGCTGCTTTGTTTTAGAATATATTTATAATATTGAGTTTAGCTAGACTTTAATTCCTGGGAATTTACTTAAAATTAATGAAATAAGTATAAAGGGACCCAGAACATTAATGCATTTTTCAAACATATAGAAGAGAAGTGTATTTTTTTGTATTGAATTGTCTTTTCAATTAATTTGTAGAAATTTTAAAACTATTCTCTAACAAGTCCTCTGTTGGTAATATGTTGCAAATATCTTCTCCCACTGTATAGCTTGCAGAAGAAAACCATGTTAATTGGAGTAAATGGCATGTGGCCCCTTCTCTCTCTCTCTCTCTCTGTCTCATATACATATATATATGTATGTATATGTGTATGTGTATATGTGTATATATGTGTGTGTAGGATATACATATATCTTATGTATATAGGGTATCTCTTTCTATTAAAGTAGCATGTAGTGTAAGATCTCAAATATATAAATAATTTCTCTCTATTATTTATTCCTCTATTGTTGAATCATAAGATTACTTCTTGCTCTTAAATTACTTCAAACTCTTAAATCAAATCTTTAAATGTTTCCCACTGCAGAGACTGATGTTGAGTGCTTTGGTTTGTCAGCTTTTAATGGGGCATGCAAAATGTCAAGAAGAAATAGGGCTCTAATTGTTTTTTCTTTATGGTAATTTCTGCGATTCAAACCTATGGCTTGTGCATAACCAATGCCCAATACCCACTAGTCAGGTACACACACATTCTTTGGGTGACATTTCTTGAAATATGAAGGCCAACAAATGTCAGCAGCAGCCCTGTTTTTTTGAAAAACGCTGTTCCCTTGACCCTCCAGGCTCTATACAGAGGAACAAGGACCATATTTCTGCAAATGACCACTGCAGTTCTATGGGAGCTTTGAGGTAACTTAGAAGGAGGTGGATTATCTTTCTCTGTTATTCCTTGTTCTACCCAGCCTGGAAGAGGGTAAGAGGATATGTGTTCTTAGCTCCTTCTGACACTGAACTTTCATTCTCAAGCACAAACATGCTTGTTGTAGTCATCCACCTACACCCAGCTCTTTGTACCAAATTTCTTGATGCTTCAATTCCTGACTTATGTCATTACCATCAGCATGAACCTTGCCTCTGTTTTTGCCATACCTAAAGCATGAATTGTCATCGTATCTCAATCTCAGACCATGGCCTTCTATCCTTCAGCTAATTACCCCTAGTGTTCCAAGTCCTACACAACTTCAATATACTGGAACACTAAAGTCCATTAATTTAAACCTTGTTCACTGACCTTCTTTCATCAACCAAGTCCAGCTGCTTTGGACGGCCCTGTATAATCTGGATTACTCACTTGCAGATGAGTTCAGCCTTTACTTGGTGCCTCTAGGAAATCTTTCGTGATTAAATATAATCCTTATTCAACATTGTTTTGGAGTTTTATGTAGCATAATGGATAATCAGAAAATCTCATTTGATTGATTGTTTAATTGATGAAAGTTACATTTCTCCATAAGAACCCCATGAATAAATGAAAATAAACTTCAACAGACTTTAAAATTCTCTCCACCGTCACAAAAAATTTCCACCCTTTGCTATTATTTCCTTGAGAATGTATGGTATTCATGTTGATGTATCCATTCTTATCATCTTTATATGGCAACTATAAATAAATAATGGTCATTAAATATATATTGCAATAAATGAGTGAATGGGTATCTTGAGTCTAATTTGTAATATATTTATTCCAAAACTGTTTTATATTATTAACATTTCTTGTTCTGTATTCCTATTCTTATCAATGCAACACAAAGATTCCTTCTTCCCCAAATTGCTAATTCTTGCCAGTCAAACCCCCTTGCTGGACTCATAAGCCCATTATTTTTGAAAATGCAGTCACTTTTGTACTCTTGATAAATCCTTAATCTTTTCAAATTGCTAAAGATTTCTTTATTGATTTTTCTTCTCAATGGAATTTGTTTTGTCATTTTAAATTAAATAGAAATAGAACTTTGCTGGACACATCTTATTTGAAAAAATGGCTGGTGTCATCTGTTTATATATTTTTAAAAACCACAAGGATATAATTTTCTTCAGTTTAATTTGAAAATACACCTATAAGAATTATTATACATATTCATAAATATCTGGTGAATTTTATTTTATTTTATTTCATTTCAGAATATTATGGGGTACAAATGTTTTGGTTACATAAATTTCTTTTGTACAGTTTGATTCAAAGTTACAAGTGTGCCCACATCATCCAGAGAGTACCTTTTAGGTGTGAATTTACTCATCCCCTCCAACTCCCTCCCACCTGCTTTATTTCCAATGAGTTTAATTTCCATACATGCACATAAGTGTTGTTTGATTAGTTCCAATTAATGATGAGTGCCTGTGATGTTTGTTTTTCCATTCTTGTGATATTTCACTTAGAAGAATGGTTTCCAGTTCCATCCAGGTTAATATAAGACGGTTAATAATAGGTTAATAGTTCACCATTTTTTTTTTATAGCTGAGAAATACTCCATGGTGTACATAAACCACATTTTTCTAATCCACTCATATATTGATGGGCACTTGGGTTGTTTCCACATCTTTCCACTGTGAATTGTGCTGCTATAAATGTTCAGGGGCAGCTGTCTTTTTTTATAAAATGTTCTTTTCTCCTTTGGGTAGATGCCCAGTAGTGGGAATGCTGGATCAAATGGTAGTTCTACTTTTAGTTATTTGAGGTATCTCCATACTACTTTCCATAGAGGTTGTACTTGTTTGCAGTCATACCAATAGCATATAAGTGTTTTATCTCTCTACATCTGTGCCAGCATTTGTTGTTTGGGGATTTTTTGGTAAAAGCCATTCTCACTGGAGTTAGGCAAGATTTCACTGTGGTTTTGATTTGCATTTCCCTGATGATTAGAGATATTGAGCATTTTTTTATATGTTTGTTGGCCATTAGTCTATCTTCTTTTGAAAAGTTTCTGTTTATGTGTTGTGCCCACTTTTTAAGGCATTGTTTGAATTTTTTCTTATTGATTTTCCTAAGTTCTGTATAGATTCTGGTTATCAGCCCTTTATTGGATGTATAGCATGCAAATATTTCCTCCCATTCTGTAGGTTGTCTGTTCACTCTACTGATTGTTTCCTTGGCTGTGCAGAAGCTTTTTAATTTGATCAGGTCCCATTTATTTATTTTTGTTGTTGCTGTGATTGCCTTTGGGGTCTTCTTCACAAATTCTTTGCCTAGGTCAATGTCTATAAGAGTTTTTTCAACATTTTATTCTAGGATTGTTATGGTTTCATACCTGTTGTCCATCGCGAGTTGATTTTTGCAAGAGGTGAGAGGTGCGGATCCTGTGTCAGTCTTCTACATGTTACTATCCAATTTTCCCAGCTCCATTTATTGAATAGGGATTCTTTTCCCCAGTGTATGTTTTTGTATGCTTTGTTGAAGATCAGATGACAGTGTGAGGATGGTTTTATATCTGGGTTCTCAGTCCTGTTCCACAGGTCTGTGTCTCTGTTCTTGTGCCAGTACCATGCTGTTTTGGTTACTATAGCTTTGTGGTATAGCTTGAAGTCTGGTAAGGTGATGCCTCCTAATTTGTTCTTTTTACTTAAGGTTGCCTTGGCTATTTGGGCTCTTTTCTGATTCCATATGAAGCATGGAATTATTTTTTCTAAATCTGTGAAAAATGATGTTGGTATTTTAATGGGGATTACATTGAATCTATAAACCATTTTGGTTAGTATAGACATTTTGACAATGTTAATTTTGCCAATCTATAAGCATATATACTTTTCCATTTGTTTACATCCTCTGCAATTTCCTTTCTCAGTGTTTTGTAGTTCTCCCTCACCTCCTTGGTTAAATATATCCCTAGGTATTTTATTATCTTTCTTGCTATTGTGAAAGGTATTGAGTCTTTGATTTGATTCTCAGTTTGACTGTTGTTGGCATATAGGAATGCTACTGATTTGTGTACATAGATTTAGTAACCTGAGACTTTGCTGAATTTATTTATTAATTGCAGGAGTTTTCTGGCAGAATCTTTAGGGTTTTTTAGATATAAGGTCATATCATCAGGAAAGAGCAATAGTTTGACCTCTTCTTTCCCCATTTGGATAGCCTTGATTTCCTTCTCTTGCCAGATTGCTGTGGCTAGGACTTCCAGCACTATGTTGAATAGAAGTGATGATAGAGGGCAACCTTGTGTGATTCCAGTTGTAAGCATAAATGCTTTCAATTTTTCCCCATTCAGTATAATGTTGGCTGTGGGTTTGTCATATATGGCTTATATAATTTTGAGGTATGTTCCATATATGCCTATTTTGCTAAGAGTTCTTATCAAAAAGGAGTGACAAATTTTGTCAAATGCTTTTTCTGCATCTACTGAGAGGAGCAGATGGTCTTTGTTTTTGCTTCTATTTATGTGGTGAATCACATTTATAGATTTGCATATGTTGAACCATCCCTGCATTTCTGGGATGAAGCCTACATGGTTATGTTTGATTATTTTTATGATGTGCAGCTGAATTTGGTTTGCTAGGATTTTATTGAGGATTTTTGCATCTATATTCATAAGGGATATTGGTCTGTAGTTTTCTTTTTTTGTTGAGTCCTTTCCTGGCTTTGGTATTAAGGTGATACTGGATTTGTAGAACAAGTTGGGGAGGATTCCTTCCTTCCTGATGTTATGAAATAATTTATGCAGTATAGGTACCAGTTCTTCTTTGCAGGTCTGGTAAAATTTGGCTGTTAAACCTTCTGGTCCAGGACTTTATTTTGTTGGAAGACTTTTTATTGCTACTTCAATTTCGTTACTTGGTATTGGTCTGTTCAGGAATTCTATTTCTTCCTGATTGAGTCTAGGGAGGTTATGTGTTTACAGGAATTTGTCCATTTCCTCAATGTTTTCAGGTTTATGTGCATAGAGATTTTTACAGTATTCAAAGATGATATTTTGTATTTCCATGATATTAGTTGTAATATCTCATTTTTTGATGAATTTTCTTATGGACTGAATGTTTCTTCCTTCAAAATCATACATTGAAGCCATAATCCCCAATGGAAAGGTATTAGGGGATGGGGTGATTACTTTCAGAAGTAATTGTGTTTAGATGAGGTCATGAGAGTGGAACTCCATGATGGGACTAGTGTCTTTATAGGAAAAGGAAGAAACCCAAGAGCTTCTTCTCCCCTCCACATGAGAGCACAGTGAGAAGGTGGCCATTCACAAATCAGGAAAAGGGACCTCACCAGACACCAAATCTGCCTGATGCCTTGATCTTAAATTTCCGGCTACCAAAACTGTGAGAGATACATTTCTGGTTCTTTTTTATAAGCCACTCAGTCTGTGGTATTTTGTTATGGCAGCCTAAACTGACTAAGATATATACTACTAGAATTACATATATTTCTCACAGAAACATGCTTTAAATATGTACACATTGTGATTAATATTTAATGGACACTTGGTGACATTAACTTTGTTTTGTTTTTTCCTATTCTATTTATGCCCAGTTGGATTTGAATGAGTGAACCATTTTATAAAATATGGTGTTTTCCACTCTACCTCAGCCCTGTGAAGTTGGCCCGTGTACTAAAAAATTGAAAGCTAAGCGGTGTTGTTTTCACCATCCTTACTTGAGTTAGGGTCTTGATTGTGCCTAACTGATGTCAGACAGCTACACTGGAGTCCATTGGCCAGGGGTTCTCTGACTTGGGTCTCTTACTTGGGGTTTTTATGCAGACAGTCTGCTAATTGGCTTGGGTATTTCTCCTGCCTGAGTCATTTCTGGTTTTGAAATGTCCATGTCAATTTTTAAAGCTCTCAGAAATTCTATTAATTAACAACCACATGGTAATAAATCCATTTCTGCTTAACCTAGTTTGAAGACCTGCTATTATAAAAGCCAACTAGTGGAAACATGGGCTTAATCATCCTAGCTTTAATTAACGGTTCAGCTATTGCTTTTACTAGAGAGCACTGGGATTTCTACATGCCCAAGAATTCTCAGAACATCTCAAAGACACATGGGTAATCCTTTCCAAACTTCCCATTATTTGTGCTTCTAAGTTCATTCTTCCTAGTACTGTATTTACTTTTATTTGCATTATTCATAAACTGGCCCTTGAAATTAAGAGGCACTTTGTTAAGTAAAATTTTGAAATGTTAGAATTAGTCCATCAAAAGGCATATTCATCTCAAAAACATTATTCAAGACAGGATGTTTGCAAAACCTATTTTGTTGCATGTTCCCTGATTTTTGAATTGAATTTTCAAGTAGATTACTCCCTGGGATTTTAGATCAGACCTCAAACCTCTCATTATACCTACATGTTATTTTAAGAGCTATCACTTGGATTATCTGGGGATATGCCTGCATTAAATGCCTTTGCATATTTTAGAGTAGCTTTCATTTCATTTTTTCCTTCTTTGCTCCAGGCTAAGAATCTGCAAGTTCTTGCTAAAATTTCCCATAGATAATACTTCCTGGTCCCTTATAATTCTGACATGTTTCTCCAGTAATAACTGTGACTGTGTACTTTAGTATGCAGTGCTAAGCGCTGTATGTTTACCAAGTCTTGGGACATGTGTGTACTTCTTGTGAGACTTGTCAACTGAACACAGTCTTATTGGATTTGGTTTCCAGCAATCCATAATATTTCTCACCCACAGGGAGGTTAGTTCCAACACAAATGTCTGTTATTTATAACTTGAATATCTAGCAAAGTAAGATGATTTTACGGAAGAAACACACATCCGTGAACTTATTACCATGTTGAAATAATGACTTTTAACATTGGAAGACATTGCCTTCTTATCTTTTCTTCCATTTCTTTCTATGAATAGAGAGATATAATTTATATATTTGAGATCTTACACTACACGCTACCTTATTTGTCTTCTGCTCATTTAACACTGTTCCTTTTATATACCTTTTTTTTCATGTCAGAAAGTATCACAAGAGTATGTGAGGATAGCTTTACAAAAACCTGCAACAAGTATGTGGACACCTTGAGGAATTCTCATTCAAGGTAGGAAGAAGACAAATAGAACATGGTGATGATTTCTGTTAAAATTGAGAAGTGCAGAGGGCTTAGACTCCAATAAGCTAAGAAAGGCAAACAACATCTCTGGTAATTGTAACACGCAGGGTGAGAATTGCCCTATTAGAAGATGACATGGTATATCCTGGTTTTAAGTATCTGCACTCACTGATCTACAAAAGGCCTATTACTTTAACTTTTGCCATCTCAGGATAAGCATGGTTAGAATGCATCAGCTATGGCCTTTACTGGGAATTTTTTGACAGTGAACAATGTGATTTTTTTGTATAATTCAGTGGATGCACTGGCCTTTGTGTCCACTTTGGGTTCCCTAGAAGTATCCAGAACAAAGGTTCATAGGAGATTTTTTTAGGGAGCGTTCCAAGGAAAAAAACATGTAGGGAAAGAGAAAAATTTCTGGAATCACATGGTAATTCTATGTTTATCTCAGTGATGGACCTTCCAACTGCTTTCTGTAGCAGCGGAACCATGCATGCCACTTCAGTTCTCATCAGTGAAGTATGAAGGGCCCAACTTCTCATATTTTTGTCAATATTTGTTTTCCTTTCCTTTTATTTATTTTTTTTCTACTATAGCTATCCTAGTGGGTGTGAATTGGTGTGAATGAACCTTGACAACATCATGCTCAGTGAAAGAAAACTGATACAAAGGCCACATATTGCATGATTCTATTTGTATGAAATGTCCAAAATGAGTAAGTCCAGAGAGGCAGAATGCAGACTGCAGGTTGCAAGGTGTTGGGGAGAGGGGCAGTGGGGAGTGACTGCTAATGGGTACAAGGTCTCCTTTTGGGGTGATGGAAATATTCTGGAATTATATAGAGGTGGTGGTTACACAACATTGTGAATGCCCTTAATGCCACTGAATTGTATGCTTTAAGATGGTTAAAATGGTCAATTTTATGTTATGTTATTGCAATGAAAGAGAAAGAGAGAGAAATTTTCAAAAAAATAAATCTTCTAAGCACTTCCAGCCTACCATGGTTTATGAGTTTTGTGTGACTGCTTTAAGAAATTGTTGCAATGTTGGTGACTTAAAATAACAGAAATCTATTGTTGCATAGTTCTGGAGACCAGAAGTCTGAAATCTAGGTGTACACAGGGCTGTACTCTCTCTTGAGGTTCCAGGGGAGGGTTCTTCCTGCCTCTTCCAGCTCCTGGGGGCTCCAGGCATCCCTTGGCTTGTGGCCATATCACTCCAGTCTGCAAGGTCAACACCTTCAAATCTTTCTCTGGTCCATGTGTGTCTAAATTGCTCTTTATCACCCTTTTATAAATACCTTTGTGATTACATTGGGCCCACCTGGATAATCACAAAATCTCAAAGTCCCCATCTCAAAATCCTTAACACATCTGTGAAGTTCTTTCACCAGATAGTCATGTATTCACAGCTTCTGGGGATTAGCACACGGTATCTTTGAATATGCCTTTATTTAACCTGCTACACCTATGTTGAAGGGTTTCTCTTGCTACATCAGGTAATAAACTTTTTCAGCTCTGTGGGTGTCCTTTAGTGGTTTTAGGCCAGAGGATATTGACACATTAACTTTGAAAACAAAAAACAGAGATGACCCTGTGAGTAAAACTCCTCTGAACAAATTCATCAGCCAATAAACTTTAATTTTTTATTGATTCCACGCCCTGTATCTATGTTAAAAAAAAAAAAAAACTAGCTAAGAAGCTCAAGTGATTGTGAGACAAATTCCTGATTTGCTTACTCAAAGTTCCCATTCTTGGGTTCTAGTTTGTGTCTTGGTTTTTATGGGAACAGCAGATCTGATCTGGCTGTCTTTATAATGATGAGCATTGAAGTACATCATCCTCTACCAGAGACTAACAAAATTATCGTAAATGAGTTCAGTCTACTCCACTGTGGTTCACGGCACTGAGCTTATTAATTCACCTTTGAATTAGCTGGAAATGTAGAACTTGCATTTAAGATTTTTCTCCAAAGTCCCTTTTTCTGAGCGACACACATTTTGGGTTGTTCAAGAGAAAAGAAATAATGCCTTTAAGGGATACTTTATCATGACTCTGCATGTGAAAGGAATTATCTTGGTTTTCCCACTGGTAAAAATAGCCCAAACTTTATGACAAAGTAATATCTTTATATCCACGGTTAAGTAAGAAAAGTCTAATCTTTTTTTTTTTAATTTCCCTTGGTAAGCATTGATCAAATTGCATTTTTTCATTCACTAGAATATCTCTAAAATCAGGAGAGATTAAGTGTACGAATAATCATTATATATCTGGAGAGAAAGAAAAAGGCCTTTCAATAAATTTGTTCCATTTTATTTCTCAGGTATTTCCTTATCGATTTATTCTAATTCTGTTCATTTATTTATCAAGCATTTATTGAACAACTGTTAAGTGAACAGCTGTGGGGAAATCAAAATGTTTGAGGCAGATCCCTACCCTTGAAGAGCTGATAGCAAAGAAGAGACAGACTTCTAAAAGAGGCAAAAAACAAAAAATAAAAATAACACAAATAAAAAAGGAGACATCCTAATAATAAGTGAACAAATAGGGTTTCTACCACAATCAATGTTGACACCTGCAAAATGCCTGCAGCTTGGTCAGTTTCACACTAAAATAGCGAGTTTTTGGAAACCTTAGAGGAAGGCTGACACATATAAAGTGTTGTTGGGCGACCACCATGGAGAAGAACTTGTGGGTCATATTCATGAACATGCACAATTTGGAGGAAATTTGGAGGCAAATGAGTAACAGTACCCTTTTCACCTGCAAGCACCCTTAAAGTTCAGAATTTTCTTGTGTTCCTTATTTTCCCTTCTAATAGCTGTCGATAAGTAGAAACATCTAAAACACAGTCACGCATCATTTAATGATTGGGATACATTCTGAGAAATACGTCCTTAAGAGATGTTGTCGTTGTGTAAACAGCATGGAGCATATTTACACAAACCTCAATGGCAGAGCCTGCTGCACACCTGGGCTGTATGGTCTAGCCTATTGCTCGTGGGCTACAAACCTGTACAGCAGATTACTCTCCTGAATACTGTAGGCAATTGTAACACAGTGTTAAGTATTTGTGTATCTGAACATATCTAGACATAGAAAAGGTACACTAAAACTATGGTATTATAATCTGACAGGACCACCATAGTATATGTGGCCCATTGTTGACCAAAACGTCATTATGCAGCACATGATGGTATATCATGCTGCAGAAATCTAAGGTAAGCTCAATCGCTCTGAATAGAAGTCTACTTCAACATGATGTACACAGCAATAGTATAGCTTGCCAGAATATTGTGAAAGGTTTGTAAAAATATCAGCATTGGCAAAAAGCTGAAACAGTAAGTTATTCAGAAGGGAATACAACACATTTGGAGACCTATAAGATAATTTCTGGATTTTACCATGAGGACTGTTTATATGCAAAGAAAAAAACTACCAATAACCTAATTGCTGGTATATACAATCTTACAGAGGGTCATATATCAAATTTCAATATTTTATAGTCCGATGTTAATCTAAGAAGAATTTTTTTCCTGTTTACCCCAGTTCCCATGGATCAGACTGGACAACTTGATATTATGCCTGTTTTTCCTGTGATGAATGTATAGATTTTATCTAGGTAGTATGCTTTTTAAGGGACTAAACCACTTCATGTTTATATATGACTATCCCAGTATGTTGTATGTGTAGTGTGCTGGGTAAGTGCTTACTTTTTTGTGCATATATAAATCTTCAGATACTCTGGTGTACCTGATATAATACTTAGGCGGGTATAGCATTTGACATGTCAATGGTATGTTATAACACATCACAGATTAAAAACAAAACAATATTTTTCACACCAATTATATCATTTGATCTGCCCACAAGCTCCTTTGAACAGATATCACTTCATGTATGAAAGACATACAGTATTAGGCAACATGAGTGAATTGTTCATGATCTCAAAACTCACAGGAGGTAGAAGTAGGCTGAAAAACCTCTAATTTCACATCCCTTGTTTTATTTTATGTATTCTTAATTGACAGATTATAATAGTATACCTCTATGGGGTACAATGTGATGTTTTGATAGAGGTATGCATTTTGGAACGATCGAATCAAACTAATTAACATATTTATCACCTCATGTTCTTATATGTATTTTTGAGTGTGTCACACCTTTGATACTTGCTCCCTTAGCAATCTTGAAATATGCATTACATTATTAATAGCTACACTCACCGTGCTGTGCCATAGACCTCAAAACATTATTCCTCGTGTCTAAATGGAACTTTGCACTCTTCAACCAATACGCCTCCACTCCCTGTCTCTACCCCTGACCCCCTGGTGAACACCCTTCTTCCCTCTACTTCTATGAGTTCTTTAGCTCCCACATATAAGTGAGATCATGTAGTATTTATTTCTCTTTCTGTGCCTGGCTTATTTCAGTTAACAAAATGTCCTCCAAGTTCATCCACATTGTCAACAGTCTATTTTATACCCCCAGAAGACAGTCTGAGAGTTGATTTTTGTAAATTCCTGTACTGGTAAATAGCTGTGGGATGTTTTGTTTAATTTGTTTTTCTCCATTTGCTTTCTTATCTGTGAAGTTAGCAAATAGGTCAAGCGATTTTATGTATATTTGAGCTGTGAACTTTGTTCTATTTTATCTGAAGAGTTTTTAGTCAGGGAGAAAGTCACAAGGAGATTTTGATGATCAATGGACTATTCCTATTTTTTATTTAAATCAAGTTACTTCAAGGAGTATGATTTATTTTGGGAGCTCTTTACAATACTGAACATTATTAATGACCTGCTCTTTCTGTACTAATGTTAGATTATTGCCAACAAAATAGATGCTTTGAAACACACCTACGAACTTACACTAACACCTGCAGAGTTCCATCTCTGCTCTGATTCTTGCTATAATTATTTTCAAGCAGAACTCTGAGCTGTTCCATCCCTTGGAGAGCACACAGCCCAGTATATTCCATTAAACAAATGGAAACAGGAGCAGATGAAGGAATGCACTGGCTCCACATCAAGTAGCTATAATTCACAGAAGCAGCGCTAGAAGTGTTGTTGCCTAGGCCCTAACGCAGTGAGGTTTCCAAAGCTGTCTTTAATTGCAACAGAGCTACCTGGACATCTGGCCATGTAATCTGTAGCTCAAATGTCGACATCATTCTCAGCTAAGCCATGCAGCAGAGAAAGGCTCAATTATGTTTCTAAGCTTGGCTGCACATTGGAATCACTTGGAAGCTTTGAAAAAGAACAAAAAAGATGGCTGAGTCTCACCATCAGAGTCTTATTTAATTGTTTTGACATGCAGGCTTGGAAATGTGATGTTAAAGGTTCCAGGTGGTTCTAATGTACAGGTAAGTCTAAGAACCAATGCTCTATGCATCCCCAACTCTTAATATTGGATCTCTTGTCACCCGTGATGCTTTTTGCATGGACTATAGCTATTTTTATGCATGCATTATGCACGATACTCCGTCTAAGCACAGGGGGCATGTCAATATGCATTGTGAGGGAAATCGCACTGCTGCTGTTCCAGGTACATCTGCCAAGTGTCTTTGCACCATCTCCATGGGGCGTGCAGTTCCAGAGGTTTGCCAGCAGGTGGCGATGTTGATTTGACTTGGGGAGAGGCGAAATCTTCCTTAAAAATCTCTGTGACCCCCTCAAGGGCTTTGCTTTGTTTTAACTACACCTGCAGCTGCCTACGCCTGGGGAGAGTCAATTATGCATAATGAGCGCTCATACCTGAGCTGCTGAAACCACAACTTTGTCATCGTTTTTTTTTTTTTTTTTGCCCAAATCATGTTAATGCATATGTCATCTGTTTTTGTTCTTTAATGTACAATGAAAAAAAAAATAATATATATATATATACACAATCTTTCCAGATATTTGGTGGTTGGCATTGATTCCAGAAAAAAAAAAAGGAGGGAGCATTCTCCAAGAAGATGCTGAGGAAGAGAGAGCAGGTAAAGATTTTGTGAAGAAATGTTTATCCTTGTGTGACAGAGAAAAACACAGTCTGGGCTGGAAGTTGAACCCAGCCGAAAAGCGATGCATTTAGCCTAATTAAGTTAATGGACCCTTCAGTGAGTTGAACAGAATTTTTAGTTCCTGTACATTAAAAAAATGGAACACCACCAAGGAAAGACTGGAAAAAAAAAAGAATTAGATTTTCACCCACCAGAGGTGAATTTGCAAGGCTAATATAACCAGGTCAGAACTAAGAAAAAACACAACCAAGAATATTTGTGGAGTATTCATTTCATTTTCAGATACAGTGGAGCATTAATTTTGTTTTTGGATACAGCAAAGCATTAATTTAGTTTTCAGATATGGTGAAGTGGTTATAGACAGCATTGTACATCATATTGGCTGTATTTTTCTTCCACACGTAACAGTGCAGACATTAGGCTATTAATTAAGTAATTCATTCATTCATTAAAGGTATATTGAGCACCTACTATTTATCATGCATTAAATACTGCATACTGTGTCGCCCCATAGAGACTTTCAGTTCTAAGAGGTGTTCTTCTACCTTCAGTGCTAGATCTATAGTCAACTTCCCATAGACTGGCTGTACCCCATTCGCCATGTTAATAAACATTACTGATACTTACAACAACTTTATGGGTAGAAACTACAATTCCTAGACTAATCCTTCAAAGGATATTTCTCTTCAAAAACAATACAATAGAACATTTTACCAAAAGCCAGTAATTTAAAATCAGTATCTAAACATACCAACCTTATATCCCTTAAATTACAATTTATGTTATTCTTAAAAAAAAAAAAAAAACTTTAACCTTCTAGCGTAAACTTAGGATGTAGAAAACTGAGGAGAACATCATTGCTCCCATGATCACAGCACAACAAAAGCTGAATCATGGGCTAAATCCAACTTGTCTTGAATCCTTCAGAAAACTATGGTTGTAGGGCACAGAACCCACCAGCAATACAAGGCAAGGAAGGCACTGCTTCTCAGCAGAGAGAGGGTGTGTGCACATCCTTACCCCGGGCAGATACAGGGAAGATGCAAACAGGTAAGACATTCAGAGAAAATTTTGAAGGGATTTCTAAGACTGTAGGATGTCTGGGAAATGCAGACCCAAGGGGAATTCTCAGACATTAGTAGGGTCTTCTCCACAAACTTCACCAGGTACCCACAGGGAAAATTGGAGGCAGGCTGAGAAAATGGAAAAGCTCTCTCAAGACGACATTCTGAGAGAGTTGAACAGTAGTGTTGGGGAATCTTCTATCTGGGTCTCTTGTTCCCATTCATATCTGCTGGGTGCGCTAAGTAAGAATGCAAGGCTCTAACCCCTCTTTTCCTGGGATGTTTCTCAGGGTTGGGATTCTACTGTCATGACCAGTCTTGAAGGATGTGACAACACATCCCCTCTGGGACAAAGAGCTGGCTCTGCTGACTGGGCCTACAGAGAGATGCATTTCCTGGGCTCCATGTCCCCCACCTGTAATGCAGCCCACAGCAGGTATAAGCTCCCTTCTCAGTCTGTCCTCAGCACCCCTTGTGGAACTGATACAAAGAGGCAACACTTTGGCGATGGCCTCGTTGGGAACAAGAGTCTCTCGTCTCTGACCTAGGAGTCTTGTGCCTTCTTCTAGTATCCATGAAATTGCAGCAAGCTATTTTGTTAGCTTGCAGTTAGGAAAAACTCTCAACCTCTTCACAATTCTTGATGCATAGGCATTGTACGAAAGGCAGGAAGCCTCAAAAATACCAAAAAAAAAAGTATTACATATAATATGTATTATATTATATATATAATGAGTATTACATATAATGTGTATTATATTATACATATAATGAGTATTATATTACATATAATATATATAGTTGACCTTGAACAGCATGGGTTTGGACTGTGTGAGTCCACTTATATGCAGCTTTTCTTCTGCCTCTGCCACCCCTGAGACAGCAAGACCCACCCATCCTCTTCCTCCTCCTCCTCAGCCTACTCACAGTGAAGATGATGAGGTAGAAGAACCTTTATGACGATCCACTTCCACTTAATGAATAGTAAATATACTTTCTGTTCCTTATGATTTTCTTAATAGCATTTTCTTTTCTCTACCTTGCTTTATTCTACAGTATATAATACATATAGTATATAAAATATGTGTTGATCGACTATTTATGTTACCCATAAAGCGTCCAGTCAACAGTAGGCTATTAGTAGTTAAGTTTTGGGGGAATCCAAAGCTAAATGCAAATTTTTGACTGCTCGAGGGGTCGATAACCCTAACTCCTGCATTGTTTAAAAGTCAACTGTATACAATTCTATATATAATATATACACAATTATATATAATGGACATTTCATATTATATTACATATTATATATAATTATATGCTATAATCACATAATATATACTATTGTATGATATATATTATATAACACATTACATACTATTAATATCATTGGCTAATAATATTAATAATTAATAATATCAATTATTAATGTAATATATGGTATATAATATATTTTATTTATTTGTATGTAACTCTCTCTTCTCATGGTAGGTGATAAGGAAGGTACTTGCCTTTGTGGTACTCTTTCCAGAAACACCTAATCCCAGTCTGGTCATAAGAAAAGTAACAGACATATCTGATATGTGAGATAGTCTATAGGATATGTGACCAGTACTCAAAATTGTCAAGGCCATGAAGAACAAGGAAGGGCTGAGAAACAACCACAAACAAGAAAATACTATGGAAACATAACAAATAAATGCAATGTGATCCCTTCATGAGATCCTGGAACAGGAAAAAAAAAATATTGATAGAAAACTGGTAGAATCTGGCAAAAAATCTGAAGTTTGATTAATAGTGCTGTACCAACATCAATTTCTTAGTTTTGATAAATATATCACAGCACTGTTATATATTAATAATGGGGAACTGAAGGAGACTTATATGCAAACCCCCATACTCTGTGGCAATCATTCTGTAAATCTAAAATTATTTCAAAATAAAAAGCCCATTTTAAAAATTTGATTATAAGAAAATCTGGTGTACCAAATAAACAATCCAATCAAAAATAGGGAAATGGTTTGAGCAGAAACTTTACCAAAGATGATGATACACAGAAAATAAACTCATGAAAATACGCTCAACATCTTTAGTCTGTGGGGAAAGGGGAATTAAAACGTCAGGGAAATGCTATAATGCACCAATGAGAATGTCTAAAATTTAAAGCAACGTACCAAACAAACAAACAAAAAACACTGATAATACCAGGCATTGGTGAGGATGAGAAGTAACAGAGAACTCCTGGATGTTGCTGCTGGGAATGAAGAGCGATTCAGACACTCTGGAAAACAGGGTGATGGCTTCCTAGAAAACTCAACGTGCAAGCACCATGTGACCCAGAAATCTCTTCCTGGGGATTTACCCACGAGAAATGAAAAAATTTTGTTCATTAAAAATAAACTATCAGTGAGTTATTTATTCTGGCTTTATTTGTAATCATGAAAAAGTGGAAACAACCCCCAGACGTCCTTTAGTGAATGAATGGATTAAAACCCCCATGTATGAAATGAAATATGATCCAGCAATAAAAAAGGGTATAAACCACTGATACATGCAACGATGAACAAGGTAGGGGGACCTCAATTGTACTAAGGTAACTAAAAGAAGCTGGCGTTAATAGAGGGCACACTGTGAGACCTATTTATAGAGCATTCTGGAAAAGTCACTAAGGGGACAGATTAGTGCTCAGATTAGTGGCAGTCAGAGGCTGATAGTGTAGCAAGGGGTGGATTAAAAATGTTCAGATGGTGATATGGACGTTGAGGAATTGCTTTATGTACTGATTATGTTGTCTGTTTGTTTTTTATCGAAACTTGTAGACTCACACAATAAAAAGAGCAAGTTTTACTTTATATACATTATAACCAGTATTTTAAAAACCGTCATTGTGAGAACATGCACCTGTTATGAAAACTATCACATGTACCGGGAAACAAAGTTTAGAACATTTTATTCTCACAGTTCCTTCATGAGTAGGAAATCACGATTTATTTTCAATATAGAAGAGAAAACCCAAGCTTAGAATGGGTTGACCGTGTGTCCTTAGTCACACAGCGGACAAGTGCTCAAGGAAGGACGCAATCGCGGGTCTCAAGATTTCGCTCAAATCCTGACTTAGGAATACTGTTCGCATTCTTACTTCAGCACGTATTAAAAGCTTTAGGGAACATATATGCAAAGAGACCTCAAGGGGTAATGGTGGATAATGAATTTTTTAATAAAAAGGAGTAATTAATCAGCCCTGTCTCTCTCCTCACATTAGATGAACAATGTGAGGTTGTGCATCTTGTACTTTGTCATTCCCGATTTGACCAAGCCCTGTCCACTATAGGGACCCCAACTTTTAAGAAGAATTTAAAAATAGACTCTTCTGGCCTTTTTTTTTAGCTGATGGAAAAGACAGCTCATCCTATGGTATCAAAACTACAGCTCCCAGAACAATAAAATAGGTTTAGAATATACTTACAATATTCTTTCAACACTGGAATTAAAAGGACAACAGGAAATTCTCCATTGAGAGCCTCATTCCGGAGCTATTTTTCTGTTGGTTTTTCATTTACATCAGACTCTAATATTAAACGTAATTTAAATTTGTGGTTCAACCAAACTCAAAAGCAAATGTAGTTCTCTCAGTAATAAGCATTATGGGATTTGGTTTCTTATAAAGAAGCTGATACTTATGTAAAAGTAGCTGTAGAATGATTTAATTAAAAAAAAAATCAGTGAAAAAAGTAGTTAAAGTCCCAGTAGAATTCAAATTCGGGATTAAGTAAAACAGCTAAAACACACTCATACATGCATAAATTGTTGAATCGGATTCACTCAAACCTAAAAGTAACAGAAAAAGGTCTTTCTAATATTCTAAAGTAATGGCCCAAATTCACTGTCCACACGTGCAATTAGTAAACCTGATTCATCACGCCATTACTTAACCAATTCTGCATTTTATTGTTTATTATACTTTAATTAAAAAATTAAAATAACATTAGAAATACATCACTTCTACATAAGCAAACCTTTTCCTTACTAACAGTTGGCATTTTGTCATAGAGTAGTTTTAAAAATATCATTAAATTTTTGACTTTTTAAATTATGCTTATATTCAATCTGTAATATTACATTTTAATATTTATAAGGTTTTTGGGTCTAATCCTTTTCAAATAAAGAATATTTTTAAACTTTTTTTCCCTCTGTTTTCTTAGCCCCTCAAGCCCGTGGTCATGTGCCTTCTTTTCAGCACTGCTTGGACACTCATGTTTGATAGAAGACTCATTAGAATAACTTGTATGACTTGTTAGACTTGTTAGGAATCTCAGGCTTTTGTAACCTCACCGTGCCTCCCTGGAGCAAACGTTATGGGACTGTGTATTTTATCTTCTCAGGTAGATAAGGAGACGTGTTTGGGTTAGTTCAGGATACAACTTAAGCAGCAATGCTAACACATAATGTGTTATGATGTAATAAATAGAAATGACATAATAAATACAGGGTATGTTGATTGGATGACCTAGTCTCAAATATACTACACCCAGTACAGCATTAGGATTAGGATTTGTGCCTTGCTCTAATAAGTCTTACGGTTTCCAGAGAAGGTTAGACAGTAGATTAAAAATCCTACTTGATTCAACCAGCATTTATGAAGAGCTTTCCTCAAGAATCAGGTTCTTACCTACTCTAGTAATTTTTTTCCCAGAACCTTGAAGTCTGAAACATTTTCCGCATTTCACACATGGGAGAAATCTGCCTTCCAGAATTAACTACAGGTACTCTATTTCTATCTCTAATCTTGCCTGTTGATTATTTTGAATGCTTTCCAATTTCCCCAGGCCAGCTTGGAAGTGACAGGGGACTTGGCTCAAATTGTGGTCTTCCTCTAAAATGTTTCTGTTGTTGTTTTCCAATTTTGAATGTTTGCTGCAAGGACACCTTAATCATTGGAATTCCTGAGGTTTCGCACTGTCTCCTACTTGTGGATTGCATTCTTAATCCATTGTGCTATTGCTCTAATGCTCGCATGCTATGAATATTTGTTTGCAAATTTTTAAATATTTACAAGTACAGAAAATGAAGCAAGAATAATGAAATCCCACTAGCTAACACCTAGAATTAATACATGTAAATATTATTTTCCATTTGCACTTTTATATTTAAAAACTGTACCACGAAGCATCCATTTTACCTTATGGTGAATCTATCTCCCTCCTTCGCCAGAACGCCACGTTCGTGAATCTGTCTTATATCACTCTGGTGCAAATAAGTATGATTTTAATACTCATGCATGTAACCATTAATCATATATGGTAATGCTCTTTGTTATTTTTTTCATTCAAATGAATCTATATTCTGCTGCACTATGTTCATGCAACATTAAATCATTCATCTCTGGTTCATTTATTTCAACTGCTGAAATGAATTCATTTTTCCATTTTTTTTATTACATATACCGCCATTAATTTTCTCATTTTACTTTTGTTTACAGCATGACGCTCTTATTTTTCTGTGATGTTTCCTTTTTTGCTCTTCTGCCTTGTTGCCACCTCTTGAATGGCTAATGTTAATCAGCATTTTTTTCCCTCCATTGGTTTGGAATTTCACTTTTATTCTTTATGGTTGAATATTTAATGGTTAATCCTAAAATGTTAATATGTGGATAGGAAAAATATATGATTAATCAATATCTCTAATTTCCTCCTGAAAATACAAGAGTGATAAAACCCTTTCAGCATCATCTTCTCAACCTTCTATCTTTCATGTTGTATTTTCCAGTATTTTTAATCCAACTTTCTGCCTACTCCACAAATTAAGCATTTGTTTTCACTACTGCGCTTCTCAGTGTGGGGGTTAATATTGCTTCTTACATCATAACTTATTTAATTTGTGGGTCCCATTGTCATGCTCTTCAAGTATATTCTCTAGAAATTGTTTTTACTAAGGTCATTAGTAGCACATGCTCTGAGTGTTCATATGTCTAATAATATTTTATTGGGTCCTCAATCTTGAATGATATTTTAATTGATAAATTTAATTTAATTTTAATTTTAATTCTAACGATAGAGTTCTCGTTAACATTTATTTCAATGGAACATTTTAAAGATACCTCCTGTGTTCTCTAACCTAGTGCCGACTGCAGTTATGTATATTTTTATTTCTTTATATGTAATATACTCTTCTGCACAGAAGCTTCAGCTCCCCTTTATAATTTAGATTGATTTTCAGGGTTTTTGTTTCCTTTCATGCTGACATTTGGAATTTCCTTTTTCTTACTTTTGAGTTGAGTAATGGATTACTATTATTATTTCTTAATTCAGTATCACTTTGTGCTTGCAGCAGTGCAGGGAATTTCTGCAGCAATCAGACAGGATGAGATATAATACTAACTTAATTGAGGCTCTGTATTGTGTTTGCTTTTTGTTTTGACTTCATGAGCCCAAATTTGTGCATGCCTACACTGTTTGACTTTTATGTGTCAGCTACTGTGATGGAAGAATGTTTATAAAGCCAAGACAATCTAGGTCACTGCTCCCAAGGCACTTGCTGTGTACTCAGATATACTAATAATTGCACATGTGTTTTTGACACAGTGTAATCATTTGCATGACAGTGCCTAGGGAGTGCGTTGAAATAGAGAGGTATCTACCTACCTAATACCTGGGGAAGAAAAGGCAAATATGCACTATTGAAAGGCAGTAGAACCAGACAGCTCAGGGTTTTGTTGCTGAAGGAAGTGAGACTAGGGTTTGATCCTGGACAAGTCACTTATTTGCACAAGTTCCTTTTGTTCTCTGAGCCTTGGTTTTCCTGCAGATACAGCAACCATGTTCCTCAAATGAGCTCCTTGCAGTGTTAGAGTAGATAATGCCCTAAAGGCACTGCTTGATGCTTATGTGCTTACTAAAATTTGGCGATTATAATTTTTCAAGGCAGTGATATTTGAGCTCAGGGGTGCAATGGGAGGGAAATAGATCAAGGAGGAAGTTGATTCATGGGGCTGCACAAGCGTAGATAAATGCAAGTCAGCATGGACCTGGCAAGCAAAGACGAGAGATCTAAAGTTTTCTGCCTGCTCCAGTAATATTTGTTGTGTTCCCACATTCACATCATATTCCCTAAAGCGTGGCCAGTCAAGGATATGAATTGTTACACTCATTTGAAAGATCATCATTATATTGCAAATAATAATGTTATAATATTCATAATCATGTTCTGATTTATTTTCAATTGCCATGGGCTCCAGCCTCTTGTGAAACATCCTAAAAAAATAAGTGGGAGACATTTGCATTGGAGAGTTTGGATTATATTCAACGGTAAAAATGTAAAATAGAAAAGTTTCAAATGTCTGCTGTAATGGAAGGGAATTGTCTCTTTATCTAAACATGTATGTGCACACATGCACGTATGTGCACACACACACACCCTTTTATAGAGATGTCACAAGGTAAAGTATACAATTCCTCATAGAAGGGGAACCAAGACACACTCTTGTATCTTCATGATACTTATTTTTCTAGATGTGAACTTCATGGGACCCATCTCTGCAAGACTAATAGTTTCCTTTAACACAACTAATAAAAACTAATTTCTAAGTACTTTTCTTTTTTATTATTATTTATTTATTTTTAATTGACAAATAAACATTGTATATACTTAGGGTGTACAATGTGATGTTTTGAAATATGTATACATTGCAGAATGGCTAAATCAAGCTAATTAACATATGCATTGGCTCACATACTTTTCATTTATTTGTGCTGAGAATATTTACAATCTATTCTTTTAGTGATTCTCAAGTATGCCATATATTGTTATTAACTATAACATAGTTATGACGTAGTGTTAATGTAATTACAACATAGTATTTTGTCACCATGTTGTACAATAGATCTCTTGAGTTCATTCCTCCTGTCTAATTGAAATTTTATATTTTTTTTACCAACTTTTCCCCAATCCCCCCCAACCCCCAGGCCCTGGTAACCACCGATCTACTCTCTGCTTTTATGAATTCCGCTTTTTTATTTCCAGACACAAATGAGATTATGCAGTATTTGTCTTTCTGTGCTTGGCTTATTTCTCTTAAGATAATGACCTCTGGTTCCATCCATGTTGCTGCAAATGACAAGATTTCCTTTTTTAAGAAGACCAAATGGTATTCCATTGTATATATCTACCACATTTTCTTTACCCTTTTCCCCACTGATGGACATTTAGATTGATTCCGTACCTTCACTATAGTGACTAGTGCTGCAGTGAACATGGGAGGGCAGGTATCTCTTCATGTAATTATTTTCATATGATAAGTTATTTATTTATTTATCAACTGTTAAAATCGAGATGCTATAATTGTTTGATCAAACGTTGAATGGGCTTCTGGGAAAATGGTAGTGGAAGTAACTGCATAATTTTTGGCTATTATCAAATCCCCACAAAGGATCAGACAGAGCAATTAGACAGTACGTTCCTGAATCCTTGGCAATATTGACAGCAAAACTTAATGGACAAAGTGTCTTAGAGTCCTAAATCATGGGAGGGTGAGGACATAAATCAGCTCTCTCTGTGGAAAAAAAAAATCTAGCTAGTGCTTTAATTTCTTTGAGAAATCGAAAAACATCTGCTTCTCAAAATATGACGTTTATATTAAAGGAGTTGGCATATGAAATGGGTGCTTATGTGATTTTTCCACAATTTTTTTAAAAACGTCATGTTATTTCTTGGTGGACTTCAACACAATGCCCATTCTTTCCTTTATTTTTTATTTTTAATTATTATGGGTACATAATTTTTGTTTATATTTATAGGGCACATGTGAAGTTTTGATACCAGTATACAATGTGAATTAATCAAATCAGGGTAATTGGGGTATCCAACACCTCAGGTATTTATCATTTCTTTGTGTTAGGAACATTCCAACTTCTCTCTTTTTTTGCCACTTGGCTACCAGCTCAGCCACAGTAAAATAAAGTACTGAGCAGATGCCTGAAGCCCCTGAGTCCAGACCTTGGTTCCTGGAAACCATTTCTGGACCCACCTTGGGCCAGAATTACCAAAGCCCATTCTTATCATGACATTTCGGGGATGATGTTCTTTTCACATCTGTCTATTTGATAGTTTACATACTAAAGTCAGTTCTGGGAACACCCAGCTTTTAATCTCTGGATGAACTCATTGGTTTTTGAAAATATAATTTTTCAATGTAAGTATTTAAACTGTGATCCCAAATATATTTATTTACTTAATATATGTATGTATACACGCATACACACAGATAAGTGTATATATATGATTTTAGCTGTCAGTCTATGCCCCTATTATACAAGAAAACATGTAAGATGTCTCTCATTGGGCTAATTTATATAAAATAATTGTTAAATACGTGAGTAGAACCAACACGTTTTCATTGAGAGGCATCTCACATGTCCCTTGCACAGGACTGATGGAACACTCTTAAATGATAAATTGATAGGTGCTCCTAAGTAATTAATATGAAATGACTCTAGATTTACTTTTGCCAAGCATTCCCTTTGTAGAGTAATTACTCTAGCCAAAATGAAAATATTTGTTGCTATGATGAAATGCTCATGAAGGGCATATGGGTCTGTAGATATCTGTGTATCTTCAATAAGAAACTCTACTAGTAATTAGCAAAGAACCCCCCTATTTCCTCTGCAACAATGATTTCTCTTTTTTCTTTTTGAATTTGCTTAATTAATTGGAGAGGCCAATTTCTGAACCTTACCAAGAATAATAAGAAACATATCCTATTAAGTAAAATTCATTGACCTAACATCTATTACTTGCTAAAAGTAATTATTTT
Organism: Daubentonia madagascariensis; assembly: GCA_023783475.1. Classification (NCBI taxonomy): domain Eukaryota; kingdom Metazoa; phylum Chordata; class Mammalia; order Primates; family Daubentoniidae; genus Daubentonia; species Daubentonia madagascariensis. The sequence goes on along the minus strand of JAKFHU010001178.1, from coordinate 2,219,876 downwards.
AGTAGCAAAAATAGCCACTTGATTGGTAAATACAATAAATTGTGACATGAATGTTTTAATTAGGTATAGACTCTTTGGTGGCATCTTAGTCTATTTGGGCTGCTATAACAAAATGTCATAATCTGTCAGGCCCATGAAAAACAGACATTTATTTCTCACAGTTCTGGAGGCTGGAAGTCCAAGATCATGGTGTGGCAGAGTCTGTGTCTGGTGAGGACTCACTTACTGGTTCATAGACAGTGACTTCTCGCTGTGTCCTCACATGGTGGAAGGGGCAAGAGAGCTCTTTGGGGTCCCTTTTATAAGGGCACTAATCCCATCAATGAGGCTCCACCCTCAGGACCTCATCACCTCCCAAAGGCCTCACCTCCTAACACCATCACATTAGGGGTTAGGGTTACAACATCTGAATTTGGGGAGGACACAGGAATTCTGTCCATAACAGGTTACAAACAGACAGGTGTCTTAGCTCATTAAGGCAAACATAGGAATTTATTAGATGAATATAGAACATCTTGTGTAGTTCAAGGGAGGCTAGCAGCTGGATTTCAGAAAGTGCTAGAGTTAAGACATAGCTAGTGACCAAGGAATGTTTCCCTGCCTCTTGCTCACTGCCTTCCAATTCTTTACTATTATTCATTCTCTGTACACTCTGTGGCAGAATGTGCTCTTCCACAGATCCTGGGCCATGTGTTCCATCTCCATCCACCATTGGATGAGATAATCTGATGGGTACAAATGGCTCCATTCCTGGTCATTTGGGTAAGACAAGAGGACAAGGTCAGCTATGGGGGTGTGAAAGCTTGGGGACCACATTTGAAGATAGGGCTGCATTTCCCAGAGAAGAAGGAGGTGTAAAATTGCAGCATGCTATGGACTGAATTTCTGTGTTTCCTAAAAATTCATATGTTAAAGCCCAAACCACCAGTGGGATGGTATTTGGAGATAGGGCCTTTGGGAGGTAATTAGTTTAGATGAGCTCATAGAGGTGGGGCTCCATGTTGAATAAGAAGGGGAGAAGACCAAGCATTCCCTCTCTCTCTGTCTCTCTCAGCCATGTGAGGACACAGCAAGGAGGTGGCTGTCTGTAAGCCAGGAAGAGAGCCCTCACCAGGCACCTTGATCTTGGACTTCCCAGCCTCCAATACTGTAAGAAATAAATCTCTCTTTTTTAAGCATCCCAGTATGTGACATGTTGTTATAGCAGTATGAGCTGACTAAGATACACATGAGGCATACACCACCCTCCAAACTGACCTTATTCCCTTGCCTCCTGCAAGTCCTGGGAAAGGTGAATGTTTGGGGCATTTTCCTATGTGTTCAAGGGGAACTTTTTCATGATAAGCTTGGCATAGGTACACATCATTTTTCTCCTGTACCTCTGTCTGACTTCAAACTTCCCCTAAACATAAATTCTTTGTATTTCCTAGAGGTGCTAATCATATAGATTCCTCTTGAACTTGAATAGGATTTTCAGTTACAGAAAAAATATCTTCCTCATCCTCCCTGTGATGGCTAGTTTTATGTGTCCAGGTGGCTAGGATAAACCCCCCAGCTTTCTAATCATACATAAATCTCAGGGTTGCTATGGAGGTGTTTTGTTGATGTGATGAAAGCCCACCCTTTGTTAACATTAAGTAAGGGAGATTATCCTATATACTCTGGTGGGTCTGATTCTATCAGGTAAAAGGCATTAAGAACAGAGTTGATGATACCTTAAGGAAGAGGATATTCTGTCCATGGATGGCGGCTTCAGTCTATGTCTAAGAGCTCCAGCATCCCCTTCCTGCCCTACAGATTTTGGACATGCCCTGCCAGCCCCATGGATCATATAAGCCAATTGCCATGTCTTCATATTTATCTTCTATTGGCTTCTCTGGTTGATCCAAGACAGATAAAATCACATTCTCTTTAGTATTTCTTCCTAAAATATACTCTGATATTTTTATTGCATTATAGCTTCCCTGCAGAATTGATCATTCCTCAGAACCACACTGTGCAGCTCCCTTTGTTAAAGTGAATGTCACGTTTTCATATTTTGCTCTTGTGGGAAAACATTTTCAGAAAGGGGATCATTGGGTACTGAAACAAAGGGAAAGCAATGAAAATAATAAAATTTCAATGAGCATCTCCATAAGTGATGAAATATGGTGGCATAACTCAATGACATAATGAGCCAGGGCTGTGGATAGATTTTAGACCCAGCATCACAGTTCTTATAGGTAAGATACTACAGTGGAATGAAAGAAACTCAGGGGCAGGTGGTGCACCAGGGCTTGAGTTGGGGGTGAGCTCACTGCTATTCACTTATCATTCTGCATTCTATTGTGCATCATAGTAGGTTGCATGGTTGGCCCAAAAAGATGTATCCATGCCCCAATACCTAGATCCTGTGAATGTGATCTTATTTAGCATAAGCGTCTGTGCAGTTGTAATTAAGTTAAAGACATTGATATGAGGTCATCCTGGATTAGGGAGGGCTCTAAATCAATGATTGGTGTCCTTATAGGAGACAGCAGTGGAGACACAGATACAGAGGAGAAGCCACATGTAGACAGAGGCAGAGACTGGAGTGATGCGGCCACAAGCCAAGGGACAACTGGAGCCCCCAGGAGCTGGAAGAAGCAGGAAGGAGCCTCCCCTGGAGCCTCCGGAAGGAGCACAACCCTGAGACCCCTTCTTCTCAGACTTCTGGGCTCCAGGACTGGGGGAGGATAAATTCCTGTTGTTTTAAACCACCTGGTTTGCTGTAATTTGTTATGGTAACCACAGGAATATGCAGGTAACAAGTGCTCTTTTATCACTACAGAGAGGTGATGAAGGATGAACAGAGAATCTAGAGTTATGACTATGCTCATGTTCCTCACTGGTTTCTCGAGACACCCAGGATGCTCACTAGAGAGCCCTGCACTATCCTTCTCAGTCTGACCGCATTGCCTCCTCTCTCTCCTATGTTTAATGCATTTTCTACGTTAAGAAGATGAGTTCTTTTTGTTCGGCGGCCTTCCCAGACAGAAGAAAAAAAATCATAATGGAATAACAGTTTCTTGTGGCATTTTTGTTAATTTCCCCGTGACTAAGATTCAAATGGGCTTTTAGTTAACGTTGCAATTTACAACTTTTTTCTGGAGAAGAGAAGGACACTCTCCTTTACCAAGCTGCAGAATTTTGTGTGTGACCTTGAGAAAATCATCTAACCCTGATAAGCCTTGGTTATCTTCATCTCTATAATGGACTTCACATGAAATCACCCCATTTGATTTGGAGATTCAAAGAGCAGCTGTAGCGGTGTTACACAACTTTTATAAATTCTCAATAAACATTAGCTGTATTTCTTTTTTTGGCCTTTCTACCTCAACCTGCCAACTCTCTCTTTGGAAAACTGTACAGCTTTCAAAAAAACCTTCCAAACTGTAGCTTGCAATGGTTACCATAGGGCTATAAATACTCAACAGGAATTTTTAGCCAAAGCCAATCCCCGATAAGTTCTATCCTGTAAACCAACATCCTGAAATGTCATTGGGAGGGACAGAATTCACTTTGGCTCTACCCGATAAGTTCACATGTCTTTGGTGGTAGGAATTATTCTTAAACTGAGAACCATAGTGAGCAATAGGATGTAATCTTGAAGGCCAGTGACTTCCAGTAACATTGGGGTATTCGGGGACCTTTCAGTTAGAATAGCATATGTCAGTCTGCCTACTGCAATGAGGTTCTATAAATCTAAATATGTTTGCAAGCGTTTGTGGGACATCGGAGATGAAAAAACTACCACAAAGCCTGCATGGCAAATACGCACACGACAGCAATTTGGGACGTACCTAAAACCAAATTGAGCCCATTTTATGGGTAGTTGACATAGAATGTTTGCATTTTTTTACAGCTGAATTTTTCGTAGTTGCAGGCTGACCGATGGAAGATTTCTGCAGCTACCCTCTTCACCGTGACGCTCAGAACTGAATCGACCAGCGTGAATTGATGTGGAACTTCAGAGAAGGTGACGGAATTAGGCAATATGTAGCAGGATGCTGAAACTGAAAAATATTCTGCACCGGCTCTGAGAAAGGGCAATCGCGTTTTAACAGGTTCTCAGTCTCAGCACTGATGGGCGGATAATTCCGAGGCAATGCTATTGCTACATTTGCACTGCACAGACTTACGTGTTTTCTTGAAAAATGGCAGAGTTTCCCAATGAGTTATTTTGTAGCACTCAAACAAAAGTGCATGGTAACAAACGCACTTTCAAGAACTGTTCAGAAGAGGGTTTTCAAGCAAGTCTTCTAGGTTGATGGATTAAATGAAGTAGGGAGAAGACAAGGGCTTTTAAACTGTTCTTTAAAAGAAAAATTTGCAGTAGATCCCCTTCAGAATTTTAGGGAATCTCTGTTTTTGTCCAGATGTGACAATAATAAACTTGTGAACAAAAATGTCCATGCACACAAAAAAATTAAGAATATTTAAAAATCCTGTAAGCCTAACCATGAACCCTTTCCCCACCACATGGGGAACCTTGTCCTTTGGTTAGGAATCTCTGCCTTTTAGAGCTGAGCTCTGCACAGCTCTGACGTGGGGGGTCCTTAGTGGGGGGATCTCAGAACCCAAGCCATCCTAAATTTTTACTGTCGGTTTGCAACCAAAGGTCAACTCTTCTTCTCCCCTACAGATAATGTTATGGGCTACAAGACTACAAGTCAGACAGAATTCTTAGAAAACCCTCTGCATTTTTCTGGTTTCTTTGCGTCTCTATTTTACAAAATGCACGGCTCCAGAAGTCTGCCTCACACATGTTATCATTCCCTAGGCTGTGGTAGCTCTACTGAAAGGATAAAGTTTGCTTATTATTTAAGAGAAAAATGGTGAGAATCACTGAAAATACAGGATTGCAGTCTTGCCATCATTTGGCAGATAACCCATTGGCAGTTCCATGTTCTACACACCTTGCCATATTCCTTGGCAGCTGGACAGACCCTGGAAACTCAGCCAGAAATTTTGGAAAATGGAGTTCACAGAATATACACCTGAGCAGCCCTATTCGATTCTCCTTGGAGGAAGATGGCATCCCTCCAGTTTTTAAATATAACACAACTACTTGCAGTTTTTAACTCTAAAGGAGAAGAGGACCCAGGGCAACCTCTGGCTGCAGAAATCCATGACAGAGGTGGCAGGTGTGGGAAGAAATTTGGCAACGGATGGTAGTTCTTCTAGCATTAATGATTTCCATTGATTTTGTGAATCTCAGTATCCCTTAGCATGCTTTAAAAATATGCAAAAATTGTGATTACACAATGCAGACCCAAACACCAGTGTATATTAGGATCCAACTTTGCGGCAGATGTGCTTGTTCAATTGATGCCAGAAGAACATTCACGCCATCAGGAGAGGCTACAGTTCAGGGAAATTGATATAAGGGGACAGCTGAAGGTATATCTTAGGACTTTCCCCTAACTTCATTGCCCACACAGGACTTGAAATTGGGGAGAAAACATTGCAACAAAAGCTATGTTCAAGTTTCAAAGATTTTGCCCACAAAATTTCTCCTTCCACTATTTCCCCTTTTGTTAATGATTTCCTGAGTGTGTGCTCCATGACCAGCACTCATCCCAAATGAGCAGGGAATAGCAGTGTGAACAAAATATTCCCACTAATAAAACATGGTGCCTCTGTTAACTGTATATTCCGGTGGTATCGTAGTTCATTTTCTTTTGCTTAAAGCAAAATAGCTGGAACTGGGAACTTTATAAAGAAAAGGATTTCATTTCTTACAGCTATGGAGGTTGAGAAGTCCAAGGTCAAGAGGTCAGATCAGGTGAGGTCCTTCTTGCTGGTGCCAATACTCTTCCGAGTCCTGAGCTGGTGCAGAGCATCACAAGGTGAGGGGCTGAGTGTGCTAGCTCAGGTCTCTCTTCCTCTTTTCATAAAGCCACCAGTCCCACTCCTGTGACAACCCATTAACCCACTAACTCACTAATCCATTAATTCGTGAATTAATGAGGGCAGAGACTTCATGACCCAATCACCTCTTAAAAGCCCCCCTCAACACTACCACATTGGGGAATATGTTTCAACATGGATTATAGAAGGGACAAACATCCAAACCACAGCAGGTGGCGAAGGCAGGAGATGATTAAGCTACATAAATAAAACATAAAAGAGATTAGCAAGTATATGATAAGGAAAAAACCCCGACACATCAGAGAATGGGGTAGAAAGAGTAGCATGAGTACTGGGAGAGACAGATGCAATTTTACCTTAGTTAGGATGGTCACACATAGTCAGACAGGGAAAGTACGATTTGCCTAAAGCGATGAAGGAATCGAGGCGCCTTCTCTGAAGTCACTGAGTGAACTTGGAGGTGGGAGCAAGATGTGACAGTGCAGCAAGAACACAGGAGGACGTTTCAGCCTTTGGAAATCCCAGTGTGGGAGCTTCTCTGTGACAGAAGCCAGGAAGAGATAGATCAAGCTGTAGCCCCGATCATTTTCAGGAAGGCAACAAAAACAGACGTCTGACCTCTGACATCCTTCAGGGTTAGGTTTCTCCACGGGAGTCCTGGGTTGGGTCACGGCCTCACCTCCATGCGGGAGCCAGGGTAAGTGACGGCCCTGAGCTCCTGCCTGGTTTTGAAGCTCCAAAGCTGTAACTTCAGCCTCTTGGGAATCCATTCCTGGTATCCCTGTTAAAGGGATTCTTGAGCATTTTTAAAATAGTACAGTTATGTCTCACCTCTGTATAAAGTCACTGGCCTGACCCCATGGGCTTACAAAATAAAACATAAACGCGGTACACACTGGCCGGCAACTTCTCGGTCCTCTGAGATTTCCATTCCTGGATGGTTCAGCCGACAATCCCGACGAATCCAACTGTTTGACTTCTCCCACACGCAGGGTGTCCTTGCCCATATGCATTTCTCTCCACATGGACTTTCCCATCTTCTTCTGAAACTCCCAAAGCAAGCAGCTCATTTTTCCTCTAATCCTAGTGCACAGACCACCTCCTCCAGGCAGCCTTCCCTGAGTTCTCAGGAGACTGAATTACTCTGCCCGTAATTCTCTCTCTCTATTTCGTCTGCTCTGGAACTGTTCAAGTCTATTGGGTTGTTTTCTATGCTTATCTCTCCTGATGGACCAAATTCCATGGATTTTTTTTTCTTTTCTTCTATGATTGAATTTTGTATGTGAAATATCTGAGACCTCTGGGGTGTAGAGAGAAGGAAGGAAGGATGGAAACACAGATGGGAAATTTTCTTTAAATGGAGTAGGTATCATCCAGGGAGAGTGAAGTAAGTAGTCCTAGGTTCTATACTGAAAATTAAAATTCTAAGGGTGTGGCATCACCCTAGCTAGTAGAAATGATCCAAACTATAGGTAAAACTTGATATTAATAGATTTCTTTTTTTTAAAATAATTCTTTAGTTGCCAACAAATCTTCAACATCATCTTTCTGAGACCCCTTTCCACACCTTCTGAAGTCGTCTCTCTCCTCTCAAATTTGGCATCTCTCATCTTAGCCCTGCAAGCATCCTCTGGTGATCCCCAAAACCCTTTGGTATAAAACTTTACTCCTAAACTTGCTTACATTGGTAAAACAAGCTAATGAATTCTTGTTGAAATGAGTTGAATACTTATATAGGAATTTTTATTAGAAGGTTTTATAACAAGATCTACAAATCACTGTTATTATGGGTCATTTACTGAGGTCAGAAATAGACCTATAATATGGAAATAGATCTTCTAATGATATCTATTCAAATTAAGCTGAGCATCATATTTTACTGGTATATAATATCTCTCATTGGGATACATTTTACTTGCTTTATGCATATGAAATGAGGAAGCTCTTGTGCAAAGAGCATGAACTTCTAAACTCTGCTGGCCAAGTTTAATCCTGACTCTGTAGATTGTACCACTGGTAAGATTAATTTTCTAAGCTTCGATTGCCCCACTATAGGAAAAATGATAATGCTCAGTATCTCACAGAAATCATGTGTAAGTTACAAAATCATGATTATTCCATAGGGTTTAGCCCTCTTCCATATACTCCCTAAATTATACGTAACTATAATCAGTAATATTTTAATGTCCCTCCACAACCAACATCATGATGTTTCTTGCTGAATCCCCTTGTACTGGGGGGACCCCTGCTTTGGTAATGGTTTCAATTCCTCAGGAATGTATTCTTAATAGTTTCCTTATCTATATTTTATAAGTCACACCATTTCATTATTCCTGCATATTTTTGTTGGAACCCAGGTAAGGAACGCATCCAATCAGACTGCTGTTCCGGCCCTCTCTCAAGAGATAGCTGCCATAATATATATATATCTGCAGACAACATGGAGACAATCTGATGTGTATTCATCAATAACGTTATACAATGATTAGGTACTATAAAATGTAGCTTGGAAATGTATCACAGTACCCACAGATCTGCATCATAATTCTGTATGTTGTGCATTATAAATCATTCTGCTCATAGGATCGTTTGTTTAGCCATCACCCTACAAATGAGCACTAAGGTTGTCTGCAATATTTTGTTTTTACACACAAAACCCTAATATAAGGGCAATTAAATAATAGAAGTTGATTTTTTCATTGGTCACTTGCAATAATCAATTGTCTTTTTATGGTGTTAATTAAATGATCTTTTTTAAAAAGTTCAAATTCCAATTGCTCATTGCCAGTACATAGGAAAGTAATTGACTATTTATATTAACCTTGTATTCTGTGACCTTGATATACTCATTTGTTAATATTACTTTCAGGAGTTTTTGTTGTTAATTCTTTGGGATTGGGATTTTCTACATAGAAAATTATGTTATCTATAAGAAAAAGACAATTTTATATCTTCCTTAAAAATCTGTATATCTTTTATTTCCTTTTCTTTTCTTATTGCATAATGTAGGACTTCTATTACAATGTGAAACAGGAATAGTGAGAGAAAATGTCCTTGTTCTGTTGTTTATTTTATGGGGAAAACATCTAATTTCTCCTACTTAAGTATGAGGTTAGCTTTAGGTTGTGTGTAGATATCCTTCATGAAATTGAGGATGTATCACTCTATTCTTAACTTTCTCCAAGTTTCTTTTTCTTTTTTTTTTAATGAATTGTTGCTGAATAATAGCAAATTATACACACACGCCATTTAGGAAATAAAAAGAAATAAAAGGTAGCAAATATGGACTAAGTGCAAAATTATAACAGTGCTAGGATCTCAGGAATTAATTTATCAAAGAATACACAAGAGCTTTATGTGGAGTACAGTTGACACTCAAACAACAAGGGTTTAAGCTTCATAAGTCCACTTACACGTGGATTTTTTTCTGACCACATATGGATCAAATATACAGTGAAACCCAAGCATACAGTATACAGATGGCATACTTTTCACGTAAGTAGGTTCTGTAGGGCTGACAGGGACTTGATATGCGTGGAGTTTGGTACACACGGGGTTCTGGAACGAATCCCTCTCATATAATGAGAGACGACTGTAATGTTACAGAGGAATATATCGTCTACTTGGATTAAGGTAAACATGCACTATCATCTTGCCTATGAAGACCCAAGTTATCAATACAAAGATATTGATTCTCTCCACATTAAATTATAAGTGAGTGCAATTCTGACTTTAAAATACCATTTTTGAGGGAAAAAAAGAAATCAGACGAGGAGACTGTAGAAAAATTAACTTGGAAGAATAGAGTATTCTGCAAATGAAGAATAATGCATGGGCTTCCCCCCACCATATAACTTATATTAGTACTTCGTTTATGTCTTAGACAAATATCATGCAGTTCAGAGCAGGAGCTGAAGACTCCAACTGCCTGTGGACAGTTCTTTGCTCTGCCTCTTATTAGATCAAGACCAGGGATGCATTCCTTAAACTCACTGTGTTTATATTTTCTCATCTTCAAAATGGTAATAACAAATCACCAATGTTGTTGGTCTTTTGTATAAATGGAAAGGAATTCATATGCAAGAAGTACTTACAACACTGTTACATACGTAGCAGGGGCTATATAGTTGTCCAGTCTTGTTGTGTTGTTGTTGATATAAATGAAAACTGAGTAATGAGTTGGTACTAGTCTCTAAAAAAAAAAAAACTGGGAAGAATTTTGTGTAAATAATCTCAGAATGGTAAATACTTTTTTTAGCACTGAACTAAATTGTTTTTAAAAGGTTGGTATGTTGGACTACATTTTTTATAGACTGCAAGGAAAAATACCATAAACAAAATAAAAGAATAAATGAAAAACTGAAGTACTATTTGATTTAATATATAAAATAAACATTAAAAACATAAAAACATTAAAAAATTAAAACCACATTAATAAAATGATGGTTATCAAATATAATGTACTTTCAAATATATGCATTTATAAAGAAGAGCCCTGTTGGGATAATATGGATAATATTTATAAATAGATCATTCACAAAAGTGTTAATTTACAAAAAACTATTACTCTTATACATATTAAGATAAATGTCAATTAAAATTGAAGCATTTACTGATTAGATTGGAAAAGAGGACCTGGTTTGATAGCACACACTGGATTGGTGAGTGCATGGAGACACACTGTCATAAATAATTGATGTCATTGTACACCTTTGTGACATCATTGGAGGAATTTGGGAATGCCCATTACAGTGAAAAGTACACATACAGCTTGATCTAGGAGTTCCAGTGTGGGGAATGGTTTTAATCAGGAGTGCGTAACATATCAGCTGTGCCTTGCTTTACTCAGCGTGATTCCTGGAAGCTCCACACAACGCCTGCTACTCACATCTCATGGGTTGGGGTGATGTCCAGATGGGCGTGCCTACCTTCTGGGGAATGTGGGCAGGTGGAGATTTTTATCTGGACACATTGCTTTTCTGAGTATAATTGGTATTACATATGGTTTCTGATATAGATACATAAAAAGAATAGTAGGAGCATAGTAGGTGTTGTACAAAAAAGTGAGGTTGTATATGTGTATATATACACACACACACATACACTTTTGTATGTGTATATACATATATATATTGTTTGAAAGGGACAAAAAAATCTTGGTAATAACGTTTGTCTTTTCATGAACACTATATTAATAATATGCATATGATATAATAAATTACATATTACTAATAATACACATCATATATTAAAACTTATATATTAATAAATGCAACATATATTAAATACATATATCAATTCATATCACATTATATGCCCATGTTGCAGGTATTAATATGCAATATGTATTACATATTACATACATTTTGAACTATTGTGTATATGTATATGTTACATATTTTATATAATTCACACATATGTGTACATGTTGAATACATACTTAACCATACATGCAAATTTCAGTATACTTAATTATACACATTTACTCTATTACAATGGACTCAATGAGTTAATATATGAGAAGACACTTCGGTAAAATGAAAAATAAGTAAATAGAGCAACCTAAATAATTAAGTTATTCAATGAAACATACGTGTTTTTCTTCAAAACTTGCTTCAAAGTCCAATTGAAATAAAATTCAGTGTGTCTGAAAGTTTCAAATAAAAACAAGGTCAACCAAATTTCTTTACACATCAACCTCATCCAGACAAAGCCATAAGCACCAGCGACAGAACTTGTCTGAAAGCAAAAGCATTTTAATTGGTGTATAATAAACATTAAAAGCTCTCCCAAGTGGAAATGCCTTGATTAAGAAAGCCACACTTATTAATCAGCGTCTGGATTTAAATGTTGACTATGCATCACTTCCCTTCTTTGGTTTTCACAATATTTTCTGATTTTTCTTATTGCTTTTTTTTTTAAGTGTATCTGACTCTCCCTTCAAATCAAGGTGGAAACTGGAATTGAAACCTGATGTTACCTTTGTGGGTAAAGTAGAAATGTCCACACATAGTGGTTCAGATTTTTATGCATGGAAATTTTTCCTCAATGGCAAAATCTAAGGGGTCAAAGATCATCTTGGGATTAATATTTGCAACAAAATTATAATGTTTCACCCTTTCTGAATTCTCTAAACCATTGTTTAAATCTGAACGTGAATAAGGTCCTGTTCCCATGGATAGTGCAACAGGCAGAGAGATTCTGTTTCTATTCTGTTCTCATCTTCTATCTGGGATAGTTCAAGGCCCTAATAAGCTCTAGGAATACAAAGATAAAGAAGACACTGTTTTGGTGCTAGTGGATCCGGCATAACCGTAAATGTAGGGGGAAATTAACTTGGTAGAATGAGTAACCGGATTGCCTCAAAATCAGATTGAAATGATGGATTTACCAAATTTTAGCCACGTAAACTTGAATATGTTCATCTCTCTGAAAGACTTACTTCCCTTGTCTTTGAAATAAGAATAATTCTCTAAGATGTCTTTATAAACATGAAGCAAGAAATTGATTAGAAAGCATCTGAACTCATGTCTGACACATGACATTGCATCAATGAGCATTTTTTTTCCTTGTCCCTAAAACCCACATGTTAAACTAATACAGGTGCAAGGAAGACGGTGTTCATAACTCTGTGAGGCATTGGAACGGGGCGTGCTGATTTAGCCAATCATGAAGAGTTTGGGTAGTTGGCAAATTCATGATTAGGATGTAAACTAACAAGGTATACTGTGACTCAATTCTAAAGAACTTTTTAAGTCAAGAGTAAACAGTGATATGCAATAGGAACTAGTTAAAGAAAACATAGAGCATGAGTGTTTTTGTTTGTTTGTTTGTTTGTTTAAGAAAGATAATTCTTGGAGCCATGTTGAATGTGGAGTTATGAGGTTGACTAAGGAGAGAAGATAGTTAATGATAGTTAATGATAGTCTATCCATTTGTCATGAATTGATATGTATCCCTCAGAAATGATATGTTGTATTCTTAAACCCCAGTACCTGTGAATGTGACCTCTTTTGGAAATAGGGTCTTTGCAGATGTAATTAAGATATAAATTAAGATGCGGTCACCCTGAAGTAAGATAGGACCTTAATCCAGCAAGACTGGTGTCCTTCTAAGATGAGAACAAGAGATCCAGGAGCAGGAACATAGGGAGGAGAAGACCATGTGAAGACACAGACACTCAGTAATCATGGGGGTAGAGGTTGGCGTGATGCAGCCACAGAAGCTGGAAGAGTCAAGGAAGGTCCCCCACCACCCCCAGATCCTCCAGAGAGAACACAGCCCTGCTGCCACCTTAAATTCTGACTTCTGGCCTCCTGAACTGTGAGAGAAAAAGAAAAAATTGTGTTTCTGATGCCACCCAGTTTGTTAAATGTTGTTACAGTAGCTCTAGGAACCTAATATAGATTGTGATAATATTTCAGGCTAGACCGATGGAATGAACAAAACGAATATCAACATGTGGGAATAAAGAACAAGGAATGGTCTCAGTAAATAGCCAGAATTTAGAAAATCTGAGTCAAAGAGAGCAGAAAAGGGCAAGGCTGACGCTGAAGTCTCTCCCTACAAGGAATGGGTGAATAATGCTAACTTTAATCAATTTGTTGAATACTGGGAGGAGAGAAGATTTGGGGAATTAATGAGTTCATTGTTGATCATAAATTTGAGCTCTTTGCAGGGAAATTAGGAGGAAAAAGCCAGAAATGGAGACAACAAAGAGCCCTTAGGTGAAGCAGGCAAAATGGTGCATCACAGAACGCGACCTGCAAAATCAAGAGAGAAGGAACTTCCATGAGAACAGGTGAGCAACAATTCCAAATGCATGCTCTCACGTTGGAGAGAGCTACATCTGATGGGCAGACCATGCAAGGTCCACCTGACATTGCCATTCTGGTACGAAGCAGAATTCAGAAGTGAATTTAGGTTTTCACACTCCTATTGCAGGTTTTGATGACAGCTCAAACCTAAATTGACTGCCAGGGAGGACCTCTACCAGAATATAAAATCTCTAACAAAGAGGAGCTTTAGAAATCACTGTCTCTCCTAGAGTCAATCATTCAACCCTGCCTGATCAAACACATTTGATGACGGAAACTTTGCCTCGTGATAAAAATCCTAGCTCTTTCTCATGCATTTCAACGTTCCCTGGAGACGTTACCTTCTAGGTATGTTTTCATTGAAGTCTGCACACTCCTTGGTGGACCGAAAAGAAGGTTGGCCATTTATTACCTACTATTTGCCTAGTTCTGAGTTGGGTGTTCTAGGAAACCATTGGTCCTCTGCTAGGTACAACCATTGCCCCAGTTTTCCATGTGAGGAAGAAGGTGATGTGATTTTTCAAGGTCATGCAAAGTGTAGTTGGTGCACGTGGTCTTTGAAACCAAGCCCTTGTCCATTCTAATTTTCATTCTTCTGTATTTGTGGCTTACACCCAATGCTTCCATGCATTTTCTAGATTACTGTCAATGTAAAGTTGTTTTAGGGGTAGATCAGGGCTTTCTTTGACATAAGTAGTATTAATATATTTTGCTGTCCTTTGGTATATTTCTTAAAGGGAGCAAAGAGCATCCTGCCCCTTCCAGCTTCATCTACCAACTTAACATAATGAGTACATGTCCCTCTTTTTTTGACAACTGTCCAACTCCCTAAGACCTCTGCTTGTGTTTCAGTATTTGACATTGTCTTGAAACTCCTTTGAGTTTCAAGAGTCCTGAATTATTCTCCAGAGAAGCAGTGCTACTTGTTTTCCTGTGAGTGCCAGAAATAATATAAACCAGACACCATGAATAATACATGAGCTCTGATTTCACATCAGGGTTATTTCTGGCACCGAGTGTCTGTCTGCAAATAGCATATTAAGAGCAGGCACCGTATTTTTTTTTATGGTGATACAATGATAAAAATAATGGACTGGTATTCAGCCTTGGAGATTCTGGCTTGAATGTATTGTGCCTACATCTATCTAATACTTTTAAAAACATAGACTTGAGGAGTTTTAGTGGTTTGGCAGGTAGAACCCCAGCTCTCTTCTTTTTTGTGGATTTTATTGTCTTTATTTACATAGAAAGTGTGGATGATTTCTACACAGTTCTGCAGGTGGCAGTCTGACTGCGGGGTAGGTGATTGAATAGGAATGAAATCCCTTAAAGACCTTCGTGCCTTCTGCAGCAGCTTTCATTATTGAATGCAACCACTGCTCCTAGAAATTGCCATGACTTAATGACCTATTCTTTGTGATAGCTTAGTTTGCACTACAGCGAGAGGTATTTTCCCATGAGAAGTTTAAGCATTTAGCAGTCCTATGGGCAGGAAAGATATTGGGTTGCCTACAAAGCTTACGGGTTGATATTCTAACATCTTTCTGTTCAAATACACATTCAAATTACAAGAAGAATATAAAGGCCGGGCATCGGCAGGGATAAACCACACGGAGCTGAAAGTTGGCCAATGTCATACAATGCAGCCTTCCGCGAATATTGGAATATCCTCTCTCTCCGTTCCTGAGAATTCTTTTGAATCTATGAAAAGCTCTAGTTCTCCTGAGCTTGCTATATTAGGGACTCATCCCATGCATGGTAACAGCTTTAATTTTGAAGTCTTCACTTTCTTCGAGGTTTGATGGAGAGATTTCTTCCTGCAATGTTGAGACAAGGAAACCATAGTTTGTTGCACTGAAACTGGGTTTCGGAGGTGCAGTTTTGACTCTCACATGACTCTCTCTTACTCAGAAACATTTAGTATCTGTTCACTTGAAGGCACAAAGCCACAGATGAGTGAGTCTGAATTCTTTTCCTGAAGGAGGTTTCCGACTGTAAGACTGTAAGAATTTTGCAGTGGACCCAGGGAAAAGGGAACTTTCTGGTAGTAAAATCAAACCAGAGAGAACGGTTGGGCTCTTTAGGAATCTGGAAGCAGATTGGAATGGATGGAGTGTCCCCAACATGAACCTCAAGGAAGGCAAGAAGACTCAAGACCCCAAAGTGGGTCAGGTACCAGAACGTGTTGGCTTTTGTATATACAAGATGAGACAAAGTTTGGACTTTCTCCTCTGGGCAGCAGGGGGCTGGCCTGGGAAGGGGTGTGTTAAGGTAAAAAGCTCACTAGGTGTTCACGGTGCAGGTAGAGAAAGATTTCTCACGCAGAGATTAGGATATATAAAAGGAAAAACTTTAGTTTATCTTCTCGGGGGGCGGAGGGGAAGAGAGCAGGGAGCCGGCGTGGCATCCCAAAGAAAGAGAAGGCAGTGCCAGCACTGAGGCCAAGTTGGGGACAAGGAGGAAGAAAAGTTGTGATGGCTGTTAGTTGATAACAAAAGTGGCAGCAGGATGTCAAAGTCCAAGAGTCGGTTTCCCCGCCTTTCCCTGGAGACAGGATTATCAAGGGAGATGTGACTCTGACCTAGAGATACGGCTGAGGCTGTAGCTTGTTCTCCTGCTGTTTACTCAGGAACTCTGTAAAAGCAGATTCTCGAAAGACAATTTTGAAAGGGAGAGATTTACATCTCTTTTCTGTCCATGCAGCTCTTTTCGGAAGCTGTGCGAGACAGAACTCCTGCAGGGTGCCTGTTAGTGAGAGAACTCGGTGGCATTGATCTTTATCTGTTCCTGGGGAAATGGTGGGATTAGTTATATTCCTGTTCTTTCTGCAAGTATTTTTGCAAGTTATTTTTTTGCCACCAGTACGCCCCTTTCAGGTGGCAGGCAGGCGGGGTAAAGTGCATGAGCAGTATTTTCAGGAAGGGGCATTCTTCAAGTATTGACGAGGTCTTGATCAATTGTGATGGTAAAGGAAAAGAGAGGACGTAAATTAGGAAAGGTAGGAGACCTGAGGATTCACAGGATTTGGTGCCCAAATAAATGGGTATGGAACAAGGAGGGAGGAGTCTCTGCTGAGGTTTGACCTTGGATTCCAGAATGGGTTAAGAAATTGTATTACAACTACAAAACCCTGAAGAAAGAGAAAGCCTTGGGCAAACAGAAGAGAGATGATTCTTGTTTCAGAAATGTTAATTTGAGATGGTTTCAATCCTTTATCGGGGTCTAACTTTGCTCTGAAGCTCCAGAGAGAAATTGTGGATGAATGGTGTGAATAATGACCTAGCTAGTGCGTTAGTTTCCTGTGGCTGCTGTAATGAATTGCCATCAACTGAGTGGTTCAAAATCTAGGTGCCTTTGGAGTCACTGTCTCAGGAGGCAAGAGCGGAGGAGCCTTCATGCATCCTGCAATTTCTGCTCCGTGTTCCCTGGCTTGTGGTTGCATCGCTCCAGTCTCTGCCTCCATTTCTTCATGGACTTTCCCCGCATGTGTCTGTGTCCTCTCCATTTTTTAAATAAGAACACCAGACGTTGGGTTTAGGGTCCATGAGTTCACCTCAAGATCCTCATTAGTTATATCTGCAAAGACTCTTTTTCCAAGTAAGGTCGTTTATGGCGTTCCAGGTGGACGTGACTTTTAAAGGTCGTTTATGGCGTTCCAGGTGGACGTGACTTTTTTTTGTGTGGGAAGAGCATCACATGGGCATTATTCGATCCAGGATGGCTACAGAGAGGCAAAGCTGAAGTCACGAGAGCAGATAAGATTAATCAGAGGCAAAAATGCAGTGAATGAGGGATTGAGGCACCAAAGATGCCCAGGAGAATATAAATAATTGATGGGAAGACCAACATGGGTGAACTTCAAAGGAGACAGGAGCATCTTTCACGCGCTAGGAGGAAACCAGGAGAGAGAGATTTTCAGAAGCACAGAAGAGGATGGCTTCAAAAAGATGATGGGGTTAATAATCCAGAGGTTACTGCCCTAGAAAAGGCAGGAAAAGGGGGAAACTATTGGAGTAGGGAAATATCAGGACTCAAGGTCTGTTGGTTAGTGCATATTCAGGGAGTGGTTCTGGAACACACCGGGCAACCTCATCGGAGTGGTTTTAAAGTGAGTGTCAGATGAGTTGTTTGAAGTAGCATTTAGAAATTCTTGTCTCCACCACAGCTCCGTGAAAATGACAGAGAGGAAAGGACAGATCCAGTCAAAGGGTATTTCTTATTTCTTTCGGCTTTTGCCTGGATTTAATGTAAATGACTATTCTTTAAATAAAGATGGCCCAGCTGGTGTTAAACACGCAACTTGAGATGGTTTGGAACCGGTAGGAACGATTGCAGGATAGCAACTTCTGTTCACCTGTAAAGAGCGATTTGGCAGCACATTAAATGGAAGTCCTGAGACGTTTTATAAAATAGTTGAAGTTGGTCTCCCTTGCCATTCTCGTCATGATATATTGGAACATATATTTGCAAAAACAAAAAACAAACAAACAAACAAACAAAAACCAGGAATAATATTGTGCAAGACTTCTCTTTAGTTCTGTACAATAAATTATTATAAATAGGATGTGAGTTATGACTGCACATTTATATACAATATACACAAGGGCTAAAGGAAGATAGATGTGTTATTATACCTAGATATATCATTTTTGCAACAAAAGTCGAAGCCCATTTTTTTCAGGTATATTTCTTTCTATAACAAATAAATTTCTTTACATGGGCCCTGAAATGTGTTGCTTTTGTGCCTAAGACATCCTATTAGTCCATTATTCTGTTTTTCCCCCATTTTGTTGGTTTCAAAATTAGACTAGTGCTTTTTAAAAATAGCAAGTTTTGTGAGATTGGTATTTTTAATCTTTCTGATGCTTCTCTGTTTCTCTTGTTTTTCATTTCTGACCTTACCCATGCATTTGTGGACTAAAACCCATTTTGAAAGCAGACAAACTCAATTTTGTTGTGGTGGTCCAAAGGGGGGTGATGTTTAATGAGAAAGGCAAAGATGGCTTTGAAGGGCAACCTTGTCACCACTTCCTCTCAATGCTATGATTACAGATTTGTATCTCAGCAATAAAGCCACATAAGAGACCTAGTGAATAAATAGAACATTTGAAACATAAAGCAGTACCAGCTTTGAAAGCCTGTATCATATATATCAGAATCATCTACCTGTGTAATTCAGTGTACCAATATCAGCATAAAAAAAATGAAAGTTTAGATTTCTGTGTAATGGGGCCTCGCTGTGTTCCCCAGGCTGGCTTTGAATGCCTGGGCTCAAGCTATTCACCTTCGTCCAAGCAGCCAAGACTACATGTGCATGCCACTGTGTCCAGCTGAAAACAAACCTGAAAGTTCACTGAGCTTCAAAAATATTGTGGGTTTTTAACAGTCTCCTGCCCTACAAGTGTCCACAGCTCAAGGGACTTTTGTGTAACAACATCTGTCTCAATGTGGAGTTACTCCTTAAATCCAGGAGGATTTTAATCTATGTTTTAGACTGTTGTGTATCTTATTAATAGCACTGATTTGTAATAACTTTTAAGTAGCCTATAAAGATTATTTTTTAAAAAGCAAGGCAGAGAGTAGACCAAGAATACAAAATTGTCAATGCCATTTTAAAATTAAGCTTACTTCTCCAAAATTTGGCAAGGGAAAAATACTAGAAAGTAATGAAATATATATCTGAAGGTAACAAGAGCAATTTCAAGTTGTAATCATTTGTCATCTACCACTGAAGTTAAGATAATATTTTGTTTTTAATCGTTTATCTAAAACCTACAATGGGCTGTATGTTTTTGTTCCAGAGTCCATCTGGGGGATGTCTATTTTAAACTTATTTTCAGAATAAAAGTTCAGAAAAGCACTCACTTATAGTTAAGCGGGCATTTCTATTTAAACACAATCAAAATGAAAATTTAAAATTATTAAAAATGTTCAAAAATATAATTATTGCCACATGTTTGCTTTTGATTTCTAATTGATGTTTTATACATTGTGACCAGCTATTTAAACAGATCACCTGAATTATTTTATAATTGATCTCCAGGACCTAGTTTATTTAGTCAGCCTAAATGTAGCTCATTCAGTGAGACTTGATTCGTAAATCAGAGTGTACGTTGTTACTTAGAGAGGGCAAACCTTTTTTTAACAACCAAAAAGGCACATTTCATTAAAGAGACATGAAGAAAGATTATCAATGTTTCATCTATTGTAGACGTAAATTAACTGTAATAATAATTTTTAAACTAAAGTAGACTTCTTAAAGTGAAAAGACACTTGAAGTAAAGTGTCCATTCAGGTACAGAAGAAACAATTTCTAATAAAGGAAATTGTTTATTAAACCATCTTAATGTCACGATGCCTGGATGATAGGATAAGACATTACTTGGTACAGAAACAGAGGGAGAAGTTATATGATACAATAAAAAGATAAAATGGAAACTTGTTATGGTTTCTTTTTTGTTTTTAATGTGTGGAGATTTGGAAATGAATTTACAAATAGAAACGAGTATATAATGTGCATGAATTTAAAATGGGGACAAGTTTTCTCAGAGCCCATCACGGGGAGTCTTAATTGTGGTGCCCAATTAATTACATTTAATTATGTCTGTATTTATTGGTGCTTAATGGGGTCACTTGTGCATCTCATAGAATTATGAGTTTAATTACTGATCTGTCATCTTCTGTATAAAACAAATTATGTGTCATCTAATCAAAATACTTAAAAAGGGAGAATGCATACAAATAATTTAACATATGTATTATATAATGGACCATGTGTTTCTTTTGGAGAGGTTCTGTCTATATTTCAGGGAATTTATTTTCCCCATATTGGGTGCTGATGAGGTTAATGATTTAGTGTACTAATTCAAGAAATTTGGCCTAACATGTATGCAAAGAAAAACTATGTCATATTCATCTCTGATTAACATCTTTCTCTAAGCTTTAGGTGTTAAACATTTGAACATTTAAATGTGAATATTCTTGGAAAGTATAAAATGATCATGTATAAAAACAACTCATGTTTTAATTTGAATCATTGATTTGGATAACAGAAATATATAGAAAAATTATAGCCATGAATATAATTGTTCAAATATATAATAAAAAACAAAGTGTCATTCATGAGAGCAATGTTGTTATATATATAGAAACATGTTTATCAGGAAATATATATATATGTGTGTGTGTGTATATATATATATATATATATATATATATATAAACTAAGAGGAAGAAGAGAAATTCAAAACTACTCATTTATACAGAGAGACCTAAAAAGTCCACTTCAATGGGTAGCATGACCCATTTTATTCTTCAAATAAAATAAAGGTATTTATGTTGGATACTGGTGGTTTCCAACTTGACAATCATCCCAAATACTTTTATCTCATCCATTGCTCATTTTTAGGATGCAGAAGTTCAGAACTAGTGTTGCACATGAATTTACCCTATGACCAAGCAAAACTACTCCAAGAAAAGTGAAAGTATTCACTCAAAAATTGTACATATTAATAAACGTTTATAGAAGCATTATCCATAAAAGCCAAAAAATGAAAAGAACCCAAGTGTTTACTGATGGATAAATGGTCAGACAAAAGATGACATAGTCACGTGATGGAATATAATTCTGCTACAAACAGTACTAATACAAACTGCAACATGAATGAACCTTGCAAACATTATACGAAGGGAAAAAAGAGTCACAAAAGACCGCATATTGCATGATTCTGTTTATATGAAATGTCCAGAAGAGGCAAATCCATAGACGGTAAGTAGATTAGTGATTACCAGGGCCTGGGGGGAAGGAAAATAAACAGGGATTAACTGCTCATGGTTATTGGTTTTATTTTTGGGGTGATGAAAAATGTTCTGGAACTAGATGGTGGTTTTGGTTGCACAACTTTGTGAATATACTAAAAGCTACTGAATTGCACATTTTAAAATGGTGAAATTTATGGTATGTGAGACACATCTCACTTTGAAAACATGTGATGAGAGAACAGTCGAGGTATATTAAGTTGAAGTGTTCTAAATCCATGCAAGGTCAGGGAAGTGGAAAAGATTACTGATTTATATTGGCATCATTAACTAGAGAAGGCATATTTTAATCTCAAGAATATCTGATTAAAGAATGGTAAAATCCTGTGAAACAATCTAATAAATGGCTGTAAAAATGGGAATATGAATTTTAATAAGATAACAACATTATTAATAGAAGATATGACCCAGTAGGAAAAAAAGAAGAGGCAAGAAAAAACAAATAATAATACAGCATGCTTAGTTTAAATATATTATTAATTGTATTAGATGTTAATGCTCTAAATATTTCAATATTTATTAAAATAGAAATATTTTCAGATTAGAATAAAAACAAAATTCAATTATATGCTGTTTAATATAGAAATATATTAAGCATAAGGGTAATGCAACATTTTAAGTAGAAGAATATAAATAAAGTGTGGTTAATGTCATGTAAACATTAGCCAAAGCAGGTTGGTATAACTATTTTAATGTCATTCTATGTAGACTTGAAAGCAGATTGTCAGAAAAATGAGAAGATTTCATAAGGAAATCCAGCAGAGACATAACAATTTTAATTCATGTATATGTAAATGACAAATTTCAAAAAAATAAAATTTACAGAAATGAAGGAAAAGATAGGTACATCCAAAATCAGAGTGAGTGATTTTAACACACGGGCCACAGAAACTGATACAAATCAGGCAAAAAAAACCCCAAAAACTTCAAAAATATTATCAACAAAATTGATCAAATTGAATGAAACAATTACTTAAACTATGCATTCTTTTTAAGAATATTCAGGATATTCACCTGATTTGATAATATACTGGAACATAATTCAACATTAAGCAATTTTCAAAGTGTGGAATTTTACAGTGAATGGTCTCTGGTCTCAGGAAAATTAAATCAGAAATTAAGGAGACAATCAAAACAAAATATCCAATTATTTGAAAATTAAGCAGTACATTTCCAATTAACTTATTGGACAAAGAAGAAATAACAATGTGAATTAGAAAAAAAATGTTGAACTATGTAATAATAAAAATACAATGTGTCAATGCAGGTGTTACAGAGCTCCGAATGAATTTAATGAAAATGTATGGATGCTAGTGCATGTGTCAGAAAAAGAGAAGTCAAAAAACCATTATGAGTTATCTATTTCATGCATGTGGCAAAAATATCCAGCAAATATAATCAAAAGAATGCAAAAAAGAAAATATATATTATAATTCAGAGGTGATATTAAACAAATAAAAAGTACAAATAATAGTGGGATCAGCAGTGTTGTAAGTTATTTCTTTGCCAAGACTAATATAATTTATAAACTTCTTATGAAAATATCCCAGCATAGACTAGAGATTATCCCCTAAATACATTAAGAAACCAAAGGCAACATCATTATACATTAAACAACATTAAAAGAATTCCATGTACAAATTTATGCTAATTTAACAAAAATGTAGATGGCATTGACAAATTCTTTTAAAATATTGCAAAAATTAACAATTGAAGAATAGAAATTCAATAGCCCCTATTAACTTTTAAACCGTTCACTATTTTTAAAACTCGCACAAAAGAAACTCTAGACACAATGGATACAACAGTGATTTCATCCTAGAATTGCGTGAAGAAACACCTCAACACTAATAAACTTGCAGAGAATAAAAAGAAAGATAAATTTTTTTTCCCACTCATTTTATGGAGACAGCTGTATTCTAATATCAAATCTGGAAATGACATTAAATAAAATTTCTATCATGTCCATACAGGCAAATACTACAGATCAAATATTAGCAAACTAAATCCAGTGGTATATAAAAGGAATAATTCGTCTTGTTTAAGTGAGGTTTCTTCCAGGAATGCAAAGTTGATTTAACATTTGAAAATTCTCCATATGATTTCTCTACACTACGCAAGAAATAAAACAATTAGATGATCATTTTTACAGTTCAGATAAAGCACTTGATAGCATCCATCATTTAACAAAAGCTGAGAATATGAGAAAACTTTTCATCTGACAAATTGTATTTCTAATACTTGTACAGCTAAAATTATTCTTTATAATGTATCATTGGGAGCTCTTCCATGAATATCTGAAATGACACAGGGATATCGGCTACCATAATTTTATTATATCTATTTATCCTGTCCTGGAGATATTTTGGGGGGGGGCTTTTTAAGGTTTTATTTTGTTTTTAATGGACACATAATAATTGACCATATTTATGGGGCAGAGTGTGATATTTTGATACATTTGTATATTTGTGTAATGATCAAATCAGAGTAATTAGCATATCCATCACCTCAAACATTTGCCATTTCTTTGAGTGAGAACATTCAAAATTCTCTTATCTAGACATTTTGCCTTTATTTTTTTATTTTTATTTTTTTTGAGACAGAGTCTTGCACTGGCGCTCCAGGTAGAGTTCAGTGGCGTCATTATAGCTCATTGCAGCCTCAAACTCCTGGGCTCAGGCGATCCTCCTGCCTCGGCCTCCCGAGTAGCTGGGAATATAGGCTCACGCCACCATGTCCGGCTAATTTTTCCTATTTGTAGTAGAGACAGGTTCTTGCTCTTGCTCAGTCTGGTCTCGAACTCCTGAGCTCAAGGGATCCTCCCACCTTGGCCTCCCAGAGTCCTAGGATTACAGGTGCGGATCACCTCACCCGGTCCCTAGACGCTTTGAAGTACCCATACACTTATATATTGTTGTTGACCATAGTGACCATACTGTACAATAGACCACCAGAATTTATTTTTTCTCTCTGATTGTGACTTTGAACCCAGTTACCAACATATTTGATAATAGTCACAACAAAGTGACTATAATCAACAAAAAGTTAGGTTATACTTTAAAATAACTAAAACAGTGGAATTGGAATGTTCCCAACACAAAGAAATGATAAATACATGAGGTAGTGGATGCCCCAATTACCCTGATTTGATTGATTCACATCATATGCCTGTACCTAAACATTACATGTACCCTATAAAGATATACAACTATTATGATTCCCCAGATTCAATCTAATAAAATTTTATTCCTTTCCATAAACACGATTTATTATATATATTATTACTAAATCTGATGTAATTCCTATACCTTTGTAATATGTTTTAAATAAGTTCACAAATCAAAAAAGAATTGCAGTAGGTGATATGCATTTACTTTTGGATCAGAAAATACAGTTACTGTTTCAGAATGATTTCAAAAAATATATATATGAAAAATTTCATTAATTTACTTATTAGAAGTTAGTTAAAATTTTCTCTTCTCTGTCTTCTCAAAATTCTTCATGTAAAATTTATTGGAAAAAATGAATGATTCCAACATTCATCACAGGATGTTTAAGTGAATTTACTTAATCATGCCTCCTTAGTAGTAATTTACATTTGCTTATCTTGAAAATATACCCGATATATTTAAAAGTTCTTTCCTGATTAAGTTTGTGAAAATGGTAACAAATTCATGCCCTTTACTTTA
Organism: Daubentonia madagascariensis; assembly: GCA_023783475.1. NCBI lineage: Eukaryota > Metazoa > Chordata > Mammalia > Primates > Daubentoniidae > Daubentonia > Daubentonia madagascariensis. The sequence continues at coordinate 2,194,660 of JAKFHU010001178.1, read as the reverse complement.
TATCCCATCAAAATTAGCAATATTCATTTATCTCTTAACCTGTCATTTCTTTGTAGTGTGACTTCAATTTTGCTGGAAACTTTTGCAAAAAGTAAGTAAGTGGTATAATCTTCATTCACTTTTAACAACAGGTTCAACCACACCACTCAAATAAACAAAAAAGCTTTCATTTTGAAGAGTTGGTGTGGGAACATGAAATGATAGTATCCTTTTACTTCCTCTTAAAAATAGCAATGTTTCCAATATCAAATAAACTGTTATAGTTACATTGTATCCATATGGGCGATGGCAGATAGAACTTATTTTTTTTGGTAGAGAATTTAAATTGGTGGATGGAATTTTTCGTAGGAGCCTATTAAAGTCAAAATAAACTTGGCCTAAGAGGCATTTAATAAATGTAGCCACATGATTATTTTATTTTATTGAGTGCTTAGCTTATGAATATTACTTTAGACATTAGTGGCAAGATCAAAAGAGAAAAAATTTTAATCTATTTTCTTTTCCCATAAACATTTGCTATCCATTCAGGCATAGGTTAGCAATTTTTTTTCTTTGAAGAGCCAAAGAGCAAATATTTTAGACACTGTGCATAAATGCAATGCCCGAGATTTTGCAAGCAATTGTTCTTTCTGAAGGTCTAGTAGTTTTATTTTGTTTATTTGTTTGTTTGTTTTACATTTTAGATTGTCCAAATCATTCTTAACTCGCAGGCAATACTGTTGCTCTGACACTTGTTTGCCAACTGGAACACGCACAGTGAAATGAATAAAGTTGAAAGTGCTTACAACAAATGGACATCCTTCATCTATGGTTAGAGATGGAATTATCCATAATCTAGGTACCATAGCAAGAGAATTAACAACAAAGAAGGGGCGGAAGAAGGACTTCCTTTCTCTTTTAATTTAAAGAAGGTTTTCTGCAAGCTTCTCCCTGGGCATTTAGTTTCACTCCTTGCGAGAAGTTAGTCCCATGACCTTAGGCAGCAGCAAGGAAGACATGAATGTGTGGCCCTCGTTTTGAACGGCCATAGGCCCAGTCACAAAAACCGTTTCGTTTGTTTGTTTTTAAGGGAAAATGCAGAATGCACATTTATGCGACACACACCAAAAAAACCCTGACTCAGAAATCATGATTTGCATTCCCATATCTGTTCTGCCTTTCAAACTTGCATTTGTTTGATAATAAATTTCTTATAATGGAGTATCAAATATCTAATAATGTTTTGCCACATTTTCTGCACAGGGAGATGGTGTTCAACAGCTGGTGTTTGAGAATGGGCACTCGTTTGATATTCTTCCTTGGTTTGCAGGGTTTTTTTTTTTTTTTTTGGTTTTAGATTTCTTTTTCTTTTTTTTTTCTCAGCCAGACAGAGTGTATCAAAGAATCCTTTATTTGTATTATCACCTTTTCTTGGTGTTATCTCTTTCTGCTTCCTTGCTGTCCTTATCTTTTCCTTGCAAACTTAAGCAAAATGCAATATATTTTCCTTTTCCAACTGTTGTGTTCACTGCTATCTACCTTAAGCTATCACTTAAGCTATCTTTCTTTGAATGAGATTTCAGCTTTAGGATAAAAGAAAAACATGGGCCTGTCTGATTTCTTTGCTATGATCTAGTTGGGGCAGACTGACATCTCTTAATTTCCATAACCTTTCAAACAATCTCATCTGGGCTTATTGCACAGTAAACAATCTGTTACAGATAGGAATAAGATGCTAGAGGGTTGTTGTTATGAATTTCATGTACCCTGTACTGCACCCTTTAACCAAATCTCACATAATAACTGTGGGGAACAGTCCATGACTTCAGCTAATGCCAATTTTATTTCCTTAAGTCCAAAATGGATGCAGGAAGATAGATGTTATGTCTCATCTTCCATTCCAAAAAGGCTCTAAAACCCATTATTTTGGCTTTTACTATTAATTATTATTATTATTTACCAAATCTGGTGTCAGGACTGCCATTGTTCATAATGGAAAAGAAAATAAAGGCTAGAATTAGAATATGGATGCAGAACACTCCCTTCTGAGTCTAATACCATGTTTCAGTTACTAGATTTCTTTAACCCATTTGTGTGTTTGCAGGGAATTGCAAAAACTGTGACCACTTTTAATTTTATGTTTCTGTTTCTCATCCTGTTGATCAAATCCTGATGGAAACAATTGGAGCTGACAGTCCTCTTTACAGTTTGATTGATTACTTTCTAATTCCCTTTTTATATCATTTACTAATCAGGTTTAATTTCTAAAAGCCAGGTGAAGAGAAGGATGTTGTCTATACAGCATGCCAAGCTAACATTTTTCTCATGTATTATTTCTCCTAGAACTGTGATCCCCAACTCTGGGGCTGCAGATCAGTATTAGTCCGTGGCCTGTGAGGAACCAGGCTGCACAGCAGGAGGTGACCAGCATGTGAGGCAGCAAAACTTTATCTGTATTTACAGCTGCTCCCCATCACTTGCATCACCACCTGAGCTCCACCTCCTGTCAGACCAGCAGCGGCATTAGATTCTCACAGGAGCACGGACCCTACTGCAAACTGTGCATGGAGGGATCTGGGTTGCGGCTCCTTGTGAGAATCTAATGCCTGATGATCTGAGATGGAACTGAGGTGGTGATGCTAGCGCTGGGGAGTGGCTGCAAATACAGATTATCATTAGCAGAGAGGTTTGACTGCACAATAAATGTCATGCACTTGAATCATCCCGAAACCATCCCCCCACCCTCACCCTGGTCCCTGGAAAAATTGTCTTCCATGAAACCTGTCCCTGGTGCCAAGAAGGTCAGGGACCAGTCCTCTGGAGTTTATGCAGAAGGGGTTGGACAGAGATTTCTTAATATACAAAATAAACACACAAAGATATTTGCCGTGCAGTTGAGAAAGAGAGAGAGAGGAAAACTCTGGGGTCAAAGATGGAAGAAGATTGGAATTTTTTTTTTCATTTATAAAAAATGAATTCCAATTCAGTATTGGAAATCAATTTGTTTATGTCATAGAGACCTGGCTTTCTACTCAATGTTGTTCTTCATCCACGCTGCAGGAATTCACCCCTGCTACCTCACAACACAGGTTGAATCCAGGGCTTACCTCCTACAAAAGTCATCACAGTGGGAAGGTTCACAGACTCTCTTGATTTCCAAGTTTCTGTGATTGATAAATAATCACCGGACTTTCTGAGTAAAGGGACACTGGAATGTCGCTCTTGGCTCAGTATGGACCTGCTTGGAGAAAGGTAGGGGAGGTGGTTTCTTCAAGAGTTCTGAGCAGGTTCCTCCACTAAATCATCATCCATAGGAAGATATGAAGGTTTAACTGCAGTTTTTTATTATTTATTTATTTATCTATTTATTTATTTATTTTTAGAGACAAGGTCTCTCCCTGTAGCCCAGGCTGAAGTGCGGTGGTGCAATCATACCTCGCTGTAGCCTCAAACTCCAGGGCTTAAGTGATCCTCCCGCCTCAGCCTCCTGAGTAGCTGGGCCGACAGGTGCACCACCATGCCTGGCTAATTTTTTTTTAAATTTTTTTTAGAGATGGGGTCTTGCTGTGTTGCCCAGGATGGTCTCAAACTCCTGGCCTCAAGCCATCCTCCTGCTCAGCCTCCCAAAGCACTGGGATTACGGGGCTAAGCCACCATGCCTACCCTGGCTGTGGTCTTTAAAAAAAAAAATATTCATGGATGAGTAATTCATGTACAATAACATCCACACTTAAAATTCACAATTAAAGAATGTGGAATATGAAAAATTCTGAGAAATCTATGTCAACATGTAAAAATCATCACAACCAAGCTGTAGACTATTTCCATTGTGCAAAAATATCGTACGTGTTTTCTGCCTGTCAATACAGGTCTCAAGTTTCTTCACGTCACTACTTTTTGTTTGTCAACCATTTCATATAAGTGGAATCATTCACTTCTGCTTGCTAAGCTTCATTTATTTAGCATAATATTTCTAAGTGCCATCCATGCCATTGTGGACCTGAGTAGTTTGATTTTTTTTTCTTAATTATTATTGTCATTGAGGAGTACTCCATGTCGTGGAAGTACCATCATATACTAACCAGTTGATGGACATTTGGGTTGTTTCTATTTTCTGCTTCTTGTGAAGTCAACTGGCATGGACATTCATGTGCTGGTCTTTGAGGAGAAGTATATTTTTATTTTTCTTGGATAAATAAATAGGAAAGGCATTCCAGGGTGGTATGTCAAGCATATACTGAACTTTACCAAAAAAAATTAGATTTTTTCCAAAATGGCTTCACAATATTACATTTCCAAATTGCAATGTACAAGAGTCCATTTCCACATTATCACCAACACTTGATTTGGTGTCTTTTTAATTTAAGCCCCTTCATTATGTGTGTAGGAGTAATTCACTGTTTAAATTTGCTCTTCCTAAAGACTAATGGTATCTATTACACTTTATATGTTCATTGGTTTTTGCATATATTCTTGGATAAAATGTCCAGTTAAATCCTTTAGCCATTTAATTTATTTTAATTGTGTTGTTTTTCTTCTTAGTGTTCATTTGTAAGAGTTCTTTACATACTCTGGTTAAAAAAAGGAAAAAAAATTATTTCCTCTGTTATGTACATTGTAAGTCTTTTCCTGTAATTTGTGGGTTAAGTCATCAAATTCTTAACACTATCTAAAAATTAAAATGTTTAAATTTTAATGAAATACAATCTACTGTTATTTTCTTTTGTGGCCCTTGTTTTTTTGTGCCCTACCTAGGAGGTGTTTTCTTAACCAAAGGTGATAAATAATTTCTATTATAAGAAATTATTTCTTACAGAAAAGTTATATTTTTGGCCCCTTTGTTTAAATGTTGCCATGTGCTATTCCTAGTCCAATTATTTTTTAGCAAATGTTTCTTATTCTTATTGTATGAATTTTTATTTTTATTCTTGTAATATATGGACTTACTCTGGTAGATTACTGAGCACTAAATCAACCTTATAGTCCTATAATAAGCCCCACTGGGCCAAGAGAAATGATCATTTTTATGCATTGCTGAATTCTATTTATTAATATTTTGTTAAGGATTTTTGTGCCTATGTTCACTGGGGATATTAAGTTGCAGTTTATTCTTATTATAACGTCTTTCTAAAACTATTGTAATAGTACTGGCCTCATACAATGAGCTGGAAAGTCTTTTTTTTTTAAAATCTTTTAGTTGATTTTGCATGCATTCACTATTATTTATTCCATAATTTTTTAAGTCTCATCTAATAAGCCATCTTTTCCTAAATATTTCTCTGGGGATACACTTTTTATTGAAAATAATTTGTCGACTATACAGAGGGCTATACAGGCTGTCTTGTTTTCTCTTTCATTCGTGAGCTTTGCCAATGTTCCCTAATTTATTTGTCTTTTCTTTTCTTTTTTTTTTTGACCAGAATAGCTAGAAATCCATCGATATTATTGAACTTTTCTAAAGAATCAGCTTTTGGGTTGATTGGTTTTGTCTATTATTGTTTGACTGCTTTGTCTCTCCTTGATTTTTGTTATCTTTATTATTTCTTTCTTTCCCTTTATTTTGGATTTAACATTCTCTTATTTCCCTGACTCTCGAAGTAGAACCTTAGATCATTTATTCAAGACCTTTCTTCTTTTTCAATACAAGCATTCAATGGTGCATTTCCCCCCTTTCTTTGGCTGCACGCCACCCATTGCAATGTGCACTGTGGTCATTCTCATTAAGTTCAAAATAAATCTTAAATTACAAATTCTACCCAGATGCACTAACTTTTATGAGAGCAATGACCAACGAAAAGAGAAAACCCCTCCTAAAATAACTGAAGAATAAAATCCAAAAAGGAAAAAAAAAAGATGCTAACACCTTGGTCATTTTCTGCAAACTGTTAACTCCAATTTTTGTGAAATAATTAATAACTAAATAGGTAAGTAAGCAAGTAAGTAAGTCAGGCAATCGATGAGGACTTTGTAGTCTTTAGAGAAAACAGACCGGGATCAGATTGGTGTCACGTTTATGCAGCACATTCATTAACCAACATAAACCGAGTGTTTGCAAACCACTTCTAATCTCACATTTTCACCTGGTATTTTCATGGCTGATATAGTCGAGGAACAGTCGGATAAATTATAAATTGGGGTTTCAAGATTGAATCTCGGTTTGAGTTCTGACACAAACAAAAGAAATATTTCTCTACTGGGTTCCTCTCTGCTTCATTTACTTCCCACAGTTTAGCGCAGATTAACGTGCACCAGAGGGATCGCGGTAATTACTCTCTCCCCTGCTGCGTTCTGTTATGCAAACAAATGCACTGGCTGGAAAAACTGAGAGCTGGGGCCAGTCTGACCCGACTTCAACTGCCCTGCTTCCTAATTTAAAACGTGCTGTGTAGGAAAACCAGCCAGGAGGCTAACACAGGAGCACCTTCTGCAGGTGTTTTTAAGCTATGTGCTTTATCTTCATTTATCTCTGAGTATTTTTGTTATTTAAATGTGAGATTTTCATTGAAAGGCATACCTTGATTTTAAAATTAGTTCAGTGAACACTTTCATAAGGCATTTATGTTTCTGCCCAAGCAGGTTCATTGCCCGCTGCTCAAGAGGAAGCCAACACGTCAAAACAGCAAGGTTTACTATAGAGAAAGAGTTGAATATCACGGGTGCCATGAGAGGAGAGGGGAGGAATTTCTCAAATCCATCATCTCTGAAAATTTGGGGAGAAAGGGTTTTTAAAGACACTTTGGCAGGCAAAAATCTAGGCAATTGGGTCTGCTAATTGGCTGGGTTCAGGAAGGAACCACAGGGTTGTAGAAATTGTCTTCTTTGCTGACCAGGTTCTTGGGTGGGAGTCACAGGACCAGTTGAGTCAGTTCCTTGGTATGGGCCACTGGAATGCAGAGCCTCAAAGATATCTCAGAAACTACCTTTAGGTTTTGTAAAGGTGATGTTATCTCCGGAGAAAGTTAAGAGTCTTTATGAGACCAGCTATGAGACTCCAGAGTAGCAATTACAGAGAAACAAAAGGGGAAGAGTGGCTGATTATTATCAAGCAAACAAGGGGGCAGTGCCTGGGTACTATCATTATTTTTAGCCAGGCCTGTTCCTTCACAAACTTTAAGGTCCTTACCACAGTTTTCACCTTGCACCCCTTTGTTGATTTGTAAAGGGCAGTATCATTTACACTAAATCCCTCCCTTTTTATGGTGGGTGGGGGAGGTAACCTGTGTTAGATTTTTAGACATTTTAATGAATTTATCAACCTATACACAGTTGTTACACTCTTGCCATACTTTCAATGTTGCAGTAATATTTCAGGTACAGATCTCTGAGAATGTGTAAGTAGTACTTGCTAGAAAGATAAGAAAGTGCTCATTGTCATTGTTATCAGGTGTTTGGCATGGAATTCACTTTCAAATGGTTTTAAAGTTCCTATGAATTCTTGGCTCATTTTTAATAGGCTCTGCTTCACATATTTAATTGAACTTCTTGCTTGGCTTGGCTCTAACAACAATTTGTGATTGGATCAGATTGATAGAAGCCTAATAAGTCTCAACATCGAAATATATTTTCCTCATATTTTCAAATTTCCTCTTTTTATATACAAGGTGTGATATAAAATTATTATTTTAAAGGATACCAGTCATTTGGTAGCTAGAAGGAACGTTATTAAAATTTTGTATGTTTTTATGTGTTTTTAAAAATCATATTTATGCGTGTTGAAATAAAAGAAAAATGTAAGATCTGAACCTTTTTAGAGGGTGATGCTGCAATTGCAGCCCTGGGAATATACCCTAAAGAATTACAAACAGGTGTGTAAACAAAGGCATGTACAGGATGCTTATAGAATTGCCATTCTCAATAGTGAGAAGGTGGAACAACCCAAATGCCATCAACTTATGGATGAGTAAACAAAATGTGGTCTATTCACGCAACATCATTCAACCCTAAAAGTGAATGAAGCTCTGATACGTGGTACGATCTGGGTGAACCTTGAAGACACTCAAGGTGCTCAGTGAAAGAAGCCAGACCAAAAAGACCATATGTCATAGGATTCCATTCATATGACAAGCGCAGAGTCTAAAATCTTTAGAGACAGAAAGCAGAATAGTGGTCACCAGGATTTGACAAGACTAAAGAGTGGGGAGTGACTAATCAGATGATGGTTGCACAACATGATGAATATACTAAATGCCACTGAATCAAATGCTTTAAAATTATTAAAATTCTAAATTGTATGTTTTGTGTGTGTGGGTTTTTTTTTTTTTTACCACAATAAAAATAAAACTGGGCAGTAAAAAAAAATAAATGGTAGGCCAGGCACAGTGGCTCAGGCCTCTAATCCCAGCACTCTGGGAGGCCACGGTGGGAGGATCGCTTGAGGTCAGGAGTTCGAGACCAGCCTGAGCAAGAGCGAGACCCCTGTCTCTGCAAAAAATAGAAAACTAGCCAGGAGTGGTGGCAACTGTTGTCCCAGCTACTCAGGAGGCTGAGGCAGGAGGATCGCTTGAGCCCAGGAGTTGGAGGCTGCAGTGAGCTATCATGATGCTACTGTACTCTAGCCAGGGTGACAGAGCAAGACTCTGTCTCAAAAATAAATAAATAAATGGTAGAGAAGAGGTTTCTGAGGTACAGAAAAATGTGACCAACCTTGGCTCAGACACTGAAGCAGCAGTGTAGCTGAATCTAAAAATCTAAAGCATATTTTGTCCTGGCACCCACCAATTATATTTATTAATGGTGACAGGCAACTAACAACAATAAACATTTCTTTCTTAAACTCTCTTTAACTAGTCTTGGCATAAAGGGTAATAAATATCCCTACAGGGAAAAAAAAGTCAGGAAAAATGTTTGAGAGGTGGGAGTACATGAAAAATATTCCTGCTGATTTGAGGCCTGGAAAATTAGCATGGTAGAGTGGAAAGGACATAGGACTTTGAAGCAGGAAATCTGAGCTCTAATGAGTTCTCTGGTAATTCCTTCAGCCTTGTTTATTCTCTGTGTCTTTCTTTCTCAAATATGGATTATTTAATGCCTAGCATGAAAGATTCAACCCGTTTGCCATTTACATAGTGTTAGATACTTTCACAATGATACATTAGTTAAATTCCACACGCACACATGTTTGCTACATGGTTGCCATCTACATAGAGTTACACACTTTCATAGTGATACATTAGTTAAATTTCACACACACACACACAAAGCTGGTGGAGACTGTATTCACTTTGTGACCATAATTGACAGCTATGTTTGAAAATTGTCACACAATTTAACACATTAACTGCCATGTGAGTTGTATTTAACTCACACTAGTTTTGAGCCTGGGGCCTTGTGAACCAAATGTCGCTCACACGTGTCTTCCCCTTGGGAGCTATGAGAATTATTTTTCAAGTTGCATATAACTCATGCACAGAAAACAATAAAATATAACAAATTCTTCATTAAATTAGGAAGTATCATTTTGCTTTCAAAGTTTTTGTTCTATTTTTGTAATAAAACACTGTGGCCCCAAGGGAAAAAAAATTTTTTTTTTCTAGTATGGCAGTCAATGTTAAAATGGCTTTCAAATATTACTTCTGTAGTTTAAATCAGGCTAAGCTATGATGGGTTTTTCTTCATCTTAAATGAATGTGGGAAAACTATTTTTCTATTTCTAACAGTTTCCTACTTTTAGTCATGTTTCAGGAACAGGTTTTGAATTCTGCTTGTTTTTGGTTTTGGTTTTGTTTTCTTTAAGGCATTGAATTCTCTCTCTTTGCAGAAATGCAGACATGCTGGAAGCAGTTTGGTGGAATGTGGAAAAATAGTTGAGCTTGGAGATTGAAAGTTATATTAAATAAGCATAAACTTCCCTTCCAATACCAGAAATAATCTGTTTTTCCAAGTATCTATATTCTTATTGAAATAGATTACAACTACTGTTCAGCAGTTCAAAAACATGGTTTTTCCACAGTATATCAGTGAATCTCTTGAGATTTAGGGCAAAAAAAAATTTGATGTGAATAAAATTGTGGAAAGGATTTGGAGATTTGTAAATAGAGAGATGTTAATTCTTTTATTTAACATTTTCAATTCTGGAGAACATTCTTGTGGCTATAATTAATATAGTCAATTTTTATTGACTATACTAATTAAAAGGAGAGTGGGTTTGCTTTTCCATAACTTTTTTTTTCTCCCTAGAACTTTATGCAATGAGCTATTTTACATACCAGATGTTCTTGCACTTGGTTTTTGATTTGATTTCCTTCACCTATGCTTCCTTGAAAGCCCAGGAGAAACACAATCTGGCAATACTCCCTCCTCAACTGAAATTTGGTCTTGAGCCTGTGCTATATCAATAATATTGTTTCATTCAAAGGATAGTGCCTAGTCCAATCCCTTTGAACTCAGCCAAAAAGATGTACTTGCACAGAATAGGAAATGTTCCAGCAACTCAACTCAGAATAGCTGATGTGGAAAATATATTTATGGAAGAAAACTACCAAAAATGCTCCCTGAAATTGTATTGGTCTTACTACACTAAATTCCAATACAGCCAGAATTTTTCACATCATTTGGGGAAGAGGAGGCCAATGTTGCATAAAAATATTGTTACTATAGTCTGTTAAAATAGTTCAATAAAGATACTCTAATAAGTTTTAAAACTGTGCATTTCATGACCTCTACTAAGGTCATGGAAATTTTGAACTATATCTACAGCAGGTGGAAGTTTTGCTCTTTAATACTGGACTTAAGCAATGAAGCATTGCTTTAATTTTCTTGGGCATACATTGCTGTATATTGAAATAAATTCACCTCAAAGTGAGGAATGTCTATATTTCAGCCACAGTCGTTGACTAAATGACCCTAAATTGGAGAAAATTTTGGCAGCTTTGTCCTCATGCCTGCAAAGTGAGGAAGAGAGGAATAATGTAGATTAAATGTAATTCTATGGTCTAAATGTTTATTTCCCCCAAATTCATATGTTGAAACCTCAACCCCAAGGTGATAGTATTGAGGAGGTGGGGCCTTTGGGAGGGGATGAGGTCCTGAGGGTGGAGCCTCATGGATGGGATTAGTGCTCTTATAAAAGGGACCCCAGAGAACTCCCTCGTCCCTTCCACCATGTGAGGACACAGCGAGAAGGTGCCATCTATGAACCAGGAAGTGAGTCCTCACCAGACACAGCCTCTGCCACGCCATGATGTTGGACTTCCAGCCTCCAGAACTGTGAAAAATAAATTCCTGCTGTTTAGAAGCCACCCAGTCTGTGGTATTTTGTTATTGCAGCCAGAATGGACTAAGTCATGCAGCTATCCCCCCCAAAAGTAGACTGAAAAAACAGAGAGCATGTCTCTATTCTGATTTGGTACTAGTCCTGTGTCTAGTTACTGTGTCCTGATAACCAGATTCACAGATATGTAGGTCAACATCCTGGCACAGAATGAGCATCTTTTTCAGTGCCAATCATAAGATAGCAGGACGTAGATAAACAAGAATGAGACCAGTTGCAATTTCATCAGATTTACAGGACTTTGTAATGTAACATAATTTTGTAATTTTCTTCTATGAATTGGATTTTATCAAATATACTTTGCAGTGTCTCTGACATTTCAGGATCAAGCTTTCTCCAAAGGGGTATTTATTTAAAGCAAATAAAAGTCCTTGTGAAGTAAAACCCAAGAGAGCTATGCATAAATCATAAATCAGTTCATCAGAGAGAAATATTCAAGTGTTTTAATCAGAGTTCCTCTTTTATCTCATAGTTTGTGCTCTAGAATAGGAAATTTTTAAAAAACCTTACATTTTTAAAATAATATGGAGTAAACACTCTATGCATTGAAATAATGTCAACTTCCACTTTAATTGAAAGAAGAATACTGATATTACACTTTTATTTAATTTGAAACAATTTGAACCCTTATTTTGAAGATTTGCTGAATATATATGACACATCATAAATACATTTGTAGTGACTTTCAAAGTTTATTTTAATGGGTTATTTTTATTTGGGCTATAAGCATTTTGTGCAGTGAAAACCTATTTAATGTCTCCTACGGCTGCTCCTAACGCCATGTAAAAATCAGGAAACACACTGACATTTTCCCAATCCCTAGGAGGGCATAAAGTCTAGATTTAATCTTGGAAGATGAAGCTCTCTTTTAATACTTGGTCTAATTCTTACTTTGTAATTTATGACAAATAATCTCTCCTAGTTAATTGTCACCAGGGTCTCCAAATACATTATGCCATGAGTGCTACCTGCTCAGATGGTTCAAGAAAGCCTATAATATTACCACTGACTTTCCAGGTTTGAGAGGCTCAGATATCCTGTGAGACCTGGTGATGTTTTAACCTTTTAGAAAAGCCATGTGGATTTCGGGGAGTCTCTGGCTCGAAGACAGCGATGTCAGAGTAGTTATTTTGAGCGGCAGTTGAATGTACGGGAACAAATGACTCATGAGGGGGAAAGCTAGGTGAGTCAGAAAGGAAGATGAAGGTTAAAATAAATGACACCTTTAAAAAGTTAGAAAAGGACTCAGAAGTATTCCAGAAACTTGAGAGGGAATTCCCAGAGAAAATAGGAAACATGCAAAGAAGACACTTAAATGACAAAGAAATTGTTTAACCACATACTGATTTATAGGAATTAAGTCTGTGTTACACATTGTACAAAGTATTGGGGATAAACGTTCTGTGCTCACTTTTTCTATTGTTTCAATTAACTCCTGGATTTACTAGTCCTAAAACAAACTCTGTGCTTAACACATAAGAAATTTGTCATTACAGTCCATTTTGTTTGGTTTGGTTTGGTTTTAGTTGTTAGGACTGTTGATTCTGTTTGTAAAATGGAAGAAATTACTTGGGGATATTTATAATATATAATTTATAAATATATAATATTTATAATAAAAGGGAAGGACAGAAATAAATGATAGAATAAGGATGGAAATATAAGGAATACAGGGAATAGAACACCATGCCAAGGGAAGAGCAAGGCTAGCTCCATCCAACAGTTTTTATCAAATAACTTGTGGTAGAGTTAGTTTATTCTTTCCTTTTACCATGAGGTCAAATGAAAAAGTTCTTAAATGTAATGAAAGCAACATTGGGTTCTCACCCCCAGGCACTGCCAAATGAGCCCATTTGTTGTAGTAGAGTGAAGATATGCCCAACTACTTGATTGTAGTACAATTAACTTTGGAGGCATTCATTAATTTAATTTACAAAAGTCTTTAAAAGTTTCATCTTGAAATCAATACAGAAATGCCAGTCGCATCCTAGAGAATTATCTGGCTATCATACTGAATCACATAGCATTATATTTATGACCAGAGTTTTTTTCAGTAGGGACCAACTATAATCATGTTTACTGAGTCTTTCATGCTCAGCCAGAATTTAAGTTTCTGCAATTTAAGTTCCTGCAATTTAAGTTTCATTGGCACAAAGAAAACATTTGTTGGGAGGTTTAAAGAATATCAGTCTAATGCATGGGACATCTTATAATTGAGAAGTCTAATTAAGCTGAAACTCTCATCCTATATGTTAGTAACAAACTTCGTTTTTTGGGAAAATAATTTATCGGAGAATGTCATGTTTAATATTCTATGCAAGGTGGTTTGCTTTATTATTTAAAAATGATAGATTTAAAATTATTAAATGTTGGTGATAAAACCCTAAGATATAAAATAAATGAAATGATATAGCGCAAATGAATAATTATTCATGATTTCATTGATGTCTTCCTGTACATCAATGGTAGACTATATATATATATGTTCATATAAGTTGAGAATGATTTGAACTGGTAATATCTACTCTTTTATTGTAAAACTATTCATCACACATGGATTGATACCAGTTTATTTTATAGATGAAAACAAACAAAAATAGGTAGGATGTTTAATGAACCTTGTAAATAAACCATGAACGTTTTTTCTTTTTAATTCAGTGAGGCATTTTTTTCTCATTTATTTGTGTAATTAGAGAAATTCTTGATTCAAACAGAAAAAAATCTATTTGTTAAAGTTATTACAATTCTTTCTTAAGTTTTTTGTGCAACGTAGAGTTGGAGGGGACCCAAAAATTCTCCTTAGGATACAACCTAAATTCTAGTTTGGAATTTCAGGGAGACGGTTAACTAATGTTTCATTCCCTAATGTTGTAGGTTTAGGAGCATCCTTGTTTTTGTAGAGTCTGGGACACAGATTCCTTAACCTGCTTTAGTTGGTATAGGATGCTTTCACCTTTAGGGCAAAAGCATTCTTCCTAAAATCCGCCTAATCTCTCTCCAAACAGATGATAAATAATAGATGATAGATGATAAATACATAAATAGAGAAATGATAATAAATAAGCAAATTACTGATAGATCTTTTAGACCCCACAAAGTAAGCGGTACACATCTGATTTCTAAGTGGAATGGCATGCCTCTCTGAAGCCAGAAAAACAAAGAATTTACAAAGTAAATATGAACTTGCAATATCTTATTTTCATGCAGGTTAATGTTCCTTTTATACTTTTTGGTTTATTGCAAGCATATGCTGTCTGAGGTGGAAGGATGTCTGATTACCAGGTTTAAAACCTTCAGGGTGAAACATATTTCAGTCCCTTGTTAATGTTTCAAGCTCCATGCATTTTTCATGGCTGATGCATTTTCGAATGTTAAGAAAAGCTTTAATGGAATGAAGGTAAGAAAGATGGTAAACAAAATTATCTTGTATTTGAGGTATACATAAATCAAATTTTGTAGATAAACGTTGAAAACCACTACTATTTTTAGAGAGATAACACTTTTGGTTTATAGTCTTGTTTCTACTTGTGTTATTCTTTGCATTGGTACTAATCCTATTGCTTAGCTTTGTACAGGAATTGTCAGACTCTGAAAGCAGTTGGGCATTTATCTTATAGTTCAGGATGGTTTCTTTCATATGTGCTACACTTTGAATCTGAGAGAAGAAAGCCTGCAGATGTTTTGTGCTGGACTATAAGTAGACAGCTTTGACATGGTCGTTGCCGTGTTTGTTGGCTTTAAGAAGAGTAGCACCCTTCTTGCAGATAAACAGAAATGATTGTCATGCTGCACTATGTACATTTATCCAACATAAAAACCATCTTCTTTATAAATGTCCTCAAAAATAAAACACACACACACACACACACCCCCTAACTTTTACATTATACCTTCAAATATCATCACCATGTAGGGTCCCTGTCAACCTTACCCACTTCATTAGACTATAGCTTTCATCAGGGTAAGTTCTGCCATTCCACAAAACATTTGCCAAAAAAGTGAATAAATGTATAAACATATATTCTATAACCTTTTTTAGACACAACATATAATTTTATAAAATATCTATATGAGATGTTTAATAATTGCCAATATTTGGAAAAAATATATTTATAGCATGAGATTCAATACATAATCTATTAAAAGTTCACAAGAGAAACCATTAGTAAATGAAGTGAATAAAAACAATGCAAAATGATTGCAAATGGAGAAGGCAACATAATATTATGAATGCAAGAATTGTGGTATTTCAGTTAAATATAAAAAGAGCAAGTGCTGGATAAATACTTGCATAGGAAATGGGAAGAATGTCTTAAAATGATTAAAGATGAGGAAATTTTCTTTTTCACTATTTCATTACAGCTAGCATCCACCAGCAAATTCAATATGATGAATGCTACTTCGTGTTTTGTTGTAGAATATTGCTATATATTTTTTATTCCTCATGTACAATAAATTAAAATTATCAAAGAATTTATGTCTTATATACACCATTGGTCAACAAATATTTATGCAGCTTTGATTTGTGCAATGTATTTTATTTATCAAACAGGTAAATGTTCCAATTTTAGATGTCCCCATATTTGATATCAGAAACAGTTATTTAAAAAGCAAAATAAAAGTCACAATTTCCAAGTTTGTTCATGTAGGAGAAAAAAATTATCCTCTCAAAGGAAAATCATGTGATAAAAATTTAAAGAAAGATAGTGGATAGAATACTACATGTAATTTTTTTTATTTACAATGACAAATTCAGCATAAATATCTGTTTTTGTCATACTGAAAAATAAGTTATTTATCAGTTATGGAGAAACTAAGAGCCTTGATAATTTAGTTTCAAATAAACAATTGTCCAATACAACTTTCTGTTTTTCCACCATGTCATTTAAACAAAAACTGAACTGCTGAGTTAGGAAGAAAACCATTTAGTTCACTGTAATCTCTCTGGGGATAGTACAACAAAAAGTTCTTAATGTTATTGGAGTTAGCTGAAGACCCCAAACTGGTAAGAAATAACCTCAGTATTTATAATGCAGATTTTTACTATGCTCCAGATTTTAAAAATATTTGTGACATAATTTTATTCCACTTCACACACCCTTTCCATACATTAAAAAAACTAAGAATCGAAGACATTTATTAATTAACCCAAAGTCTTCAGAAATGGCAACAGAAGCAGTTTTTCTAACTTCGGTTAGATGATTTCAGTATTTCATGGTTTCCTTCTAACGAAATATGCACTTCTTATTTAAAAAAGCAGAAACACGGAAATACTTGAAGGAAGGAACTTTGCATGCATTTATTAGTAAGCATGGGAAAACATTAATGCTACTATACGTACCTTTAGCAAATTTCACAGGGACATCTTTTGCTTCGATGAACTCTCAAATTGTGAGGTAAATTTTTGGAAAATAATTAAATCATGTATATTCCTATTCAAAAACATCCTAGAATGAAAATGCCTTCAAGTGTAAATTTTTTTGAATGGCATCATTAAATGGGTAGACTTTTCATCAAGAAGGACATGGTAACATAAACAATTCAGGCTGTGTCCTTGGACTAAAAATTTAAGGTTCTGTAATATGAAATTCTTAAAAATGCAAAGGCTCTAAAAGAAAAAAACCTTGTCTGTCTTCCGTATTCTGGGTTGGTGACTGGCTTGGTTCCGCAGAGTCACGCTGGGTGCCAGGCTACTAATAGCTTTGTCATTTTCGACTACATCTTTTCCAAAGCCCCATTTGTGGTTGATTGTATTCACGTTGAAGGTGAGCAAGGCAACGTAGGAGGAATTCCAACTCTTTATGTGTCCCATGTCTGCAAGGAAAGCACATCACTTCCATTCAAAATTGAAGGAGCTCAGGAAATTCCACCCCAAAATATGACTGCTTGGTATAAAGAGTATTTTAAACTAAAGTCCCTTAGAGAACAACAGGCCCTTGGAAGGGGCTTTCCCTCTATCTGCATAACCAGATGGAACCATCAAAAGAACAATTAACTTCCCTTGCCCTCCCTCTTATCTGACTGTATTGCAGGAAAGAAAGTCAACAATGCACCCAGACCTGGCCCGATCATTTTAAACATAATACCTGCCTCTCAGGTTAATTTACAACCCAATCTGTCTCCCCATCCGTTCATACTCTCACGTGTCTATTCATCCTACCTATCAACCATTTCATGCCCCTAAACACAATTACCTACACTCCTCATCTTCCCCTGCCCCTCTAAAAGGAGGGTATAAAAATATCTGGATCCCCCTGGGATTCTCCCCATGTGCACAGTAAATAAACCTCTTCCTCTTATTAATCTGCCTTAATTGTGAGTTGATCTTTCAGGAAACTTTCAGGGGAAAGGGGAAGTTTCCCCTCACCCCCACATAATCAATTACGGAGAACTTAGTCATTCATCCACAAGTAACTGCAGAAGAGTTTTGTCTGCTTAGTTTGTGGCTAAAAACCCGCATCTAGCTATCAGATCATCCTTAGGAAAGGGAGACCTGGTTTTGGTTTGGAGCAGGCAGTTTTTTTGCCATGGAAGGAACAACTTGTTCGGTGAAGGGTCTGAAAGCAGAAAACTTTCTTGGAAGGTACGTTTAATTTTCTTTTGGGTATTCAACTGTAATAGGATTATTATAACTGTCTACAGAAAAGAAGCCGAACTCTGTAAAATAATTTTAAGGGGGTTTATTCTGAGCCAAATTTGAGGACCATGACCCGGAGCCACACCCAAGAAGCCTTGAGCAAGTGGACTTGCTGTGGCTGGGTTACAGTTTGGTTTTATACATTTTAGGGAGACAGGGATTACAGATAAAGTCATAAATCAATACATGGAAGGCGTACATTGGTTTGGCCCGAAAAGGTGGGCCATCTCTAAGCAGGGGGCTTACAGGTTATAGGTGGGTTTAAAGACTCCTTGACTTGTAATTGGTTCTAAAGGCTTGGAATGTTTTCGATAAGAGACAAGTCACTGGACATATTTATTGTGTAGATTGGGGACCTGCGGGTTTGTCTTGCACAGCCTTAGGCCTGTTAGTGAGTTACAAAGGACACTTCCAAGAAGGGAGGGGGGCATGGTGAGGCATGTCTGACCTCCTCCTCATGGCAGACAATTTAGTTTTAGGATATCTCCTTGGCCAGGAGGGGGTCCATTCAGTCAGCCAGTGTGTGGGGAGCCTTTTATTTAATTTTAGTTCACATAACTCTTTGAAAAACAGATTTCTTTTTAAAAAGTATTATAATCATACTGTAAAAAATTTTGTGGGTGTGTATTTGTTGGCACATGGCTCATATTGTATATTTATCTCCAAAGTATAACCTATCTCAAAATTGGAATAACAACATTCCTACCAAGATCTTTGTGTATTTACTTAGGACAACATCAGAACACTATGGTGACATTTTAAAAATAGTATTCAAAAAGGGACATGTCTGATTTTAAACTTTTCAGTTGCACTTGGTTACACAAAAGTTTGACTGCAATTCACAAGGCAAATGAATTATAAAATGATTTCCAATACTGCAGTTATACAATTGTGTTTATTTTGTTTTTACTATAGCAAAGACCCCATATAAAACATTGCACTGAGTTTCAGTCATGTCTATTATAGCTTTGAAAGCTTTTTCCCAAGTTGCTTAATAGTGCATTCTATTCCTGTCCAAATAATTTTAAATGCAATAACTCTGATGTATCACTGCCAAGTATTACAGAGTCCTATTCATAAAATTCATAAAAATTCATAAAAATGAATAATTCAACTCATTTTGTTGTTGTTTCTTCAAAATATTCTTTCAAAACAAAGAATTATCTTTACAGGGAAGGCAAAAAAAAAAATGAAAATTCTCTGAAGATGGAGGCATGCCATGCTTTCTTTGTTTTTTTTTAATGAAATAATTTTTTCCTCTTTGTGATTTATAAGCAAATTTAGTTATTAGAAGCTGCACCCATTTATGTCAAAACCACTCTCCTAGTGAAATACAGATTTTGAATATGTGAATAAAAACCAGAAGTTCAAATGTGTTCTTTTGATATAAAACAAAATGATCTGTTTTATATCCCTGTTGTATAACACCAACTCATTGTGATACAGTCTTTGAGGATATATATCTTTTATAATTAAATTGCCCTGAAGAAAGTTACCAGTCCTAATCTTCACCTTTTTCCTATTTTCTGCAATGCAGAAAACTAGGAAATGCCATGTATGGCGGTATGAGGTGATATCTTGATGCTTGATGCTTGTTTTTGTTCCATGTATAGTTTGTCATCTTATATCCGGAAGCCTGATGACACCGTGATAATTTCTTTCCCACCAAATTACAAATTACCCAAATCTTTTTTTTTTTTTTTTTTTTTGAGACAGAGCCTTGCTCTGTCACCCTGGGCAGAGTGCAGTGGCATCACAGAAGTTCACTGCAACCTCAAACTCCTGGGCTCAAGAGATCCTCTTGCCTCAGCCTCCCGAGTAGCTGGGACTACAGATACACACCACCATGCCTGGCTAATTTTTCTATTTTTAGTAGAGACGGGGGTCTCGCTTTTGCTCAGGCTGGTCTCGAACTCCTGAGCTCAAGTGATCCTCCCACTTTGGCTTCCCAGAGTGCTGGGGTTACAGGCGTGAGCCACTGTGCCCGGCCTCATTTCCACAAATCTTATTGCCACAGACATAATGGCTTAGACTGATAAACATTTATTAGCTCAGAGTTCTGTAGGTTGGAAGTGCAGCTCCACATGGTGGGGTTCTCTACTCATGGTATCATTTTCAAGAAGGTGGCTGGTCTGGGCTTTAATCTGGATTATGGGGGAATCCACTTCAAGTATGTTTGGGTTGTTGGCCAGATTCAGTTCCGCATGATTGTATAACTTTCTTCATTTCCTTGTAGGCTATGAGGCAAGGGATGCTCTCATCTTAAAGAGATCAATCACATTCTTTGGCACAGGGTCTCTTCAAAGCCAAAGTAGATGCATGAGGTCCTTCTCATATTATGAAATTCTCTAACTTACTCTTCTTCCTCCAGCCAGAGAAACTTTCTGCTTTTCTAGGGCTCATGTGATTGAATCATGCCCACCTTGATAATATCTCCATCTTCATTAACTTTCATTTAAATATTTAACACATTTAAAATGTATTATAGTATACAGTATAAAGAGGGTATGGGGTGATTTACTTCTAAGTGATCAGTGAACAATTTTTTTTTGTAAAGGGACAGATAGTAAATATTATAGGCTTTGCAGACTATATGGTCTCTCATTGTAGTGCCAAAGCAGCCACAGGCAATACACACATGAACAGGCATGTTTCAATAAAACTTTATTCACAAAAACAGATGGAGTGCCAGATTTGGCCCTGGAGCTATGGTTTGCTGATCAGTGTTCTAGATAGAGAGGTTTATTTGTCAACCCTGTTTATCAAATTAGCCATCATTTTACCAATAAAGCAAGAGACCAAATTTGTCACACATCTTAAATAAACTAGGATATATTTATCAACTCTCCAGCCCATTATATTTGGTAAAATTTCCCACTGTGTTCCAAATGTATTGCTGAAAATAACTAGAAAATCTCTCCACAGCACATGAAGAATATTCTGTTTGAAGGCAGCAGAGAGCTATCAGAAATTAGGACTTTAGAGAACAACAGAATAGAGAGAAAGGAAACACAGATATGAGTTAAGCATCCATTCTGAGTTACAATGCCCATCCCTTGATAGATTTGCATCGGTCTGTTAAGATACTGAGAAGAGGACCAGAAAACAGCATTAAGCAGTGGCAGAAGTAAAATTATGTGGCAGAAGGGGAAAAAAAAGGAGCTCAAGTCCATCAAAGTGGACAGCATAAAAAAAAATATCCTAAGCATTCAGTAAAGCCTTACAAAAAGTTGGATTTTAGGACTAGGGGAAAGTTATCCATAGAAAAGCTCTCATAAACACTGAAGTAAAGGCACTAAGTGCCTCCATTTCTATTTGGATTAAGGAAACCCTCCTTCAGTCTAATTGTTCACCAGAAGGAAAAATAAGTCCTGTCTGGGGGAAGAACACATTATACAACACAAAAACAGACTATTGTCATTAAAAATGTTCAGATTTGATCAAAATTATCAAGTATGTTACGAAAATAAATGCAAGGACAAAGTAAAAAGAGGCACTATAAATAGGCCCATTTCAGATTAAAATATTGGGATTGTTTAGCTCAACTTTTAAACAACCATGACTAACATATCAAGAAATTAGAAGACCAGATGAGACATTCTGGTAGGTAGTGAAACAATATAAAAAAGAATCACTTGAAAGTTTTAGAACTGAAAAAACTCATCCTAAATAGAAAACTAAATAAATAGGTTTAGCAGCAGTGTAGACACTGTTGAAGAGATGGTTAGTAACTTGGAAGATTGGTCAAAAGAAAATAACCAAGACAAACAGACAGCAAGTAAAAACAAAATGTGGGAAATGCAGAACAAAGAGCTTAAGAAGCTTATGAAACTAGACAAAAACTATTAAAATGCATTTAACTGGAGAGACTGTTAGAAGAGGAAACGAAACAGAGGCAAAGACCAACAGTTAGTGGAGATCACCTAAGGACTTTCCAAAACTGATAAGAGCATCAAAATGAGAGGAAGAACTACAAAACCCAAGCAGAAAATAAAGAAAACATCACAATGGGTAGCAGAGTAAAAAAGAGCTACAAACCAAAGACATAGAAAAAATACCTCAAAGCATGTGAGTTTCACAGAAAAACAATAGAACTGTATTTTCAAAGTGTCACAAAAATACATCTGCCAGACAAGCAATCAATGGTGGATGAATATGTCTTTGATAATGTTAGCCAAATAAATACATTTTCCAAAAAAGAAAAGCTAAGAACTTATCAGCAGACCAGAACTAAAGGAAATACTAAATTTATTTTTTAAACAAATGTTAAGTGTTCCTAGGTGAAAGCACATAAAAGGTCGAAAATTTCAGCAACAACATTTTAATACATGAACAACAACAGCTTTATAAAACTGTAAAAACAATGTCTTATGTGTATGTGTGTTTGTATGTTGTACATGTATGTGAAAAAAGTTATAAATAAATAAACACAGTAGTAAAAGAAGATGAGAGAAAATAAATGATAATAAATTACCCTCATAAGTTAATTGCATTTTCTGGAAAGTGGTGTGGGAAACATCCTAATTTTTATTAGGCTTGAAGAAGGCATTGGTTCATTATGTACCTTCCAGAGTAAGTACTAGAAGTATTATGAAAAGAGTTTTAAAAATATGTAAATAAGTTAAGAGAGGCAGATCCATAATAATAATAAAATTATTTAATTTGGCCACCAGATGTAAATGTACCCCAATTATCATAAATACTAGCATTCCAAATAGTAAAATTAAAAATAACTCTTATAATGGATGAAAATACAATTCAAATATATGCTGCTTCCATGAGACAAATGCTAAGAATAAAAATAAGTAAGGATTAAGATTAAAATTGTAAGCATGGGAGAAAATATACCATTAAACAAACACTAACCAAAATAAAGCATGAGTGGCAATACTAGTACTAGTCAAGATAAAACACAAAGCAAACATGATTATTAAAGAGAAAGAGGGATATTTTACAATTTAACAAGAAGACATAAAATTGTGAATTTGTTGGTGACTAAGAGGGGAGGTCCAAACTATGTAAATCTAAACTCCACATATCATAAAGGAGAAATAGACACATTCGTGATTGTTGAATATTTTAACACATCTATCACAGTGCCTGATTGGACAAAAACACAAATAATTAGGAATGATAAAGAAGAATTAAAAACACAAGTTACCTAACTGGCATATATAGGGCAATGCAGCCGGTAAACCACATATTTCTTATTTGCTTCAAATGCACAAAGGACATACACCAAAATTGACCATATCTTGCACCATAATCAAATGTCAACACATCTCATAGTGTATGAAAGAGCACAAATACAACTAGAAAATTCCCCAAATATTTGTAAATTAAGGGCATACTATTAACTAACCGAGGGGGATGAAGAAGACACACATGGTGATCAGAAAATATTTGAATTTAATGATAGTTCAAATCTGACTTGTGAGACCTTGTGAAATGCACCTAAATTTAAGGCTTAGAGGGAAATATACAGCTGCCATAGTCCATTCAGGCTGCTATAACAAAATACCATAAACTCTCTGGCTCATAAACAATAGACAGTTCAGGAGGCTGGAAGTCCAAGATCATGGTATGGCAGAGTCTATATCTGGTGAGGACTCACTTCCTGGTTCATAGACTGCACCTACTCCCTGTGTCCTCATGTAGTGGAAGGGGCAAGGGACCTCTCTGGGGTCTCGTTTGTAAGAACACTAGTCCCATTCATGAGTGTTCCACCCTCATAACTTTATCACTTCTCAAAGGCCCTACATCCTAATATGATCATATTGGATATTAGGTTCTAACATATGAATTTTAGGGAGAAGCCAATATTCAGACCATAACAACAGCCTTGAGTATATATAATGGTTAAAATTAATGCTGAATATTAATGTAGTAATTCAGTGATGATTAATAAGGGTTAATTAATGCTGAAAATTTATGCTACCAGTATCTATCTGAACAAGTTAGAAAAAATACAACCAATTGAACTCAAATACATTAGAAGAAAGTAAATTAAGGTAAGAACACACATTAATAAAATGCAAACAAGAATCATTTCCAAAATTGTGGAGTGAAGACCTCTGAAAATCCCCTTCTCACAAACAAGGGTAACACTTGCAACAATTGTCAAAATTAAAATTTTCAAAACTCTGCTAATGAACCAAAAGCTTGCAGCAATCTGAGGAGACAGTTTATTCAAGAAAAATAGTTGAGTTTTGGTAACAGAAGGAAGTTTTGTGGTATTGTTAATTGGTCTGTTCCCCTTGCCCTCTCCCCAATTTCACGGTAGCCTTGGAAACCAGCCTCGTGAGCACCGTAGCTGTGAAAACTAATAGTCTAACAGCCGCTGGAGGGGACAGAATGAAAATGGAGTGGCTTGAAAAGCCCCATGTCAAGAAAAATTTCTTTATTTGACTTGGAAACTTTCAGAAAAGGCATCATTCACAGGATTTGTTTTTATTTGACTTGACTGAGAACTTGCACAATGGGAAAAGCTCTCCCCATACTGCGGCTGTCAATGGCAGAATATACATTCTTCTCAAGTGCACATGGAACATCTTCTTACCTAGACCATGACTTAGGTCATAAGACAAGCCTCAGTGAATTTAAGGGGATTGAAATCATACAAAGTGTGTTTCTGGCCCCAGAGGAAACAAATTAGAAATCAAGAACAGAAGGAAATTTGAGAAATTCACCAAATATGTGGAAATTAGACAGCACACACATAAAACACAACAGGTCAAAGAAGAAATCAGAAAACACATTAGATAATGATATGACACTAATGAAAATGAAAACACAACATCCCAAAATGTATCCAATTCTGTGCATTTTATACAGCTAAAGTACTAAAGGGCAATTTGTAGTAGTAAATGTTTTCATATAAAATTAAGAACATCTCAAAGCCATAACCTAACAGTTCACTTTAAGATTGTAGATTAAGAAGATCAAATTAAACCAAACACAAGCTGGAGGAAGGAAGTAATGAATACTGAGTGGAAATAAATGAAATAGAAAAAAGGAAAACAATAGAGAAAAATCGATCAAAGTTGGGTTCTCTGAAAAGATCAACAAAATTGGCAAATCTTTTGTTAACCTAATCAAAAAGGATGGCTCAAGTGATTGAAATCAGGAATGAAAGACAGACATTACTACTGAACTTACAGAAATAAAAATTACAAGAGAATATAATGAATAATCATGTGACTATATATTAGACAACCTGGCTGACACGGACAAATGCATAGAAAGACAGAACTTACTGGGAGTGACTAAAAAAATTAGAAAATCTGAGTAGACCTATAACAAGTAAAGAAATTGAATCAGTGATTAAAAATAAAAACAAAACAAAACAAAAAACCCAAAACTTCTTCCAAAGAAAAGCACAGGACCAGAGGGATTCACTGGTGAAAATTAATACCATAATTTCATGAGCCCTTTCAAAATTTTAGAAGAGGAAGAAACCCTTCTTCCCAAGTTCTTCTACGAGAGCTGCATTGCCCTCACACCAAAACCAGGCAAAGACATCACGAGAGAAAAATATTACGTACAACCAATTATTTCATATAAACACATGTGCAACACTCCACAATAACATCTGAGCAAACCAAATTCAGCACCGTATTAAAAGGATTTTTTACCACAACAAAATAACATAAAGATTTATGTTGGTAAAATTTCATTGATAAGGAATACATCAAGTTTTTATAAGGAGAGAGCATTTTCTGGATATTGAAAGGAAATCGTCGTAGATTAGGACTTTTCATTTGCATCACTTCACTCTTGAATGCAATGGGAGAAGTCTGCAGCGTGTCAAGGGGATATTTCTTTATCCATCCATGAGACACTCACCCAGCAGAGCTGAGAGCCCAATTTCACGCTTGCCAAGATGCAGCATGTATATAAGACTCATTTTTCTCATGTGAGTATTAAGTGAGGACACCAAAGCAGAAAACTGGCTAACCTGATGTACACTGCACAGTCCCTGAGATCTTAACGCAGATTGAGTTGAGAAGACAGTATTGATACACACAGACTCACAACACATGGTATACGACTTAGGTCTATAATATGTGTTAAGGAAGAATCCTTGATTCCAAATCTACATGCATGAGGAGAAACCTAAGAAAAGCTTTGGCAAACACATTTTAAAGTATTTCAGCAAAACCAGGATTTTAAGCAGAGTATGAATGTCAGTATTTAAAAGCATTCTTAATTTGTCACCCCATGTGAAGAGTAGAGAGAACTGTTTCACCGCAATAGAAACACCTTCCAAAAGGAGTGTAGTTGATATTTTCATTAGATACGCTAATAGATTTACATACTTTATAGGTAAGTATGTGAGTTGAGAATTAAACCATCAACTCAATTTGAACATTTAACAGAAAATGGTTTTTAATCATGGAGATAATCATCCCCATAAATAATGACAGAATTGCAAATATTAACTACCAATCTGCATTTTTCAACTATTGGAAAAGATTGAAAGGTTTTATAATGTTTTGGCAAAAGATAAAAAAAATACTCTCCAATATATTTTGGATGAGGATGCCCACTGATTCAACCTATTTAGGGGATGTTTTTGCAATATTTGCAAAGTTAAAAACATACCATTAAGGCAAATACCATTTTCCCTTTGATTATAATTGTTGGAATCCATACTAACAACACATGCCCAAATGTGCCCCAAAATGCTAGTGTAATAAAACATAGCATTATTTAAAGTAGCAATATATTATAATGCACCAAATTTCCACATGGTTTAGTTAAATAAATTGTACCACATCAATTTTATATAATAAAACACAGACCTTATAAAAGATAAGGATGATTTATATTTACTAATATAAAAAGATTTAGTACAAGTGTAGGCATACTAAGAATGAAATTGAAATATATTGTGTAGAATATGCTATACAAAATGCAAATAGACTAAAAAATTAAGGCTTGGCAAGGAAGGATTCCAAGTGATTTCTTCTTAGGAAGGGAAGCCAGACACTCAAATATAGGAACACAACTTATTATTAATTGTGTGTCATTGTATCTTTTTAACATGGCACATGCACTTTGTGTGTGTGTGTATATGTATATATAATATAAATATATAATATATAGAGAGAGTCTATTTCCAAAGCAAAGGGGGAATGCGTGTGAGGATTAAGTTGTATATAGAAATTAGACCATGCTATAAATAAATGTAAATAAAGAAGAAACAATTACCAAGCATAAAAACAATACACATAGAATAAGATAGTGAATAAAAAAATCAAGTAGTATATTAAACATCTCTTATCACAATAAACATAAAGAAGATAAGTTTTCCTGTCAAAATACAGACTGTCAGATAAGTTATAAAGATAAAATCTATTTGCATGCTTTTCAAAATGGTACACAGTAAAACCATTAAAAAGAAAAGCATTAAAATTAAGACACAAGATAATACCCACATGCAAGTGTAAATTAATAAAAGATTGGTTGGAAATATAATTGTCAGACCAAGAGAACTGAGGTTCAAAAGGAAGAGCAAGGTCAGAGCGTGATTTTGAAGCTGGAGGACTCTGCTGGGTGTCTCCCACCACTGGTGTTGGCTCTGTCTTCCAGATTTGCAGAACATTATTCCATTTTAGAAGGTGGGCACCCCATATTCACCTGCTAGCCTCTTTTTCACACTTGAGTATGCAGCCCATTCTAGTCATTAACACCTGGAAGTTATGTGCTAGGACTCTTAGCCTTGAAGAAGCACAGACAGGTGCAATACAGGAGCTTCTGCTTCTTCCTGGCTTTGAACATTGCATGGAAAATATGTGATGTCTGGAGCCACTGCAGCCACTTTGAGGCCAACAGAATTGCAATAAGAAAAGGAAGGGCATTGCAAAGAAGCAGACCATGATCCCTGGAATTGTTGAGTTGCTGAATTAAAGGATCCTAGAAATGTTTTCTGGCTTCTTTCTTGCTACCTAAGAAATATAAATCTTTACTGCTTAAGCCACCATTATTTAAGTATGTTTTTAATTATGAAAACTGCAAGCATCCTAAGCGCCATCTTGTGTTCTTGAGGAAAGGAAATACATAATATACAAAAATATATAAAACATGTGTGTTTGTGTACAAATCAACATATCAAATAATAACATCAAAATGTCATTGAAATTTGAGAAAAAAATGATACAAATACCTTTTAGGAGGTCCTGCTAGTATAATAAGATATTGAAGTGATCATGAAAGTAAGGAAAATTATGTTTATTTGTCAAATAAACATTAATAAGCAAGTGTGTTTAACACACAAATATTCCAGTGTGGTTGGATCCAAGTATTGTATACAAAAATTAGCTTTAACTCTATCTTAAAAATAATAGATTAGAACTCGAAATGAAATCCAAAATGAAAACGGTATCACAGAAATTATCAAACATGTAGACATGTTTACAGAGAAAAGAACAACAAAAAACTCCTACTGAAAGCAAAATTTTCAGAACATAAAAATTTATGTTTTTTTAAAAAATTAAAGAGTTTAATCTGACTTGAAGGACATGGAATGGGTAAACAAAGTGGTACCTCCATGTTTTTGGAATAATACTCAACGACTAAAAGGAAACATTAGGAAACTACTGGTACATTCGAAACTTGAGTGAATCCCAAGTTTGCTGAGTGAATAAAAAGCCAAATTCAAAAGGTCATATATGATGTGACTCCACTTATATGACAATCTCAAAGTGACAAAATGATAGTAATAAGAGTAATAATTAGTGAGTGCCATGCATGCGGGAGAGGAAGAGTTTTCACTCTAAAACGGGACTTTTGTGGGGATGGAATGGTTCTGTATCTTTTTACCGGTGGTTTCTCAAATCTAGACATGAGAAGAAAAGGTCATAGAACTAGACACAGATTGTACCAATATTGATCTTTTGGCTTTGACGTAGTTTAGGTAAATAAGATGTCACCACTGGGGACACCTTGTAGGAGGGCATACAGGACTTCTCTGTACTATGTTTGCAGATTTCTATGAATCGAATTACTTCAAAATTACAAAGTTTTAAAAATGCAATATCAGGGACTGTTAAGACTTAATGTGTCTTATTAATAATCAAACTGAATACCTTAAATAGTGCATTTTTCATGTCATTTCTGATGCTTTTTCTCAATAGTTTAAACCTAACGGAATGCTGTCCTACTTTGTGAATGAGCGCTTCCATGTTTTGTACTTGGCGTATCTGCTTACTCTTCTCTTTTAGGTATTTTTAAATGTTTACAGTAATTTGACACCCTTGTTCACAGTTTACCCTCCTTTGAGACATAAAAAATTCCAGATCTGAAATAACTCACTAACTCATGAACAGTATTGTTTATTATCACCTGCAATTCCTGAAAAAAACTTTCTAGATTTTGCCCGTTTTAAATTTTCGTTCTGTCTCAGATCAACCAGCTTCTGATTTGCTGTTGTTTCTTACTCTCCAGAGTAACTTTATTTTTGCTCTTCCTATTCTATTTAATACACTTTTGCATTCCTTTCGTGTATATTGTCTTAAATAATAGAGAAAATGATATAACTGTGTTTGCCCAAACTATTTTTTTCTAATTATTTTCCTGATTTAATAATACAGCATGACTCACCAATCTAGAAATTACAATAGAAGATAATTCTAAATACACATATTTTCATATCTTACACAGGTTTTCATATCTTCATAACCATAACATGTAACAAAAAGAAACAGATTTCTTCAGAGTAGAAATATTTTGAGAATCTAGCTTCTTTGTGCCACCTGTTCAAAACAAAAAATAAAAATACTTGTGACTTCATTCCTGTTGAACTATTTCACTCAACCAGGCAGTGCAAGAAAATTCAATTTAGACCACTAATAACTTTAGGTGGAATTTAACTGGGAAGCTAACTAAATCCTAGATTATCAATGCTGTTTATAATATGTGATCTCAAAGATGGTGCTTTCATTACAATTTCAATGCACTATGCCTTTTATTTTTTTAAGAGCACAAAAATAAAGGAGCATGCATTTTTATTCACACAAAATGAAAGAGTTAATGGCTAGCTGGCAAATTTTACTTCTCCAAATGAACATATATTCAGAGCAAGTAGAGACCTATTCTAATATTTATAAATGCATTATTAGAAACAATGCTTTACAGAGCAGGCATAATACATAAAAATAAATTATACTCTTAGGTTAAATGTGTAGGTTTCTCACATTCATTATAAAAATACATTTTCAAGTATTCATTTGGCATTATATGCAAGTGCACTTTTTGCAAAATTTTTACGACAAAATAGTAAAGCTTTTCAGAAAGATACGTGTGCATGGAGCCAACAGATATTCGTAATATTTGTTCCATTTTTCTGTTAAAAAACAAAATTGCATCTTCAATAGAACAGAGGGAAACAATTTACTGTCTCCTTAAATCTAGACTCAATGAGGTGCAGATGCGAGGCCATCGGACATTGTCATGAGTAAAAACTGGAGTCCAGTTCACCCTGAAAGAGGTGGTCTTTCAAAAAAAGATTCCTCTCCTCTGTGCATTAGTGTTGCTGTTGCTCCCTGAAACCTAGGGGAGCTCAGGGGAGATGGGCAGGTAGGTGGATTCCTCCTTTGTCGAAGCCTGGAGGTGTATAGACACTCGGGAGCAGGCAGATTGTGAGCAGGTGTACCTGTGAGACTGACATACTGGCTGCTTGTATCCTGGACACCCACAGGCATAGAGATCACTTCACTTTGCAATGCGGGACAAACAACAGAGTAGGTACTGCAACAATTAAGAGGTCTAGGACAAGGGATTCCCTAAATCTAAAAGTCTGCAGTCAGAGGAAGAAATACAATAAGGAGAGCAGAAGCCCAGAAAACAAAGTGTGGAAGCCGTCAAGACAATCAAATAATAAAACAGCAATGAGGACTTAAGGACATTCCAATAAAAAAGTCAAATCTCTCCTGGACATCAACCTACTAGAACAGAGATTCCAAGATGGGAAGACAATAGTGAATTGAAATAGGAGAAAGACATCATAGCATGCTAAATATGTTAAATTTGAAACAACTATAAGATATAATAGAAGGAATAGAAAATCGCTCAGTATCAATGAACTGAATTTCCTCATCAATACCACAAAAAACTCAGCTGCATCCTGTTGATGCTGTGAACTAAAATTAAATAAAAGTCTTCTCCCCTACAAGCTGACTGAATGGACCCCCTCCTGGCCAAGGGGATGTCCTAAAACTGAATTGTCTGCCATGAGGAGGGAGGTCAGACCTGCCTCACCATACCCCCCTTCCCTTCTTGGAGATGTCCTTTGTAACTCATCGACAGGCCTAAGACTGTGCAAGACAAACCTGCAGGTCTCCAATTTACACAACAAACATATGCCCAGTGACTCTTCTCTTCCTTATCTAAAAACATTCCAAGCCTTTAGACAAAGTTTCATTTTTTAACCAATTACGAGTCAAGAGTCTTTAAACCCACCTATAACCTGGAAGCCCCTGCTTCCAGATGGCCGCCTTTTCGGGACAAACCAATGTATACCTTCCATGTATTGATTTATGACTTTACCTGTAATCTCTGCCTCCCTGAAATGTATAAAACCAAACTGTCACACAACCACAGTGAGTCCACTTGCTCAAGGCTTCTTGGGTGTCGCTCTGGGTCACAGTTCTCAAATTTGGCTCAGAATAAACCTCTTTAAAATTATTTTACAGAGTTTGGCTCCTTTTTCGTTGACAATGCAAATATCCTAAAAGATAAAATGATAAAAAAATGTTAAACTAAAGGGATTCAGAAAGCAATACTTTGTAAGAGGGGCAATAATAATTTAAGGCACAGTGAGATCTAATGTTAAAAAATGTGGTGATAAAACATCAAGTAGAAATAGCAGCTAAATGATTGAAAAAAACCATTAGAAATGAAAAGGAGAAATTGTTACAAATATAATCAGAGGCATAGTTTATGCACACTCCTTTTTGAATTTGAGAAATCAATAAATCTAATGGTGAAGAATAAGTCAAGGCAGAGAAAAACATAAAAATTCAAATGATAGGTTCAATGTAATATATTATGTGTTATATATATATAAAAACCCACACATGCACACAATATGTCATAACTTTATATACATATAATGGACATATCCATTATGGAGAACATATGTTTGTATACATACACTGTAGTTACAATTTGTGTGTGGTAAACCTCAGCAAATCTGAAAAAGTAGAAATCTTTAAATCATGACCCCCAAAAGTTGGAAATAAACTGTAGATAATTGACCCTACAATTGTACATTATGTAGAAATTTAAAAAAATGAAATCTGAGATCATTCTGTGTTCAGAGAAGATATCGAATCTGAATCCATAAAATACCTGAAGGTGATTATACTGACGGCATTATACCAAAACCGTGGTCTGCAGCGATCACAACACGCAGAGGAAAACACTGCCTCAAATGCTTTTGTTATTTAAAAGAAACAAGAGGGGAAAGGAACTTAGTATTGATTTGAATAAATTGAAAATAAAGCAGAATTAAATAGAAAAATGCTAATAAAGCTGAAAGCTAAAATTAAGGAAATGGGAAATAAAAATTGTAGCCGTCACCCAACATAATTCTTAAAGTGATACAATAAAATAATACAGAAAAAGCCTCTGTGGGTCTGATGAATTATAAAGACACAAACAGCAAGATTGCGTTACAGAACAGGGGCGTAAAACAGACACAGAGGAATATAAAGAAATAAATATTCACAATTAAAAAAAACTACATGCTAATCCATGACACCTAATTTGAAAACAGAAGAAGATAATTTCCTAGCAAAGAAGAATTACCAAATTCGATCGTAGAAAATTAGCAAATCTAAATAGGCTGATTTTCATAGAAGCAAATGCAAAGATGGTTAAAAAGCTACCATTGAAATATGCAACAGGAGTAGGTGGTTTGACAGCTGAATTGTGGTTCATATTTAAATTTAAAAAAAATCATGATCTTGATGTTAAACTCTTCTATTCCACAGAACTCCTCAATTTGTTTAATGAGGACAGTGTAGAAATGTGTTGAGTACCCGGCTAGCTTTGCACCGACCAGCATGTATTTTAGCATCTTCATTGGTTAGGAGGAAAGGTAATATATTGGGTTTTTCATATTCATCTTTACTAATTTCATCCTGAATGTACACACAAAATGCTCTGGTTGAGAGAAGGATTTCTTATTTTAAAAATCACATGGCAAATAATAAGTGTGTTCTTGCCCTTTGTGCTAGCAGCATAAAACCCTCGTAAGGTTGAGGGATCAGGGGAAAAAAAATCTTTCTGTTTATAAAGAAGAAGGAAGCATTTGTCCTTCCTCTGATGAAGGTATCTCCTCTTTCTCCAGGACTTTGTGTCAACGGAAAAGAGCCGAACTCTGTAAAATAATTTTAAAGGGGTTTATTCTGAGCCAAATTTGAGGACCATGACCCGGAGCCACACCCAAGAAGCCTTGAGCAAGTGGACTGGCTGTGGTTGGGCTACAGTTTGGTTTTATACCTTTCAGGGAGACAGGGGTTACAGGTAAAGTCATAAATCAATATATGGAAGGCACACATTGGTTTGGCCCGAAAAGGTGGGACATCTGGAAGCGGGGGCTTACAGGTTATAGTTGGGTTAAAGACTCCTTGACTTGTAATGGGTTAAAAAAATGAAGCTTTGTCTAAAGGCTTGGAATGTTTTAGACAAGGAAGAGACAAGTCAGGGGACTTATATTTGTTGCATAAATTGGGGACCTGCAGGTTTGTCTTGCACAGGCTTAGGCCTGTCGGTGAGTTACAAAGGACACTTCCAAGAAGGGAGGGGGGCATGGTGAGGCAGGTCTGACCTCCTCCGCGTGGCAGACAATTTAGTTTTAGGATATTCTCTTGGCCAGGAGGGGGTCCATTTAGTCAGCAGGTGTTGAGGGGGAGAGCCTTTTATTTTAGGGATGTAAATAAAATCTCTCCAGGAACTGAGGGACCAAGTGTCTTTCATCACCTAAAGATGGTGCCAAGATATAGGTGAATTCCTCCTGGAAAGGTAAATGTCTCCTTCGATACCAGCTCTTGTCTAATAGATACCTAAGGGCTTAACCCACAGTTGAGTGTGAGCTGCAACCCTCTGGCTTCAGGGGAGATAAGAAGTTTTATTACCCTTTCCAATAAGAATAATTAACTAGAAAAACGCCCACTTATCTAATTCTCACAGTCTGTGAAGATGCTTCTAAGAGAAATGAAAGCAAACATCCTCTAGCTTTATGTCCCGACCCTATCTCAGAAGGCTAACACTTCTCACAGAAACACTCAGACATCCAGGGAAGCTTTCTCTCCACAGAATGATATTTAAACCCACATCCTATGTCTCCTTTTAGGATTAAGTGAAAGAATACATGAAATAAAGTACTTCCTACATAACACACATAAGCATATGTGGCCCTAAAATAATGATTATGGCACAGACAAATATAATTCAAGACCCTAATGATACAGGTGCCCTTTAAAATTCCTTTAAAATCCAATGGTCTTTTTTAGTTCATTTCAGATTATTATGGGGATACAAACACTTTGGTTACACATATTGCCCTTGCACCACCCGAGTCAGAGCTACAATAATGTTTCAGATATAAAAAGTTCAGATATAGAAAGTTCTACTAACTAGAAAAAAAGTTTCAGTCATTGAAAGGAATACTCAGCAACCAAAACAGCATGAAAAATTATACCTGTTAATGTAACGTGTCATTTGGGCTACACAAATCCTACAAGAAAGAATGGCAAAATATATTATAGATCATAAAAAAAAATCCAATGGTCTATCGTGAAGTGATACCCCATGTGGCTTAGCGGGGTTGCCGTGCAGGTGGCCATGCACTGGAAGGATGCGATGCGTTTGGAAATCTTTCGGTTCAGTCCGTCAGTGCAACAAATGAAAGACAGTTCTGTGATTACATCAATAGGCATAGAAAATTCATTTGGGAATAATTATGCCACTCAATCTGAAATAGTAAGAAGAAAAGGATTAGACATCTTTAAAAACACAGAAACAGCAAACACTCTCTTCTGAAATCAATACCAATATCAGTCGAAAAAGCAAAATACTAAAGCAATTTCAATTAAAACAGGAAGCAGGTGGGAATGCCTTTTATTTCTGTTATTATCCAACAACTTTTTGAAGATTATAGGAAATGCAATGAGGCCAGTAATGAGAATTTGTTACAAAGATTGGAAAAGAACAGATAAAAGGACAGCACTTGCCCTGATAGCATGAATGTTTACCTGAGAAAATCTATTAAAAACCTATTACAAAAATAAGGTAACTTGGTAAAATTTCTGAGCACAAGGTAAATAAAAAAAAATTAATAGATTTTTTATATACTGCCAAAAGAACCTTCTATAGAATGTTTATATGGGGATATTCTATTCAAAATCCAATCATTATTTTAAAAATTAGGAATGCAAATAATAAGAAAGGCATTGGGAATACATGAAATCTTATTAAAGACACAAAAATATGGTCTGAACTAATGGAAGTACATGTTATAGTCCCAAATGCTTAAATTCCATACCATAAAAATGCTGGTTCTACCAAAACTGATGCATGAATCAATTTACGATTCCAACTGGAATCACAACAAGGTGTTCTGTTTTTTTTCATGGAAGAAAATGAACTCTGAGTTCATATAGGGAGACTCATTATACAAGCACAGTTAAGACATTGATAAAAAACATAATGAATGACCTAATGTGCGTGCCACCACAGGTAGGACTTGCTGTAAAGACACTCTAATCAGATCAATATGTTATTGTCATGGGTGACATAAGGCTGTGGGGGTGGAGCAAAACTTCCCCTTTCCCCCTGAAATTCAAGGAAAATAAACAGATTAATAAGAGAGACAGGTTTATTTGCCATGAGCACGGGGACAATCAGAGTGATTACCCAATATCCCAATGGGGTGCAGATATTTTTATACCCTTTGAGAGGGAGGGGAGAGTGAGGAATGTAGGTAATTCTGTTTAGGGGCAATAAATGGTTGCTAGGGAGGATGGATGGATGGGGAAACAGATTGACTTGTAAATGATTCTCTTTGCAAATTAAATTAAACTTAAGTGACAGGTATTATATTTAAAGTGATTTGGGCCAGGCCTGGTTGAATTCTTGGTTTTCTTTCCTGCAATATATTGAGATAACCAGGAGGGGGAGGGGAGTCCATTGTTCTTTTGATGGGTCCATCTGGTTATGCAGATAGAGGGGAAGCCCCTACAAAGGGTCTGTCAAGGGCCTTTAATTCAAAATACTCTTTATACCAAGGAGTCCTATTTGGGGGTGAAATTTCCTGAGCTCCTTCAAGGCAAAATACCCACCTATCTAAAATACTGAATGTCAGTGTTTTCACTATGGGAATGAGTTTCATTGAGTTCCATAAATGAAAGAGCATGTAAAATAATATTTTAAGTTATTTTAGGGACAGTAGTATAAAGTTGGAAATTAAGAAAAAGCCCTGTAGAAGTAATACAAAAAAATATGCTTCTGAGTGAGGGTGCATATTTGGACAAAAGTTAAAAGGCTCAGAGGAAGTAAACAACTGGTATACCTTCAAGAAAACACTGTATTTTTAAATAAGCCATTGATGTCTGTTTACTTGCTTTTTTAAATAATTGAGTAGATGCTTGAAGAATTAGATAGACCAAAATAGGAAAAGCCAAATTAATTTTGCTTTTGTAAAATAAACACATGATAAAATTACAGCATCTGCATCATTTTTATCAAGGTAGAGAGTGTTCTGTTCTACTTTTCTTTTCCAGAAAACAAACATCCTTTTAATTTAAATGCTGTAATAAATAAACATAACATATCACTGCTAAAATTAAAGTACTGGAAAGACTCAATATATCCACAATAACTGAGGAATAAATTGTGTATGATAATAATAACTGTAGCTTAGCCTCATAAAATTGTATTTTCTATAATATAATAAAAACATTAATAATAGTATTGTGATAAACATAGTAAGAACTGAATAAATAAACTCAGCAGGGTGTTTCATTTTATTATTATTTCATTTGCTGATGGGTTACATATTGCAATAGTAAAAATCATATGTCAAATTAATATTCTGGTATTTTAAGTATCATGAAATAATTAATTACCTTAAGTATTATTTATAGATAATATTAATTTGATTCTCAAAAAATTGACTGAATGTCTAAACTCTGTACCAGTGTAAAGGAAGAATCCAAAATTTAAAGTATTATTTACTTTAAGATGTCCATATGATTTTTCTTAGCTTGTTTATATCAAAAATTGAATCTTCAAATAACACAAACATCAAAACCCAACCTGCAACCCTTTTGAAAATGTAGGTATATTTGATTATCTGAGACAAATGCACAAATTCTACAGGGCATGCTTTATCCTGCTAAAAATCTGTATTCTGGTTTATAAGAAACTTAAGCCTGAAAGATGAAATGATTCTGCTATAGATCAGCTTTTTATTATTTTTTACCTAGTAGCAGATTTAAAATATACTAATTATTCTAAAATAATTTCTTATGATATTCCACTCTTTCCAATTTATGCCATTTTATGCTTTTTTTTTACATAAATTGCTTAAATTAAAAACATAGCTTTTTATGTTTTGCTCTTTCCTTGGTTTTACTTTTCAGGGTACATACAAACAACTCTCGTTGATTTTATTATTCTCCACCTTCGCCTTGTCTTTTAAAATACCCACTTCAGAGCCAGTCAGCCAATCTGTTCCTTGGGCTTGGGCAGAGCTGGGAAGCTAAGTTAATGCCCGGTGGTACATCGGAGAGTCCACAGTTCAGGGGGTGGGGGAAGAGACAGCTTGGAAGTGGGTTGAATGTAAATTAAACATACAGTTTTGGGGATAGAGTACAGACAAAGGGAAAGATTCAGGTTCTCTGTTTGTCAAAGTAACTTGTCCAGTGAATCTTTGTTGAAGGAGGGAAGGAAGGAAGGAAGGAGGGAAGGAAGGAAATATTGTTCTGGCTTTGTCCCACATCAGATATAACTTGTATGTTCCACTTCACAGTGAACAATTAAATAAAAGCTTAGAAGAGGAAAGACTCATTTTTTTCAAGGCTAGAGAAAATTTAAAGTAGGAGCCCACTAACGTTCGTACACGGATGGCACATCCAATGCAGAGGTATGTTACACTAGCTAATGCTAAATATATATATTTTTTCAGAATATTATGGGGGTACAAACACTTTGGTTACATATATTGCCTATGCACTGCCCAAGTCAGAGCTACAATCGTGGACATCCCACAGACAGTGCACCCCGCATCTATCAGGTGTGAGTTTTCCCATCCCCCCACCCCCTCCCACCTGATAAATATTATTTCCATGTGTGACATAAGTATTGATCAGTTAGTACCAATTTGATGGTGAGTACATGTGGTGCTTGTTTTTCCATTCTTGTGACACTTCACTTCGAAGAATGGGTTCTAGCTCCATCCAGGATAATACAAGAGGTGTTAATTCACTGTTGTTTTTTATGGCTAAGTAGTACTCCATGGTGTACATATACCACATTTTATTAATCCACTCGTGTATCGATGTGCACCTGGGTTGTTTCCACATCTTTGCAATTTAATGCTAAATATTAACAGTGGCTGCCCCTCATAGCACCACTGAAAGCTGATCCACAGCATGCATTTGACTCTTTATGTCACTCCTTGGGGGTCACAGAGCTCCGCGGTAGTGAAGGATTAGAGATGCAAACACTAGCGATCTTATCTCTGGAGCACACAGTCCTTTTCCCGCTCCGGGGTTCAGATAGGAAATGAATGTTGAGGTGACAGAGTTCCCATTGCCAAATGCAGCCACCCTGGGGGTTCAACATATGAAATTTTTGTTAGGTGGGAGCACAAACATTCAGTCCACAGCACCAGTTCATGTCCAAGATAAAATGACGATTTTTCTTAGACAGAGACATAATTGAGCGTTTTCCATTGTTGTGTGGACAGAGGGTCCACGCCAGTGCAGACAAACATACAAAGGGGCAAGAGGGAACAGCTGAGCTGTTGCAGGCAACCTTGTCATGTGTGGGGACCAGATGTCAGGTCCGTGTTCCCTGGATCTTGGTTCCCAGGACTGAAGAATGGTTACTGGTACCAAGTTGATGGAGCAAATGAGCAGACCAAGCAGATGCAAGCAAGCAAAATGCCAAAGTTTATTAAACCATAGAACATTCTGGAGAAGGAATGGGTCAACACTTGCAAGTGAAAGACACCCTGAGTTTAACAAGATTTTCCCTTTTTGCTGATTCCCTAATTTTATGTTAAGTGGGGGGTGGAATATCCATGGTTTTTCTAGAACAGGGGTGGAGAATTCCCAGAACTGGGAACTCTCCCCATTTTTAATCTTGTAAGGCAATTTCTGGGGGTTGCCATGGTATTTGTAAACCGTGATGGCGCTTGAGGGTGTGATTTTTACTATGTTAATGATGGTAGGTCACTTGAGGATACTGTCACCTTACTTGCACACATGCTCCAAAGACCCTCATCTGTGGCCTTGGTCATATCTCCACTCTGTGGCCTTTCTACCTCTTTCTGGTTGGTCAGTCCTTGGAGACCCCCTATTGTAGACCAAACATCTGTTCCGTCCTTGAAAGCCCTCTTAACACGTCATCAGTTCTTTCTTAGGAACCCCCCTTCTGGTCACTTTGTTCCTCCTATTGTAGACAAAGCATCTCCTAGTGCCATCTGTTTCTCAGTGGAAACCCCCTAGAAAAGCTTCTGTTCCCCTTCCTGCTTGTCCCAACCTAACAGCCTGGAAATCATAAGCATCTTAGAAGAAGGATCTTAGGTTTCTTCCAAAGAAAGCAGAGAAAACACACAGGTGGCCAGTGAGTTTAGCAGGAGATATTAGCTGCATTACCAGAGGATGGATTCAGTAAAGATACATAACGCAAATGAACAAAAATTTTGAAATATGAGAGCAAGACTGAATGGATGGGAAGTGAGCACATTCATTGCATGAACTTTCCGTAATGTTTGAATGAACTGAACAGAGTTTTATGGACATGCAGGACTGAGAACAAACTCTGCAAAGAACGTCAGTGGAGCACGTCTCCAGGGCACAGGCAAAATCACACATATTTTAGAACTCCTAACGGCACTTTACTCCTTGTGTTTTTTAAATATATCTAGATTGACTTATTTTTCTATAAATTTAGTTTGTTCTAAAGCTCTGTGCTAAGGGATCTGATGAGGAAACACTGGATAAGACGCACTGTCAGAGAAGTCCAACCTATCAATTGCCTTGTTACCAAATCAGCCCTCTAAGAAGTAACAGTTGTCTTGTTACTGGACACAAAAGTATCTACCTCTGACTCCAAATTGTGGTAAGTAGTTAGATGCAACACCAAGTTGTTTCCTTTTGTCTTTATTTTCATATATTTTGCATCTCACCCTTCTATCACGTAGCCAAGTTCTCTCCTTGCTTTTCTTTTAAAATGAGACTGTCCAATGGGAAATGCATTAACAGAATCCAAGCATAACACTCTTTATAGTAAATTTCAAAGAGTTCAATCACCATTGGCATTAGATTAAAACAAAAGAAAACAAAGCAAAACAAAAAAACGTGATTTGGAGAATTGCAGCCCCCTTAAATGCGTTCTGAATTAGGATTTCTGTTTTACATTAAGCTGCACAAATATTTCAGGGAGTTAGTGTCTTCATCATCAGCGGGTCTTTAAACAATTTCAGGATGTAGAAGTTACAGTGTAACATGTACAACGTGCTTGAGATCAATGAAGCATGATAGATTGTTTTTATTTTTAAGAGATTTATCAATAGGGAAAGCAAAGAGGCGAAGTATGGTAGTGGATAACATTATAAATAGCAACTGTAAATGCACAACTTAGTGTAGAATATGGAAGGAATCTTTACTAGAGATTTGCCCACAGGTGTTACAGAGCTGAGATCTACCTAAGGTCCCACATAGGGTGTCTGCAACAGGATGTGCCGCTTTCCATTCTGCTAGTGTGTGTGTGTGCGTGTGTGCACACGCGTGTGTCCCTGTGCATGGATGTGTGGAGAACAATTCTCTTTGCGCTTGACAGAAAGACAAAAAAAAAAGATGTCTTTCCTGGAGAGAAAAGGGTAAGAGAATCCTACTGTTTCGTCACATAAGTATTAGCACAGCTGCATGTTGACAAACACAAGCAAACTGGTTTTTCCTAAATGTGGATAAAATATCATTCAAAGAATCAATTGCCTGAAAAAAATGATCATTTTATTGTTGTCCACTCCTTTCTTTTCTGGACTTAAACTCTGCTACTTTCATTTATCCTGAAAAAATGCATTGAGCATTTTTGTCCATGCCGAAGAGATAGACTCAATATCACTAAATTAAAAATATATACATGAGAAAGGAATATGTCCCCACTTGCAATAATCTACAATCCAATGCAGAGGACAAGTATGAGTGTGGTCTAAATACCTTTCAGAACGTTAAATATGGGTGAGGAGACCCAAAATAATATTTATTCGTGTTTGTAGATTATGAGGTCAGACAGAGGTAGTGAGATAGTGTGCATATATTCAGTGCAGTGAGATGTAAGAGTAATATTTTCTGTACTATGATAAATTGGCTTTGTAGGTGCCAAAGAAAAATTTCCCTTTCGCCCTATTAAAGTTCACTAAAAAACCAACTTACAAAAAGCAGATTGATTGTAGAAAATGTATATAAAATCTATTAACATGTACATGGGACTCTTTAGAATAAAGACTCAAAGATATGGGGCAAATTGTTCATTTTTATGCTTAGGTTCAACAAAGCATGGACAGCGGTGTAGGAACATGATGGGACAACACGGGCAGGATCTGATGCTGATGGACTGAGTGGGGAAACCCAGCAAGGCCTGTCTGTCTAGACTCTTCCTGTCCCCTCTGAGCAGTGTCCTTCCTTTTGGGTGTGGGGCAGGACCCTCTCTGGAAGGGGGTCTCATGACCTACAGCCAAACAAGGCAGGTCAGAGAATTTCCTTATGGCCAGTTTTTGCACAAAAAGGCAGGGAGAAATTTAGAATCATATTTTTAGGTTTTATGCCTGACTTTGGGGCAAAGGGGTTTTGGTTTCTATGAGCCGCCGTGGGGAAGAGGGATTCTAGTCTCTACGGCTACCTTGGGGGAGGATGGGACAGAGACAGGAGGGCAGGAGAAGGTCAGAGGGAAAGTTTTCCTTCTGAGGCCTCTGTTTTTGGGTATTTTGTATTGAGTCCTAGCAGACTCTTTATCAGACTTGAAGAAAGCTGAGAAGGAATTACACATCCATTTCTATTAACTGTTTGTCAATGTGCTTTGGAGGTGACCTTGCCTAACTTCACAACTCCAAGAGAGCCTATGGCCAGGTTCCTCCCTAGATTTATGTTGTCCCAGGGTTCTGAATTGCTGCCCTCAGAAACTTTCTCTAGCTGATTAAGCAGAAAGAGCCTTATTAAAAGATATTGCTTAGATCCCAAAATTGTTGGAAGAGGCTGGGGAAGCAGGCTTGCAGGGAAAGCTACCAGGCACAATGTAGAAAATAAAGCTCATGCGTTGGTCTGATGTACACGGAGCCAATTCTGCCGCTGACCCACAGGCCACTTTTGGAGTCCCTGCCAGCTCCAGTGCCAGAGGATGATGCCATTCTTTAAGTCAAGGTCGTGACCTGCTTTCAGCATAGCTGCTACCATAAAAAGGTGGAAACGCCGGCTGCTAGCGACGCGCATAAAAATGCTTCTGATTGGAGTAGCCACATTACACATTTGGGTCATGGCCTTTGGGGGAAGCCGTGAATTTAAATTCTCTGAATTCCACCTTGAGTCCATGAGACTCAAAAAGCAAGAAATGTGCAAGACATAACGAGGTAGTACAACACAAGTCAGAGAGCTAAAAATACAATGACCAAAGAAATTTCTGGAGGCATTGGGTAATATTGTGATTGATGAATTCATTACCTCACACTGGAGAAAATCTAGTCTGAGTTAGGGCTGGCTCTGAGACAAACAGCACTGGAAGAATAATCCCAGTGTTAGTTTGATGCTGCTACATGAAATATAAAGACTTAATTGTCTAATTAGTTTATTAAAGGCAGAAAGCTATCCCTAGTTACTCAGCATTGTATTTTAGAACTTCATTTAAACATT
The DNA here is from genome assembly GCA_023783475.1 of Daubentonia madagascariensis. Lineage (NCBI taxonomy): Eukaryota > Metazoa > Chordata > Mammalia > Primates > Daubentoniidae > Daubentonia > Daubentonia madagascariensis. The sequence goes on along the minus strand of JAKFHU010001178.1, from coordinate 2,151,633 downwards.
AACACGAGTGATGCACAACTGCCACATATGCGAAAGAAATAAAATGATTAAAAATTTTAATTGGCAGTACTGGAAATAGAGGAATAATTAAGCACTTTTTACTCTAAGCTCTTTGCAGTTGAATGAGCATTTAAAGATGAAAAAGAAATCCACTTCTTTTTAAAAGGAAGTAAAACCTTTCCTACTGAGAAAGGATTAAGTGGGATGTTCAAGGGTTTTTTTTTTTTTTTTGAAGAATTGCAGCTTTAGAAAAAAAGCAACCAATGCAGTTTTGCAAAACCAAAAAACAAAACAAACAAAAAACCCCACAGTCTTCAGAAGGAAGCCTTAAGGGTGGTTCAGCAAACATAATTATTCAGGAATAAAAGCTTTACTCATTTCCACAAATGTCTATTATTTGACAACAACATCAGATACTTCATCTTTCTTCTGGGTCTTCCAGATCCAAATTTTCCACAGCAAAATTTCCTTGAAAACACCAAGATTTGCAATAAATCCTATCTCTGTCATTCCTATGCATAATTTTTTTTTTTCTGTCCTAAATTCTGCCTGTGGAAGAAGAGAAGCCAGATCCTAGCACACATTTTTCCCCCGAGTGATTTCTTCATGATAAGGTTCACTGAAATTCTAGCCTATCATGGTTAGGGAACCATAAATGCTTTGTGGTTGATATATTCAAACTGCACAGTAAGAGTAAATGAAATACATCTCCCACAGTTTTGTGACCAGATTGTGATCCACAATCTGAGTGTAGCCACCGACCTATGAACAGCTCAGTGTTTGGCAACCTTGGTCACTGAACAACCTGAACACTCATACTATTCCCTCCTCGTGTCGATAACAAGTCTTCCCCCTGTGTATAGTAATGAGTAGCCCCATCCTTTTTGCGTTTACAGCTGCTCACATATGAAAACAGAAATCCAGGTTTTTCCAGTTGTGCAACACTCTCTTACACTCTCAGAATTCCGAGATCTCCCCACCTCGCTCACCTTCCCTTTCTTCAACGCCAACCTCATCCTTGAGTCTATTTGGCCTCCGAAACATCTGCCTCAATTCGTCACGCATATACCCACAGCCACAATCTTCACACATCATCTCTTGCCAGAGGTATTTCTTTCTTTTTCTCCTTCTAACAGCCTCCGCATTGAGGCTGACGATGTTAACAACACGAGCCTGATCTTCTGACTTCCCCATGTTCTGCTCCTTTGGAAGGTGGCGGTTTCCAACCGTTTTAAAACCAAGACATTCTTCCTTCAGATGCCAGTGTCTGAAACAGACAATATTAGATGATGCTGAGTAAGGTCAGGGGTGTGTGTGTTGGGGGGGGTCAGTGTTGTCATCATTTACATCCCTAAATCTCATCGCCTGGGAGGCATTCCATCTTGTCCGTGGGGCTTTGCAGCACTTGCAGTGAAAATTATTGCCCTGGATCAATGTTGTGGATTGGGAATAGAAAAAGAGCTACCCATGGTCATTGAGATTTTCTTGCTACCCTGCAATGATAATTCCATACATCATGATGGGTGTCTGACCTGGTGCTTCATCCATACAAATGGTTTTACCATATCACACCCATGAATTATGGGAGAGCCACCGTTCACTATCAGCCATTCCAATGGGATCTGTGTCATTTTTAATCTCTTTGTCACTATTAATTTATTTTTGTGATCAGGATGATCTCCTAAGTGCTTTTATTTTGTCTTGCTAGGGAATGTTATCCCTTTGTTAGTTAAAAAATCATATTTATATGTTAACTATATGCCCATATGCCACAAGCTGGGCTAGAATTTGCAGGTGCAATGTAAGAAGCTACTGATTTGATAAAAATGGAAACTTTTAACTCAAAGGAGTTGTACTTCACAGACCCTTTATTGGAGTTGCTGAAAGTGATATTTAAAGTGAAACTTGGTGGACAGCGAGAGTTTAAGAGGAAATTGAAAAGGGAGGCAGATCATTAAAGACCAAACAAACCACAGATGGAAAACCCTCAACTAGAAAAAGCACTTTTCAGCAATTGTTTCTCTCAGTTATAGAATTCTGGGGTCCTGTGCGCCACATTCTCTGTAACGTCAAATAAGACTTCTATACCCAGTACGTATAACGGCTGAACTCCTACTCTTAATTAATGCCAGAAAAGAACCATTGTATGAGAATGACATTTCTGTTTCACTGGCAAAACTACATTTATCACTGCAATGTCTCAATTCAATTTTATGTTAAAGAACTATAATTCTAAAACACTTTTTGTTCTCAGATGACTAAAAACATATTTGGGGTGAATTGAAAACCTAGGAGTGGGGAGTAACATTTTTGGCAAATTGGGATGGATCACTCATTAAAACCAGAATCCACACATTTTTCATTTAACAATTGAGCTGTGAATCATTAGTGTTCTGAAAACACAAAAACTTGAGGAAATACACTATGCAGACTATTTAAAAGTATCTCTTCTGAATATCAAAGGAGGACTCATTGGGAACATTTTTATAAAGGCAAAAAAGTATAAAGAATAAAATTTAAATGTGTGTACAAATCTATCACCTAGCAACAACTGCTGTAGAAACATTTGTGTATTTTCCCAGACTTCTTCCCATAGATATCTAAGTATATAAAATTGCTTTAATATTTTTTAAAAGACCAATATAGCATCACAATCTACATAAACGTTTAAAAGCTGAAAATAGACTAAAACAGGTTGAGTATCCCTTATCCGAAATGCCTGGGGCCAGGAGTGTTTTGGATTTCGGAATATTTGCATTATACTTACCTGTTTAACATCCCTAATCCAAAAATCTGAAATCTGAAATTCTCCAATGAGCATTTTCTTTGAATGGCATGTTTGTGCTCTGAAACATTGGGATTTTAGAGCATTTTGGATTTCAAATTTTTAGATTAGGGATGCTCAACATGTATGTTATAATGCATGATGCATCTTTAAAGTGGATCCTCAATTATCATTTAAAGCATTAGAGTAAACAAAAGCATAAGCTATTCATCTTCCGTCTGTTGTGGGTGGGTTATGTTTGCCAATAATTTTATGTCCAACACATACTGGACATATAATTTTTGTGTACACATCTACACAAACACACTTTGTGTAGATGTGTAGATATAATTCTTAATCAATGAATCATTTCGATTTGAGGATCTTGCTCTACTAAATTGCATAAACAGAATGACAAAGATATAATTGCACATTGTCACTCATGCCTAAGCACAGGCCAAGAGATTGAATAGCAATTAAAATAATTCATACAAGATAAGCGTTAAACGACTCTCTAGAAAGGAGATTTCCCTGTGGTGTTCTGATCCCTAAGCACGGTGGCTGACCACTGCATGCTAGGAGAAATGAAAAAGTGTAGACAATTATTTTAGGATACTTGTGCCACCCTGAAGGCTTGCTTGGCTGATGACATGGTCTAGACTTGGGAAGACACTTGAGGCTCAAATAGACCAGCATCTCCAGGTATTTCTATTCCATTCAGTGATGTAGGTCCCAGTAAGTGGCTTTGAACCCAGTTAAATAAATCTGTATTTGTGTGAAAATAAAGCATATTATCTTTTTGTCTTTCTCTAACACTTTTTACATGTCTCTATTGCAAGATGCATGGAGTTCAGACTTTTAGCTTTCAGAACGTTGCACCGAGGAAGGTTGGTGAGTTCCTGTAATCAATGTTTGTTTCCAAACATACCCCCTCCTCCAACCCCACACCAAAGACACTGGTATAATCTATAACAGATTCTTTGAATTGTTTTCAAACATGTGAAATCATTCTCTGCTTTGCTGCTCCCTTGCTTTAGTTTTTTTCCTGAGAGGTTGGATCAGAAGCTGTTAAAATTTCCTCTGGACTTCAGCTGCTTGCAGGAGGCAGAGTTAAGGGTCACCCAGAGATATGCTCGTCCTAATGCCTGGAACCTGTGAATAAGGTAGGTTAGGCTAGTCTAGGCTAGTCCGCTAGAAGATGGAAACAGCAAGAAAAACAAATCCACATCAGATCCTCCAGAAGGAGTACAGCTGTGTCAACATCCTGATTGGGCCCCACGAGAGGCATGTCAAATATTGATCTATAACACTGTAAGATACTAAATGTTTGTTCTTTTAAGGCACTAAATTTGGGGCAATTTGTTACAGCAGCTGTAGGGAACCAATACACACGAAAGCTTCCTCTGGCTACTTCAGAGCTAATTCCTCTCTCTTTGAACATGATTGGGATCAGTCTTACCTCATGGGACATATGTGTTTTTGTTCTTCTTCCTGTTTTATTTTTGTTAAATAGACATCAAGATCTATTCATTGTTAGATTCCTCAATGCTAACATGGAGAGTGGCCCAAGGTAGTCATGTTTCCTTTTACCTATATGGTAAATGAATTAAAAAATGATGTTGATTGCAGATTCATTTTGTGAATTGGTGGGATGCTTGATATTCGAGAGAGAAACTAAATGTACATTTTATGAAATAGAGCAATATTGCTTAGAACAAAACATAATATTTAACACATTGATTGTCATGCTAGAAAAAAAATTTCATTGAGGCCATGGTGTTTTTTAGGAAAATAGAACAAAAACTTTGAAAACAAAATGATCCTTTCTAATTTAATAAAAATTTTCTTATTTTTTGTTGTTTTCTGTGTGAGAGTTATATGCAACTTGAAAAATAGTTCTCGCCACTTCCAAGGTGAAGAGACCTGTGAGTTAAATATGCTTCACAAGGCCCCAACCTCAAAACTAGTGTGAGTTAAATACAACTCATGTGGCAGTTAATGTGCTAACCCAAATTGATGGCCATGCAGTTTCTACCTTGTCCCTGCCTCCACTGGTTCAAGTGCTGTAAGAAATCAAGCCAAATCCAATAAAACAAAATATCTAATGCATTAAAAAATCTGACCTAAAAGTTGTTGCAATACTTATTCAGAAAATTAATGCCTGCATTAGCAATTATAGAAATTGGTAATTAAACAATTTGTTAAGTGAACAATTTTTGCAAATCAAAAGACTCTTTGAACTTATTTCAAGGCAAAATATGCTGTGTATGTCACTAATATTTTGACTATTTTTGAGGACAGAATGTTACACATAGTAAACATAAATCCAACGCAGAAGTACATGAAAATCAGTCTCTTGAAACTTTAAGCAAATACACCACTTTAAACCCTTGATTGTTGTACCCTTAATGGCCAAATGTCTGTGGTAGACCAGACAACCACTTAGAAGTCTCTCTTTAGAGAAAAACTAACTCTTAGCATCAGAGAAATCAGTTTCCTGATCATGACAATCTTGACATCTGTCAGATGCTAGGAGAGGGGAAATGCCCTCTCCTTTCCAGCTCTTTCTGGAGGTAAGAGCTCTTTTAACTCATTTCTGAGGATACCTCTTTATGACTGTATGGCACACAAGGGTAGAAGAGAAAACATTGGCAGAAATGCTGAGTTGTTACTTGAAGTTAATTGTGTGAAGTTGAAAACCACCAAATGTCACTTTTTCTTTTGAGTTGTGGAGTTCACAAGTTAGGATTCAAAAATGGCTTTTACTTCTGGGTTTTCTATTCTGTTCCATTGGTCTATGTCTCTATGTTTTTACCATTACCATGCTGATTTGGTTACCATAGCTTTGGAGTATAATTTGAACTCAGGTAATGTGAAGCCTCCAGATTTGTCATTTTTGCTTAAGATTGCTTTGTGTTCAGGCCCTTTTTTGGTTCTAAATGAAACGTAGAATTACTTTTTCTAGATCTGTGAAATATGATGTTGGTATTTTGATGGGGATTACATTGAATCTGTAAATCACTTTGACCAGTATGGACATTTTGAAATGTTGATTTTACCAATCCATGAGCATGAGATGCTTTTCCATTTGTTTGTGTCATCTATGATTTCTTTCATCAGTGTTTTGTAGTTATTCTTGTAGAGATATCTTAAACATCCTTTGTTAAGTATGTTCCTAGGTATTTTATTTTCTCTGTAGCTATTATGAATGGTATTGAGTCCTTGATTTGACTCTCAGCTTGACTGTTTTTGGTGTATAGGAATGCTATTGATTTATGTACATTGATTTTGTAACCTGAGATTTTGCTAAATTTACTTATCCATTCTAGGAGTCTTTTGGTGGAATTTTTGGGATTTTCTAGATTAAAGATCATATCATCAGTAAACCAGGATAGTTTGATCTCCTCTTTCCTGATTTGGATATCCTTAATTTCTTTCTTTTGTATGATTGCTCTGGCTAGGACTTACCAGCACTATGTTGAATAGAAGTGGTGACAGTGGGCACTCTTGTCCTGTTCCAGTTCTTAGGGGGAATGCTTTCAACTTTTCCCCGTTCAGTATGATGTTGGTCTTGAGTTTGTCATACATGGCTTTTATAATTTTTGGGTATGGTCCTTTTATGCCTAGTTTCTTGAGGGTTTTTATTATGAAAAAGGTGCTGGATTTTGTTGAATGCTTTTTCTGCATCTATTGAGATGATCATATGGTCTTTCTTTTTGCTTCTGTTTTTGTTGTGGATCACATTTATTGATTTATGTTGAACCATACTTGCATTGCTGGGATGAAGCCCACTTGGTCCTGGTGGATTATTGTTTTGATGTGCTGTCGAATTTGGTTTGCTAGTATTTTATTGAGGATTTTTGCATTTATGTTCATAAGGGATAGTGGTCTGTAGTTTCCTTTTTTTTTGTTGTGTCCTTTCCTGTCTTTGGTAACAAGGTGATACTGGCTTCGTAGGATGAGTTAGGAAGGATTCCCTCCTTCTCAGTGTTGAAGAATAATTTCTGTAGGATAGGTACAAGTTCTTCATAGGTCTGGTAGAATTTGGCTGTGAATCCATCTGGTCTGAGCATTTTTTTTTTTTTAGTTGGGAGATCTTTTATTACTACCTCAATCTTTTTGCTCATTATTGGTCTCTTCAGGAGTTCTACCTACCACCAAGTGATCTTTGACAAAGCAGACAACAACATACACTGAGGAATGGCAGCCCTATTCAATAAATCATGCTGGGAAAACTGGATAGCCACATGCAGAAGAATGAAACAGGATCCATATCTCTCACTATATACAAAATTAATTCAAGAAGGATAAATAAAAGACATAAGTATAAGACATGAAACCATAAAAATTCTAGAAGAAAATGTAGGAAAAAACTCTTCTAGACATTGGCCTAGGCAAAGAATTTGTGACTAAGACACCAATGGCAGCAATGGCAACAACAAAAATAAATAAATGAGACTTAATTAAATTAAAGGCTTCTGCACAGCAAAGGAAGTAATCAACAGACTAAAAAGAAAACCTACAGAATGGGAGAAAGTAATCACAAACTATACATCCAATAAAGGACTAATATATAGACTCTAGAAAGAACTAAAATAAATCAGCAAGATAAAAATGGATAACCCAAAGGAAAAGAAGTCATTATATCCAAAAGATACCTGCACTCAAATGTTTATTGTGGCACAATTCACAGTTGCAAAGATGTGGAATCAACCTAAGTGCCCATCAATTCATGAGTGGATTAAGAAAATGTGGTGTGTGTCACACACACACACACACACACAGACCAGGGAGTACTAGTTAGCCTTAAAAAGAAATGAAATGATGTATTTTGCAACAACTTGGATAGAAGTAGAGACCATTATCCTAAGTTAAGTATCTCAGGAATGGAAAAACAAACAACACATGTAGTCTCTAATAATTGGTAGCTAATCAGTGGGCATACACGGGCACAAAGAGACACAAAGGACATTGGAAATCAAGAAAGGGGGGGCTTGAGGTGGTGAGGGGTAAAAACTTACCTAACAGGTACAATGAACACTATTCGGTTGATGGGCACACTAGAAGCCCCAACTTAAGCCTTATACAAGGTATGCATGTAACAAAAATATTTGTACCCCCTTAATATTTTGAAATAACAAAAAATTAAAAAGCAAATTAAAAAATAAAAGAACCAAGGAAGAAAAAAATGTAATTTTTAAGCCCTATGAATTATTTTACGTAGTTTCCTTCATCTAGTTGGATAATTGCACACTACAATATACTCATATTGAATGCATACAATGAAATCAGAGAACAGGTCCTAGTAAATGTGGTATAGAAGGATTTTAAATCTTTACTCGCACGTGGAATAGATATGTTGTTTGCAGTGTTATTGTCTGTGGAAAGGTATTGGTATACGCTTTTCCGGAGAGTTATTTTGGAAGCATATCAGAAGTAGGCTGTGAGTTCTTGATGATAGGAGAAGTACTGTTTTTCAGTAGAGGACATGGTTATCTGTACAGTGGAATGGTTTGGGCGCTTCTACTATACAGGTCATCTATCAATCACAGCTTCCGGGATATTGACATGAACAGGCATTGCATCCTCCCTCCAAATACAAGGTTATTTAAAGTGCTCAGCATCACTGCAAATGATTCTTGCCTAAGATAGTTAACTCCACTCAAACCACACCTTCTGATCCAATTTCTAGCCCAACAGGAATGAGAGGGTGCATAGGTATACGTTACATATAGCAGATATAATCAGATGCACCCAGGATAAATGAAGGTCATTTTACTAGCAATTATTGGATCACCCCCCAAAAACATAAAATCAGATAAAACTGTAAAGGGAGGGGCTATTCCAGCTCAAAATAAACTAAAGAGACCAACAATAATGTAAGATATTTTTTGGATGCCATTGAGGAATTTTGAATGTAAATAATGGCATTTTATGACATTGGGAAATTCACTTTATTTTTATTTGGTATGTTAATACAATTGTTGTGATTCAGGGAAAATGTCTTTTACCTTTAGAGAAGCATACTAAAGGATTTGGAGGACGCAGTGTTAGGATGTCTATATTTCTTTTAATTGGTCAAGATTATGTATCTATGATTTACTATATCTCTATGCTTATATATTAACATTTTGTGTTTCTAAGGGGGGGGTTCTCCCTGTTGATGGCCATTTCACATTGCCTGGGGACATTTTGGAAGGGTCCTACCAGCATTTAGTTGGTAGAAGCCAGTGATGATATGGACCCCACCCCCATGCATAAATACCAATAGTGCCCTAACAATCTATGTCCCTCCTTACCTATCAGATATCTATTATCTATCCATCTATCTGCTGTCTATCTCTTTAATCATCAATTTCTATTTCACCCACCTGTCCATCTCTCTGTCATTTATCTATCCTCTCTCTTTCTTTCTCTCCCCCCCCCACACATACACAAATATGTGTGTGTCTGTATAGCAAACACTTTGGAATGTTAACTTTTTCTTAAAATTAAATGATGGACATTCAATGTCCTGTTCTTCTTACTTTTATCTAAATGTGAAAATTTAATAGAACAGATATAAATGTAACACCTGGCTCCAGAAAAAAAAGAATCACTTATAAAAAAAATGCCATTATAATAAAATATAAATTTAAACAGAGGCAGAAGGAAGCATTATTTATCTGAGAAAAATAACATAAGTCCAGCTGAATCTTCCAAAGATTTCTCTGGATAACTGTCAAACTTGTCACATGGTAAGAATTCCAGGAGCCCTGAACTGAAGACGCCACCGTTTAATAACCTAGAAATTAAAATAGCTGCCCTGTTTGTTTTTACAAACCAGAATGCAGGAAGAAGGTCCTATAAGAACTTAATAGATATTTCAATCAGATTGCACCAGAAATGAGACAGATGGACGCTATCTTGCTGCACTATTAAAAACAATTCAGTAACTATTGAAGGGATAAGGAAATGAGGGCTATTGTTAGTGCTTGAGGAAAACTATTTCTGATCGTTTTTACAGCATAGGAGAGAGATGCACCTGGGCCCAGTGGAAGACACCCAAGAAGAGTTTCTGGGGACAGGAAAATATAGGAGCTTAATAGAACAAAATTCTTCCTAGAAAAGAAAATTTATGTAAACTTATCCATAACCCTCTTTAAAGGACAATGGATAAGATTCTACTGCTATAGAAATAAAACCTTCTAATTCAAAACAATCCTGTAATATATATTACTTAGAGGAGAATGGCATGAATTTAAAAGGTGGATGTCATAGAAGAAATCAGAGAAGCCGCAGAGACTGCCAATGTTGAAACTAGCAACACAACATATTACTGAATAAATGATTAAACATTCATCAGTTCTGTTTATTTGATTCCGCATTGACTCTGTGGGTAAACTCTGGGTGGCGATGTTTCCTGTCTTATTGAACTAATTTTTGTATACGTTTGTTATGCCTTTTGGGGTTATAAATAGAGTTGTGAAATTTTTTATTAAAGTTAACGTACATAAGTGAAAGTCATAGATCTTAAACCTACAGTTTTCTTTGTTGAAGGTTTTTAAAATTCATATTTAATTTTTAAAGTTTACTTGCAGCTCTTTAAGTTTTCTTATTCTTGCTTTCTCTCTAGCTAATTTGTGTCATTCAAACACTTATTCATTTCAAAAATGTCTAGTTTATTGGCATAAATTTGTGATTTATAGCTCATTTTTATCCCTCAACATACATGTGGTATGGAATGGTATCACTTATTTTATTACCATATTGGAAAGTAAAAAAATTCTTTGTTCTTGACAAATCTTATTTTATATGTATATACACACACACACATATATAAAAAATTTTATTAATTTTATAAAGAATGATTATTTAAAACTTTTTTTAAATTTTGGAGTAATAGAAACTCAAAGCAATTGCAAAAATAGTACCAAGGGTCACTTCCATCTTTTGTACAACTTACCCAATGGTAACATCTTATGTAAATTTAGCACAATATCAACACAAGGATATTGAAATTTATTTTCAGAATTCACCTGCTTTTCATGCACTATGTGTGTGTGCATGTGTGTAGAATATCAATATTTGACTTGGTTAATTTTCCTTAATGATGCCATTTTCTATTTCAGTGATTTACAATTTGCTTATTCATTCCTTCTTATTTTCCATTAAAATTTCTCTTTCTAAGGTGAAAACTTAGTTGATTTTATATATGTTTGTGTTTTTGTTTAAGCATGTAAAGATTTAAATTTTCCTTTAATTTCTGCATTGCTTGCATGCAGGAAATTTTGATATATTTCTTTTTCATTTTCTTCCAGCTGAAAATATTTTCTAACTCTTCTAATTTCTTTTTCCAACGTTAATTCTGAAGAGTATTGCTTATTTCCTATATATTTGAAGATTTTCTGCATATACAGTGTTTATTAACTTCTAATTGAATCCCATAATGATTAGTAATTAACAGAAAATATTTTATTAAAGATGGCAAGAAAGGAACACCAGAGAAGAAAAACTAAGTTGAAAATCTATAAAATAGATAACAAACATGACAGTTTTTTTCTAAATTTTATCAAGAATTGCATAAAATCAAAAGACATAGTTCATGAAACTGGAGAACAAGATGCAAACTTATGCTGTCTACAAAAGGCACACTTTCAATTCAAAGAAATACATTGGTTAAAATTAGAAAGATGAAAAAAGAGGTATTACACAAGGATAAGAATAAGGAAGTCAGGAAGCCCATACTGATACCAGAAAAGCAGAATTTAAGACAAGATGTGCTGTTATAGATAATAATACACTTGAAGAGTGATAAAGCTCAATATATCAGAATATATAGAAATTGTAAATGTACATGTGCTTCAAAACAAAGAAGGAGAAACTGACCAAACAAGGCAGAGAGATAGACAACCATAAAAAAAATAGGTGGAGATTTTAAAACAACCCACACAGTAATTGACAGAACAGTCATTTTTTGCCTAGTTAGACCAAAAAAAGTAGTCAGTATGGATATAGAATATCTGAACAATATTATTCACCACCAAGCCTCATTTACATTGATTGTGCATATACCCCAAATTTCCAAAATGTGCATTTTTTCTCTAGTGTACATGGAAACATAACCAAGGTAGATTAGCTGTGTTCTTGGTCATAACAAAAGTCTTAATAAATTACATATTTTTACTCAATTATATCACAATGGACCACTACTTATCCCCTTGATAAACAATGGGGTTACAGTCCTGTCTCTGACGGGGTGAACTGCTTGGCCACGATCACCAATTCTACCACTTAGTCAATGGACCCACATCTAGCCCCAGATGGGGCTACCATGACATGAGCCGCTGGTGTAGGTCATAAGGAGTTCCTTCCTCTTTTGACATTTTCCTCTGGTTGCCTGATTTTTCCTTTAATAGGCTATCCTTGAAGTCTGAGTTTCGGCATAGAAAGAACTGAGAGTTGAGTGTGCATTTTGGGAAAATGGAACACAGAAAATCCCTCCATGACCTGCCTTATTTCTGGCTTTGGTGGTGTGTTCTTGCCCCTGAATAAACCTAGTTTGAAAACATTCTACATTACAATTCGAGGCAAACATCCATCTATTGATAAAGTGATCTTAACGTTGCCTGGTCTCCTGTGATGTTATTTCCCTCAGGGCTTGCTGTTGCAGGGCAGGATTTGGAAGACGTAGTAGCCTTCCTAGAGAAAATATTATCTTAATATCATCATAACTTTACTTTCTCATATTAAGTGAAATGTGACTTTTTGTGAATTCCTTGCTCTCTCTCTTTGTCTCTCTCTCCCTCTCTCTCTCTCTCACACACACACACAAACACACACACATGTATATATAGAGAGAACATCCTGATATTGTCAAAGATGAAGCAAGTATTGACTCCTGTAACAAAAATAAATTTATGAATGGATATTTAAAAGTATAGCATGATAATGAGAGGAATACTCAAAACATTGTATATTCAAACTTTTAAAAAATGTCTGGCAACATTTCTGATGATTTTGTTATAGAGAATATAAAAAATTTTGAGCTGGGTAATAGTATAAGCACATTATTTTGCAGCTAGTTAAATGACAGTCCTTGGGAAGTGCTGAGGACTGTTTTTTATGGCTTATTTTCAAGCTGTTGGAAGTTCCTTAGGGCTGCAGTAAAAAATGCATTTTCCCTGGGATTTTCCTGTTTAACATGATTGTCCAGAGCTTGGATGAAGACATAAAAGGCATGTTCATCTCATAGAGTGATAACTTGCTTGGAGCAATATTTTACATTGCAGAGAAAATGAAAATGGCTAGCCAAAAATATGATGAAATTTAACAGAGAAAAAATAAAGTTCTGAATTTCATTTTTGAAGACAGGATTGAGGACTCCTAGTTTAACAGTTTATTAGCTCCATTTGATAGATGCCCGCTGTCAAGGGAAAGCAGCTTACTTTCTCAGATTCCACTCAAATCATAGCTGGGGTGTTGCACTTAGTTCTGATGGATACATTGGAAGACACACACTGAAAAACTTCAGCAAATACGGACAAATCCCCTGTGATGTTCAAAAGACTCAAAATGGTGTTATGTGAGGGTGGTGTTATTCTAAGGTCAGAGAATAGCATGAGCGTATGAGAACTGCTTTTCAGTACTGGATATGTGGGGAGCTAACACTCGTCAGGTGTATGCGTCCCCGGAGGAGAACTAGAATGCATGAGTATAAGTAGAAGGAAAACTGACAAAGCCTCCATTTAAAGGCAGATTATTTGATCATTAAAACTATTTTTGCTTAGAACGAACTGCCTTGTGAAGGCAATCAGCTTTCTGTAGACATTTTCAAAAGGAGGCTGCCTGTTTACCAAGTATGATAGAAAAGACCCACAGGTTGGGACCTCTCTGTCCCTGAGTGGATCTTAGAATTGAGTTAACAGGTCAATGAGTAGGAAACTTCTACCTATACCCACCTTGGAGTCCCGGATCCTCTTTTACAGGGACAAGGCATTGGGAAAGGGGGAAAAAGTGAGCCCAAAGGACCCAAGACCAAATCTTGAGGTGAGGTTGCTGCTACTGTCTGATCCTTCTTGGTCAGACTAGGAGATCCATGACACCAGGATGACATGGGGTAAAGTCCTGGTGTGAGAATGGTCACCAATATTAAAATCATCTCCAGTTAGAGTCAGAAAAATGCGAACAGCACCCCTAAGGTGTGGATGTCAGCCTCAGGTGTCAATACTTGCCTTGACCAGGCGTGGAAATGCAACTTTTGAGATATTCAGGAACGCTTACTTCCTTGTGTCCCCACGGCCGGATAATTGGTCTGCTCTTTTTTCCTTAACTTTTCCATATGTCTTGAGATCAGTACCTTCCATAGAATCAATCCACTGAGTCCATTTTTCAGTCCAAGCTTTTCACACTGCCTAAAGGTGGGCATTTGGACATCTTTTGTTTAGATTGCATACACGCACACACACACACAAACACGCATATATTATTTAACATTAAAAAAAGAAGGAAATCTTGTCATTTGCAATAACATGCATGAACCTGGAGGACATTATGCTGACCGAAATAAGCCAGGCATAGAAAGGCAAATACTGCATGATCTTATTTATAATGTGCATTCTTAAAAAGTCAATTATATAGAAACAGAATAGAATGGTGGTTACCAGGATGGGGAAGATGGGAAGATGGTGATCAAAGGGTACAAAGTTGCAGTTACTTAGGATAAATAAGTTTAGAGAGCCAATGAACAGCATGAAAACTATAGTTAATAATATTGTATTGTATACTGCAAACTTGCTAAGAGAGTACATTTTAGGTGCTCTTGCCAGAGAGAAATAACTATATGAGGGGATGGATATGTTAACTTTCTTGACTGCAACAATCATTTTGCTATGTATATGTATATCAACATACCATGTTGTATACCTTAAACACATACTATAAAAATTTTAAAACAATTGCACATATCTGCTAATGCTTGTTCTGATGCATATATGCAATCTCTACAACTAGAATCTCCTTCAAAGGAACTTTAACATATCAAAAGGAAAATAGACAAGGGGAATGTAAGGTCATTCTAAGGTTTAGTAGAATCAAAACAAGAAGTCGAGATCTGGATAGCATCCATCCTGGGAGGATGCACATCTGAATGCTCCTCTGTGTTGGGTGGCTTTACTTTCCTTCACTGCAAAGTAATTTGGGACATGGAGCATTGTTTTAGCCTTGACTTTTCCTATGAAGTTGGTAAGCCCACAATTATCAATGCAGGTGGTGTGAATAAATTTAGTGCATGCAAAGGAAAAAGAGAAGGAACAATCTCTATGTCTTTTCATTCCTGTATACATTGATGTTTTCGAGTAAAAACATAGATGTATATAGGAATGAAGGTTCTAGCTATTTCCTTCCTTCCTTCCTTCCTTCCTTCTTTCCTTCCTTCCTTCCTTTCTCTTTTATACTTTTCCTGTTTAAAGCAACCACCCTATAAATGAGGAAACCTACTTAGCAATGTTTCCTTACAATTTTTATCTCGTGGGACTTGGCGTCAGTTCATCAAGTAGGTGTCTCTCCCATTTACCACTCTGTGACTTTAGAAGATGTGTTAATACTTTACTATTTCAACTTCCTCAAAAGCTGGATAAATTATGATCCCAAATGCACAGAGTTGGTATGAGCATTTTAGGAAATTATTTACATGAATCATTCAGCAGAGCACCCAGCACACGCTGAATGGTCAAAAACTAAGCCTTTTAGAAAAATGATTGTTTGTCCCTAATCTGTACTCTATAGAACAACCCATTCTGCCGCAGGAAGGGCAACTGAATGTGAGCTAGCAGTGACAGCTCAGAGATTTGCGTCTCAGAGGACTTCATGAATAAAGACAGCTCAAGGGAAAACACAAGTACAGCAATGTTGATCACCCAATGTCTCTTCTTCTGTGTTTCTTTTCTTTTTTCTCTCTTTTCCTATGATGGCAAGAGGGAATTAAGCAGACTCAATCAATGACACGTTTAGAAGGCAGCTATTCCCAGTGCAGCTCTCGCAGATATTTTACTCTAAAACAAGGGGTCCGCAAATTATAGCATACAAGCCAAATTTATTCTACTGCCTTTTTCATATGGACTACAAACTAAGATTCCTTTTATATTTTTAAATGTTTGGGAAAAAATAATTCAAAGGAAGAACGGTATTTCATGACATGCAAAAACTATATGAAATTCAAATTTTAGTATTCTTCAATAAAACATTATTGGAACACAGCCATGTCTATTCATAGACATATTATCTGTGGTTGCTTTTGTTCTACTAGGCATAGTTGAATAGTTGTACCAAGGCACACAAAGCCTGTAAGATTTAGTAACTGTCTCTTTCTAGAAAAAAAGTTTCCAGAAAAAGTTTGCCAATTCCTGCTCTAAGCAAATATTTTCAGAAGGTATGATATCACATGAGATTTACTTGGCTCAATAGAGAAAAGAGCATATTTAGTGGGCTTCTGCTCTATTTTTCATAACTTATGGTATTAAAACAATATGAATACACTAGGAATCCAGTCAATATTAATAAGGTGATAGAGCAAATATTCATGATGCTCTGAGCAAATACTTTCTTTAATTTTAAAGAAAATTAAAATATTCTTTAATTTTAAAGAAAATTGAACTGTTCCTTAATTTTTTGTATAGGGAATTTTTTTTTGTCTTCTCCAAACTGTAACTTCTTGAAAATATTAGAAGAATCCAGTGAACCACAGAACAATCATTTTCAGTTAGGTATAGAAGGTGTTCAGAAAATGAGCATTTCCAAATTCCACAGGAAGTCATTTTATTTGAGGCTTCCCTTCCCACAAAACTGCCTGAATTTCTTTCCATCTTCTAAAAAGAATAAACATAAGCTGGACCATTGCTTTGCTTTTCAGAAGGTAACTGTCAAATTATGTGCTGTGACTTAGCCCCAAGTTAGTATGTGGCCGGGAAACGGCAGTGTCACGCTCAGTTAGCGAAGGTCGCCCGCAGGAGATGAGTCAGGAAATGATCAGGTGTTTTCTCTCATTGCTGAATGCAGAGCTAGTGATGTGACCACAGACTTCAGAAGGGCCTGCCTCTGAAGCAAAACAAAGCAATGCCGTTTTCTAAAGAAGCTATGATTGAGTCAGAGCTTACAATTGATCTGTTATTTTGAACCCCAGATGACATTTTTGCCATTTTTCCACCGAAGCAAGAAATGCTTTGCATTAAAGTTGCCTTAAGGTTTTTATTTTTCTTTAAACTTCTAGGTCAGGCTGTTGGTTCCCCATCATGTTTTTGCATGATATGCAAAAACAAATGCTTACAGGGGAGCTAAATGTATATACATTTCCATATTTCATAGGACCTGAATTTGGCATATTGATAAAAAATTTTTCTTGATGGAACCAAAAAGAGAATTAAGATTAATGAAAGAAAAGTAAAATAGTGATTACCAGAGGTTAGGGATGGGGATTTGTGAGGTGCTGGCCAAACAATACAAAGTATCTATTAGACAGGAAGAATGGGTTCAAGATTTCTATTATACAATGTGGTGACTATAGTTATTAACAATGTATTTTACACTTGAAAATTGCCAAGAGAGTAGATTTTAAGTGTTCTCACCACAAAAAAAAAAAAGAATATGGAGTAATGCATATGCTAATTAGCTCAATTTAGTCATACTACAATATATACATATATCAAAACATCATATTGCATGCCATAAATATTTACAATTTTTACTTGTCAATTAAAATAGGAATAGGGAGAACAATGCTACACTGATTGATACAAATCTCCTCTCATATCACACTCTTCATATATAAAAGTAACACAGCTTTCCTCAATAGGTAAGCACTTTTTGGATTACGTTCAGCCAAGTCGGCTAAACTGATCAATGTTTGAACTTTATGGCTTTTGTAAAGAAATTGCCAAATACAAAAAGAAAAAAAAAAGCAAAGAGCCACATAAATGACATTGAGAAAACACAGTGCTCTAACCAGGGGCTCATATCTGTAGCACATGGGGAATTGTCCAAGGTCTGGGGCCAAAGAAATGATTCCTCAGCACAGGAGAAAGTACAGCAATGACCACGTCCCCAGGGAGGGACAGGGTAGCAAGATCCTGTGTGGAAACAGATCTACCCAAAGATTTTATAGAAAAGCATTTAATGGAAAGACTGTTCACAAAGGTGTGGAGAAGATTGTGTTCAAGAATTTGCACTCTGGATTTGTACTAGCAAGTTTGTTAAGCTTCAACTAGTTCTGGGAATAAAGAAGGGAGGGAAGTTTCTCATCACAGCCTGTAGACTTTTGATGAGCTCCCAGTAAGCAGAAACCTGAAAAAAATATGACAAGCAATTCTCTTCAAAGACACTAGCTTACCACAAATTAAAACATATTGACAATCCTCTGCAAGTAAAATGGTATAATAGCATCTTGCATATGGAGAGACAGACAAGTTCAGTAGAAGAAAAAGTTCAGAAATGCACCCAACCATACATGGAAAGTCAGCAAATAAAATGACCACATCACCAATAGATGGGAAGTTTTTAATATATCCTTTTGGGAAACTAGAATAAAACAGAATCCCTACCTCACACCATGCCCCCAAAGAGAACCCAAGTAGATTATAGGTCTACCTGCAAAGAAATGGAAAATGTACTTTAGAAATGAAGATGACTAATTCCTCTAAAACCTGAATATGTAGGAATGCCTTAAAACTGACTCAAAATCCAAATGCAATTAGATATATGATAGCTATATAGCTAGATATGTAGCTAGCTCAATGGGAGCGAGCAAGAGAGAGAGAGATTCTGCAGGAGTTAATTTAAATATTTGCTTTACAATGTATTAAATAAATACTAGGTGTGGTTGAATAAATCATGTGTTACATTTAAGAAACAATAAAGGTAAGAAGATATTGTTGAGTTTCCAATAAAATAAATGTAATAAAGGTAATTTATGTCATGGAAATTAACCAACCAGAAATACACGAAGAAAAGAAAAACAGAACAATGCGAAACTGACATTTAATTGTAAGTTGGAAGAAATCAAATAAAACAGATTTGTTGTCACATTGGATGTAAATTTCCTGTTAAAATGGAAAGTGCATCTCTTTAATTTTAAAATTAGTGGAATTATTTAAATTATTATTTAGCAGGAACATACTTAAAACATAGATACAAAGTAAGGCTAAATATTAATAGTGATGGTCAAAAATATAGCAGCCAAATCCAAATGAAAATATAATAAAGGTCATTTTATTATCATGTCTAGTGGAATTATATGTTAAGCACAGTAATCAGAAACAAGAGGAGACCTTTTAATGAGGGAAGACACAATTTCTGATGTGTCATAAATCTGTGTATATCATCAACATGGCAGTTAAATATATGTCAGAAATAAGCAGAAATTGATTAAAAAAAAGCATTTTAGTCAGACACAAAAAGAAACCTCATTCAGATTGGAGCAGATCTAATGCAAAATTATGAATATACACAAAGTGGATAATACAAATAATCAGTTTGTCTTTTTCACCATATCTATATCTCTGGGGATAGATGGATGGATGGCAGATAGATAGATAGAGTCTACAGGAACTAATTTAAATATTTGCTTTTTGCCTTAGTCAGTAAGTACTAGATATGTTTCCATAAACCAAATGTCGCATTTAAGAACCAATAAAGGAAACAAAGATACCTTTGAACTTCCAATAATAAGCCCCCCTTAAGAGGATCTACTATTTAATATATCAATGAAACACACATAAAAATCAATACTTAGTTCATTTATAAGGCAACTAAAAGTACAATGCCATCCAAATAAAATATAAAATTGAAAGCTTATTAATGAAGAAGGATAATTGCTTCTTAACACAGTAAAAGAAGCAACAGCAACTTAATTCACTATCTACAGAACAGACATGTAGAGACAGTGGTAATTGTCAGTGTAGCGCCTGGCATTTTCTCCAAAAAAAATACTGAACATCAAAAAGGAGAAAGGTAGCTACAGGACACCCGCATTCTCAACATAGCTCTACAACAGAGTATTCTCGTTCTTCAAAACAACTATAAGTATTCAAAAAAATGGAATTTTCCAAATTGCAGAGGTCCATCTCTTGTGCCACAAGGCAAAGATGCGTGACTGGCAAAATGTGGGGAAGGAGAGAAGAGACCTCTTCCACAGCTTGTGTGCTTTACCATGAGAGTATTTTCAAAATTGTTGTTTAAAACACAAACTATCATGAAAGGAGACAGTAGAGTACAGAGGGAAGGCTTCATTAGAGCGCATACAGTGGAACCCAAACTCTGGGTTTGGATTCCTAATTTCTAAAATTAGTAGGTGGGTTGACTTTCTTGTTTTGATGCCATTGCATGGGTTGTCTTCAAAGGGATCCCTGGACATATACTAGGGCTGTCGGGAAAGTATCCAGCCCCAGTACTTTCTGGACAGCCCTCGTACGTGCATGTGTGAATTTTTCTGGGGAGAAGATCATAGCTTTGCTTAGAATCTCAACATCGTGCACAGATCAAACAAAGACAGAGAAATGCTGGGCTTGTCAATCCACAGCAAGGCCCCTCTCTGTCCTTATATTACCTGATTCTAGCAGAAAATAATGTGGTTCTTATGGATTGGGAAAGTGGGACAATCAGATTAGAATTATCTATGTACAATGTTTGGCTTTGGAAATCTCCAATTCGATTTACTAAAAGTTATTTTCATTCAGAAAGTTTTCTAAGCTAACTTTTATTTCTTAGTCTTTTGATAAACACTCCAAAGACATTATGTATTTCTATAAAAAAGGGGGAGCAAGCATTCAGGTAATTGTCTTTGACCTACATGAATTCTCTCTTCTGGTTCATTTATGATTTCTTCTTCCTACCTCTTCATTTTTGGCCAAATTTGAATGTATTGGTCTTAAGCTATACAGTATTATGCATCTCAATTCCTGATAAATTCAGACATTGACTTTGAACAATGTGAAAATAATGATAAAATTCCTTATTAATCATGCATCCTTTTGTATTACAATACAGAAATGTTCATTGCATGTTTGCCTTTTTAGTATATTTTATTAATATTTTTCACTCCAAATGCAAAAGAGAACTGAATTATAACCACAGAAAAGCTATCCAGCTGCATAATGAAATAGTAGCTCAAAGCTATAACCAACACATATGATTCTAAAAAGCTATTTTGCCTACATAATATAACCCAATAACAATGCTCCGTGCTTTTAGTTTGGGGAATACTTAACGAACGTTTCTACAATCATTGCTCAATTCTGTAAGCAGTACCCTGGCAGTTAAAATCAAACCCACTATTCTAGCTAACAAGGGAATAGAGACAGCCCTGTTCCATGACAATCTCTGAAATGCAGAAATATTATCCATTTTTGATACAATAGCTTTAATTATAGGATCATCACAGAACATTTTAGGTACTCAAAACATTAAGCTTTTCTGAGCAAAGGGGTAAATTTTGATGTCAACTTAAGTGAGCCCTTTTATTTTTCCTTAGAGTTTGTGATGTGTTTATTGCTTAATCTGTCTACTTCAGGGCAGAACTGTATGGTTGAATACATGTTTACTTTTCCTACTGCCACATACTGGTTAACTATATGCACACTGACATTCAAAACATTAGGAATTTTTTGTCAGTTATGAAAAAAAAGTGGGAATTTACTTCTAACAATCAAATGCAAAGATAGAAGTTGTCCCTAAGCTAATATACCAACGTTTTTAATGAGATCTGTGGCAATATATTATGGCATGAATCATTATGGTACATTTTACAATTATGCCTTTTTAATGGATTCAAGTAAGTCCTCCTTCTACAGCATTTGGCTCCATTAGGGGTAGTATCACAATCAATGTTCAACATTGCTTTTATTTATTTACTTTTTATGTAGCAATAAACACAAATGGTCATGAAGTACTCACGCCTGTTCATTTATGACTACCTACTCACTATTGTGCTACTAGTATTATTTCAATTTATAGATGAGAAAATTGAATCTAACAACACTTAATTTTCCTCTGGCTAGTAAGTGGTGGTTCTGATACCTCAACCTAGGCAGTCTTACCTTAATCACTAAAATTTAGTTACATATTTTTTCCAACTAATTGCAGGGACACCAGTATTTTATCTGCACCCACCCCCTCTTAAACCAATTTATAGAAGGTGGAAAAGGATATAAGATATATGTAAGACAGAAAGGAAATGTAATTATAAATAAAATATCTAGGAGGCTCAAATGATGGAGAGAGGCAATGTTTGGAGATAGAAAGCTGAAAATCAGGTGATGTCCACTGAGGAATCTTTAAGGATGAGCTCTATTTGGGTAGGTGAAATAGTGAATGAGGACCTTTCTAATAAAAGGAAACCTTGAATAAAGAAATGGAGAAAGGTTTTGGGAAGACTTGTTCTGCCCAGTAGTGTACCCATTAGTCATATGTGGATATTTAAATTTAAGTTAACTAAAATTAACTTGGACACAAAAACCTATGCTCCTACACTCCAGTGTACAATATATACATGTAATGCAATTCAACTTGTACCCCCTAAACCTATTTAAAAATTTTTCAAAAATAAAAAATTAAAATAAATAAATAAAATTAACAATGATTATCAATTCAGTGTCTGAATTACACTTGCCACATTTCAAGTACTCGG
This sequence comes from Daubentonia madagascariensis, assembly GCA_023783475.1. Lineage (NCBI taxonomy): Eukaryota > Metazoa > Chordata > Mammalia > Primates > Daubentoniidae > Daubentonia > Daubentonia madagascariensis. The sequence goes on along the minus strand of JAKFHU010001178.1, from coordinate 2,129,215 downwards.
TACCCACCCATGGCTGGTGACTACCATATTGGACAGCACACATACGGAACATTCCCTTAATCTCAAAAATTTTTATTGGACAGTGTTGGTCTCAGAAATTCACCTCAGAGTATAGTACAGTAAGGATTCTTGTATAAGCGGTCAACTTCTCAATAAATGGTATAATGCAAAGGAAAGGTATGAATTAATCCAATGTAAAAAAATGACTTTAATATATTGCTCAAATCATACCAAAAACAATACTGTGAGTTTGAAAACAAATATTTTCAATTTTATCTAATAAATGTTTCTTCTCACAATATCCAAGTAGGTTTAAAGCATCATTGGGAATAAACACCATTCCCACCATTGGGAACAAACAAGTAAAAATAAAATAGACAAATTTTGATGGTGTACACTAAATATAAAATTGAAGCAAAAATGTCATTTTATGTCATTTTCTTCTTCTTTTCTCTGCCCTGACTGGCTTAACAGTATTCTAATTATTAAAAGACATCTTCAACAACACCGTTTCTTTAAAAAATTTTCCTTTTAGAGGAGGGAATTTAAGGACATGAGTTTATTTTGTCTAATGAAGCAATTTATAGTTGTGGTAATTGCAGCCTACTCAAATATTTACAAATAAGGATTTTTAAATTACAGATTATCACTTCCTTGCTTGGAACTTCCTGGAAATAACTCCTATATGATAGTAGTCATGCAGTTTTCGATGAAACATGTCACATTTTACTGAAGTCTCCATGTTTTTTAATGAAATATTTTGCTTTTCTACACTTTGGAGACCACACACACACCTGTCTGTGAGAAAATCTTGAGGGATAATGGATTGAATGGGGTGACTCTACTTGACAGAAATTTAACATATTCCTCAGAGAAAAGTGGCATTTCTAATCAGTTTCAACAGGGAAAAAGAATCCTTTTTCCTGAAGCAGCTGGTACAAATGGAATCTAAATACCTCCTTCAAAGGAGTGAGTTTGAAAATCTGAATTTTGAAGTCCAAAGTAAACCCACTACCTATAATTTTTGGGTTGGAAACAATTTCCCCAATAGATTATGCTTCAACCTGGCCCCCTTAAACACAAGAACAACCTCTGCGCCTTGACATTTAGCACCAGAATCCATCACATTTTGTAATGGAACAAATCTCAGTGGGAAGGCAATTGTATTCAAAAAAGTGCAGATCCTATGGATTTTCTCTACATTTCAGCTCTGTAACATCCTGAACAACTGGGGAGAATATTGGGAATTTTTCTTTCTTTCTTTCTTTTGTCATGTTCTTCAAACTTTTTAATATAAACCACAGAGCTGCCTCTGTTTAACATAGTTGGGGTGGGGGGATTGGCTTCTGAGGTTTATTAAACACACTTGCAATTACTAGAGTTTGATTAATGACAGTAATTAAATGTTGCACGCATTGTTTCAAGAGAGCTTTCACTCATTTAATTAGTTAATAACGTGGGTAAGAAAAAATAATGCCTCTGTGTCCTTCAGGTACCACCCAATTGAGGATAAAAATGTATTATATCCCTCAGAATAGGACAATGAGGTCGGTTATAAGTTTGATACCTGAAACTATTCAGCTTTTCAATAAATACATATTGGTTACTAAATATCAACCACGGTTCTTGCTACTGAAGCTACAGCCCTGAACGACATGAAGGCTCCTCTTCATCAGAACTTTAAATAAATGTGTCCACAATTTAATTAAATGTGCAGAGTAAATGTGATTTGTATCTTTTTGGCTTCCCTTCCTTCCACTGAAGTCTGCACGTAGGTAAACAAGTTAGTCCTAGAACTTGAACAATAAGCCTAAAATTTAAACTGGATGTATTTAAGACTAATTATTTTTAGTACAGATTTTATGCTTACTTCTCACTATCTGCTCTGATGCTTCCTATTTGAAGGCATAATTCAAATTAGGCTGATCGAGTCCAGGTGCATGATATCAAAATAAATAAGCAAATAATTAATAAATGAAACCCTTCTAATCTAAGGCTTTTCTGTTCATTAGCGTTATTTTTGCCAACAGCAATGTTAATGGTCATCTACAAAAATAGTTTTAGCTTGTAACTTTTGATTCTCCACATTTTATTAATCTACATCTATTTGTAGCTACCATTTGAGGAAAATGCACACTTGGTGAGCTGGAAAGGGGAATTAAAAATGATATACTTATTGACAATTTGTTGCTAAGGTGAATATTCAGATATGAGGAACTGTTACTTATTTCTACTGTTAAAATTCCAATCACAGCTCTACCACTGCCTAATTATCCTGGAACTTCACAGTTGAAGAATGTCGGTGACATATAGTGCTCCCTTCGATCTTATACGTGTGTGAATGTCTATGTGAGCAGGTTTCAGAGAAAGGGAGAGAAAACAACAGCGAGAGACACAGACAGAGAATTTAATTAGCTCAAATATACAAAGGCAACTTTATACACTAGAAAAGTACTTCCAGGTATCCAGGTATGTGCAAATTAAAGTTTTACCTCTAAAGACTGTGGAGTATTTATTAAGGTTTTATTGCCGTGAACCAGGCAAAATGAGAAAAGCAAACTGTGACTTTTTACCTGACGTTCATTGATCCATATTTATACCTTAAGGAGGTAGTATACTAAAATATGAGATATTTAAATTATAGTAAAGCTGATGGTTATTCAAGGGAAGCTAAAACATAAGATAATATGCCAAGAAATAAGTAAGTGGTATTTGGTAGAGAATTGCAATGAAATGTAAGACATTTAAAATTAGTTAATAAAAAGTAAATAAATAAGCATGAAAATATATGCACAAAATGTGGCAGAAGGATCAGTTCTCCTTAGCGTTTACTCATGAGGGCGACTAGGACCCTCACAACTAACTCATCTTGAAGGTTGGAATCCCAAGAATGCACCATGACTTGGAGAGATGTTACAAGGGAAATGAAATATTTTCCTTATTTCTGCCCAAGGCTGTCTGTTGGAATCCAAAATGATACACCTTAAACACCTTGCAACAAAGTATAAGAATAGTTAGCAAGTGTGTGTGAGTGTGTGTGAGAGAGAGAGAGAAAATGGTTGTTCTATACACTAGAGATGCAATTGATTTATTTAATTTTCTTTTTCTCCTTTTCGCACATTTCTATATTGAATCGGTGTTACTTTTCAAGTAAAAATTGCAAAAAATTTGATATCATTAATATATTTTAGAAAGTTACACCAGTGATGGAATAAAAATGGTACCTGGCTTTGAAAGTAAGAAAACCTATTGCAGTCTCTTTCCTGTATAGAATTTCTGCACAAAGAAATCATCTTAGCAAAAACAAGTCAGGCCCCTAGTGGGATGGTATGGATATAAATGCACGGTTTACTTTTAGTTACTTTTTACAGAAAACTTATTTTTTCCTACCACATTTTTTAAAAATCACAAGCCGTTTGTAGCAGTAACAGTAGAAAAATGATAGTAAAAACCTTTTATTACACGCTCATTTAAGTCTGTCCTTCTCCTTAGAACTTTAAGTGCAAAATTGGTATACTTTTTGAATGATTGGATATAATTTTTTCCATTAAATCCGTGTACATAACGTAGTTCATGAACGATTTCAAAAAGATCTCGTTTTTGCCTAACTTTGCCATTGTTATATCCATGTCAGTCTTGCAGCAAGTCTTTCTTAAATAATTATTTTGTGTCATCTGTGCTTTTAATATTTTACCATTTACTTTCTGAATTCTAATGATTCCTGTTTTACTGTTTACACCGGCATTGTCCTCATTGTAGAAACAAAATGACCTTGCTTCAGCCACATCGTTTCCCTTGTTTCAGGCATATATTTTAATTAAACATCAGTTAAATTAGTCTTTAGCTTCCCAGGGAAAAGTTATGCATTTTAATCACAACACAATTCTTGCTAGTGTCTAACTTTTGTCTATCTGCGCCTGGAGAAAGTTACAGTGTTCATTCACTTGGATTAAAATTACAAAATAGGAAGACTTCTATACCCTCAAAAGATCTGACTGCAGGTTGAATATTTAAGTTAAGCAAATCTTTAATTAAATATAATCCGTAATGATCCTCAAGATAATCTTTAAGGAAGGAAGGATGCCCATTCCTGCTGAAAACTTACAGGAAATGGATAAATTTAGACTGAGTCACAGCTGAATATTGGCATTAGTTAGATACAATACTGTGCTATAGGATAGATTTGTTTAAGATATATCAGTGTTTCAAACTGGTTTGGGTTTCCATATACTCTTTCTTAAACCACTACTCAAGAGTTTCTGGGCATTTGTTCGAGGAGTATCTTCAACATGGGGAAGTGCACACTCTCTTGCACTGAAAGGTAGCAATTTAATTTTATTTCCATTCACATCATCATCACTTAATTATCTACTTTAAGCTTTCATGACAATTCAGTCTTCATGCAAATGAAAAATTGATTGTAACCTCAATTTCACCCTCGACTTCCTCTTTCTGGGACTTTACTGAATACCTCTAAAGTCTGCTAGAATATAGTTCTTGTCATCTGTAATAGTCATTTTTACTCCCTCAAATAAACCCAACTTGGTGGTTGGTCCAAGATTCTGAGGCACATGGATGTTCAAAATGTTCATGATGTGCTAACAATTTAAGGTAAAGCTGGAGCCATATAACTAACAGATACATCATTGAATTTATGTTGGCGTCTTTCTTGAAAGATACAATTTTTCTGTGGCATTTTCTACTTATTGTATCTTTATCTTGTTATTGAAGAAAGCTACACTTACCAGGGGGAGGCACCTGCTTCAAGTTATATCTTGAGAAAAGTTGAAATATATTTGATGTTTGTTTTCTTTCTGGAAGCTTTGAGAATTGGTTTTTGTTCTTGATAATCTAAAAGTGCACATGCTGTCTGGTAACAAAAACACTTTATTGTGGGATTGTAAAAAACAGTAAAAACTGAATAAGGTCTGTAGTCTCATTAATGGGATTGTAAAGATGCCAATTTCCTGTATTTGATAACATACTACAGCTATTTCAGGTGTTGCCATTGTGGAAGAACTGGATAAAACATTATATGGGACTGTTGTACTATTTTTGCAACTTCCTTTGGGATTATTTCAAAATTTAAAAACAGTAAAAGAAAAAATCTCATAACTATACCCTTAACTAAGAAATAAAATGTAGACACCCCACCTCTGATACACATGACATTTTGATATCCAGTAGTCTAAGTTATGCCTTGATTTTGTATGATTATTTTTATTTTTATTTTTTTTTATTCTAAGAACAAACCACATATTGGTTATTTCCAGGGCAGGAAAATGTCTTCCTCCAAATATATCCATGGATTTCTCTCACACTTAATTGTAGACCCTGCTGCTGAAAATTCACATGCTCCCAGAGACCCTCTGTTCACCCTATTAAAAAAATGGAAGTATGCATATAGCTCTATGCTGAGGGTCTGCAACTGTTTCTACAAAGGGTCACATAGTAGATATTTTAGGATTTGTGGGTCAGGTGTTTTCTGTCACCTATACTTAACTCTGCTGTCTTAGTGCAAAAGTATCCAAAGACAGTACATAAATGATTAAGCATGGCTGAGTTCCAACAAAACTTTATTTACAAAAATGGGTGGAGAGCCATGTTTGGCCTTTGGGCTATAATTTCTGACCCTTGCTTATGCCCATTGTTGTTTTATTATAGTACCTACACTATAAAAACTTGATATGATAGCATATGTGTTTATTTATTTATTGCCTGTCTTCCCAGGTGAATTTCAGCTCCAAAAGGTGGTATTGCTGCATCCCCAGTGTGTTACTGATTCTTGACAGAGAATAGGCACAGAATATACGTTCCTTAAATGCATACTTCGGTTTCCAACTGAATAAATGAAATTCAAAAGCCTGAAAAGTAGTCAGAAAACATCAATACTATTGAAATTTGATTCAACATTTATCATACCGGTCCCTTGAAGATAAAACATCAACAAGAAATTAGATTGTTCTTTTCAAGCTATAACTTTTTATGAGGATTCAGAATCATTCAATAAAATCCAACTTATTAAATATGTTTCACTCTCCAATTTAAATATCACAATTGTTAATTTTCCAAAATTACTCGAAGGCATTTTGGTAAACCACTCATATTTGTAGAATAATTTCACAGAAAAAAAAAACCAAAATGATTTTTTAAGAGTAGTTAACTCTAATGCCGCTGGGTTTATATGACATTTTCCTAGGAGCTCACGGGTTGATGAAGGCATTGTATTTAAGAATGAACTGCAATTTTTACCACTCACTGAGTCTCCAATACAGTTAATAGAGTAACATGAAACACTTACTTACTCCCAAGGCAAAACAATTACTTTTAAAAATACATTCCAAATGCCAGATGCAGAAATTCTCTCTCAGAAATACACCCATGGCAAAGTGGTAATGTTCTTGCCATTCTGAAAACTCAGCTCAGACCATAAAATGACTGACTTACTGCAAAGATAAATGCAATAAAATTGAATTCAATTAATCTTTAAATTATACTCTAAAGGGAAAATAAGGCTACATTAGAATAAGTGCATGTTGCATAGAAGACAATTCTTGGTAAAGAAGTGTAATTTATAATCTGTATCAAATTGTTTTTATGGTATTTTTTAAAGTTCAAGGTTACACGTGAGTTTTTATGCAAGCAGTATTATTCCCTGTCCTTTCCAATCCATATACTGATGCTGCAAATTCAATGCAATATTCAGAGTAAAGTCCTTCCTTTTGAAGTATAATTACATGGACCACACAATTATCATTTTAATGGGGCTTGTTTGTGGGTAGAAGAGAAGATTAATAATTGTGTGGGACACTTGACCGAATCCAGGGATTTCCTAAGCAAGAATGATGGGCCAACCTAAGTAGAACCAATTTGTCCTCAATTCAGAAGATTCTGAAAATAAAAATAACCTTCTATTTCCATAAAATAAAGCCATCAGCTTAATGACCAGACATTAACATTCCCTTGAAAGATCTTCAAACTATTGTTCAGAGTTAATAAAATTATTACTTCACTCATAAATGTAGTCAACAAAAAACCATTGTTCATCTTAAGTTCCTAGAGTACAGCTAAACTCTGGCCATTCTTTCAACAAATGCTTATAATCATTTAAGTCATTTGAGTCATTTAAGTTGCCTGTCGTATGAGGTTTTGAAGGGACAAAGGTCATATACAACCTAACTTGAGGAGAAAGAGATGAATCTGAGGTCAACCCAGATTCATCTGGGATGCTAGCATGTGTTGAGACATATAGAAAGAAGAGTATTATGGAATTTGATTAAATCATAATGCTCTTCTTCTTACACTTTTGGAATCCTTTGGATAATCTTAGGTTCATTTTGGATAAAATATATTAAAGATATTTATGTGATATCCAAATGTATGTGTGCAAGATTCATTTTTAAATAAGGGTGCAGAACACAGCACAGAATTCTAGTATAGTGACAGATTTGCAAAGACGGGGTAGACGTGGTTGAAGACAAGTGTTTGAGTCAAAGGACTTGCTGTGTTGGCCCAGTAGCCTTCAGAAGGTAGATAGTTATCTTGATAATCATTGTCTTCTTCTTTCTTTATCAGCCTTGATTACTGTGTGTGTTTGGGGAGGAAGGCAGGTTTAGAAATCTCTCATGAAGACTGAGGACATACACCTTCCCTCTATGTTTAATTTTAATGCATACCCTGAGCAACTTTTCAATGTGTTCAAGTTTTATTCCCCAGTTTTTTTCTCCTTTAGGGAATGGTCAAATGATCTTCTTTTTCTTGGCTGTCTGAAGAATGATTCCAGTGTGCAGTTCTGACTACATTTTTTTTTAAAGACACAAACTCACTTACGGGGCACGATGTTCCTTCCCTTTTCTTCCCTTTCAAAGTGTAGATGAGATACTCAAGGCAGTTTTCCAAGTCACAACTTTGAAGCCAATATGCCCCCAAATCTCCCAAATCATTTATTCCATCATTTCTAGTTTATGACTCAGCTTTCAATGACTTTATGAATGCCAACGCCACCCCTGCTTGCTAGGGAGCTGATCCACACAGTCAGATCCAAATCACTGAGTCAAGAAAGATGTCTCTCTGACTTCCCCGTTAGCCTTTATGGTGTGCAGAATAAGCACCACCCTTCCCTTAAATGTGTCCATGTCCTAATCCTTGGAATCTTTAAATATTGCTTTACATGTCAAAAGGGATTTTGCAAATGTAGTTAAGGCTACAGATCTGGAGATGTGGAAATTTTCCTATATTATCCAGGTGGGTCTAAGGAAATCACATGTATCCATAACAGCAGAGAAACATGCCAGGCTCCCAGAGAGATGGTTGTTAATATGAAATGGATTGGACACCCCATTGCTGGCTCTGGAGCTAGAGGAAGAGGCCATGAGCTAAGGAATATGTGCAGCCTCTAGAAGTCTCTGGAAAAGGCAAAAAAACAGATTCTCCCTTACAGCCTCCAGAAGGAATCAGCCCTGTGGACACCTTGATTTTATCCAAGTGAGACCCATTTTGGACTTTTGACCTCCAGAAGAATGTGAAGATAAGTTTGGGTTGTTTTAAGCTGATAAACGTGTGTTGTTTTAAGCCAATTAACTTGTTACAACAACCATAGAAAATAAGTATACTTGGCATCAAAAAAGGTAAAAATAGATTTCTTCTGGCACTTTGCATGAGGTTCTACGACATGCTTCCCAGTCCCCCACATCTGTGCCTATGGTATTTTGGGTTGGATAAATCTGCTTGTCTTTTGCACTTATGCATTTTAAGAGGATGGTTGCAGGAGATGCCTACTTCCAGCGAAAGCACAAATATTTTGGGAAGAAGTCTTGCAATAACTATTAATATTGAACCTCCACATGCCCTGTCACATAGCAATTACATTTCTAGGTAAACATGCAACAGAAATTTACATTTAGGGTCCATCTGGATGATACCGACTAATCTCTTCATCTTCAAGTCTGTTGCCTCAATCCAACCTGCAAAATGCCTTCTGCCAGGTAAGGCTACACACACATGGGTTCTGGGGATTAGGGTGTGGATGTATTTGGGGACCACTATTCTGCCTAAACTGCAAAAACTTGTTTGGGAGAAAAATCTGAGTATTTGTTTCTGGGTACATAGTAACACTATATACACACACAGACATATATGTAGATATATGTATATATACACACATATATGTATACATCTATACATGCAATTGTGTATATACACATATATAATTATGTACTTATATATGTATGCATATAAATGATATAATTGATATCTATATATACATATATAGATATGTAATTGTATCTTTTATATACATATACATATAACATTTGACACATATGTATTATAAATCTACAACAATTTACACCTTTTTGTCTATCATATACCATCTGTATCTATGCACACTTGTATAAAGAATCTATTATATGTATATACATAATTGCATAATTTATATATGTATAACATACATAAACAAGTATGCATAGTATAGATGTAGATGATACATATGTTGATATATAGATACTATATATGAATATATCAATATATATCAATTACATCTTTTAAAACATACACACATAGTTGCATCACATTAATCGATATCTATCTATGTCTCTATATGTGTATATAGATAAGCTATCATCAATCTCTACCAACTATAGATTATCTATCATCTATGTATCATCTGTCTCTTTTTCAATTGACCTTCTGTGTATCAATCACTTGTCTATCTATCTCTCCATATTTGTATTATCTGTCAATCTATCTATCATCTATCTATCTATCTATCTATCTATCTATCTTAATATGATTTTGGGCAGTAAAATAAGGGAACCAACTACAGCAGCAGAGCAGGCAGAGATACAGGGTACTTCAGGGCATATTACATAATTAAAATCAGAGGAGACAGCCTTAATGGAAGTAGGAAGAATATTAGGTAGATAGGAGTGATTCTAGGAACATTGTAGTCACAGAATTAAAAGATGTTGTCTATTAAGGTAACATGCAGAGAATATACACTTAATAACTGTTTGTTTATGTTGAGTTTATGAATGTTGAACCATGTTGAATTAGAAGAATAATTGTGACAGTCTTTATTTTGACAATAACTGTGGCTCTTTCATACTGAGATAATTCACCCCCTGTCGTCTGTTCCTTTCAAACACCTGGATTCATCTTTTCCCTCCCAAGGAAAATCTAAGGAGATATATATGTGTGCATATTTTTAAATAAGTGGATTTTCAATTCAAAAAATATAAAGTCTACGTATAGTACTGTTGATAAATTTTAACTGGGATTGGATGTCCTTTGCTAGAGTAGAGTTTCATTCTTTGTCAAAGTGTTACCTTCATAGGTACCATTATTTGTCTTCTAGGAGTAAATAAATTTTGCACAGCTTCCCAAGCAACAAAGCCACAGTCAGAGTGGATACGACCACCAGCCCCAGGGGGGTTTTATATCCCACAGCTACTGAAGTTTAGGAAAATCTTTGTGGGTAGATATCTCAGCCCTGGTTTCAACTTCTTAGTAGGTGACACATCACCTACAACTGATGAGAGCAGTCAGCCAAGGGAAGTTAAGAAAAGGAAGCAAACTTTATAGTGAAAGGCTGAAGCCATTCTACAAGGAAGACCCAATTGTCCAAGAAAATATAAGACCTGATCTTGTCTAGATGGGTTCCTAAATTGGACATGCCATTTCTACATAAATGGAAAAGACAAAGTACCTCTATTTCTTTATTATCTAATACTTTTCAATTGCATATTCCATCTGATTAAATCTTTATGCAATTACAATACTTTATAATCTTATGACAAGCACTATCACGACTATGTTACTACTATTACAACTATCATTTTTATACTCATCACCATCATCATCATCACTGCCCAAAGTCTCGAATAACAGTCCAGAGATTTCCATCAACTTAAGAGACAGCATGTCTGTGGTTATCAGAATCACAACTTCCCAAAGTCTTCCATGCCATAACTCCCAGAGCCTGTGACTATTTCACCTTACCTGGCAAACGGGACTTAGTAGATGTGACTAAGTTAAGGATCTTGAGACGGGGAGATATATTCGGTTAGACCAAATCTAATCACATGAGTCCTTCAAGGTGGAAATAAGAGGTTAATAAGGAGTCCTAGTGCTGTGACCTGAGAAGGATGCAACACACTGTTAATGGCTCTTAAAAGGAGGAAGGCGGCCACTTGCCCTGGAAGGTGGGCAGACTCCACAAGCTGTGGACAGCCCTCGACTGACAGCCAGAGAGAAAATGGGCTGTTATTCCTGCAACTGCAAGGAACCTGAATGGTGCCAACAACCTGAATTACCTGGGAAACAGATTCTTTCCAAGAGCCTCCAGAAAAGAACACAGCCTGCCAAGACATTGATTTTTGCCTGGAGACACCCGTGTTGGATGTCTGACCTACAGAACAGCAAGCTAATAAATGAACGATGTATTGAGCAACTCAATTTCTGGAAATTTGTTACAGCAGCAATAGGAAAAAATGCGACAGCCTAAAAATAGACTAAAAAGCACAAAGAAGTAGAACATGTTCAATTCAACAATGAGAAAAAAAATTAGAAAATTAAAAAAATTCATCACAAAAAATAATTAAAATGAAAATGAAGTCATAAGAGAGATTTTATGGAACGGGTGGTAAGGGATACATGAAATAGAGATGATGTAATATGGACGGGTTGTTTGTGAATTGAAGGATATAGTTCACCTGGGGTTGTTTCTTCATGGTACTGTTGGGTGGTATTAGTCTTCAAACTCTTCAAGTTAAAATATTGGGTGTTTTATTACATATAAATTTATTTATAAAATTTTTTTGTATATCAACTTATGGCAAAGAGTCAATAAATTGTTATTAATAGCATCTTATTGTCAACATGACATCATAGACATAATGAAATGGCAAATTTCACCCTTCAGGAATCTACCTGCAACATACATGGCAGGCAGTACATTGATATATTTACAATAAGCATACACAGACACTTGTCTATATTTTTATAGCAAATGCAGATTTTTCCATAGAATATCAGGCAAAATATACAAATTTATTTTTCAACTGAGAAGACAGGATCATGAATAAACAAATAACATGATTGTCAAAGTCACTGCTAAATTAGAAAATTGCAAATTAAAGTAAATTTTTATTTTGTACATGTCAGTGTGTCAAGAATTAACATCTCAAAACCCTGGATGATGGCAAATTTGTGGGGAGTTGGGAATCCTCATTTATTTCTGAGGGGAGCATGAATTTTTAAAAAAATCTTGTCATTATCTATTAGGTTGAAAATGAGTATAACCCTCCTAATCCTTTATTTCTGCTTTTAATATACTTCTTGAGACCCTCTAGCATATGGCCTCGAGGAAAAATGGGCTAAGATATTTGTTGTAGCATTGTATGAAAAAAAAGGAAATAAGACCAAAATTATGACACACACACATACACACACACAATGAAAATAACCAAAATATGCAGCAGTGAGAGAGTTGACATTGTACGATGTATTCTCATAATATAATACTGAATGGATATTTAAAAAATATAAACTATGTCTACATGAATCAATGTGAATATTTCTCAAAAATCTATAATTAAGTGAAGAAGAATATGCATAAGAAAAGCATAACTTTATGGATTTAAAAACCATAAAATGTACTAAAATTTTTATGGATATGTTCACATTTAGTACAATTATTAAAAATGCTAGGCTGTTCAAGTTTAAGATAATGATTACTTCTGTGATGGGGATGATAAAGTTCTTGTAAATATTCAAACAGGCATGGTTTTATTTTAAAATCTGCCCAAAAAGTTAATGATGACATAGAAAACGTCACATATGCATGTCGAACCCATTATTTTCCTCTGATATTCTGTTAGCTGTTAGGGACACACTTGTGTCTAAGGATATGAAAAGATGCTTAAAATCACTAGTTATCAAAAATGCAAATTAAAACCACGAAAAATGCAAACACTGCTTGCAGGTACGATTAAAGGAAAATTCGCAGAAATTGGTTATACATCTGGTAGGAAGGCTGAAAGATGAGTGAGTATTTTATATGCCGATGTGAAGTTTCTCCTTTAAGGGAGCCCAGACTTTTTGGGTGTGTGTGTAAATGCTCAATTTTATTGTATGAGGCATTTTATCATCTATTTCCTGAATCCTTGCAGGGACCAGCTGCCAAGAAGATCGGTGAGACAATGAGAACTCGTTCGGGTCACTTTTCCTTGTACCCGAGCCTTGGAAGCCGTCACCTCGGAGAGGCCATACCACCTTCACGTTCCCTGTTTTCTGTCTTTCTCTCCATAGGTGTGCCAGAGTTGACTGGTCTCAGTATTTCACTTAACCAGGGAATAAAAATCCTCCCTCAGATCTGTCATCGAAGCCTCTTGCTCCAAGCCAGCTTTATACTTGAGGTCTGCCTTGCAGAACTGTGTGGCGTAATTATGAGTTAGGGTTGCCCTTTATTTAATTTCCGCTATGTCTTACCCTTGGTGGACACAGCTCACTCTTGGGTTTGAAGGGATAAAAGGCACCATTTGCCACACCCACTGGAGGGGTGTGGGGTCTCGCTCTAATTCTGCTCCACCGCTAGACAATCTTATCTTTACGCCTAGCAACTGGAATATAGTAGAAAGTCACTAAATATTTGATGAAAGCATGAATGGAAGCCAGGTTTAGATGAAAGCCCTTGCATTTCTAATGACATCTGTCCTCATGGGATACAAGTTTATCCAGCTGCTCTGAATTGCTTGAGTGAAGGAGGCTCCAGGCTAGAAACTTTTATAACAACTTGGCAGGAAGAACAAGCTGCTACCCAGACAAAGAAACACGTGAATTATTTCTAATCTGTTCTGAACTTCTCTCCCTAAAGATGAATCTGGTCCACATGGCAATGAGAGTAAATTTGTTAAACATTATCACTCTCTATATCTACAGCTGGAGAGCGTAAAAACAGCTGTCTGATGGATTATATAATAAATATTCCAGAACCTGGTTTTCTTTTTTTTTCATTGACATGACAGAGAGTTCCAAATACACACACACATACACGCCCCATACTTCGGGGAGAGAGGCAGCAGACAGTGACAACAAAATTGATATACATCTTCAGAAATGAAGGGAATGGTACATCCATTAGGATGGGCACAATTAAAAAAATAGAATATAACCATTGTTGACAAAGATGTGGAGAAATTGGAACCTTTGTCTGCTTTTGTTTGGCATGTAAAATGGTTCAACCACTGTGGAAAACAGTATGGTAGTTTCTCAAAAAATTAAACACAATTAACATATGGTCTAGCAATTCCATTTCTGAGTATATATCCAAAAGAATTGAAAGCAGGGAATCCAGAAGTTATTTCCATGTGTACAGCAAGCACTATTCACAGAAGCCAAAAAGGGGAAGTGTGGACAGATGAATGGATAAACAAAATTTGGCATATACATACAATGGAATACTATTTAGCCATAAAAAGAAGAAAATACTGAAACATGTTACAATATGGATGAAACATGGGGACATTATGGTGTGTGAAACAGGCCAATCGAAAAAGGACAAATTCTGTATGATTTCACTTATATGAGGCCCCTAGAGAAGTCAGATTCATAAAGACAGAAGTGGAATGGTGGGTGCCAGGGGATAGGGGCAGGGAATGAGGAATATTTCCAGGGGACAGAGTTTCGGTTTGGGAAGGTAGGAAAAGTTGTGGAGATGGTTGCACAATAACGTGCATGTACATAATGCCACCAAGTTATACACGCAGAAATGGTTAAGATAGTCAATTTTATCTTATGTGTATTATATCACAATTAAAAATTGGAAAAATTTCATGGTAGAAAACAGACTTTCACAAAAACAGCTCATAGAAAGTTGATCATAAAACAAATTACTAATTTTTAAACTGAAAAAGAAATCGAAGAGCAGGTACTTAAAACATGAACGCTGAATAAAATCAGATTGATTAGTATTTCCTGCGAGTTAGTGGGACAATTAACCTAATACAAAACCAAACCAAACCAGAAACAGCAATAGCAACAACAAATAGGGCACACAAATTGGTGTGCAAAATAAGAGGCAGAACAAAAAGGACAGGAAACACTTTTGGACAAAGGACTAGCCATTCCATTATGGGGAGAAGTAGACTTTCAGAATATAAGTGACCACTCGATTTGTGAGCTGTGAATTTTTGTGAGTTTGTTTATTCATTATTGCTGGTCGCTTCATTTTCTTCTTCTGTTTGTCGAGTTTTTAAATTTAGAGGTAGGCTTTTTTCCCACCTCATTATGCATTGACACCAAACAGAAGAGATTCAAACTGGGCGATGCTGTTACGGTTCACGGCGAGGAGGGAGCACCGAACACAGCCCTCTCGTGTGGCAGCGTAACACAAGGCAGCCCCCTTCCGCTCCTTATTGAATTGAGAAGAATTGCATTTTACTAGTAGTTGTTTACATACTGGCCCCGGTTTTTAGTTTTTGTTTTTGTTTGTGTGTGTTTGGTAATCCCCCCAATCTAACTTAGTGAAAACCTTGAAAGCTCTAAAGACACAGTGCAATACAGCCGGGAGGAGCACAGGCATTGGCCTCCCAATTTTGACTCTGCTCTCTAATATTAATAATTCTATCATTATCAACTGCGTATTTGAACGCTATACATCTCAGGCTAGCTGTAGTAACAGCGCCCCTTGCAAGAATGATCATGACAATTAAAAAGGACAATGCATACAAAGCGGATCACAAAGAGCCTAGCATGGTGGAAGAGCAGGTCGGCGCATAGCTGCTTCAGCTTTCTGCACAGACATCCTGTGGTCTCTCACGTGGATGTGCAAAAGCTCCCGTTCCTTTTTTCGTGCACTTTCAAAAGTATCTTCAGTTGACAACGGGATAGTTCTAGTGCAACTACAAGATCTCTGCCTGCATTTGTATCTATATCTGTGTATATATCTCTTTACTCACACATCAGCATTGTAAACACATGAAAAACTATTAGCGATAAAGGCTGCAGACAGTTCTTTCCAGCATTACAAAACATACAGAATTTCTATGATAGTATAAATTCCAACCTTATCTACTTTCTAACCCTTCTAAATCTCATAACAGTCTAAGTCCCTCCCAGAGGACAACCAAAAACATAGATTTGTTGTGGATTCTTCCCATTCGTATGTTATACTTTTGCAATAAACCTGTATGTCCCCAAATGTTGCAGGACTTGTACACGTTATATATATTGTATAAATTATTTAATATATAAATTTTATACTATGCGTATGGGGCCTTTTTTGTAACTTTTTACTCAATGTATTTTGTATCTATCAGGGTTATTATAATAGATATTGTCCATTATTTTAACTGGTGAATTGTATTCCATCACATTGCATATTCTGCTCTGGGTAAAAATTTTGATTGTTTTTACTCCTTTTTATATCAACACAATTGTCATGAATGAACATGATTTTATTTATCCACTTGGTGCACCCTGAGTAAGACTTTCTTTAGGCTGTATTCCTAGAATCAAAATTGAAGGCTACTATGGCACGTGTTACCCATTTTCAACATTAGCAGAGATGTGCATTTAAAAAATATATATAATCTCATTAGCAGGTTAGAAGTATTCCCATTGATACTAACAATTTTTAGTAATATTATCACAGGAGTGATATTTTTGTTCTTCTCAAAGTGCATCTTATTGCTACC
Source organism: Daubentonia madagascariensis (assembly GCA_023783475.1). Lineage (NCBI taxonomy): Eukaryota > Metazoa > Chordata > Mammalia > Primates > Daubentoniidae > Daubentonia > Daubentonia madagascariensis. The sequence goes on along the minus strand of JAKFHU010001178.1, from coordinate 2,112,521 downwards.
TTTTTAAACTTTAATTCCTTGATTAAGTTCTCTCTTGGGTGTCTCCTCTTAGTCATTATTTTTCCCTTTGCAATTAAGATATATCTTGTGGAAGATACTTATGTAACTATTTTGTTTCTTCTTAAACTTACACCCAATCTACAACAATTATTTTTGTGGTATTTGCCTATATTATTAATATTATATTTCCCTCATCCCTTCCAAAGGTGTTAATGAAATTCTTCTGTGAGGTAGAGCTGTCCTTTACCTATTTATTTTTTAAAGTATTTGTTTATATTTTATGAACTCAATAATTGATTTTTATTTTCTCAATGGGTTATAGTTCAATATTGTTATTTTGTTACCTGATTTTTTTTTTTTTTTTTTTTTTTTACCTTTTGGCATTGGGAGCTGCTTGAGTTTGGTTTATGGGGCCTCTCAACACATAAAACATTAGGTAGATCCAGATTTAGCAACATTCCACAAAATAACTGAATATTCCTATTTATAGGTGCCCAGGTCGTGAAAGACAGGAAAAACAGAGAATCTGCCTCACATAGTAGGAAACCAAGGAGACATAAAAACCATGCAATGTGGGACCCTAGATTGCATCACGGAAAATAAAAAAACAGATAACAGTATTTTTTTAAAAGGTGGAATTTGAATTATGCCTGTACTTTAGTCAACAAAATCATATCAAAGTTAATATCTTAGTATTGATAAATGTGCCAAAGTTACACACATTTTAACAATAGGGAAAACTGGGTGTAGGTACACAGAAGCCCCTTATTTTTGTAATTTTTCTGTTCATCCAATATTATTTCAAAATAAAGTTTGCTTTTTTAAAGTTTCTTTTACCCCATATCATTGTCAAAAACCAACATGGCCAGGGTCTTTGTTTTGCCAGTTTGCTAGGTTCAGTTTCTGAGATTTGTTTCTCTTTCCAGGGACACTTGTTTTTTATCTTTGCACCAATGTTGGGCTGATATTTTAAATTAAATCATATGGATTATAGTGTAGAGTACTGACAATTAAAAGTCTATTTAAAGGATTTCTCTTCCCCACACACAAAGATTCTATCATTAAGTATTTTTTCCTCACCAACTTAAATAGCAAAGATTTTTACTAATAAAGTGACCAAAACAAAAAAAGAAAAAAAATCAAGAAACTTTACGTTCTCATTCAATCAGTGAAACCCGAATATCTTACTTTGCAAAGTATATTTAATTAGGCAATATTAATCCCTTTTTTCCCACTAAGTATAAGGAAGCTATTTAAATTGAGATTTATAGTATCACAGGCAAATGTCTTCTTCCTTTAATTTCACTTTACATCAGTCATCCTGTTTATAGTAAAAATCATTGTGATTAGTCTCAATTCATAAAGAGATATGATAGGAATTTATTCAGTCTCAGGGCATTTCAAAGATAGGAATGGCTAGTTCCTGCTTCTAATGTTTTCAGAGTGCAGTAGAGTAGCTATAAGACAAGAAAATGAAAAATAGGAAGAAATTCCACTGGTCACCCTGTGACCTTGGCAAGCACATGGTACCTGTAATTTTGTGCTTTAATTCACTGTTCAGACACCTGTATTTGTGCTGTTTCTTTCCAATACAACCATTCAAAAACAAAAGTAAATTTAAGTTTTTGTGCTTTCATTTGAATTTTTATTGCATTTGCTTTTGTGTGTGTGTGCCTTTAGCATATCTGTCTTTTGCATCATCATTGTAGTTGTCTTTACCTTTCAGGAGAAAAATCAAATAATTGAGTACACACCCAGTTTTTCTCTTTCTTTCCTGCGTGAAGGACTTAAGGGTTCCCATTTGAACATCTAGTTAAAAAAAAATCCAATAATGTGATCACCATCAAAAACACTTGAAGACCTGTCAGCTAAAATTTCTGCTTTTGCTGAATATTGGAGATGCGTAAACCGTCCAGTGTTTAGGAACTGTACTCGGATCAGGATAGAGAGAATGTCACAGGGTGCATCGAAGTTAGAATTGGAGAAATGCTTATAAAATATACCCACCCTAACAAAAGAGATCATTGGTAACAAAATCTACCCAATCTCAAAATTTTTACAAGTAGGATTTGAATATATGCATTCATTACAATGTGATCTTGTGAAACACGGAATGTAGGGCTCTGAGGTAGAGTAAGATCAGGAGTAAACCAGCTATGATCTACAAGTGGCACTTTGAGAGTGGGACCCCCCTAACTAACGAACAGTCTGGGAAAAGTGAACAAAAATGAAACAATTCACCTTTTTACTACATGCGCTGTTTCTGGACTGCTGGCCTGGTCTGCCTTTACAAAGCTTGCCTGTTTAGATTCAGCCTTTCCTATCTCCTGCTTATATTTAGCAGACGAGGCTGTGTCTTCTAAGCTGTGTATCCCCTGGGAATTAGCTCAGATGTCTTATGTCTTAAGGCCACACATAGAAAAAATTTTTTCTCATTGAAGCTTTATATATTAGAAATCTAAATTGTGGAATCGTTAAAGAAAATGCATATTCCCTCAAAAGAATACCATCATGCCATTAAAAGTAGTCATTATGAATGCTTAGAATATAATATTATAGGAAATTCTTAGGATATACTATGAAGTGGAGAAACTTTTTTTCTCAGCTTTTCAATTTGAAAATTTTCTTTTTTTAAATTTCAGAATATTATGGGGTTACAAGCGTTTTGGTTACATAAATTGCTTTTGTAGCATTTGAGTCAAATTTATAAGTGTACCCATCCCCCAGACAGTGTGCATTGTACCCATTAGGTGTGAATTTACCCATCCCCTCCTCCCCACTCCCACGTGCTTGATTTCTGATGAATGTTGCTTCCACATGTGCATATAAGTGTTGATCAATTAGTTCTAATTTAATGGTGAGTATATGTGGTGTTTGTTTTTCCATTCTTGTGATACCTCACTTAGAAGAATGGGCTCCAGTTCTGTCCAGATTAATACAAGAGGTGTTAGTTGATCATTTTTTTTCATGGCCGAGTAGTGCTCCATGGTATACATATACCACCTTTTATTAATCCACTCATGGATTGATGGGCACTTGGGTTGTTTCTACATATACCGTTAAATCAGTGCCTCTGCACAGGGACAATGATGTCGCAAGGCTTGTGAATTGTATAATGCCCATGTTCCATAATTCCATGTCCTGTCTCTCCAATACTAACACCATGAGAAAATTGGAAGAGAAGGGAGACAATTTTAGATTTCAGAAATAATTGAATTTGATCGCCTCTTTAAATAACTTTACACAACTGATGCTTAAACAGCTTATTCAACATCTCAAACATCTCTATGTTTCTCTACAGACGCAATATACCAGTCAGCTCTGAAAACAAATAACACTTTTCTCAGTCCAAAACCAATTGGAAATAATGGTCCTTAATTTTTTTTCTTTTCACTTGGAGCTCTTCCTCATATTAAGTAACCTAATTGCTCCCTTTTGCTCTCATATCTGCACTAGATTTAGGTTTCTATTTACAGGAGGCGGAACCTCTTCGTTGCACAGATCAAAGTACAGCAATAGGCTGTGAAAATCCTCAAAGGAGGGACTTCGGTTTACTCATTTATCTTAATTCAATACAACTCAAGGGCTCTTCCCAGTCACATGAAGTCCACAGTTGTTTGAATTACTATCATTAGCTATTATTTTCAACTAACACATCATATTTAGGATGCTCCTTAATTGTAAGAAAATGCCCAGTTAGCAATAAATGTCAGAAAAGTACCATTTCAACATAATCTGCCTTCTAGCCATTGTTAACTCTACTTCTTTGGTGGATAATCATTCCTGTAGCAATGTCCTATGCTATTGTCCTTGTGGTCAAGGTGGCAATAACATTTATGTTTTTCACATTGATTTGTTGCACCATAAAAATTTAATTCATAAATAAAGGAAGCATAATATCCACGTGGGATAATACTTTTATGTGCAATTTAGGGAGAAAAAGACCTACATATACACGCATATGTACATATAAAAATGTTGGTTCGTGTATATGCATGTGCATGTATATATGCATGTATATGTCTCCAGATAGAAGTCACTAGATCACCTTTTTTAAAATGCAAAAATGATTTGACCCTCTGGAGAAACTCCCACTTGCAAATCTGTTTCTCCACTCTGCCAGAGTAAATAACCACATATAATCACGTAGAGCAAGCTCTCCTCTGATGCATGCAGAGTATATCTTCATCAAGTGTCTCCTCTCATTTTTTTTTCAAGCAACATTTTACTTTCTTCTTGGAAAGATTTCATCAATCACAGCACCCCCCCCACACACACAGGCACACTTTAAAGAAAAAAACCTGTAATTGTGAAAAATCTTAACCTACACAAAAACTAAAAATTTTAACAGGTATTTTTTAAGATCTTTTCTTTACCTTGGGGCAAATGACTAAGACAAACCAGTTAAAAACATTCATTCAGAATTCATATTCCCTACTAAATTCCTAAAAGAAATACTTGTATTCTTATACTCCATAAATTCCATTACTTTTTGCTGGCGTGCGATGCAAGAATTCAATAAGAATCAAATGCAAAGAAGGTGATTCAAAGAGACATGATAAATAACACACTTGAGATGGTAATCACAGATTTCTGAAATTGAATGAATGATCATAACTGCATTTCATTTCTTCTTTTGCTAATTGATAAGCAGGGTTTGTTTTTTTTTTACAAATAGAAACATCCTTTGTTTTGACACTATGTAAATGAAATGCACTGATGGGAAGAAACACTGGCAAATGATAAAATAACTTGTGGGTGACTCAAAATCATCTCATTTTCATAAAATTGTTGAGTGCAAACTGAATTTAATTTCTCCTCATCAATAAATGATGGATTATGCACTTTTAGGGACATAGTCATGAGAACCACTTCTGTCTTTTTAGCTGGAGGCTCTAATAAACATTTAGCCAAATCATTTCTCCATGTCTCAGAAGCCAGATTTTGGATAAAAAATGAACTTAATGTTTCCTGAATTCAAAATTAGTCTATGAAAAGCATCTATCAAAGTTTGGTTTTGGGAGATAATATGGGTTATCCAAACTGTCAGTCATTCCAGACAAGTATCAATCTGTATTGCATTGGCCAGAATTATTATTATATTAACACACCTGTTATGCAAAATGCTATAGCAGAAGACAGATTAAAATCTACCATCTCATTTCAAAACGTATTTCTTTCGTTAATGAGAGAGTGAAATTTATCCCCATGCTTCGCAGTTTCCTTATGTAGTACCTTTAAGATTCTGATTTTAGGTACATCTAAGCACTCTTAGTAGGATTTCTGCTCATATTCCTACAAAATAATAAAAAGCACCTTTGAAACTATCTTTTTAAAGATTTGCTTGAGAATGTGTGTATGTGTGAGAGAGTGATTTGGTTTCCCCACAGCATCCCAAAAAACAAAGTCTCACCTTCTTATTAATCCATTAACATTTTTTTTTTCTGTAGGGAGAAGTAAGAAATCAATGAAAATAAAAGCAAAAAATGGCCATGAAGTTGTCTTGGTTTCAGGGAATGCCCCTTGCCCCCGACTTCGGTATTTTAAATTATGAGAAATCTAGGCAGGTACAGTGAAAGATGGGATTTGAGCATAGATTTTAAGGACAGTCCTGCATGTTTCCTCTGGGAAATCACCATGGTCCTAGGCAGAAAAATGTCCCGGCAGCAGCAGGACTTCTGGGAGGAGATGTGGTGGATACTACCCGATGCGTGCTGTCTTTCCTCATTTCTACCCCGACCTCCTCTCCAAGAAAGGTTCCGGCACTGGCGAGTTACAGCCCAGGGAGGTAGCCTTTTTGACATGCTGAGGTTTTCTGATTTATAAGATGAAACTCGACCTGGAGGCATGAGCTGGTAGCCTGGGACCAAAGGAGAGTGGCCAACAGGTCTACATAGCTTATCACCAATCTTTTAATTCACCTGCTAGGCTGGAGAGACTAGGGCTTCTTCTTCAGGTTTTCCCTAGATGTGTTACTGGACAGTAGGCAGCAAAGAGAATATGAATAGTAGGGGTAGAAGAGAAAGAGCACCCCTCTTCCTTACGGCTACCCTATCTTCTGTCATTGCTTCTAGCAGATTCCAGCTTCTTGGAGCCCGCTCAGAGCTGTGTTCATTACACACACTTGGATACACCAACAGGTGGCCCAGCAAAGCCGGCTCCTCTGAGCTCTGCCGGAGCCCAAGCCCTGGTGACGGCAGCATCTTCCTGGGGATATTGTCTCTGCTACCTCAGTGATCCCTTTGGGTGGTTTCAGCACTTGGAAATCCGTCTAATTAAACCCCTATATCCAGTCCTTCTGTAGAAGCACAAAGTGAGGTTTTTGTTATCCTGCTTGGACCACGCCTGACACATCTGAAGGTAAGTTATCAGAATGAGTGGGCCAGATACTTAAACTACTATTGTAGATGTAAATATACATAAATGTGTTTATATGTGTGTGTGTATATATATTTACCTTTCATATCTCCTGAAATACATTTATCATACATGTATATGTGGTATTTATATATATAAAATGAAGCAAAACTAAATAAATAAAAGGTACCCTATGGAAATATTAGAAATTATATATATGTATAAATGCATGCACACACAATTATATATAGTATACATATCTTATTTATATATTATAAATATATGCACAAGAAGACAACTTATTTATGCATATTTACATAGAAATATCAGGAAATATGTATGCAATTATATATACACATATATGTGCATGTGTGTGTATATATCTCATATCTTCTGACACCCATATATAATGGTCTTATATATATATATTTTATATGTATATATGTATGTGTTTATATATGTAAAATTAAGTAAGGAAAAGAAACAAAAGGTATACTGTGGAAAATCAGGAATTTTAAATATATATAAAAACACATATATGCACACAGTGATATGCTGTATATATACTTTATATATATTTATAAATGACAAATATATGCACACAAAAATTTATATATATTTATATATAAATATCATGAAATAAGTATGTGATTATACATATATATCATATCTCTTGACATACATTTATAATAGTTTTTTGTGTGAGTGTTTATAAATACAAAATGAAGTCAGAAAAGGAATTAAAAGGTACTCTGAGGAAATATTGGTAAATATAAAATGTATGTATATAAAACACAACTATACACAATTATATAGCCTATGTACTTTATTTGCATATAATAAATACATGTGCAAGAAGAAACTTTATTTATATATATCATGACTTGTATGTACTCCTATATATACACATATGTGTGTGTATATACATGTATATATCTGTATTGTATATATGTGTGTATATAAGTCTCATATCTCTTGAAATACATGCATAATATTTATATGTGTGTGTTCATGTATAAAATAAAGCAAGAATAAGAAATAAAAGGTACTCTATTTAAATAATAGAAAAATATATAGATACATATGTACACAATTATATATATATACCATATTTATATATAATAAGTATATGCACGATAAGAAAACTTATTTATAAATATTTGAGCATATATATGCAATCTTATATACATATATACACACACAAAATTGAATACAGATTCCAATAAATTGGATAAGATAAGCATGAGGAACCTAAACAAACTATATCATTGAGTCGCAGTTTCAGATTCTGGGAATCTCCTGGAATGTGTTCACATCAAATAAAATGGTAGGAAAATGAAGGCAAAACTAAGATAATGAAAAGCAAGAGTTGATCGTCAAATCTGGACAATAGGAGTTAAGAAAAGTAATAGACTTAGGAAAGATCATTTGAAATACAAATGCATACACTCAGCAAGTGGGGCCAATTTGACTGCTCTGAAATAGTGATTCTCAGCGCCATGTGGGCATTTTCTCATTTATTCTTCAAAAGAGCCCTGCGTAGATATTAATAATGTTGTCTACATATTCCAGATGAGGAGGTTGATTCTTACTGTGTACGGTTAATCCTAAAATCTTTCATTGTAATCATTTTCTTGTGATACCTCCACAATCCAGGTGCTTTTGTGATTATGCCACAATTTTTTTTTTTTGGTATTTTGTTTTGTTCAAATTTTTGTTTGGTTTGATAAGTCTCGTGCTTAGAACTGTTCAAATATTGTCACATTCTGAATATCCTTGCGAACTTCTTGCTATACCCTGAGGAACATCTCCTAAGCCTTGTTCCAAGTATGATTTTTGCTCCCTTTTCCAGATCAATAGTTAGACTCTTCCATCTCCTGACAAGGACAAGCCTATGTGGAGGGTTTACCCTGATGAACTAGCATTAGTCTCTGTAATATTCTGCTGCTATGAAAAGGGAGTGTTTGAGTTTCATTTAGAGGGATCCTGTATTTATTAAGAGAAAAATGTATATGAAAATTACCAATTCGTACGTACCTTTGCAAGTGAGGTCATCACACAAGTGTTCTGAGTCTCCTCCATACATGACCCGAAATATTCAAGTAACACATCCTAAGGGATTTTTTTTAAATTTTATAACCCATTTATTAATTTAATAAATTAATATAATTTTCTACATAGCATTAATAATTATATCCCACCATTGTTTTATTTTTTAATTTTTTTTAATTTATTTTTTAAATTTCAGAATATCATGGGGGTACAACACTTTGGCCATACACATTGTCCCTGTTCTGCCCGTGTCAGAGCCACAATCGTGGTCATCCCCCAAACTGTGCTCCCCACATCCATTCAGTGAGAGTTTTTCGCATCCCTTCCACCCCCTCCCGCCCGCCCGCCCTCAGATGAATGTTATTGCCCTGTGTGATGTAAGTGTTCATCAGTTAGTACCAGTTTGATGGTGAGTACCAGTGGTGCTTGTTTTTCCAATCCTGTGACACTTCGCTTTGAAGAATGGGTTCTAGCTCCAACCAGGATAATACCAGATGTGTTAATTCACTGTTGTTCCTTATTGCTGAGTAATACTCCATGGTATACATATACCACATTTTATTGATCCACTCGTGTATTGATGGGCACTTGGGTTGTTTCCACAACTTTGCAATTGTGAATTGTGCTGCTATGAACATTCGAGAGCAGATGTCTTTATTATAAAATGTCTTTTTTTCTTTGGATAAATACCCAGGGATTTTTTCAAGAAATATCTCATGCAGGAAAGGAGATTAAAACAAACAAATAAATAAGCAAACAATTTATGTGAGTCGGAGAAATGCAGTAGGAACTAGAGCAGTCAGAGAGCAAGTTGACTTTACTCAAGGAAGTGAGAGCAAGGACTTCGTTTTATTTATTGCTAAAGAGGCATAATTACAAAAACAACAACCTGAGAAATGCTTCTTAAGTTTTGAGTATCACATATGAAAATATGGGCGGAGCATTTTGCAAACCAAGAAGTCTTGGCATTATAATAAGTATATGTACACAAAGATAGGTGATAGATATAGGTAATTGATAGATTAGACAAGTAGATAAAAGATATAGATAGATAATAGATATAAATAGATATAGATAAATATACTATAGATAGATAAGATACAAAGGTGATAGGGAGATGGATAGGGTAATAAATGATAGATGATAGATATAAATAAATAGGTAGATAAATAGATGATAGATAAATTGTAGATATGTATAGATTATAGCAAGATAGATATAGACAGAAAGATGGTAGATGAATAGATACATGATAGATATACGTAGATTGTAGACAGATTTAGATAGGTAGACGGTAACAGATTATAGATACAGGTAGATAAAAGATATTGGTAGATGACATATATAGATAGGTAAAGATAGATATTGATAGATAATAGAAATATAATAGATAAAATGATAGGTTGATAGGTGACATAAGGATAGATATAGACAGAAGAAAGTACACATTCCTTTTAATAGTAATATAACCAATACCATGCCAAGAACTGAACTTATGTAGGATCTCACAGCTTACAAATGATTTGAAATACTTTTAATGATTCAAAATAATTTTTAAAGGGAGCAGCCTTTCACAGCAGTGTGCAATATGCTTACTTATTACTTACACTAAATTACTTATTACTTACTCTAAATTCCTAGAGAACGTACAAAAGAAAAACATCAACATCAGCAACAAAATGAAGTCTTTGTTTTGTGAAGTTTATGGGCAACAAATGAATTAAATTTCCTATGAGGATGTCTCTTCAGAGATCATAGAAAATAAACCAGCATTATACACATTCAGTGATTGGCAAGTTTGCAAAGGTGGGGCCTGGTTCAGTGAACTACTTGCTTGTAGCACCCATGTAAGTAAATATTTTTTAGTTGACCAACCCAAAAGAAATAGCCATCAGTTGCAACATTATATGGTAAAGTGATTTATTTTCATGTTGCAACATAGTAAGTTATGTTTCTTGTGCAGTTTGTTGAAATCCATAAATACCTCATTGTAATTAAACAAATTGTTTCTGATTACATTAACTTTCCACTGGAGAAACGCTTCCTTATTTGCATATTGTGATAATTATATACCGCACTTATTTCTGGTCATTTATTTTATGTCATTGGATATAATGTGGCGATTTGCTACAGAAGAAAGAACAAAGTGGACACTACTGGGTTTGAATCCCAGCTCTACTCTTAGTAGCAGTGTGATCTTGACCAATTGCTTTGTTTCTTGATTCTAAAACAGAATATGTTGATATTTTGGGTAAAATTTCAGTGACTTTCTATACTGATGGCTTCTCTGTCATATTTTTGCTCTGAGTTGACTTTGACCAGAGACGTGCCTAGAATCCTTTTTTGTTTATTTGTTCGTTGTGTATTTCTTCATCACTTTCTAGGATTATGAACTTATTTTTTAAATGAGACTTTATGTTTTAGAGTGGTTTTAGGTTCACAGCATAATTGAGCAGAAGCTACCGAGATTTTCCACATATGCCTTTTCTCCACACAGGCATAACAACCCTCATTTTTGATATCAACCTACCATGGTGGTATGTTTGCTACAATTGATGCCTCCACATGGCACACCATTATCAACCAAAGTTGATAGTTTACATTAGGGTTCACTCAGTGTCGTACATTCTGTGGGTTTGGACAAATGTGCAATGCCATGTATCCACGACTGTAGTTTCATCCACAAAAGATGTGCTTTCTTAAGAGCATAAAACTGGAATACTGCTCAACAGGAGGATAGAACAGGAATAGAATGAACCTTGGCGTTCTCTGTTTCCTAAGTACTTGGGGGAAAACATAACTCTCCCACCTAAGAGCGTAGACCAATTCCAGATTGTATAATTAGCTCACGCCTAGCTCAGTCATTTTTGCTTGCAACTGTTTCTGTTCAGTTCCTGCCTTAAATTGTTGAGTCATTTTGCTGTGCTCTGTTAGGCAGCTGACACATTTTAGTTGTATACGAAATGATTCTCGTATTCATTTGTAGCTGTGGAGTTGTTAAGCACTTTATGATCCTTCTGGATGTAAGATATCATAAAAGTGGAGGTCATTATCATTATAAGGATCATTCTCTCTTTTCTGAATGGCTCGTGGTATTCTGAATTTGTAAGCAACCCCTCTAACCTTCTCCCAACCACAAAGTCAACCGCCCATCCTAGAGTCTAAGTGTCCTCACCGTTTGGAACAAATGCCTCTGATATTTAGCTTGATAAATAGAATGGAGACCCTGAAGGCATTGTTGTGCTTACATTATTACACACATTTAATCAGGTGCAAAGATTAAATGGGTACATACTGGGGAAAGGTCACATTTTATTTTTTAATCAACTTCTCTGTCTACAGGAGAGAAGACACAATAAACCAAAGCGGAAAGCAGACCTTCTTTATTTAATATATTTGAATGACTTCTCTCAGTTAAACTAATGCAAAGGGAGCAAGCATCCATGGTCTGAGAGAGAGACAAAAAGGAACAATTCTTTTCTTTTTTACCTAGTCAAGTACTCAAGGTTGCTTTAACCAGAGCTGATCATAAACATTGAAGACATGTCTTTGCAGCAACGCCTTCATCCTTTTGCTAGAACAGAGACAAAGGCTTAGAGCTGCAGCCCCCAAAATCCCGGGCCGTGGACAGGTACTGGTCCATGGCCTGTGAGGAACCGGGTTGCACAGCAGGAGGTGAGCAGCAGGGAGCGAGCGAAGCTTCATCTGAATTTAGAGCCACTCCCCATCACTTGCATCACTGCCTGAGCTCCGCCACCTGTCAGATCAGCAGGGGCATTAGATTCTCATAGGAGCGCGAACCCTACTGTAAACTGCGCATGGAGGGATCTGGGTTGCGGCTCCTTATGAGAATCTAATGCCTGATGGTCTGAGGTGGAGCTGAGGTGGTGATGCTAGCACTGGGGAGCAGCTGCAAATACAGATTATCATTAACAGGGAGGTCTGACTGCACAATAAATGTAATGCGCTTGAATCACCCCGAAACCATCCCCCCACCCCGGTCTGTGGAAAAATTGTCTTCCATGAAACCAGTCCCTAGTGCCAAAATGGTTGAGAACCGCTGATTTAAAGGATGCTCTCTTCAATCAAGTCTTGCTGTTAGGAGAAAGGAACAGGACATCCCAAACACGGCACCTTGAGGAAAGGCAGGAAGAGAGTCCTCCAGATTGGGAAAAGCTGTTTTGAGAAGATTTTTTGGTTAATGCAGAAGAATTTGTATTCAGGTCTTGGCATTCAGGCATGCTGAATTGGTGTTTGTGTTTCCTGGATTAGGAAGTAAGCCGTGGGCTATGGATCAGACCACATCTAATGTTCAATGTACTTCATGTGGCACAGAGACCATTGCGTGGTACATGAGTCAAAATCAATTTTTCTCTCCTTTTGCAATATGGATGAAGGCGGATCCTCCCTTTTAAAGATGGTGGGAAGCATTGTTATAGAGAAGATTTAAGAGAAAAATATAAAATATTTTGCTAATATGTCTTGTGAAATTGAGCAATTATTGTGGGGGGGGAGAGAGAGAGACAGAGAGAGAGAAATGCTCTATGTTCTCTTTAAGATGGTGAAGCAGGTTGTTCAGGTTAAATGTGTATTTATAAAAGTGCCCATTTCCTAGGCAGTTGCTCCACCAGTTTTAGGAAGCTTAACACAATTTAAAATGACTTAAATTAGTGTCTCTCTCTCTCATTTCATTATTTGTGTGTAAAGTGGTACCACCACGTTAAGTCACGCCTTCCAAAATTGCACAGAGATCTGTTTTTCTACTCCCACATTTTTTCAAACATAAATTTAGCCAACTGCTGTATAGTATTTTTGACCTGATAGGTACTATGTGATTCCTGATGGTGTTATGGTTAGATTGCAGACTAGATTTACTGTTGTCACTTCTTGTTTAGACTTCTGTCTTCACCTATGTGATCACTGCTCCCATTGAGATTAAAATAAGATTATTAAAATTGTTACCATGGGTGATTACCCCAAACACCCGCAGAATATTATCAATTTACGAATTTTATCATCCAGAGCTCTAAGGTGTAAAATTTAATCCAAGCTCCAAAATGCTAACTCTAACCAAGCTGTCCTCCCAAATGTTCTAAAATAATCAAACCAGAGGGCAAATTTATAAAGAGAGATAAAAGTGTCAGAGATTTCTGCTGGAAGCTTGACTTTTACACCAGATTATCTTGGCATGTGAGTCTGGATGATTTGGTAAGTATGGAATCAGACCAAGGAGAAAAAAAAGTATGCAGTTAATGTGAGAGTTGAATGCTTTTATCCACAATAAAAACATACATGCCAAGCTGACAGGAAGCTCATAGTTCATATAGTTCTAAAAAGGAAATATTCATAGGAATATTTGTGAAAAGGCTAAAATTGGGTTCTCTTTCATTTTTTAAAATGTCCAATTTTAATGAATAAATATACCTCTTGTTTATTGATATATAGTACCCTCAGGGATCATGAGGTAGCTAAGTGTTCTGCTTGCTTTGAAATCTATAGATGTCTAGTACATTTAAACAACCTTATAATGTTTTAATTTACTTCTATTGTTTTTGGTCGCATGGCATATATTTCAGGCAAGTTAATTTTTAACTTTATAGTGGACAAATCTCTGTCTTAAATTTTAAAAAAAGACAGATACATATTTATAAACAACTATTGTGGTTGGATCACTTCCCATTTCAAAACCTGCCAGTGTAAAATGTATGTTCCTACACAATTTGTGATCCAACTTGCTGGTTTTTTATTAACCCTAACGTGTTATCAGTAATCTCCAGTTTTTCCGAATGTTTGTTAAACTTTCTTCTAAATCTGTGAATGATTTACTAATGCATAGACTATTTCCCTTTCCAAGTTTACTTATATTTTAATAATTTACTTGCAATAATTTCTATAATAGAGAGTTTAATAAGGTAATGATCCAAAATTTATAATATACACATATATAAATTGTGTATATATATAAAAATTATGTAGATATAAATATATTAACATGCATAACATATTCAGTCATGTTATATAGACATAATATGTAATGTTGATATATATACAAACACAAAGCAAATCATAGTTCCTCAGTAAGATTATGAAAAAGAGATTTTAAACTTTTTTCATTCCACATCTTAGTGCTTTTGAACATTTTCTTTGCCATAATGACTTATTGAATCTCAAATAAATTGTTTAAATGCTCAAAGATTGACTCTCTGCTACAAACCACTCCCGACCTATCACTATTTATTTATTTTCAATTTTAATCTAGGAGCATTTGTTTAGGTTTATTAACTTTGTAACTGCTGCAACTAAAAAAATACAATTTTGCCCCAAGTATCTATTGAACACATTGATACCTTCAACATCAGCAACTATCTGCTACTACAAATGGTTTATTAGAGAAATTCTGGCCACAGCCTTTGCATGATCATTACAAACAAATTTTATTGTAAAATCAAATTTCCCATCACTGTAGAAGTAAACTTTGGAGAAAGTCTTTAAATTGTCATTCTAATAAAAAATAACATTTAAACACTCTAGCCATATGGGATAAAAGGACAGAAAGAAGAATGGATATAGGGTACAGTCACCTCTAGCAGGTATGTTCTTTGTGTTTCCCTCTTCCTGCTCCCATAAGGCTGAAATCAGGCAAATGCTACTTACTTAAGGGGAAAAAAATGACAAAACATATCTGCCTAAAATATTTGAATCTATCTGTAAAAAATCCTTTATCATTTGATGTGGAGTAATTCGTTCCCCCTTTATGTGGAACCAAACTGAAAGATTAGTAAAGGGTGACTGTTTTCTCCTTTTTTGGGGGAATGAAATTTGAAAGTTAATTGTAGGACACAAACTAGAAAAATTTCAAAGTTGATTTCGTGTATGAAAATCTTGTTTTTTTATAGTAAACCTTAAGCATATATGGCAAAATATTTCCATATATTAAGATGTTAGCTTTCAGAGTAAGAATTTTGTACATTTAGTGGTTGACCATTTTAGTCAAATATTGTCACAGTAAGAGAATATGTTCACCTTCCCTATAAAAAGTCTTTATGTTATATTTGTTAATATCATCTAACCATTTTTGTATGGGGTCCTTTGTCTTTTCCTACTGATTTTTACTTTTTTCATCATATGGTCTAGATGTATAAAATCATTTTCTAGTTGCTTGCATTAACCATAATATCTCTTTAAATATTTTGAAACTTCTCACTGTTTAAGCATTCTCTTAGCACTAAAAGGTATGTAACTCTAATGCTTTCAAACTGATTCACATTCTTCTTTGAGGATTATGTCTTTTTTATGACTTTAGACATCTCTTCTTAACCCAAAGACATACATAGCTTGTACTGGCTGTTCTTCTACAAGCTTTAAAATTTTACTTAAAAAAAACAACAAAAAACAAACAAACAAAAAGTGTAACAAGTACACGGAATGCTGAAGAAGGAATACGGTGTTGGGATATAAGGAAATGACTCATTGATTAAGCGATATTTGAGAAGAGAAAGTGAAGAGCGAAGTCAAGGGTATCTGTAGGCAGCAGTCCCCAACTTTTTGGCACCAGGGACCGTTTTCATGGAAGAAAATTTTTTCACGGACCTGGGGTGGGGGCAGGGGGGATGATTTTGGGATGATTCAAGCATGTTACATCTATTGTGCACTTTATTTCTATTATTATTACATTGTAATATATAATGAAATAATTACGCAACTCACCATAGGTTGGGGATCCCTGCTGTAGAAGCCATATCCAAAGCAAAGAAACAATCAACTGTCAAAGTTGTAACCACAAAAAGAAGTGAAGCATGAGGTGATAGATAATAACATATTAATTATCTTGATTTAATCATTCCGCAATGTATACACATATCAAAACATCCCTGTGTACACTAGAACTATATACAATTTTTGTCAACTAAAATATAAATAAAGTATTAAAAATACATAGTAGATTTTTAAGAAAAGTCCTGAGGCAGGATCTTGTAGAGTCAATGTGGTTTGAGTGGAGTAAGAAAGAGTAATTACAATAAAAGATGTCAGGGAAAATGTAGGATAAGACCTCAGGGGACGGCTTTGGTAAGTACTTACCTTCCACTCTGAGACAGAGGAGAGCCACTTAGGGCTTGAGAACAGGACGGCGTTCATTTCTCTCAGCAATAATGTGTAAGGGGGTAAATTTATTCACTGATTTTTTTTCTCACCTTGTTGTAGGTCTATTGAGGCTTTCTATTTCTTCTTGAGCAATTTTACTACTTTCCAAGGATCCATTTTGTATATTTTCATGCTCATCAGTGTAACATTAGTTATAGCACCATAATTTTAAAGAAGCTTCATAGTATGTCTTGGTTTTTTTCCCCCAATTTTCAGTGATACATTTGTTTTTGCATTACCTGTGCATTTTCCTTCCCTCGTACTTAATTCTTTTGAACAGACAGCATTTTTATGTGTACCTCTTTTCACAGAACCAATTTGTGGTGTAGTTGATAATCTCCGTATATTTTCACTTCATTTTAATTAAATGAGGCTCTTAGGTTTGTTAATCATTTTTAAAAAATTTACGTTTCTTCCTTTCAGCTTTCTGAACTTCGTAAGTTGTGGGCTTAGGTAATTGATTTTCAGAAATTCTTAATTATCTGTTTCATTCTGAGTGTTAAAATTTTCCCTCAATGTATGTGAAACAAATTTTAGTGCAGTTTTATTATTGTTCATTTCTATGTATTTTTAAATTTCCATTTTGATCTCTTATGAGATCCATCTTACTTTGGAAGTATGTTTTAAAAATCCAGGCAGATGTTTATTATTTAATATCTCAGTCATTCATTCAAACTTATATGTATTTCTGATTCAATGACATTTTTTTCTTACAAACTATGGTCTGTAATATACTTGTATTCAGGCATTTGTTGAGACTTGATTGGTGGCCTAATTCATGTCAATTTTAAAAATTCCATCTTTCTCCTAGAAAAGCATTGTGTTTGTGGCTTTAGACTTATCAATTACATCAAGGTTGTTAATTATGCTGTTCAATTTTTTTTTCTGTTTTACAATGATTCTTTCAATAAATGACAGACTATGATTGCTTAGTCTTTCTTTTCATGCAACTCCTTTTGCCCACATATTTTGTAGCTATATTATTTGGTGCATGTAAATTTACATTACACAGACAACAACACTGTATATCATTACACAGTAAGCTTAATATCTTCACGTGGTTTATCTGATATTAATATAGTTATGCTAGTTTTCCTTTGCTTAGTCAATACCCCTCTGCTATTTTTACATAAACCTTTTTTGTCCTTAAACTTTAAATATGTCTGTTGTTTGCACAAAGTACACAGCAGGATATTTTTGTCTGTATTTTATTCAAACTTTCCGTTTTGTCCAATTTTTACTCTGCTTCTTTTTTTCTTCATTCTATATATTTTGAATCAACATAGAAAGTGATTTTTTTTTCCAATCATGATGGTAATTCCCGAATCCTATCTTCTTGAACCTAAAAAAAAAATAGTGTTTTTGACTTTTCCAGTATTATTACTTTATATCTTGCCTTTAATACAATTCTATTTCCTTTATGAATTTTAATCAGAATTTTGTGGAAATTTATTAATCGTTCATTTGTGATTCGGAGTCTTAGCTCTTTATGCAGATTCCTATATCTCTCCAAGTCAACTCTTCCAAATTCTAATACTCTTTATAGCTGAGTCTATTTTGCATTGTAACACAATCTTTGAATTTTCACTTTTAAATATTTTTGAAATAATACAACTGTAGACAGTTGAAATCCACTTATACTTCAAAAAATCTCATTATTATGAATATTTGTTAATGTAGTTACATTATCAAGGGAACTAAAGTAGCAAAACATTTATTCAGGTTTTTGGGTATGTGCATGTACTCGTTTATCTGGAAGTTCTACCCTGTTTGATTCTCATAATATTCTAAAATAGGACAGAATACTCTTTTAAAAAGCATAATAACTTTAACAAATAAATTTGAACATCAAATGGGGAGTTTATTAATAAGTGTAAGTACTTTTTCTCATATAAGTTATTGCTCTAGATGAAATGCTCTTTCTTCTTTTACTCCAAACAAAACAAATAAAATTGTCATTCTGTTTATAATGTAGAAATTAATCATATAAAGTAGAAAAAAAAATTGAAAACATATCAAGAACAAATATCAACAATTATTTAACACATTGTTACAATGCACTCATATACATCAAGTGACATTTTTAATTAACAAAGTAAGTAAGAATGCTAAAACATAATCTATAATTGTTTGAGAGAGATAGAGGGAACTTCAGGAAGATTTTGGCTGGACTGCAAGTCTCTGATTGCCTCTCACTATTAATAGTTGAAAATTGTCAAAGTCAAAATGATGCTTCTTTGTGTTACATTTCACAGTGAGATCTACAATATAATTGAAATTGACTTTTGTGCATAGTGTGGGGTGGATATAGATATTTGTTTTTTCTACAGCCGGACTCTGTCTTTCTTTCTCCCTATTGCCCTGCCTTTGTCATGAATCAAGTTACAATATACACTGGGATCTGTTTCTCAAAACTCCACTTTTCCCCATTAATCTATTTGTCTTTCTGTATGTCTGAAACACACTGCTTTAATTATTTTAGCAATTAGCCAGTGGTGTAAGTTCTCCAAATTTTTTATCTTTCAGATTGTCTTGCCAAATCTTAGTGCTTATCATTTCCATTATAGTTTATTATCAACATCATTTTTTCACAGAAGCCTAGCTTTAATTTTGATTATATTGAATTCATAGATAAACTGGAAGACATATGATACCTTTATATAAACATTAAAATATAGATACCAAATCTCAGGTTGAGTGGTGTATTTTTTAATGCACTGAAAATTACTCAACGCATTGATGTTTGTAATATTTATCTATGGAATTTTAAGTATGTGGGCTAGCATAACAAAATACATACACAAATAGGAAAACACAATTCTGAAATCCTGATATATTATTTATAATTTTTATTCACTTGAGCATAGTAAAATATTCATTTCTAAGCTGCATTTTCAAAACAATATTGTTTCATTCACTAAAACAAAAAAAAACTATGTTTCATTAACTTTTGAAAAAATAAACAGTGGAGGAAGTCCATCCACTTCTATGTTTGCATTTGGGCAGTATATTTCCCAGTTGTATAATTGAGTTTCAAAGTAGAACTACTGGCAAAAAAAAACCCCAAAACTTCAAGGAAAAATTAGATTGGTAGAATCTGCCAGCAGACCAAAGATATGCAAAGAATAACAATGTTTTGAAGAAGATTGATAATACAAATGCAACAACACATCCTGGAAAAAAATAGGACTTACCTAAAGTGAGAGAAAAATGCCATGTAGGACATAAATTATACCAGACTGAGGAAGCCTACCGATTGGTTGAGGGTAACAGGTCTATTAATTAAAGAAAACTATGATATTATGCTTGTCATCCAAAGTACAGGAAGATGTGTAGCTTTTAATGGAAGTCTTAGGTCTACAATAAATTTAAACTGATTTTGCTGCTTTTATTTTAAGGTTGCATAGTGACAAAAAGTGATTAATTCTTACTCTCACAAAGCCAAACTGGAAAGCCAACATCACGTTTATTACAAAAGACAGGTGGATTTCTGGACTTGTTTTGATAATGAATTTCACTGAAGGAAAAGTACTGCTTTTCAATAATTATTTGTGTTTTTGCTATTACTGCTGTACTTGCTACTATATTGGTTGCCTCACAGTAATTTCTAAGGAGAAATTTATTATTCTGCATGAACTTCTAACCAATCAGTGGCCATCCATAAACATGTTCATTAGGTTACTAAACCATGTACTTTTTTCTTCCCTTTAACTATTTGAAAGTATTGCAGTAAGAACTTCCAACAGGTTTGGAGAATGGGGTGAGGGGAAAGTCTTATATTTTGTTTTAAGAGACTTGCCAACTTACTGTCTTCTGAACATTGATTTAAGAATTGCATATTCTAAGTAATAGCATAAATAAAAGGAGAAAATATATCGACAATACATTTTTGTGAAATTTAAATATTCTTTTACAAGGGAGACTGTCAGATTTAATATATAACTGAAAGAAAGCAATTGTTATTAACTTCACTTTTGTTAAAGTATTTCCCCAGTTAATTTAACATCATTACAGATGTATTTAATGAATTATTTAGAATTCAAAAATTCATAAAAATGAGGAATGTCTCTTCATTAAGCACACTTTAAATTTTAAAGCATTAGCTTATGAAACTTTTTATTGACTTTATAAAAGTTGGATTAGTTGACTGTCATTAAATTTTATGGTTATTTTTCTGAAAATATAGCATATGGCACTTTATATCAGGTGGTAGGAGATTTTCTCCATCTTAATTTTTTTTAATGTTTCTGAGAAAATATTATGTGCCATGTGGTTTGCTTTTTACCCTCAAAACCACTATCTTGTATGTTTTTCCTTTCCTCTCTGTATGTTCTTCTAGACTGGGAAGGTTGGTCTTAGTTCCAAACTGGCATTGAATTTTCCTCTGTAAACTTTATCACGAGTAGATTAGGGGAGTTCCTATACCAGGTTGGAAAGGTGAGGTTGTAAATCAGTTTAGAGTCAGTTGATGTGGTAGGTTTCTAGTACCCATAATGGAATAATGCAATGGGAAATAGTTTGCTTTTTTCATGTGTTTATTTTCCCTAATTTAATCTTCAACACGTTTTTGTACTGTGGAAGTAATAGATGTTTATTGCAGAAAAGCAACACAAGACAAATAGTCAAAATATTTATTTTTTCTCACATACATTTTATGTGCATGATACCCTGATTTGATTAATACATAGTGTATGCCTGTATCAAAGCATCACATGTCCCATAGAAATGTATACAACTATTATGTACCCATAATAATTAAAAATAAAGATTAAAAAATGGTGAACACTTGTATTAGTTCTCTCTTTGAACAAATTTTTAGAAACAATACTGAAAGTACTAATCATAAAGAAAAACATAGATCATTTATCAGTTAAAATTAAGATCACTTCAAATAAAATATGTCATAAAATAAAGGAAAAGTTGTTATAAATTGGGAATAAGATATTTGAAAACATGTTTTAAAAATTATGTTATCATTACATGTACAAAGTTTAAAAGTTTAAAATATATAAGAAAAGTATAACACCACATTATTGTTTTTCTTTTTTCTTGTGATGACTTTTCTAACATTAAGTAATGCATTTAATATTTTAATTGCCAATTTAACTTTTTTTAGACCTCATTCACTTACTCTTCATAATATAAAAGGTGAAGATCAGGCTTTTTCTCCTCTGGTGGGAATAAATATATTATTTTAAAGTGTTTTAGGTTTCTATCACTTTTATGCTGTTCTGTAAATACATGTGCAAACGTCTTTTACATTTTATAGGTTAATTCTTAAAACCAAAGCCAGGAGCAACCATATCATGGTTAGATAGATAAACCTACAAAAACCTGATTAGCGATTGTTAGAATCCTGAGGAAGAAAATATCATTTTGATAAAGGTACATGATTGAAGAAAATTGGATCATAAACAGGTGTAGGCAGTAAATTTTTAGACATTAAGTCTGTATTTTGACTCGTTCCTCATTAACGGTGTGTAAAATTCTAAGCTAAAAAAAGATTTTCTGACATTGTGTAGGTAGGACATATCTGTCTTCCGGCCTACTCTAAAGATATTGGTAGTTTTCTCTAAAAGTAATTCTTTTTTCACTCTTATCTATAGATTTTTAGATGTTCCTTCAGTTCTTTAAGTCCTTAGGATATTTATATATAATAATTAGTATTTGC
This sequence comes from Daubentonia madagascariensis, assembly GCA_023783475.1. Taxonomy (NCBI): domain Eukaryota; kingdom Metazoa; phylum Chordata; class Mammalia; order Primates; family Daubentoniidae; genus Daubentonia; species Daubentonia madagascariensis. The sequence continues at coordinate 2,090,299 of JAKFHU010001178.1, read as the reverse complement.
AAAGGTCTTTCTCCTTCCCCTCTCCCTCCCTCTCTCTCTCTCTCCTCTCTCTCTTTCTTTCTAAAACTTCAATCCAAAAATTTCAATATTTCTTCAGGATGTAGAAAGTTTTTCTTTCCCCTAGTCTTTCATTAGTGTTATCTATTGTCTGTACTTCTTTTTCTCTACCAGATATTTAACTTCCTGGACCTGCTTTTCTATTTTTTTTTTTTTTGGCTATCATTTTTCCACATTTTCTATAACTTTTCCAGTTCTGTTATACATATTGCATAATGTCATAATGTCTTTATTTTATGTTTAAAGAGGTCCAACTTATTCTACTTTGTAACTCCTCTATATTTAAAAAATAATTATTTATCATACATTAAATTCCTGCACTGAATACTTGCTTTTTTGATTGCTGCAATTTTATAGAAACTTGTTCTTGATCTAAAATTTCATAATTTCTGGAAATTGTCTATGAACACAAAAACAAATTTTTGTTTCAATTTCTTCCTTATTACTGAAAATATTTCTGTTATCTTATGAAATCTTTTTTAAAATTTTAGTCTCCTTTGTATTCTTTTTTTTATTTCAAAGTCTTATGGGGTACAAAATTTTTTGGTTACATGGATAGCTTTTGTAATACTCAAGACAGGGTTAAAAGAGTGCCCATCACCCAGTGTACATTAGGTAGGTTTTTGCCCATTCTCTACCCCCCCTTCTCCTGTTTGATTTCCTTTGAGATTTACTTCCCTCTATGCACATATGCACAACAGTTAGTCCAATTTAATAGTGAATACATGCGGTGTTTGTTTTTCCATTCTGTAGATACTTATTTTAGGATAATGGTCTCCAGTTCCACCCAAATTGTTGCAAAAGTCATTAATTCATCCTTCTTGAGGGCTGAGTAGTAGTCCACTGTATACATATGCCACATTTTGTTAATCCACTCATGAACTGATGGGCATTTGAGTTAATTCCACATATTTTGGAATTGTGAATTGTGCCTCAATAAACAGTCATGTGCAGGTGTCTTTTTGATAAAATGACTTCTTTTCCTTAGGTAAATACCCACTAGTGGGATTGCTGGATGGAATGGTAGGTCTACTTTTAGTTCTTTGAGGAATATCCATACTGTTTTCCATAGAGGTTGTATTAATTCACAGTCCCACCAACAGTTTATAAGCATTCCTTTCTCTCTGCATCCACACCAGCATCTCTTGGTTTTGGACTTTTTAATAAAAGCCATTCTGACTGGGGTAAAATGATATCTCATTGTGGTTTTGATTTGCATTTCCCTGATGATTAGTGATGTTGAGCAATTTTTCCATATGTTTATTGGGCATTTGTCTGTCTCCTTTTTGAAGCTTCTGTTCCTGTGTTTTGCCCACTTTTTAATGGGGTGGTTTGATTTTTTCTTGCTGATTTGTTTCAGTTCTTTGTAGATTCTAGTTATTAGTACTTTATTGGGTGCACAGTTTGTGAATATTTTCACATTCTGTAGGTAGTCTATTTGCTCTACTAATTATTTGCTTGGCTGTGCAGAAGCTTTTAAATTTAAATAAGTCCTATTTATTTATTTTTGTTGTTGCTGTGATTGCCATTAGGGTCTTCTTCATAAATTATTTGCCTAGGCTGATACCCAGAGGAGTTTTTCCAACATTTTCTTCTAGAATTCTAATGGTTTCATGCCTTACATTTAAGTCTTTATTCATCCTGAATTAATGTTTGTAAGTGGTGAGAGATATGAATCCTGTTTCATTCTTCTGCATGTGGCTATCCAATTTTTCCAGCACCATTTATTGAACAGGACTTCTTTTCCCCAGTGTATATTGTGCTTTGCTTTGTCAAAGATCAGTTGGCTGTATGCAGATGGTTTTATATCTCAGTTTTCTGTTCTGTTCCATTGTTCTATGTCCCTATTTTTATGCCAATATCATGCTGTTTTAGTTACTATAGCCTTGTAGCACAGTTTGAAGTCTGGCAATGTGATATCTCCCAATTTGTGCCTTTGCTTATGATTGATTTGGCTATTTTGGCTCTTTTCTGATTCCACATGAAGTATAGAATATTTTTGCTATATCTGTGAAATATGACATTGATATTTTGATGGGGTATTTTCTCATTGAATCTGTAGATCACTTTGGGTCATATGGACATTTTGACAATGTTGATTCTACTGATCCATGAGCATGATATGTTTTTCCACTTGTTTGTATTACCTGTGGTTTCTTGCCTCAGTGTTTCATATTTCTCTTGGTAGAGATCTTTCACCCCCTTTGTTAAGTATATTCCTAGGTATTTTATTTTCTTTGTAGCAATTGTGAATGGAATTAAGTCTTTGACTTGACTCTCAGCATGACTGTTGTTGGTATATAGGAATGCCACTGATTTGTGTACATTGATTTTGTAACCTAAGACTTTGTTGAATTTATTTATCAATTCCAGTAGTTTCTTGGTGGAATCATTGGGGTTTTCTAGATATAAGATAGTATTGTCTGCAAAAAACTATATAGTTTGACCTCCTCTTTCCCAATTTGGATACCCTTAATTTCTTTCTCTTGTTTGATTGCTCTGGCTAGAATTTCCAGCACTATGTTGAATAGAAGTGGTGGCAGTGGGCATCCTTGTCCTGTTCATTTACCCCATAACTACTGAATATAAATTCTTCTCATCAGCACATGGAACATTCTCCAAGATTGATCATGTAATAGGCTAATGCATTAGGCTAAAACATGGCACAGCAAATTCAAAAAAATAGAAATCACACCATGTACCTTCTCAGACAATGCTGGAATAAAACTAGAAATCAACTCCAAGAAAAACACTCAATTCTACCCAAAGTCCTGGAAATTAAACAACCTGCTGCTAAACTATTATTAGATCAATGATGAAATTAAGATGTAAATTAAAAGATTCCTCTAACTTAGTGGCAAAGGGAACACAAGCTATCTAAATATATAGGATACAGCAAAAGCAGTACTAAGGGGAAAATCCATAGTCTTAAATGTCTACATCAAAAAGACAGAAAGATCACAAATTAACAATATAATGACAAGTCTCAAGGAACTAGAAAAGGAAAAGCAAACCAAACCCAAAACCAGCAGAAGAAAAGAAATAAATAATGTCAGAGCAGAACTTAATGAAGTCAAAAACAAAATTATACAAAAGATCAATAAAACAAAAAGTTGGTTCTTTGAAAAGGTAAATAAAATTGATAAATCTCTTGCTAGATTAACAAGGAATAGAAGAGAAAGGACCCAAATAAGCTCAATCCGAAATGAAAAAATAAATATTACAATTGATACCACAGAAATACAACATGTCATCTGTGAATACTGTGAAAATCTCTATACACATACTTGACAAATTTGTGGAAGCTCACAACCTCCCAAGATTCAATCAAGAAGAAATAGAACTCCTGAACAACCCATAAGGAACAATGAGATTGAAATAGCAATAAAATATCTTCCAACAACAACAACAAAAAGCCCCAGACCAGATGGATTCATAGCTGAATTTTACCAGATGTACAAAGAAGTGTTGGTACTTATTCTGCAGAAATTATTCTATAACATCAGGAAGGAGAGGCTCCTCCCCAACTCATTCTATGAAGCCAGCCTTGATACCAAAGCCAGGAAAGGACACAACAAAAAAGGAAAACTATAGACCAATATCCCTTTTGAATACAAATGCAAAAGTCCTCAATAAAATACCAGCAAATTGAATTCAACAGCATATCAAAAAAATAATCCACCATGACCAAGTAGGCTTCATCCCGATGAAACAAGGATAGTTCAACATATGTAAATCAATAAATGTGATTCACCACATAAACAGAAGGAAAAACAAAGATCATATGATCATCCTCATAGATACAGAAAATGCATTTGACAAAATTCAGCACCCTTTCATGATAAAAACCCTCAACAAACTAGGCACAGAAGGAACATATCTCAAAATTATAAAAGCCATGTATGACAAACACACAGCCAGCATTATGCTGAATGGGGAAAAGTTGAAATCACTCCTTTGTATTCTTGAGGCTCCCTGAGGTTTGTTTCCCCTGCCTGGTGAAGTCCTATGCATCTTTGAATTCTCAGTTAGTTCAGACCCCACTTTTCAGTGACTGTGTGCTGTGCGCACTTTCCCTGAGTCCTTTCTGTTCCATACCTTAGGATCCTACACATACTACCCCAGACATACCCATTAAACAAACTGTAACGTTATATTAAATGTGCTGCTACATAAAATTTTCCTTAACTAAACTGAGTGCCCTGATGTAACATGTCTAATTCCCTTTATTTTTAGTGGTTACTGGACTACTTTGAGTAGAATATTTGTTCTAAATGCTTTCTTGTGCTGTTGAATCCCTTGCTCTGCTATTTTAAAATATCGCATATTCTACACAGGTTTATAATTACTTTATTGTCTCTATTGCTCTCACCAGATCACGTGCTTATTCATTTACATTTCTCATAGAAAGAATAAAATTGTAATTTGTAACCAAAAATTCTTTTTATTACTGATTATCAGGCATCCATGTGTTATAAAATATTGAGGCAAATATAGCACAGCAACAGCCTATGTTTATATCTCTTGCAGATTTAGAGCCTCAAATAAACATGAGCAATAGATAATTCATAACACAGGGCTTGATTCATTTCTTTATTACTGTAAACTATTTAGAATGCTACACTTTTTTAGGTGTTCTCGAACCATATAAATGTATAATATAACTTCATTTAGTATTTTCACTGTCAAAAATATTCTTATTATTAGAGAAACCAAAATCTGATTTGACATTCTGAAGATAAATTTTTAAAAATTTTACTTACACATTTTTTTAAATAAAAAAGTGTACACCCAAGCTATGATATCCAACTTGATTGCTCAAACTTAGTAGATTTTAATACATGGAAAATTGTTCCTTTTATTTTATTTGAAATCATCCTTTATTTTTACATATTTATTTTCTTCTGAAGTAATATTATAAACCATATATTTTTTAAATCGATGCTCATATCCCCAGAAGAAATAATGTTTCAATATACAATGAATATTTAGTAGAAAAGAAGCTCAGATAAAACAAAGACAATAATAAACTTAATAGGATTGCAAGAGTGACTCTCTGCAAAGATTAGAGAAAGAGGAGTCAGTTGGTTAATTCAATTTAGATCACATGTAAACCCCAGGGAAAGATGTCCAGTTCGCAGCAATTAATTAATCAAATCCAGCTTTATCTGGTGCAGTAAGCTGCCTAAATAGGATTATTTATTTATTATATATAACAAAGGCAAAAATGAAACAGCATGGAGACATAATCATTGCAAACCCTTCATTAAACCATCTAGTGCATAACTAAAGGAAGGTTTTTCCAATAATTACCCACTTGCAAAATATATTGGCCTGTAGAATTAAAGAGTAGGGAGAAATATCCATTAAATTTGTATTGGTTAAGCTCACCTGAAATTACTTTGAATATACAATATTTTAAATTATATGTATTATGTTATAATCATATTTTTATAATCATGATAATTATATTATATATAATTATATATTATATATCAATCATATTATATATAATATATTATAATATAATTATATTGTTATATGTAATAATATTTTATATTTTAATGAGATTTTAACTTTACATATAGTCAATAAATATTATAACATTATATTGTATTAATACTCTTATATGTGAAATTGGAGAATATCCTGTTTCTAACCATTTGGATCAAACATATGAGAAGATGAGAAATATGATCATAATATCTATGGAAAGGAAATGAGGTCACTTAAAGAGGTTAGGTTACTCGCTTGGACTTTGCCCGCAGACAAATATTGGCGCCACTATTCACTAAGTTTTTGTGAACCTCAGCAAATTAAGCACATTAGACTTCAGGACATTTTTCTGTAAAATTAGAAAAATATTGCTACTTATGTAGTGGAGTTTTAGGATTTAAGTTATGGTAAATGCTAACTGAACTAAGCAATGCTTTTCTCACAAAAAGTGTTTGTTACAAAAAATGCATTTAATAATTATGTCCCAAGGTTTTTAAAAAGTTTATTATGCATATATGCACATACACACACATCACACGTAACATAGACACACATCACACATAACATAGATGTTATATGTATAGATAGATAAACAGACAGAGACATAGAGACATAAAGTGATAGACACACATCACACATAACGTAGATGTTACATGTATAGATAGATAAACAGATAGAGACATACAGACATAAAGTGATAGATGAAATGAGAGAGACAGAGATGGATGGACATAGTTTTGCCTCAGAATTCTCTGCTCAATAAATTTTGTATATTAATATTTAACCATAAAAGATAAAACTTGTAAGTTAATGTTTCTTCATCCAGATTATCATTTTCATATACTTTGGCAAAATATCAATGAAAGCTTCCTATAAGTTTCTACAGTTCTACTCAAATGCTATCTCCAACCTCACAGAACTGTACTGTCCTGTGTTCTGGGTCCAAGAGGAATTTCTGAATGCCATTTCATTTGACACAAGGGAAATAAGTACAATTTAAAAATCGTATGTCAGAGAGAGGGAAAGAGAGAGAAACAATTAACTAAATGCGTGTGGGTGATGTGCTGTAGGGGCATTCTGACCTGATTTCTAATTGTAAACTAAAAAACCTTATAGTGATTTTCCCCAGAGGTTTTTAAGAAAGTTGCATGGCTGTGTGGTTTTATCTGATTCTAGCTTTCCTCACTGAATGATTTTCAGGGTACACTGCATTATGTGGCTTGTTTGAAAAGCAATCAGGTTGATAATTTGCAGACACACATGTTTAATGGTATGCTTTTATTCTCTATGTTTTAAAGGGACACCTATTAGTAAATTATTCTTTGTGTGTCAAGTGATGATTTGGAGGTATGCAATCCTCAAAAAAATTTTAATTTTCAAAGGCATGTTTGTCTTGAATAAATGCCTTCCACTCCCTTGCTTTATTTTACTACTTAACACTTAAATATACATCCTATATTATATATTTTATTTATTTGAAGTGTGGCCATGGCCATCACAGTAATATATAGCCTATGGTGGCAAAAATATATGTAGTCTGTTGCTATTCTATTTCACTATCTTTCAGGCAAAAAACCATATTCCTTATCTTGATTTATTGTGAAAATTTAGCCCTACTCTAATAACTGCTGAACTTCCATGCTATGTATATCTCTTTGGTAACCTCAAAATAAAGATGGCACTGCAGAAAAGGTGCACATCAGATGTTAATAGGTATTACTGGAAGTTCTTCTTTAAATGACATCATCCCCTTGAGAGAGGAATATGTATGTGTATATATATATATATATATGTGTGTGTGTGTGTGTGTAAGTGTTTTGCAAGATTGCCACAAGTTGTATTCTTATTTACAGTTGGCCCAAGATAACGATAAAATGAAATATTCATTCATAGCTTCTGGCTATAATCCATATGTTTACTGCTCTACTTATTCTCCCCATTTATAATTATAATTTTGTGACTGCAGTAAAATACACATAACATAAAGTCTACTATTAGTGGCATTTGTGCATTCACAATGTTGTGCAACCACCACCTCTGTCTACTTCCAGAACATTTTCATCACCCCAAAAGAAGACCCTGTACCCATTAGCAGTAATTTCTTATTTTTTCTTCCTCCAGCCCCTGGCAATCTCCTTTCTGTCACTATGGGTTTGCCAGCTCTGGACATTTCATACCAGCAGAACCACATGATATGTGGCCTTTACGTGTCTGGCTTTTTTCACTGAGCGTCATGTTTCTAAGATTCCTCTACATTGTAGCATGTGTCAGTGCTTCATTCCTTTTTGTGGCCGCAGTGTTGTGGAAATAGTTTGGCCATACCTCAATAGATTAAATATAGAACTACTTTATGACCCAGAAAATTCCACTTTTAGGTATGTATATATTTTTTAAAAAATTGAAAACAATTGTTGAAACAAAAACCTGCATACAACGGTTCAAAGCAGGGTTATTCACAACAGCCAAAAGGTGGAAATAATCCAAATGCCTATGGTCAGAGAAATAGACAAACAAAATGTGGCCTAACCATATAATGGAATATTATTCTCCCTCATTTTTCAACAGAAATTCTTATTTTCACTGTGCTATTTCAGTTCCCTTGAAGAATATTGAGTGCATTGGGACAATGGAACTTCATCAATTGCTCTAAAGGGTGCAGGATTTGAAGAGCTCTGATTTCAACGGAGACAAAAGATGCAGTTAATAAGCAGACAGAAATGGGACTGTGTTGGCTTTGAGAGGAATTTCTCCTTGAAGCTGCCTCCGAATGCAGAATCAGAGCAAGCCTTTTACAGTCCTTGCTGGGGCTGCCAGGGTTGCTGACGGGGGCGGCCTTCCAGGCGATGCTGGGTTATGTTACACAGGGACAGTTTTTGGATGTGCTGGTGTGGAGAATGCACCAAGTTTTCAGCCACGGAAGAGGGTGGAAGAGATGGCTCCCAAGTGGCTATTCATGATGTCTTCCTCCCTCAAAGGGGGTGCCTCCTTAGGGAAGGAAAAAAAAAACTCTCTTTGTCATTAATCCTTCCATCTTGATGTCCAAAAATGAACACAGAGAGTACCAAATAGCCAACAAGTGGCATTTATGTGCACATGAACAGGGGAGTGTGGGTGTGGGTGTGCAGCATGCAGTCCAGTCAATTTTTATTATTATTCCCAGATTTCTGTGGATTTTATTTTAGAAAAGAAATTCATTGAATTTCTATAAACGTATATCCCTTGAATCAATCAAATGTATGCATATTTGTCTTATTTATCTGTGAAAGTGAACTCTTTAGAAGTAACATCAGCACACGTTGTGTCGTGTCTAGTACAATACCATAGAGAAATCCCAGGGCAAGTCTAAACACATTTCTAAGGGATATAACACTATACCAGAATTACTTTCTTTTATTTTCTGCAAGCATTGCTTTATTTGCTTACTTAAATTTATTAGTTTCATGGCAAATTTTACACTGAACCTATGCATCATCAAATGTACCAAGGCTTAATGGTGTGTACAATGGCAGCACAACTTTAGATTAAGACTTTTCTTAGAAAGCATTGGAACAAATAATCTCTCAGGAGATTTTCAGAACTGAAAATGACATATCAACATTGGGAAGATTTCCTTAGAGAGATGGGTTGCATACATATTTTATGAAAGTAGAAAAAGTCTCACAATAAATTTTAGAATCATGTTTATTTCATATGTGGTTGAACATGGAACTTACTGAAAATTTGCAACTTTATTTTTTTTTTCCTGACAAGAATAATCAGTAGGTCAAAAAGTATCATGTATTTGAACATTTGGTTTGGTGGGCAGAGGTCTGTGGGATAATGATGAAAGCATCTGAGCATCATGTAACAACGCTTAGAACCTCACTCAGCCCTGCAGATAATGCACAAATCTTTAGCTGGAGACCTGACCTAATATGAAAGACTGAAAGCAAGGCAGAAAAAAAGCAAGTATTTAGGGAAAAAACGGTCTAAAATAGAAAGTAATTTTGAAGTAGAATAAAGTTATGAACATATAGAATATGAAAAGATAGTTGTGTCTTCCTCTTAGTTTCTTTAGCATAGTAGTTTCTGGGATACTCCCCCCCAAAAAAAATGGACTATTTTTCAACAATAGTATGAGTGATTGAAAACTATTACTGAATTTACTTAAAATAACAATCATTAAAATCCTTGTCCAATAAGGCATTGAACTTAGGAACACAACTTCATTTATTCAATTTTGAAAACTATTTTATATGAATATCTCATCCATGCAGATCAATATTTCATTCTTCTAAAACTATGTCAAATAACAATACCTTTGGCATACCATATTTGCTCATAATAAAACTCCAAATGGTTATTCAAAACTCACCTATTGTTTCGAACTATTTTACTATTACTAGAGTAAGTTTAGATCCGTGTATCAATTCCGAGCTGTCAGACTCCAGAGACTTTCATGGTATTGGATTATTTGTGTTCAAATAGCCATCCTGTCAATTAACAGCTTATTAAACTGGGAAAATAACACAGCCTTTGGGGGCTGTACTACTCCCAATTTGTAAAATGGAGAAAGTAGTGGCACCTGTTACACAGGGTAGGTGAAAAGAGTTAGTGAGAAAATTTTGTATAAACAGAGCAATATCTTGCACTCCACATGTGATTTAAAAAACAGAATGAATAGGAGAGGTAAAATGTATTTATTATTGAAGCATCAGTAATGGAGTCCTCCTAGGGAGTGACTTGTGGGATATACGAAGGGTAGTTAGGGTCCAAATGACCAGTGTGTTAGAAGTTAATATAATTAAAGACTTAATGGGACTTGATATAACAGGAAACTGAAACCTGAACCTGTACAAATACATACAAAAGTTATATTGAATAGCAAGACCAAAATCTTCCATGATGTAAATAGGTAACATATCAGTAACTCAGTGAATATGTCTATTCTATTTTTTTTTTTGTAAATTTGATCAACATCAGCTAAAAAGTGTCTGAAACTCTTCCAGAGAATTCTTATATAGTGGGTTCAATTGAAAGACCAGATGGGTTCTCTTTTACTCTTGTGACCAGGATGCAAGACACTAATTTTTCAGAAAGTTCTTCTCTTACTTTAAAACCTGGAATATCAGTGTAGCTATATGGTATAATTATGGATGTCACTTGCACATTTTTAATATGCTCTGTACTAGAAAGGAATCCCATATAATTATCTGTTACTATTCATGTATACATGTGTGTGTATATGTGTATATATAGTTATTTTATGTAGTATACAATGAATTATATTTCATAAATATAAGGAAATACTCACCTCTGCCTTCACATGCTGTTCCTTTACTTGGTATTCTTTTCTGGCTGCTCTTGGAATTTCTGAACCCTTCTATTTCTTCAGCTCTCAGGTTTAGTATGTATCACCTTTCGCAGGTTTGCTGCAAGCATGTTATCGGACAGAAACTCCACGTCTGCCCTCCAGCGCTCTTTGAATTTCCTGATTATTTGTTTGTTAACTTACTTGTCATTGTCTGTGTGCCCTACCAGAATAGAAGTTGCTTTAGGGAAGAAAGTTTGTCTTTCTGAGGTGCAAAGCCCAGAGTGATCACTTGTTGGGTAACTTTTATTGATTGATTGATTGATTATGAGAGGGAATGTTTTCCACTTTTGGAGACCTGTACTGTTTGCTGTCCTATGAGTCTCATTAAAGTTTTGAGCTCTCTTTATAGGAAAAGCGCGTTCGCAGGTGCCTATAACAAAATAGTGTTACTTTGCATAATCCAGCGGATACTACGTTCACTGAAACAGTTACCAAGTCGCAAACACCTCGGAGGAAGGGTGACTCTCCCCTGCACAGGGGCTGTATTTGTTCTTATTGGGATGCATAATGAAGAACACTTTGGGCTGAAATCATTCTATGTGATATAACTCAAAGTGTTTCATTTATTTCTGCTTCTTTTGATGGTCAATAGCCTACTGTTTCGACTGACCGTTTTGAATATTCTCCGCGTTTACAACCTCTATGACTGGCAACAAGAGCAAAATGGGTGAACTAATTTAAACGCATTTGAAAATAATTTCAAAAAGAAAATAAATGGCATTCTCCCCTTCATCCTTGTGCTTATTAACTCACGCTATCGGTGATAATATTGTTAAAGTAATAAATGGGGAGAATAAATCTCCTAAATATTATTTCTGACACAATCGCTCAATGTGACCTTTTCCCCTTTTGAAGTCCCAATGTCATCTTGATGTTGTCAGAACCAACAAAAACAAATTAGAAAATTGTTAGCTTAAGACTCCCAAGACAGGTGTATTTCTTTGCTAATATCTATTTTAAAAACATAGATTAATTGCTGTGGGAAATGAGAGCACTTAAATACTTTGGGTATCGATGAAAGTCCTCGAGGCAACATTAAACTATTTAGAATTCAGAGACTGAATATACTATATTATGTTTTCCCAGTGTCTAATTTTTTTCTGGAAAACATATTGACTTGAAATTAATTTTGGAAATAGACGAGTCAAATTTATATATTAATAACAAAATGATTTTTAGTATGTTTAAATTCCCCTAAAATGTCTACATACATTTTTCTTAATTTTACTTCACCTACATTCTCCACTAGAGATATATCTTTTACTTGCGTAGTTGTTGGTAAAGTACTAACCGGCACTTTAAAAAAAAATCAAAATGTATTTCAAAATTTTAAGTCTTAAAAATAGATTCTCATTCTTGATGATGGTCAGATATATTTAATTTTTGTGCATAGTAAACTGTGCTCAAGCTTATCACATCTCATGTCTTAGGGGGAATACAAAGAAGAGAAATAAAATCTCATGGTAAATATACATCCCAACAAAACTGCACTAGCTTACATTCAGCAAAGAAAGTGGATGCAGAGCTGTGTATGGCCAAATCAATCCTTGTTATCGGTGTGTTCTGCCTAGGTATGATTTCATTTATCAATCGTCATCCTGTGTAATCAATGTCTGAGAGCAAGCCAAGTGCACATTTAGATAGATGCATTCATGAGGTGTAGACATGATCAGAGAGAAATTTGGATAACAACAGCAGGAAGTTAATGGCAAGACCAGCCTGGGCAACATAGCAAGACCCTGTCTCTACAAAAAATTAAAAAATTAGCCAGGCATGGGTGCAACAGCCTGTAGTCCCAGCTACCTGGGAGGCTGAGGCAGGAGGATCCCTTGAGGCCAGAAGTTTGAGGTTACAGTGATCTGTGATCACACCACTGCACTCCAGCCTGGGTGACAGAGTGAAAGCCTGTCTCAAAAAAAAAAAAAAAAAAGGCAAAAAACAATAGATGTTAGTGCAGATGTGGTAAAAATGTAATGCTTATACGCTGTTGGTGGGAATGTAAATTAGTACAACCTCTATGAAAAACAGTATGGACATTTCTCAAAGAACTAAAAGTAGGTATACCATTTGATCTAGCAATCCCACTACTGGATATTTACCCAAAGGAAAAGAAGTGATTACAAGAAAAAGACACCTGAACTTGTATGTTTATGGCAGCACAATTCACAATCACAAAGATGTAGAACTAAGTCCCGTCAACTGATGGGGAATAAAGGAAATGTGTTATGTATATATGCGTGTGAATCTGTATGTATATATATGTCTGTATACACGCACACACTAACACACCATAGAATACTACTCAGCCATAAAAAAGTGAAATAATGTCTTTTGCAGCAACTTGGATGGAACTGGAGGCCATTATCCTAAGTGAATTAACTCAGGAATGTAAAACCAAATACCACATGTTCTCACTTATAAGTGGGAGCTAAGCCATGGGCACGCATGGGCACACAGAGCGGAATAACGGATATTGGTGAATCAGAAGGGGGAGGCTGGAGGAGGGAGAGAGATGAAAAATTACCTATCGGGTACAATGCACACTATTCAAGAGATGGGTACACTAAAAGCCCAGACCTCACAGCTATGCAATGTATCCATGTAGCAAAACTCCACTTGTGCCCTCTAAATCTACTGAAATAAAAAATTACATAATATCTAAAATATTATTTTATTTCATCTTTTTATTTATTTTTTTATTTTATTATTTTATCTAAATAAAATATTTAGATATTTATAATATCTAAAAAATAGATATTATATTTCTTTTTTACCATGGGTTGAGAGTAGGAGACCACCAGAGTTGGGATGGATGTATCTGGGAACCTGACCACTTTACTTTCTCTTCTTCACTCCTTCTCCTGGATCACAGGGTTTAGGAGATTTAGGATTGTTCCTTTCTAGAACTCCTTTTATTAAATGGAGTCTGGATACACACAGCTGGAGACTTTCCATATCCAAGCTTCATTCCTGTAGTTGAGAAAGCACTGTGCTACAAGTCAGTTTAGACTGTAAGAGATCTTTGACGCTCAGTCTTTAAATCAAGCATGTACTGGAGACTTTTATTTCTTGTTTTGAGTGTTTCTCTATGACCTGAGCTCAGAGTCTGATGGCAACAGAGAGAATGACCTCGGTGTACCCAGATGTGGTTGTGTTGATACCCTAAGGGATACGTCTTCCTGACACAATGGCCAGTCTCCTTCCGTTTTAGTAGCTCGGCTATAAGAGGAACCAAGATTCGCTTTAGCTACTTTTTTGTTCACTTTATTCCCCCTTATTTTTGGTAAAAGATAATTGAGAAACTTGCCCTAACTTCCCTCATATTTGATCTCTACCTTTCTGTACCTAGCGTAAACTCCATAAACTACTGGGCTAACTTCACGTTCTAGTTTCCAGGACTTGGGAATATATATCCTTGTTTGTTACTATTTGATTCCAGTGAATGAGGATCTGGGACATTGGAGTTAGAGTTCTAAAAATCATTTTCTACTTTTTTTTGTTTTTTTCAGAGCCCACTCTTGTCTTATAAGAAGGGAATGTAAAAGTTAGGGAACCATTTTTGTTTTTTGAAGAAAGCATTTTTTTAAACAAAATAATGTATGGCTGTGTTAAAATGAATCTGTTAGATTTATTGTCTCAGTTGGTTTTGTTTGCACTGACGCTGCTAAATTCCTGTTAGGCATTATTTGATAAAGCAACGCTTGTTGCAGGCACTTGAAAATATTTTATTGTTGTTGTGGTTGTTATTTAATTTTTCTGAAGGGGGGTGATTCTTTGACAATTGTGTGTAGAGCTAGTTTATTAAACACACACACAGAGAGGCACAAAAATGCATCATGATTTTACCTTGGTCTTGTACACGCCTACCGTCTTATTTTTATTTTTTTCTCATATTCCCCTTATTTTTAACTCCTTTGTATGCAATTCTACTTCTTTCTTTCTTCTTGGCTGACTAAACCAGAAACCCCAATGAACCATGTTTATAGCACATTGATGTCTATAAAAGAGCCGGTAATATGGGGTCACAGGAAAAACAAAGATCTTAAACATGACTGGGCGGGGGTGTCTGTCTAAAGGACTCCCGAGACAACAGGAAGTAGCCTATACTTCAGGCAAGTGTGTTTGCATCTTGTGCACTAATATCCTATTAGTCGAAGCAAGACACATGGCCAATCTCAACATCAGGGAAGATGACCAAAGGTGGCACAGTTTCAAAGCAGCAATAATGACCACAGTGGGTCCAAATAGATTCAATAGGGGTTAGTAAGGACCCATCTATCCCCTCCCCAAATAAAAGACCAAAAAACCCTTAAAATTTGCTTTTATTGGATTTTAAGGATTATGGGGAGTTTAGAAATGTTTTCCTGCAGGTGTTTACTTCCTCTCTCTTGTGATGTCTTCACTGAGGTTGAGTTTGGCCATGAAACTTGCTTTGCGCAATGGGATGTCAGTGGTCAGGACACAAATACACTTGCTGGAGGGGACCTGCCCTCCAGTAATTCTGCCGTTGCTAAGGAGAGAACATACCACGGGTCATCTACTGTTTCAAGCAGGGTAGGAGATCTGTGCAGTCTTCCTGGAAAGGATCTTGGAATGCAGCCTGAATTCGGGGGAGCTGATCCAGCAGAAACCCAGAGAATGAGTGAGAATCTCTTCCTTTAGGAGTCACTGAATGTTGAGATGGGTTATCGTGCAGCATTGCCATGGACCGAATATTTGTGCCCCCCCCCCCAAACCATACATTGAAGTCCTGATCCCCAGTGGAATGGTGTTTGGAGATAAAGCCTGTGAGAGATAATTAAGTTTAGATAAGGGTATGAAGGTTGAGGCCAATGATGCAATCAGTGCCCTTATCAGAAGAGGAACAAACACCAGAGCTTTCTCTGTGACAATAAGATAGTCATTTGCAAGCCAGAAACAGGGCCCTCAATGGGGAACCACATCAGCCACCACCTTGATCATGGATTTAACAACTCCAGCAGTTTGAGAACATAAATCTCTGTTGTTTAAGTCATCCAGTCTATGCTATTTTGTTCTGACACAATACAAGCATATCGTAACAGATACATAAATCTATCTGTTACATTTATAATGCCATATTTATAATCTTTTTAAATTGAGATATATTATATTGATATATGTATTGTTCATATATATATTATATAAAGAATAAGCCATCTATCCCGTCTGTTTTGTATGTTTCCAGGACATTTCTCTTTATAGAAATAACCCAGCTAGTAGAGGAAGAAAGGCTGATAAGAACTGGAATTTTGCCATTTCAGAACTAATCCTGACAGTGAAAGAGTGTCTGATGAAATTTCACAAATGATATTGAAATGATATTTTTAGATAATGATCACCTATGGCTTCTCACTACACCCAAAGAGAGGCAATCTTGGTGAGGGTATATACTTATAAAGTATTTTTAACAAAAAAATAAATAAAACTTCTGTATGTTCAAGCCTGTCTACTGTTAACTCCACCAAATATACAGGACAGAGGAAAAAGTTAAAGTTGCCCTGCATATGCAACGAACAATATTTATACTGGGTAAAAATCTACAGGACAAATGGTCTTTCTCTTTTCTTTTCTTTTTAACAAATACATTGTGGGAAGAGAAAACAAAGGAGAAAAGAATCTCAATATTTAAAGAGACCTAAAAACTATATCAATTAATGCAATATATGGACTTTAATTGGATGCTAATGGAAACAAACAAATTAGTATTACACATATATTTGATGCTGTCAGGACAATTGAGACACTCACTAGATTACTGAAAATATTAAAGAATTATTGTTAATATTTAACATTTATTTATTTTTAATATTTAAAATAGTATAATAGTGTTGCAGTTACATTAAAAACAAGAGTCCATCTTTTGGAGATTAACATCAAAATATTTACAGATGAAATGATGTAACAGGTGCAAATTGCTTCAATAAAGATGGGTAGAGTCAGTGGGTAAATGTGTAGAACAACATGAGTGGATGTTTTTTAACTTGGATGAAGGATAAAATGTATTCATTATACATTTTCCTCTAGTTTTGTGTTAGTTTTCAACTTTCTGTAATAAGGTAAATATGTGTGTGTGTATGCGTGTGTGACAGTTGACTATATCTCCACATTTTGGGAGGTTGTCCTAACTTTGGTGGGGTTAGTTCCTCTTGGCATCCAATGGGTGGAAACCAGGGGTGATGCTAAACATCCTACAATGCACAAGATAGCCCTGGAAAACAAAGAATTATTGCACCCCAAATGTCAATAGTAACATGTTTGAAAAATCCTAGGATACTGGTGTATAGAAGGGAGAGAAGTTACTATAATGCTGGATGCAGTTCTGTTCCACCTTTCCCTATTCATTAATGCTTGGGTTCAAACTATTTTACTATGTGAGTAGTGTGTAAGGAAAGAATCCCCCTGTCCCTTCAAGTGCCTTCCCAGCCTATTCTCAGAGATGACCCACTCTGAGATTGTCCTTTGTCACCTTCTCTTGTATGCAGTGTCTTAAACACCTGTTCTTCCACGATGCACCTGCTGGGAGATTCATCCCCAAAAGGCAGAATGGAGTCCCTTGGTTGTTGGCATAAGCCGGGGACTAAGAAATAGAAAACCATTCTTTCCACAGAGTACAGGAAAAGTCAGGGAAAGAAAGGGGGCAGCTTTCTTCTTGGATCTGGAAAAAGGTGGGCATGTGGACTCAGGAATGGGAGGGAAGTGGTTTGCACCATCCTCTAAACTTCACGGGTATGCTTTGCTGTTTCACGTATATGCCTCGTATTGATTGTGATATATGTATACACGTGTATTAGAGACAGATAGATATACATATAGATATATACACACACATATACACATACACACAATAAGTATCTATATATGTACAAACACACATACACAGATATGTGTATATATTTACCATATATAAGTACATTATATATATTGTATGTATGTGCACATATACATATACATACACATGCATATACTTATATATAATACACACAAGTATATGCATATTGCAAAATTAATATTGCAATGCATATTTTAAAATGTCTCCCATAAAAACATAAGACTTTCAGTACATAATGATAATCAAAAGAATTTTTAAAACACCATTCCTGGTTATTAAAAAGTATACATATGGGTGTAGAAGCAGCTTCTTTGGCAACCAAGGTATAGTCTAAGAGTTGTGATTTTGAGGAATTTTATTTTTAGAATTTTCTCCTATATATTTCACACACAGTTAACAGAGGGGGGAAAGAAAAGAACGCTGAAGTCTAGATATATTTGCGTGCATGGTTAATTTTCGGCTATTATGTAGATCAATGGTTTGGGTAACTGTGTCTAGACTCAAATGTTCAGCTTGATACTTTGACAAACTGGAAATTAGAAACCAGAAACAGAGAAGTCATCTTCAAAAAGAGTAACATATAAAACAGGTAGAACAAAATCTCACACTGAGTAGGATTAATACATTTTTTTAAGAAAGAAAGGTTAACAAGTGTTAATACCATATAAAAGTCAGTCCTCCAGAATTGATATTTTTTCCAGATGTTTTCCTGAAGAAGAGATTATTTGTAAAATAAGGACATCAAAGAGCACTAAAGCATTTCTCTGTTTTAATTCTTGAGACTGTGGTTGTTCTGCAGCACCAGCTATATTCCCTTCTATGATATAGGAGACTGACATAAACACAAAAACCTTTTTAAAAGGTAAGAAGATAATTTCATTTGGAAGATCATTAGGACATGCACAGAATTCACATTGCCTCTTTGTATAGAAACATCTTTGAATGCACTTGCCTTTGGCTCTCTACGGGGGATACCCAGAAGAGATTAACCTAACTAGCAATCTGAAGCTGTATTCGTATTTTCTCCATAGGAATATTACCAAAAACCCATGACATTTAATCATGCAAATTGCAGACACTGGCTGAAAACAGTTGAAAGTGTTAACTTTTCACTGTCTCAGCAACTCTCTCCTTAAAGCAAATTGAAGCAATGTAATGGATTATTTAATTCTGCATGCAGGACTTGCATCTTAAATGTGTTTGGTTATTTAAACATCTTTAATAATCTAGTGTGTTGGCAGGGCATATGTGTTAGCTGATTGGGATTTGGAGAGATCAAGGTATAATTCAGAGCACATACTTAGTGTGGACCTTTCTGAAATACAAAGTATTTTTAAAGAATACACATATGTGAATGCTTAAGACATCCTCAGCAATCATTCTGTATTCATGATCAATGGTTGAATTAAAAATTCAGCTTGGTTTGAGAGGATTCAGAGGGTAGGGAGAAAATTGCAATAGTAACATGTTAGAAATGTAGTCAATATACATAAGTGTGAGAAAATGCCTATTTCTAGGTTTTAGGACTATTAAATTTGGGTAATGATATTTCATTATTCAGTTATAAGAAAAGTGTGTATGTGTAGATAGCTCTTATCAATAGAAGAAGTTTTTGTTTGTTTATTTGCTTGTTGTGTAGCTGTATACATTTTCAGCTCTTGGGAGGGTAAAGAAACTATGATATCTAAAGGGTATATATTTCTCAGAAGTCAATTTATAATAAGTGAAGAATTTCTGAGAATACTAAATGTTTGAAAGTGGTTCCAGAGGCACCTATACAGTCTCAAAGCAACATTGAGATATTTGTAGTTTACAGAATTCCAAATTAGATTAGGTCTTAAAACAGGCCAATGGGATGGTGGCCTCCTAAATCCATACCTTTTAAGGAAAACTTACAGTTCAGGAAAGTAAACAATATAAATAAAATAAAACCAAGTAAACCCTATGCCTTCAGCATAATGTATAAGAAAATAAAACCTCTAAACCTCAAATAATCTCTTAGAAGAAAAAAATGTTTTTTTAAATTTTAGAAAAGCCATCTCTTAAGCTCCCACAATATCTGCAAATATCTTTTGGTAGAGAACTAAGGGTTTCTATATTATATTCAAAAAGGTGAGAATGGAAAAAACAGGCTGAAGCTTTGCCCAGCATGCTCATAAGAATAGAAAATCCACATTAACTGCAAAAATACTCATAAAGGGGTCTTGAATATCAGATCATGGTGACTAGGGTGGAACTAGGTGGTGGTCCCTTGAAGACATGGGGGAGGTCAGTTATAAATAGGAGTGAAATGCTACCTTTGGAGATAAGACAGTAAAGATAAAATTTTAAAAAAGGAACATTTAGGACCTTTCAAGGAAAAAAAATAAAGAATATATAATGATGCCCCCAAATATTTCTTTCACCAGCAGCCCAAATAAACATGAAGCCACCCATTGAAGAAAGTTCACTTTCTTACAATGACAGAAATGGATTTGGTTAAACTAGGAATCCTGACATCCACTGTGTATCATGCTCCCTGTCTATACAATGTCCACTCCAAACAGGCATTTTGTACCTCATAGGAGAAAACGTAAAAATAAAAATGGGAATTAGAATATTTAAGTTAATATGAATGTCTACCCCACCCATTCACGTTCCCCATATAAACCTTGAAGTCGAATGAAACTTCAAGATGACACTCCCAATGAAATATCCAGAATTCTTCTGGACGTGAAAGATTTACCAGAATGAGGCCACCTTAAAAACTTATAAAACCAGAAAAAAATACAGTAAACAACCTTTTCCCACATGTTAGACATTAGGCAGCACAGGATAGTAATCTCTGAGAGAGCCGAATGAAACAGGAGAGTCCTAAAATAGCCCTAGATAAGTGTTTTTCAGGAAGTTGGGTAAGCAACAAGAATGCAGCAATCTCTCTGAGTTCCCGACTGAATGCGGGCTTGAGGAAGTCGAGGCAGCTAGAATTTTCAAGGCAAAATACCACAAAGAGGAAAGCAGTAAAATGCAGCATCTACTAAGAGTTTCCCTTGAGGATTCAGCTGAAAACTGTTCTAGGTTTAAATGCTTTAAGATAGGTCAGGGAAATGCAAATCAAAACCACAATGAGATATCACCTAACTCCAGTGAGATTGGCTTTTATCAAAAAGTCCCAAAACAACAAATGTTGGCGTGGATGTGGAGGGATAGGAACACTCATACACCGCTGGTGGGACTGCAAACTAGTACAACCTCTATGGAAATGACTATGGAGATACCTCAAAGAACTAAAAGTAGAATTACCATTTGATCCAGCAATCCCACTACTGGGTATTTACCAAGAGGGAAAAAAAAACATTCTACAGAAAAGACACTTGCACTTGAGTGTTTATAGCAGCACAATTCACAATTACAAAGACGTGGAAACAGCCCAATTTCCCATCAATACATGTGGATTAATAAAATGTAGTATATGTATTCCATTGAATATTACTGCACCATAAAAAAAAAAATGGTGAACTAATGCCTTTTGTAACAACCTGGATGGAGCTGGAGACCACCCTTTTAAGTGAAGTATCGGGAGAATGGAAAAACAAACACCACATGTACTCACTACTAAATTGAAACTTATAGATCAACACTCACATGCACATATGGTAGGAAAACTCAACAGAAATCAAGCAGGCGGGAGGGGGGAGGAGGGGATGGGTAAATTCACACTTAGGTACAATGCACACTATCTGAGGGATGAACCCACTTATACCTTTGACTCAAACTGTACGAAAGCAATTCATGTAACCAAAACGTTTGCACCCACATAATATTCTGAAATAAAAATAAATAAATAAAAAATAAAGATAGGTCTTTTGATGTGGGTATCTTATGAAATTTGAGCAAAGTTGGATATGATAGTTTGGGCTTGGCTTGCACTGGAAGACTCTGGAATGAGTCTTGAGGAATAAAGAGTTTATTTAGTAAGCAAGAGGCTTTGCCCCTTTGAGATATAAATTATCCCCAGAAGGGGGCTGTTTACCCAGATACTACGTCCCCTAATGTTTGAATACATAGATTTTGCAGGAGGTTCCTGAATCTAGCTATGAAGTTATTTGTTTGATTACAACCATTCCTTTGCAAGCACTGCCACTCTAGACTAAATAGTAAAGTCATGTTGATGAAGTCCAAACAACTAAGTTCTGGACACCAACATCCAGTTTTCTCCCTACAAGGATTTAGCACATGCTATAATAATGGCTGTGGCTATCAGAGTGACAGCCAACAAACTATAGGCCATGGGCTGGCCCATTATTTGTGAAAATAAAACTTTCTTGGAATATAACCACACCTATTCCTTTGTACATTTTCTGTGGCTGCATTCCCCCTACAATGGCAGAGTTGACTGGTTGAGATAAAGACCATGTAGTCCAAAAACCTGTTGAAATTTACTCTCTGGCTGTGGGGGCCAAGGGAAAATTTGAATGTTCACTAAAAAATCCCCTCACAAAAGGCAGATTAATTAGATAAAAGGCATACAAATTTATCTAATGTGCATACATGGGGACTTCAGAATGAAGACCCCCAAGATACAGGGGAAATTCTTCATTTTTATGCTTAGGTTCAACAAAGCATAGACAGCCATGTAGAAATATGATGGGACAACACAGGCGTGTTCTAATGCTGACTGAGTGGGGAACCCAGCAAGGCCTGTCTGTCTAGACTCTTCTTGGCCTGTCTGAGAAATCAATGGCTTGTTTGCTTGGGACAGTTTAGGGTTTTCATCTTCACTCGTTTGGGTGCACAAGCCATCCATGAACCGGGAAGGATTCGTTCAATGCATCCGGTGATGTCACAAAACGAAAGGATGCTCGTACACACCTGCGGGATGTGCAATTTCAGGAAATCTTCCCCGTGGCCCTCTGAAGGTTTGCTGAAAATCATGGACAAGAAGTAAATTAATAAGACAAAAGGCACACAAATTTATTTAATGTGTGTACACAGTAGCCTTCAGAATGAAGATGCGAAGATACAGGGGAAACTGTCTGTTTTTATGCTCAGGTTCAACAAAGCATGGACAGCCGTGTAGAAATATGATGGGACAACACAGGCGTGATCTAATGCTGATGGACTGAGTGGGGAACCCAGCAAGGCCTGTCTGTCTAGACTCTTCCTGTCCCCTCTGAGCAGCATCCCTCCTTCTGGGTGTGGGGCAGGACCCTCTCTGGAACAGGGGTCTCAAGACCTACAGCCACACAAGGCAGGTCAGATAACGTCCTTATGGTCAGTTTGAACACAGAATGCTGGAGGGAATGTTGAAGTCATGTTTTTAGGTTTTATGGCTGGCTTTGAGGAAGAGGGTTCTGGTTTCTGTGACCTGCCTTGGGCAAGAGGGATTCCAGTTTCTGTGGCTACCTCAGGGGAGAAAGGGACAGAGACAGGAGGGCAGGAGAAGTTCAGAGAAAAACTTTCGCTTCTGAGGTCTCCATGTTGGGGTGTTGTTTTCTGAGTCCCAACATGGCCCTTTATAGAAAAAGTCTGTTGATATGTGTATTAGTCAGGATTCTCCAGAGAAACAGAAGAGGCTCACGAGATTATGAATTCGGCAAAATCCCCTGATATGCCACGGCAAGCTAGACCCCCAGGAAAGCTCATGGTACATCCAGAGTTCAAATATCTGAGAACCAGGAGCTCTGATGTACGAGGGCAGGAGAAGATGGATGTGCCAGTCCAAGGAGAGAGTGAGTTTGACCTTCCTCTACCCTTTTGTTCTATCAGGGCCCTGAATGGATTGAATGATACCTGCCTTCACTGGGGAGGGCAGATTTCTTCACTCAGTCCTCTGATTCAAATGCTCATTTCTCCCAGAAACACCCTCACAGACACACCCAGAAATAATGTTGTACCAGCTACCGGGGCATCCCTTAGCCCAGTCAAGTTGGCACAGAAAATTAACCATCACAACACTGTTATAAAAAATCCTAAAGTGAGACAATAATCTCCACCAATACATGGGTATTGGTGGAAAACCAAGTGCGAATACAGCATTTTATGTTTTTTTTCTTCTTATTGTCTATCTTTAATATCTGTTGAAGCAACATCTGATTCCACCTGTTTGAGTTTGTCTGGTGGGTTGGCCGAGGCTGGCTGGCCAAAGTCGGCCTCTGCCAGAATAACTCAACTCTGGCAGTTTGAAGAGCTAATGTCTGCCACTGAGCGGAAAATGGGAGTATGTCTCCTAGGGGGAGAGTTGAGGATACCGTCAATGAGGTTACGCCTGTAATAACCCTCGTCTGGGGCAGAGGCTGCAATTAGCTTCACAGCGGGAAATACCAGTAGCATCCAAGGAAATTCTCCCATTTCCAGATGCCAGGAAAGAAAAGTAGCAAAGGAATTAGGTTAATATAATGTTGCTAGTGGCAAAAAACTAATTTTCAAATAAATCTCTAAATTTCGGATGCTCCGTTTTGTTAAAAATGTAGTACTGCACCTATTTTGATAATAGTTATTGCTGTACCTGTTGTAAGGTATATGTTTTTAATTTAAATTCAATTCTCAGGTAATACTAACAATAAAAATCATTATTATAATATTGCAGTTTGTTCATTAGGCAGTATATTTAATTACATGGTGCAAGTTCTGTCTTTAAAGTAGACAAGATTTTTTGGAAAAAATAATGCATTTAATATCCATGATAATTAAAGGAAGTACCCTCTAAAAGCATGAGCTTTATAGTTATATTTAAAATTATCTAAGAGTTTCTTTAAGAGTTTCAGATAAATGTAGAAAAAGAGGGACTCAAAATGTACAGAAATATATATTATATATGAGGCCCATTTATTTGGGTGTTGTAGCATCCAAGGACATCAGATTGGGGAAGCACAACTTCCTTAAAATCTCACATGATGCTTTCTTTTTACAAATTATACTTACACTTACTGGTCCTTTCAAGAAAGTGCATGCACCTTATGGTTTATGTGCTATTTTAACCAATATAGGAATCTTAAAGGATACCATGAATAGAATTGATTAATTGATATACGTCTAAAAATCTACTTTTATTTTCAGTGTGACAATGGTGAGAAGCTGGTGGATATACCCCATACTACTCATTCCTCGAACACCACTGAATGTCCATATGTGTTTAGAAAAAAAAGAAAACTCTATATAAAGAAAAATGTGGTTACCATTGAAGGTGGTAGAACACAGTCCATTTTATTTCAGAAGTTAACTAATTTGGAGGTGAATGCCTAACTTTTTGTAACAAAATGCAGAGGAATTTGGAAATGGCGAAACAAGACTGTGTTAAAGGGATATTAAAAGTTTACTCCTCTACAACAAATACATACCCCAGATGTTATAAGGAATGAAGGTTGGAGAGAGAGGAAGAAGGACATTTGAAAGTGTGGACATTAGGGTTAAGAACTTATTTCTCTTCTGGCTGTTCTATAATGCCCTTTTTTCTTCAAAAAGCCAGATAGTAAATATTTTCATTTTTACTAAATATTTTTTGGGCCATACATCTACCTTTTTTCTGTAAAAGGCCAGATAGTAAACGGTTTTATTTTACTAAATATATTTTCAGCCCCACACCTCTGTCATAATTGTCATCTCTGCCGTTGTAGCATGGAAGCAGTCAATGACAGACAGTATGTAAGCAAATGGACAAGGCAGTGTTCCAATAAAACTTTATTGACAAAAGCAAGTGATGGACCAGATTGATCTTGAGGGCAAAAACTTCTTTTGCTAAGTCATCAGTTATTAAACATTAAAAAAAAACCTTCCTCATAAGAATTTGGTAAGGATGAAATATGAATATTTTCCACTTAGTACTCAGGAAGAGTTGCTTTTTGTTTGTTTGCTTTTGTTTTTTTTAAATTTTGAATATTTCTGAGGACTGCAGGAAGAACCCCAAAGAAGCCTTCTGTTTTTCTGATCTGAAATAACCAGTACATTGAAAAGTTTGTTCAGAAGATGAGGATTTTAATTCATGCCACTTTTTAAAAATCTTCTGTTTTGTTTTTCCCTAAGCAGAGAGGAGTAGCTGCCTCCCACCCCCAGACCTATGGAAAAATATGAAAACTATAAAATTGTATTTAAAATAAATATTTATTCTCGCTGTTAACATCCAGCTCCTTGTCCAGCTTAGGAAAACATATGGATCAAACACAGTTCAAGGAGTTCACCTGCAGGAAAGTCTTCAGAACATCTCAAAAGGGGCAAATCAAGGGAAGAAATTCATAGTGTTTGATTATCTGTGTTCAGGGGCTTTAAGACGGGCCATTTGGTGTGGGTAACTGATTAAATCTGGATCGACTTTGAATAAAATAACTTGGGGTTGGTTTGCACAGAAAAGCTAAAGAATGAGTTTTGAGGAAGAATTGATTTGATAAGGAAGAAAGTTTGTCCCTTTCAGGAATGTATTATCCTGAGAAGGGGGATGTTTACACAGATGAGTCATTTAATTTTTGAATATTTTGAACAGATTTTGCAAGAGATTCCTGAATCTAAGAATGAAGTTATTTACAAGTTTACAACCTTATATTCCTTTGCAAGCATTGCCTGGAAGAAATAGTAAAACCACGGCCTGGTGCGGTGGCTCATGCTTGTAATTCCAGCACTTTGGGAAGCCGAGGCTGGAGGATGACTTTAGGTCAGGAGCTTGAGACCAGCCTGGGCAACATAGTGAGGCCCCTGTCTCTACTAAAACTAGAAAAATTAGTCAGGCATGGTGGTGTGTGCCTGTAGTCCCAGCTACTCAGGAGGTTGAGGCAGGAGGATCGCTTGAGTCCAGGTGTTTGAGGCTGCAGTGAGCTGTGATGACACCACTGCGTGCTAGCCCAGGCGACAAAGTGAAACCCTGTCTCAAAAAAAAAAAATGGTAAAACCAGGTTGATGTAGTCCTGATAATTAAGCTGTGGGTCCTGGGGTCCTAGTTTTTATCACATGCTGTGTTACAGGCT
Source organism: Daubentonia madagascariensis (assembly GCA_023783475.1). NCBI lineage: Eukaryota > Metazoa > Chordata > Mammalia > Primates > Daubentoniidae > Daubentonia > Daubentonia madagascariensis. Next base: position 2,063,610 of record JAKFHU010001178.1, on the reverse strand, counting down.
GTAGACATTTAGAACAGGGGCTGGCAAACTATGGCTCATGTTTTTGTAAACAAAGTTTTATTGAAACACAGGCACACTTATTCGTTTATGTATTTTCTGTGGCTGTTTTCATGCTGCAAGAGCTGAGGTGAGTAGGTGAGTCAAAGATTGTATGGGCCACGAAGTTGATAATATTTCCCTTACAGAAAAAGTTTTAAAAATCCTAACATGAGCCAATATTTCCCTCAAATGCATGGGCTATTTTTTTTCTATTAAAATATTTAATTGACAAGTAAAGATAGTATATATTCAAGGTGTGCACTGTGATGATTTGATGTATGAATACACCGTATAATTATTATCACAATCAAATTAGTCAACCCATCCATCATCATTATCCTGTACATTAGATGTCCAGAATGTATTCATCTGAGAAGTGAACGTTTGTATCCTTTGGCTGGCATCTACCCATTTCCCTGGACGCCCCAGCCCCTGGTAACCATTGTTCTATTCTCTGTTTCCCTGAAATTGATGTTTTTATATTCCACACGTAAGTGAGATTATGCAGTTCTGTCTTTTTTTGTCTGGCTTATTTCAATGAGCATAAATAGCCTGAGCCCAGCTACAACAGTTTGCATTTTTTTCCTTGTTTTTCTTAGCCATTGTAATACGTGTTAACTTAAACCACTACTCCTTACTTAAACCGTTTCTATAAACCCAATGCTGTGGTATCTGCTTCTCAAACAATCTCATATTCTACATACACCAAACAAGTTCTCCTTCCATCTTAAGTGCTGCCTAGGAAATGGACTATATTCACTATAAGTGAAAGAATACCATATCGATTTGTACTTAAAAATGATTTCTGCTGCAAGCCCCACCATAGAAAGGAATTTATTTACCACTGAAACATTTGCATAAGAAAGCCATTGTTGATGTATTTTAAATTAAAACAAGGAATAATGATAACATGTATGTGCATATCATTTATAAGTGTTAAAACTCCTTTAAATATATATTGAATATTTTTATGTGTTTAATATTTATATTTACACACACATACACACAAATGTCATTTTTATGGGAACGAGCAGGACAGATCATATTTTCTTCATTTATTAGTTGAAGGAATTAAAATTTCTGAGCTTGTTTTGATAAGACCAAATTTTCAAAAAATGGCTAGAACACAGCATTTTCAGAGCAAATCTATTTGAGAAAATGGGTAATTTAAGATAAAACCAAACTGTGAATATTAATTTTTAAATGTGAATCAATTGATGGGCATGCTTTGGAACTTCTTAGTCAAACTGTTGACTTACAGATTCTCTTTAATATTGTCAATTTTTTTTAGCTGGAAATCACCGATGTATGTATAATATTAAACAAGATGGTTAGTTGTTCTAAGAGTTCGTAAAATAATCCCTTCTATCCACAGAAACTCTTTCCCCCTTAAGACAAATTTATCCTGGGGATCAAGAGAGAACACCCCTGGGTCTTTTTAAGTGCTATGATTTCCACGCACCGTTGCCATGAATATCGAACGAAGAAAGCTTGAAGGTTGTTACGCAAACTTTTTTTTTAATTTGCTGTCTGCTTATATATTGTGCAAAGGATCTGGGTAGAGAAACATACAGGGTCACATACGCCTCAGTGCTATTTTAAGTTTCCCATAAAGATACACTTTTTTTGTGCTTGAAATTCTAGCCCTTTCCTGCTGGGCTGCAGAAGAAAAGAAAACAAAGAAAGTATATATAGCATCTAAGTTGGACAAAACCCTCTTTTGTGCCAAATACACATTTTTTTGTCAGAGAACAAGCCACTTATGTATGTATTAAAATACATATTTTACCAAAATAAGTAATTTCAAAAGAATATACAAAAGCAACTTCAGAAAAGGGGACCTGATTTGTAATATCATAAATTATTAAAAAAAAACACATAATTTTATATAATCATTCCCATTTCAGAAGTTCAGATTTCTTTAGCTTTTGAGTATCATTCACTCATTCATAATATGACTTTGAGGGATGCATAGAGATTTAAAGTGATTCAAAAGTTAATTTGTTTGTTGAAACGAAATTTAGGAGATTAATGAAATATTCTGATTTACTTTAATCTCTCAATTTGCTGTTCACACCACCAGTTTCTTTCCTTTTCTTGCTCCCTCTAACTTCTTTCCTTAAAAATAAAAGCAGTAGTTCCAGTTAATTAAATGTGTTCACTCAAGTCTTTTGAACAAGCACAGAACCTCAAGGAGTCGAGAATCCCTCTTCAGTGCTAACTAGAACAGCCTGTCTTGTCCTTCTTGCTTCGCCAATGTTGTCACTTGCAAACTTCGGTTAAACCACATATTAGAAGATATGATGCTTTTTACTCACTGTCTACTAGCTTGTATGATCGCTGAGCACAGAGAATGGGCTGTAAAGGTGTTAATATCCTGAACACCCACCTGTATGATATAAAAAAGGTTACGTTCTCAGCAGTGCTTGATAAATAATAAATTGATGAATGTCCACTCAGTGGACATGGAGTATACAAAGAAGATGCCGTGGTCCTTGCGTGAGGGATGGGATGCAGCTTAGTTTCTCTGGGATGGAATTTAACATGCAGGTGTTTATGAAGGATGGCCTCCTTGTTCAACACCTGTGGAAAGAAACAGAAGGATGCAGGGAAGCATAGACGTCGGTGTGAGTGAGTGGGTGGGTGAGTGGGTGGTGCATGAAGAGATAAAGGATGGATGGATGGATGGAAGATGATTGGATAGATGGATGGGTATGCATCCATAGATGGATGGATGGATGATAAATCTGTAGAGGGATGGGTGGATGGATGGATGGACAGTCAGGTGGATGGACTTGCTGGGTGGATTATGGATAGATTGGAGGGTTGGTGTATGGATGGATGGATGGATGGACAAGTGGGTGGATGGGTGAATAGATAAATAGAAGGAAAAGACAGACACACGCATGTGTACACGTACATACATGCTGTATTTTGTATCACATGAACTGCCATTAGTGACAACAACCATATATCAAATTACAAATACGGCAATTTAATATGAATTGTGTACTTATTACGTATATGTATCTGCTCATTACTATTTTCAAATATTTTATATATATGGAGAGAGAGCAAGGACAAGAGAAAGGGGGAGAAGGAAACAGGAAGAAGTGACGTCCAGAATGAAGAAAGACACTCAAACACAGAAGGAAAATATATGTTTTAGCAACAAAAATGTAATTAGAGAAACAGAATAGAGCCGTCTAGAGCACTACTTAGACACTTATTTGTGTATCCGAAGAAATGATAATAAGGTTTTTATTCTAATATTTAATTTATCCCATACCAAGGGTTCCTGCTGCTCTGTAAAAGTGACTTGTGCCTATGACGGCGAGAGTCCCAGGAGAGAAACAAAGAAACAGAGTCCCAGATGTGAGCGCCAAAGGGTCGTGGTGTTAAGAAGGTCGGGAGCCTCATTTTCTCACCAGGGCTGGAGGAAGACCTTGCCCGGCCTCAGAAAACATCGCTAGAACCACCACAAACACAAACTGGAGATCTTCAGTACACGGTGTGTTTCTTAATAGAAATAGATTCATTCATAAAATAAAGATGCCCGGTTAATTTGAATTCCCGACAAACTTCAAATACATTACCGGTGTAAGTGTATTCCAACTAGTGCATGAAAATACAAAAAGTGGATTTGGGGTTTATCTGAAACTTAAATTTAACAGGGTGTGCTATAAATCTATTTGCTAAATTTGGCAACCTTATGCAGAAAGGGGGTTGAGTCCTTAGAGGTTTAGAACATAGGCGAGTACTAAATAAATAGAACATTTTTAAATGACACTGACAGTGGAAATGAATTTATGATGATATCCACAGAGGTTTAAGATAAGTTTCCATTTTTTTAATTCATGCTCAGGACACTGGTTAAACAGACTTTTTATGTTTGTGCAAATGAGGTAGAATTCTGGGAAAAACATTTCAGGAATGCTTGTATATCCCTATTATCTGTCTATCAGTTAAGTTCATTCTTGGTCTGAGTACTCTAATCCTGTAGGTTACATATAAACAAAAAACTATGATTGCATATTTATTCTTGGCAATATTCAGAAGTGGTACAAATATATGTTGCACGGGCATCCTTAACCTCCTTTTCTGTTTGTATAATGTAATTCGTCTGCAACAAGTGGGGTGCTGCATATAGAACATAATCATTAATATTAATTATGATTTGATGGCCTGAAAGGAGGTAACATGCTCCATAAATAGGACAATTATTATTCCAGATACATGCATGAATAATTATAGCAGAAGAGCTAAAAGCTTTAGCATATCACAGACATCATCAAGAACACACTTTACTATGACACCAGTTCTCCAGAGAAGAAACACAGAGAATAGGACATCACAGGTGCATAAAGAGAAACAATACTAATTAGAAAAAGCATGCATGAATGGTTGGCCTTTCCTGAGAGTTTCTCTCACCTGTTTATATTCTATCTCTGTACTTTTATAAATGCTGCAAAATGTATGAATATTTTCTATAGTAAGTTTGCATCCATTTGTAACAATTGTGTGAAATCTAATAACAATAAAAGTCAAACTGAACTCTCTTGTATACATCTATGTCAATGTTATCTTACCTCGAATACTTTAAAATAATAAATATCAAAGCGTATATCTACATATCTTTATCTATGTATCATCTACCTATATTATCTATTTATGTCTATTTCAGTAGCTATCATTTATCTAATTTATTTATCTTGTAAATTCATACTTAACATTTTTCCTATAGAACAAAACACTATACTCAAAAAAAGTTCTAATTTAAATAGATTGTTTCAATTATTTTCCCTAAACAAACAAAAAATAAAATTTTTATATTTGCTTACAATATTATTATTTTGACATAATTTACTATTATAAATAGTGTCAATTAAATTGAACTAATAGGCATTTATCTGTTTTTATTTCATTTTATAAAACTAGCATACATTTTAAAGTGTTTGTTTAGTCACCTGTTTAATGGGTATATTGATTTCACAATGTTCATTTTATTATGAACTCAAATATTTCAATCAAATTCTGATTTGGCAAGGAAGGCCTTGATATTTTAAAATTCTGAGTCAAACGGAATATGCTATTTTTATATCTCAACATGGAAAACAACTGGACTACACACATCCATCGATTTTGAAATTTGTGTAAACAGAGTCTTTTTGCATTATTCAACCCCTACGTATGCTTAGCAAAAACTGAATGAATAATAGCATTTGAGTTTTCTCCATATATTTTTGTGGTGTTATTCCATCTCCAGAATCATGAAGCCTCTATTTAATAAAAATTCAGATTAGAAAGGCCAAGATGAATCTGAAGTGACAGCCCAGCACACATGCACATGAGGAAATAAACCTTTTAAAAAGTCAAATGATATGGAGAGAGAGACAAGTCGTCTTTGGAGCCATTTGTAACACAATCTGCCTATCCGCAGCAAGGCCATCTTCTAATCCCAGGGTGCAACAAAATTACTAGAAAATAGATGGCAAGTTGGACATCAGTTTTTCACAGTTAGCAAACAAGTGAACTGATACAAATTAACTAGCCCTCATAATGAGGCTTTGCAGATGCCTTCAAATCCAAAAGAGAAAAGGAAATTGCAAAGCCATCTCCAAAAACTTTAGAAAATAACTTAGAATAGAATTTCCTTTCCTCCATCCTGTTATTTTCATCCTAGAGTTTTCTTCTTGTGGTATCTGTCACATCAGCTTATGTAGTAGCAGAAAATGGCAGACATGGGGTTTTGCGGTATGTTGTTGCTCTCTTGTTAATGCCCTTCACCCTGGCTGCACACCTCCAAATTGGGAAGTCACACCGAGGCTAAGTGCTCAGTCAATAAAATCCTGGAAGCTGGGCAAGGTGGCTCACACCTGTAATCCCAGCACTGTGGGAGGCTGAGGCTGGAGGAGCATTTGAGGCCAGGAATTTGAGACCAGCCTGGGCAACATAGCAAGACCCTGTCTCTACAAAAAATAAAAAATAAAAAAAAATTGCTGAGTATGTAGTCCCAGAAACTTGGGAGCCTGAGGTGGGAGGATCTTGTGAGCCCAGGAATTTGAGGCTGCAGTGAGCTATGATGACACCACTGTTCTCCAGCCTGGGCAACAGAGTGAGACCCTGTCCCTAAAAAATAAATAAGTAAATAAAATCCTGCACAGCATCAGGAGAGAAGCATTTGACGTCACGAGCAGGAAGACTTGTATGAAGTCAAAGGGTGCCAGCTCCACGCCTTAGCGTGACACTCCATGACCACTTTTCAGCATACACGTTAGCAAAAAACCGAACTTTTGTTTTGGATGAGTAAGAACAGACAATGCTTCTGCTCCTTGTAAGCTCCCACACGGTGAAGGAGGCAGCGGCTGAACAAGGATGATGGATGTTACGATGTCGTGCAACGCTGGAAAGTATTTCAGGAGTATCTGTAAACTCCGAAGTGGCTCTGCCTAACGTGCTTAAAGGAATCCGTGTTTCTAAATTCATAGACCTCATTTGATTCTTAACTTACTTCATCTCTCCTTAGCACTTATTTCTGTCAACATTTTATTTAGTTTTCTGTGACTCGAACAATTTGTATTCTTACTCTTAATTTCTCACGATCTCCTCTACCTTCTTCTACCAAATCATTAACTCTTGGTATTCTTCATGGTTTTCTCACTCAGCACATGTTTTTTCCTTAAATTGCCTCATTTACTCCCAGGAAGTCCATTAGTATCTATCACTATTGTTTGTTTTCTGTGGCTGAGGCTTCTTACCTGATATATACATATATGTATAATTTGTTTACTAGTTGTTGTGTACCAGTTTACGATTGCTCCTATAACAAATAATCACAAACCAAGTGGATTATGGCAAGAGAAATGTGTTGTCTTACAGTCCTGCAGGTCGGAAGTCCTACATGGTAAAATCAAGGCGTCAGCAGGGTTGGGGAAGAATCTCTTTCTTTGCCTTTTTTAGTTTGTAGAAGAAACTTCTCATGTTCCTTAGCTCATGGTTTAATCTTCAAAGCCGGTAACATCAAATCTCTCTATGTCCCTTCTTCTGACATCAGAGCCAGGAAAGGTCCTCTACTTTTTATCAAATATTGTGATTACATTGAGCCTGCCTGCGTAAATGAGGATATTCTTCAAGGTTGAAGTATGTGCTCTTTATCCCGTCTCAAAGTCTCTTTTGCCATGAAAGGTAACATATTCACAGGTGACGGATGTTTGGGCTTAGGCGTCTTTGTGGAACTGTTATTCTGTCTATCATGCATTGCATTTGATATTCCTACACCAAACTCAAATTCCACATAAGTAACACTAAGCAACTTCTTCCCCCTCCAGCTTACTCGCCATCTGACCAAATGATCCCTACATCCACCCAAATGCACACTTTGTAATCGTGGAAGCATGACTTGGTTTCCCTCACAACCCACAGCTACTCATGCTTCAAGTGCCATTGAATTTTCTTGGTCAGTAAATTCCAGGTCTGTGTTTCCCTCTCCCAGCCAGCTGTTTCCCGAAGCGTAAGTTGCCACCATCCCTCTGTCATGACACTGACTATTTCTGTGGTGCTTCTGTACCTGTCTGTTCTACCAGCCTTCTGGCTATTCTCTATACTGAAGAAAGAGCTGTTGTAATGATCATGGTGTGTGGTTTTCCTTCATAAACTTTTCCATTCATGTTCAATGCCATGAAAGGTAAAGTCAAACATTCTGCACAAGTCCTGCAAAGCAGTTCACAACCTGACCTCCCTCCCTCTCCAAGTTCATAGTCAATACAGAACCTTATCTCACAATCTGTGCTCCTGACACCTGCAATTCTCCTCCATTTTTCAAATATCTGAGAACTTTCTCTCGCTTCCAAATCTTACATGGTCTTGTACTCTCTTCATGGATTAGAATTTCACACCTCTTCATTATTTTTATTGCCCATTTTCTAACCACCCCCCCATACATTCACAATAACTACAGAAGAATTTCTTAGCTCTGTGTAAATGTCCTCAGCATATGTTTGAGTAAATAATATTCTCCAAGGAAGCAGACTTTCTTATTTTATGTTATTTTCAGGTAGTTGAAGATTCAAAATATGCATTCAATAATAAAGACATCTGCACGTGAATGTCTATAGCAGCACAATTCATAATTGCAAAGATGTGGAAACAACCCAGGTGCCCATCAATACACAAGTGGATTAATAAAATGTGGTATATGTACACCATGGAGTACTACTCAGCCATCAACAAAACGCTGAGCTAACACCTCTTGTATTATCCTGGATGGAGCTGGAGCCCATTCTTCAAAGCGAAGTATCACAAGAATGGAAAAACAAGCACCACTGGTACTCACCATCAAATTGATACTAACTGATCAATACTTACGTGCACACATGAAAATAATACTCATCAGGGGTTGGGCAGGTGGGAGCGGGGTGGAGAGGATGGGAAAACTCACACCTAATGGGTGAAGCGGGGTGCACAGTTTGGGGGATGTCCACAATTGTAGTTCTGACGTGGGCAGTGCATAAGCAATATATGTAAACAAAATGTTTGTACCCCCATAATATTCTGAAATTTAAAAAAAAATGCAATGTGTGTATAACACAGAAGATATATGATAGTAAGACATAGCTTAGCTAAATAGTGCTACCGTTAGTGGTCTAGTTCTTAGGTATATAGAGATACCACCAAGAAAATGGTTATTATTATTTAACCAAGCTAAACAATATAAAAATTAGCACAGTCTCTGGTCAATAGTTGTGTCCACAATTAAAATTTATTAAAAGAATGGAAATAAACTTGTGTGTATAGATTAGACAATTTCCAGAAATTTTATCACTAAGAATATAAGGGTTTAAGTGGGCAAGATATTGGAAATCATGTACATTTCAAATGGTCAGTGATACAGAGCTAGGAACTACAGGAGACTAGTATCACAATTACTCTCAGTAAACATATTCACATTTATAGAGCAGATTTTGTCCTATTATGATGTGCAAAACTTCACATGAACTTTTACAAACTTGACTTTCAAATGTTAGAACTTTCCCTTTCAAAAGAACATAGGCTGAGCTTCCCATTTACAACGTATTTGCAAATTTCACAAGGAACACGAATCAGCAGAAGATAGTAAGAACTTCAGTATAGCTAATTTTCTAATTTTTTATTTTTTCTAATTTCAATCATTACAATTTCAATTTTTTACTTTGCAAAGGCAAGGTAATTAGTGATGATTAAAGACAGTTGTTTTATTTTTTCTTTTAATTTTCACTTTTTAGAAATAGTTTTGGTTATATCTCATGACAAAGAAAGTAAAAAAAATGGAAGACAAATAACTTTCTACTATTTCTGAATTTTCTATTATTTCTACTATTTCTGAATAAGGTGTAAAAGTTCTAAGTTTTCTATTAGACATTTTTCATAGTGATTATTTCCCTTATTTTTCCAAATTGTACTCACTTTGCTCTAGAAATTACAGTTGATGCAAGTTTGGTTTCTTACATTTAACATGAATAAACAGATAACAAGCCCCACAAAAAATGCGTTGTACTCTGAAACATTTCTCTGTGATCATTTCTGTCCATTTCTTTAATTATCACACTTTTTTTTCTGATAAATCTTTTCATTCGTCTATGGGAAACACAATAATTACATGATCTGTGGACATTCCCTTGTGAATAACACGTTGTAAATGTGGAGTCCCATGGAGCAAATGCAAAGGAAATGGTGATGTATATATGAAATATATAATATATTATATTAATATAATACATATATAAATATATAATTAATATATAATCAATAAATAATTAACATTATATAAATATAATATATCATATATATAAAATCTTAAATCCCCAAGCTAGGATGAATTAAGACAACATTTTACTTGTCTTTAGAGATAAATAATAAATTGTCTAGTTAGGTTAATGAAGCTGGTCTCTTAGTTCTTTTGTGTTTAAGGACGAAATGGTAGAAAATTAGTTTGAATAATCCAAATATCTGAAAATGCACTATTAAACCATCTGTCCTTTCATAAATGTCCAACCACTATAGAGATCATGATTAGTGTTGTATTAGCATAGTGGAACCTAAGTTCTGAACAAAATGTTTCACATATGGACCATTTATTAACAAAATCTTTGATGAATTATGCCTTTGATAATATTCCTTTGCACACTAATTCTTTGTTTATGTAATCAACTTTGTATACTTTTGAGGAATTGTCATAATATATTTTAAATGACTGATTCCAAGTAGTACCTAGAAAATTAAAATCTATTTATGACACATCAGGGATCTGCTGAACAGATGGTAATGACAACAAGGAAACAATGACATTGTCATGTTATACCAATACAATAGTCTACCCTTATGCATGATAAATTAAACTTCGTTATACATATGTTTGTATAGAAAAAATATAGCATGTGTAGGGTTTGGTACTATCCATGGTTTTAGGTATCCCCTGGGAGTCTTGAAATGCACCCCCTGTGGATAAGGGAGGACTATGTATTAGTATAATAATTACTACTATCCTCAAGTGAAAAATAAATATTGCCTCTCAAATTCCGAAAAGGTGGTAAAAAAAATAAATGCATCATTGCTCTTCCAGCGGAAAACAAAACAATGTCCTGTTACAGCACAATACTGAGCCATGGCCCTGTGGTCCTATATGATCTGGTAACTCATCTCCATCCACTGTTTTTGTATCCCGTGGTTACAGCCACACCCATCGTATTTGTTGTGCAAGAACCAGCGAAGCTCAGCCATTTGGCAGCACTTGTGCAGTGGTTGTGCAATTTTTCAAACAGTTCTTCCATCTTCAAAAAGTTGCCGCCTCCTCCTCCTCACTCAAAACTCAACATAAATCTCTCCCCACTAGGCTGCCCTAACTTAATTAGACCTCATTCAAGCCCTCTAACACCCTTCTCCTTTATTGGCTTTGCAATATGCATCCCTTCCTGAAATGACTGATTTGTGCACTTATTTATTTTCTTGCACATTTTATGCTCAGTGCCCCAAAGAATGCAACCCATGAGGGCACAAGCCTTGCCTATCTAGACCCTCCTACAAACACAGTCCTTGAGCACAGATGTTGAGTGCTGGAAGCTGAACGTCTGCCTAGTACTTCAACAGAAGCTGAGACATGAGGCTGCAACAACTAGGAAAATGCGCAGGGAAGAGAGTGAACAGAAAACTATCCTTTTTTTTTTCTTTTTTTTTTTGAGACAGAGTCTCGCTCTTTTGCCCTGGGCAGAGTGCAGTGGTGTCATAATAGCTCACAGCAACCTCAAACTCAAGCAATCCTCCTGCCTCAGCCTCCCAAGTAGCTGGCACTACAGGTGCACACCACCATGCCTCGCTAGTTTTTCTATAATATTTTTAGTAGAGATGGGGTCTTGCTCTTGCTCAGGCTGGTCTTGAACTCCTGAGCTCAAGTGATCCTCCCAGAGTACTAGGATTACAGGTGTGAGCCCCCGCGCCCAGCCAAAATGATCCTTCTGATTCTCAAACCTCAAACATTTCATGAAATTACAGTTGATAGAAACAATGTCAGTCAGAAAAAGAACTTAAAAAAAAAATGAGAACCTCACTGGTTGGCTTTGTTGTTGTTGCTGTTGTTGTTATATTTTGGTGGAGAGTAAGTTGTTCCTCATTATTTTCTTCTGGTGGTGGTACTCACAGCACAAGTCATTGTTTATATACTTACTAATTTCTCTCTTTAAAATTTTATGGTTTGTTTGCCTGTTTATAGCATACACCTTGCATATATTTTGTGTAAACACATCCAAATAGTTTATATTTTTTGATGCTAATTGGAAATAGTATGAGGCTTTATTCCTTCTTGATTATTTGTTTGTTTATTGTTTGCTTCTTAATCTTTTGCCTTTTATGTTAAAATTCAGGTTATGTGTTCTCAGCTGTCTTCCTACACAGGCTGTGTGGTGTCCTAATCAGAGTACCCTACTGATGCTAATTTGGGTCACTCAGTCAAGTGGTTGTTGGAGTCATGCTTTGGATGTTTACTGATTTCCTGGGCAACAAAAAGCTCTCTGTAGGGAAGTACTTTAAGACCATGCAAATACCCTGTTTCTCTCCAAATCCCCCCTATATTTAGCATGATTTGATAGGCTTTGCCCAGTCCAGACTATAACATGATGGTTGCAAAATTATATATATATTTTTTCCAACTACTGCACCTGCTCCATATTTAGCAGTCAAAACTGGGCATTTTATTATAAAGAAGAGTTCTATCTCTCTCTCTCTATCCACATATATGCACACACACATATACACATGTATACATTTTATATAAACACCGTATAAAATTTATATAAACACTATATAAAATGTACACAATTTATATAAACACTATACAAATACTATAAACACTGTATAAATAGTATATGTTTTCTATAAACACTATATAAAATGTATATGCATATGCTATATACACACATATACACAATTTATGTATATGAATTATATATAAGCAGTATATAAAATTCATACACATATGCATATATACATGCATGCGTATATGATATGTACCTATATATATATATATTCAGTATGGACAAATGAATTGTTATGTTTTCAAATGTTTATAATCTTTTATTGTGTTTATTTTATTTGATGTTCAAGTGGACCCAGAAAAAGGATAATCTTCATTCTGGACGCCTTGTCCCTCTGATATGCCCTTGTGATATTTTGGGAACTTTCTTACATTCTAGCTTGTTTGAAGGTATTTCAAGCTCTTCTTATACCTACGCAGCCCCAACAGTAAAATGAGCCATATCTTTAGTGAGGCCAAGGAAGAGACAAATATCTGGATGCTACATTGTACTCATTGCCACTGTGTGTCTTTGCTTCTTCTTGGTTATGTCAGTGGATAGACCTGGGAATTATATGTGTTCATGCATTGGTGTACACATTGTCAACAGAAAAGAAGTCAAACTCTGTAAAATAATTTTAAAGAGGTTTATTCTGAGCCAAAGTTGAGGACCATGGCCTGGAGCCACACCCAAGAAGCCTTGAGCAAGTGGACTCACTGTGGTTGGGTTACAGTTTGGTTTTATACATTTCAGGAAGACGGGGGTTATAGGTAAAGTCATAAATCAGTACTTGGAAGGTACATTGGTTTGGCCTGAAAAGGTGGGCCATTTTGGAGCGGGGGCGGGGGGGCTTACAGGTTATAGGTGGGTTTAAAGACTCCTTGACTTGTAATTGGTTAAAAAAATGAAGCTTTGTCAAAAGGCTTGGAATGTTTTAGATAAGGAAGAGACAAGTCAGGGGACTTATATTTGTTGTGTAAATTGGGGAACTGCAGGTTTGTCTTGCACAGCCTTAGGCCTGTTGGTGAGTTACAAAGGACGTCTCCAAGAAGGGAGGGGGGCATGGTGAGGCCTGTCTGACCTCCCTCCTGGTGGCAGACAATTTAGTTTTAGGATATTCTCTTGGCCAGGAGGGGGTCCATTCGGTCAGCTGGTGGTGGGGGTGGGGAGAAGCCTTTTATTTTATTTTAGTTCACAACATGCCTGGGCTTATGTATGCACACTTATAAATATACCTAGGTACATATACTAGCACAGACAATTTTACCTAACCATATTTTAGAAATCTTCAGTTTATGCTAATACCTTCAATTCCAAGCCATTGCTATAAAGACCTTATTTATGTGTCTCTTCATTGGGTGTCTTCTTTCACTATGAGGATCCTACCTTCTAACATCAGCAAGCATTAATTTTGTTCCTCTGGATTAATTAACATCATTATTAAAAGTGCACAGTCTATTGCTACTATATATATATATGTGTGTGTATATGCATACATGTAATAAACATTCAAAAGTAATGAGTATACCACTTTGAAATATACCACTCAATATACGGGTGGAGATTTTTCCGCTATTTTATGTACACAAGGACTGATTTTACTTATTCCTAGAATAAGACATATTTCATAGAAAATTAGCAGTGACAAGATGAGATGATATCCAGACTCTAATAAATACATAACATTTTATGAAACATTATTGCAACAATATTTATGAAACAATATTGTCATCTGCATCTGTACAGCAAAATCTACAGTATAGACCTCATTAATCTTATAAATACATGGTAGGCGTAAATACATAAACATGTATATTATTGAAAGCAGAAGGCTTGTTTTATAGCATCCCATAACCTTTTTGCAAATGATAATAAAACATTCCTCTTCTGAGTCACAATTTTTCATTAAAATCTAATATGGCATCTTTTCTCCAATATGTGTTTCTTTTACGGAAAGTTTTATTACTATTTTGTTAGAAGTACATCTGTAACTTTTTACCCCCTTTTATTTCTAACATAGTATGAAATATAAAATTGAGCCACAGTTTGAGACAACAGCAACTGAAAAAATTCACCAAGCTCTTTATAACTCTTGAGAATAGTGTAAAAAACAAGAAAAATCCAGGCAGAAAGAGATGATTTGTAGTTTTGTGTTATTTTCCTGGATGTTTACTACTGAGCTTGAAAATCTGATTGTAAGATGCATAAATAGGCATGGCACAGAATCCTGCCACGTGTTTGTCCATTGGACAACCGAGGGTGTCACTCCCACTGCATTTAATTTCCTATAGATGTTCCCCTTGGAGCAATTCCTTCTCTGACAGTAGTCGGGCACAGAAGAGGCAAGGTTGTTAAATGAAAATTGTAATCGCTCCTTCTGTGTAATTGCACCTTTGATCTGAACTCAGACTATCCTTCTATGGGTTAGAAGTTCTTCATCCTTCACAGAAACAGGAATGAGGCAGAGAGGTGCAATGTCCTACCTATGGTCTAGGCTGCTTTGATTAATGCAGGCTCCATCAACATCTGAGAACATGCATCGTGAACAAGAGGTGCCATTCTCTGAACAAGGGAGAATGGAAAACATTGATGGTGAACAACATCCACGGGCATTGCAAACTCAGCCACAGGCAAGTTCTCTGGAAAATCACTATTTTGAAAAAGTGCTCATTACCTACATTTTCTCTGGAAAATACATTTCCTTTTTCCCAGAAGGAATAATGAATATGCTATTCAACATTTCTTGATTTTTCTCTCACTTTTTGTGTTAGATACTACCCTATTTGATTTTTTTTTTTAAGTAAAAGGAAGACAGCTTTACGTCAGGTATCACAATTTTTTTTGGTTCAGGCCAGTCTCCACTGTTTGCAGGCAATGTTTGTCAACACCGCTTACATGCTTTGAAAACAATTCCTTACAGTGTCATAAAAAGATGAGCTTAGAATAGCCATTACCTTTTTTTCTATACTGTATCATGATTCTAAGTAAAGTTGTGAAGACTGGTTTTTCCGTCTCCAGGTTTCCTGTAGGCAGCAGGAATAATTTTTCAAAACATTAGGTAGATTTTTAATGTGCGTAACTGAAGCCCAATTCCTTGGAACAGCATGTTCTAGAGCTGGAGAAGTATTTAAGAGGATCCTTGAACAGTGTCGGGAAGGAAAAACAATTACAACGAGAGCCATAGATTTACCACCTCAAAAATGAGAGGCGTTCCATGGTGTCTGAGTAGGAGAGAGGCAATGTTGTAGAGTGATTCGTTTTGCCTCTGTTCATTAGGCATCGCACACAACAACTCAGAGGCATGAACGCCCAGGGCGGGTCGTAGGGAACTGCACTGAGATCCGTATCTACCCCGACTTTGGAAGGTGGTACAGAGAACACAGAGCGACTGGCTGTCTTCAGAGAGACCGCAAAGCCACTTGTTGGTGCAAAAGCTCACGGAGACACCACGTCTGAACCGAGGCCACCCGCTCTGCCACAAAATGCCTTTAGTTTCGTGTCACAATGTTCCTCATCAAACAGCCAGCCTTGAAGCAAAGACTTCTACTCAAAATTAAGAAGCCACGAGAAGTAAAATATCGTGGTATCTACTCAGAAATATTCTGGGTTAGGAAATCAGAAAAAAATATATATATACAATTAAAACTATTATAAGTCAAGTTAAAGAAAGAAAAGAACCAGTCAAAAACATAATTTTGACACCATGTACAATCATATTTCACAAGTCACTTCTGAGTGACAAAAATAAATTAAATCCATGATGGCCTCTTTGAAATAACATCTCATAGGTACCTACACTACCTGAACAAAGACCTGACACCTCCCCCCTACAGACGCGCACACCAAAATTTAATAGAAAAATAATACCATTAGAAAACCGATATTAATATTAGGGATGACAGACAGTAGAGCAGAAACTAGACGTGGAATTAGATCTGGAAGTTAGACTGGTAAATTCTTTGCCGCATGATATAAAGAAGAACAGAAATATGAAATATATTACCCCAAACCCAATAGTTGTTCCAGGCAAGAGACCGTCTTGGATATAAGTATATTCAATAATCCTGCGATAAATAATTCCCTATGCACATTTTTTTTGGTCTGTTAGTGATAATCTGGGCTAAGAGATAAAAATGAGTCAAAAAGCCCTCGGGCAAGTATGAGAGAGCCAGGCATTCTTCACCCTCAACTTCCGTCACCCAACTGTAAATATAAACGTATTTTCGAATGCAGGCTGCCTTGAGAAACACAAGGTGATCTTTCTGTAAAAATAAAAGCTACTCCAAATGCAGCCAATCAAACGAGCGAATGAAGATTAAATCCATACCGAACCTCATCAACAACACTGAAACACACAGGGCTAGGCGGTTGCGTGCACAATTTAAATGTTTTACAAATGCAAAATAGGGAAATAATAGTACAAGTAGAAAATAGAAATGGATTGGGAGAGGCTGCCAGGTAGAAGCTGAAATGACTCTCTTCCCCCCTTTTCATAAAGGAAGGGGATATTTTAAAGATGATACGCTATGGTACAGATTTACGGATATTATTGAAGAGTTTATAGGAATCTCTAGAAGCAGCAGCAATAATAAAACAAAATAAAGCAGGAATCATTTTATAGGGAGGTAGAATGATAATTTTTTTCCTTAAGATCTGATTCTTTGGGAATAGGAATCAGTAAGCCGTGTTTAATGTGCATACATCAAGAAATAATTTTGAATACATGAGCATCAACTTTAACGTTTAACCCTAGATAGATAATATAACATACACGCTTTTGAAGGAAAATAACACACACGTGCACACCCTTTATAATTGTCAGATGGAAAAAAGAACAAACCAAATATCACGAAATGAAAGCCAATTTTGTCTTGGTCGATGGTTGTCTAATTTTGGGTCAGGAGTTACTATACCTACCCTTCTCAGGCTCCTAAACCTAACTGCAGAGTTTTTAAGGTTAAATCTCACACCAAGTAAGAGTGAGGGTGAGCATTTCTGAGGGGGTGAAGGATTTTAATGCTACTCAGGAGACGAGTACTGACTAATGAGGGAAGAGAAAAAGTTATGTTTGAAGTGTCATTTTTGGCAGGTCCAAGCGTAGAGAAAAAATAGCGGAAGGCCAGAGAATGGTAAGGGCACAGCTTGGTAATTTTTAAAAGACAATCATCGTACAAACATTGAAAACCATCTGCTAAAGCACAGATAGTCTCAATACAAAACAACTGGTCCAGTATTTGAGAGATGGAGAATCAGCTCCGGTACGGGATTTGAAAGCAACTGGAAAAGACCAAGTCCGTGCTAGGAAAGACGCGTGTTTTTTTTTTTTTTTCTAAAGAGAAAAAGGGGGCAATCAGAAAGAAAGAAAAAAGTATTCAAGAAACGTATCATTTATACGCGTTCTACAGGAAGCAGAATGCAGGAATGGGGCACTCTGTGTGCTGCTGATGTTGCCATAGATGTGCAAATACTGATAATTGTAAAGATAGAAAAAATTCAATTGTAGCAACGTAATTGGGTTTGCAGTTTAAAATAAAAATAATTATAGAGATATACAGATATTCTCATCGATTTGAAACTTTTAGAGTCATACAGATCACTGAAATTGTGACAATTGTTGCAGAACTGAATAAGGCCATCAGCTCGAGAGCATAATAATAGGAATAAAATTGATGTGAATTAAAATGCAGAAGTGGGAGTAAAACGGCAGGAGAAAGGTAATACAATAGGAAAGGGAATACAGAAGAGAGTAGAAAGAAATTCAGCTTAATATTATATGCCTTGATTCATTTATGAATTATAGACAAAAATGTCAAACCTAGATAAAATGACTTTCAAGGGAAACAAAAATCACTCAAATAATGACAGAAGGTATATGAACTGTCATCATGTAATTATTGTGGAATATGTCAATGAGATTCTTAAACATGCTCCAGTGTAAATGTTTGCTTCCATAAATTTTATACAACGTAACATACTCTCTCCATGCTAATTAAACTGTTCAGAACGTGTATAAAGAAGGAAAACTTCTAAAGCATTAATTTTTTTTTGATTTGACATAATGGAATGCCCACATCTATAGATTAAAGTCATTTATGATTAATGATGCAAGATTTCTACATTCATAGCAAGCAGTTATGAGCTAGGAATGCAAATAACATTCTTTTTCATGACCTAATGGGGCTAATTTCAATAATAAAGGAATATTTTCACATTCGAAATTGATGTGTGTTTGTGTGTGTGTGTGTGTGTGTGTGTGCATTTGTCAATATGAATGTAAATTTTTTTCCAGGCAGTAAAATTAAACAGAAGTGGAAAAATGGAGTCTTGAATATAATTGAAATATCGAGTTAGGTGATGGCAGTGAAATACTTTTTTTTAAATGTGTATATTTATGGGGCACATGTGTAATATTTTTACATGCCTAGATTGCACAGTGGTGAAGTCGGGGCTTTCAGGGTATCCATGACCCGAATAATGTCCATTGTACTCATTAAGTAATTTCTCATCCATCACCCCCCAACCCTCCCACCCTTCTGAGTCTCCAATGTCCATGGGTACATGTT
Source organism: Daubentonia madagascariensis (assembly GCA_023783475.1). Taxonomy (NCBI): domain Eukaryota; kingdom Metazoa; phylum Chordata; class Mammalia; order Primates; family Daubentoniidae; genus Daubentonia; species Daubentonia madagascariensis. The sequence continues at coordinate 2,044,688 of JAKFHU010001178.1, read as the reverse complement.
ATTTAGCTCCCACTTATACGTGAGAACATGTGGCATTTGTCTTTCTGTGTCTGAGTTGTTTCCCTTAAGATTGTGTCCATCCACGTTGCTGCAAAAGACAGAATTTCATATTTCTTCATGGCCAAGTAGTATTCTGTTGTGTATATATATGACATTTTCTTTATCCAACCATTTGTTGTTGGACACTTAGGTGGATTCCATCCAAATTATGTAAGGGAATGAATCAATCCTTGCAGAACCTAGTCAAAGAGGAGAAATGAAGACTTCCTCCACGGAGGTGACAGCATGGATGGGGAATGTGGCATTGGATAGTTTCAGGTGTGCACACAGTGGCAATGTGAGTCCCATTTGTGTGAAGTTGTGGGTGCTTCCTACAAAGGTGGCGGTCACCAAGCAGAGTCGAGCACGACTCACAGATGACTCGTCCACAAGGCTGTTGCCTCTTGTTCTGGCTCATACAGCTACATCATGCCTCTACATGCAAGGTGTCTGTGTGCGAGCTACGCGAGGCACGCAAACATGTCTGCAGTTCCGCCTCGGTTAATGAAGACCCTCACTGAATTTAGTGTGGGTGTTGGGATAGAGAATAAAGCCACAAATTACTTGTTTTATTTTTCCTTTTTAAAATTTTCTCTCCATGTGTACACATTGAATAGATAATGTTTGTCTTCCACTGGTGGCAAAAAGAGACAAATAGTCAAAAATCCTACAATGATTTCTCTTTGGAGGACACTGAAAATACGAAGCTTATTTCAGGAAAATAGTATATTGAATAAACTCATTAAGATAAATAACATCAATAATGTTTTCAAAAAACACCTCAGGTTATGCTAAGGACATTTGGTAGATGAAAACATATAACGCAGATACGTAGGGAATGCTGACATTCTCCATGGATCACGCTGGCATAAAGGAGATTTGAGAGGGAATTGATTTTCTCAAATGTAAACAAAACAATGTTGCAATATCCCAGCATTTACAGAAAGTTATTGCTATGGAAATTCTGGGCTCTGCACACTTCATGAATGTAGCAGGTAGGGGAGAAATTAAATAAATGAAGAAAAAATAATATGTTCAAGGATTTTTCTCAAGACCAAAACAAAAACAGAAACTAAGCATACATCTCTACAAAATCAGCTTTAAATTTACATTTCATGTAATTTGCCTGTCGGCTTGATGTTCCATGTGATATCCAGGCAGTCTTGGTCTTTTTATTATTATTATTATTTTTTGTTTCAGAATATTAAATGAGTTTTGGTTACATAAGTTGCTTTTGTACTGTTTGAATCAAAGTTATAAGTGTGTCCATCCCCCAGACAGTGTGCATTGCACCCGTTAGGTGTGAATTTACCCATCCTCTCCACCCTCCTTCCACCTGCCCAACACCCTACGAATGTTATTTCCATATGTGCACAAAAGTGTTGATCAATTAGTTCCAATTTAATGGTGAGTACATGTGGTGTTTGTTTTTTCATTCTTGTGATACTTCACTTAGAAGAATGGGCTCCAGCTCCATCCAGGTTAGCACAAGAGTTGTTAGTTCACCATTATTTTTTATGACTGAGTAGTATTCCATGGTATGCATACACCACATTTTATTAATCCACTCATGTATTGATGGACACTTGGGTTATTCCCACATCTTTGCAATTGTGAATTGTGCTGCTATAAACATTCGCGTGCAGGTGTCTTTTTTATAGAATGTCTTTTCATTTGGGTGAATGCCCAGCAGTGGGATTGCTGGATCAAAAGACAGGCATTCTTTATCTCTTAAGACTTACTATGACAGAAGGTGGGAAGATAACTTGGATGTGGGACAAAGCTAAATCAGACGTTTTTCCATTCCACATGAATGATAATTGTTTCTGACCCTCTCTTCTGAACAGAACAGAAAAGAAGGCACTGGCTGAACCCATGGATTCATGAGCCCTGTCAATCTGCTTTAGCAAAGATATCCCCATTGGACACAGGTGCTACTCTAGGGGCAAGCACAAGTTTCCCCTTGCAGTCACCTGCACCCTTCCCTAGAATAGTAGTAAATTCTTATCATTTCATGTTGCCTTGGCATCCATTTTGAATATAAGTTTAACTTTCTGTTTCCGGAAGCAGGGCTTCATCAACCTTGACACAGTCCCAAGGTCCTCCCCATTCTTCAAGGTGTTGATACAGGTATCTGCCTTAGATAATCACCTCTGATGACCATCATGGAACAGCTAGATGCAACCTACTTGATTTGCCCTTCTTGTATAGTGACTATAAAGTATACAGCATGCTCTACACTTTAAATATATATGTGTTTATACAAATTTATATAACATATAATTAAGTACAATATAATATAATATATATGTATAATATTTATATTTTATATATCTATTGGTGAGTACACGTGGTGTTTGTTTTTTCATTCTTGTGATGTTTGACTTAGAAGAATGGGCTCCAGCTCCATCCAGGTTAACACAAGAGGTGTTAGTTCAGCATTATTTTTTATGGCTGAGTAGTGCTCCATGGTATGCATACACCACATTTTATTAGTCCACTCATGTATTGATGGGCACTTGGGTTGTTTCCACATCTTTGCAATTGTGAATTGTGCTGCTATAAACATTTGAGTGCAGGTGTCTTTTTTATAGAATGTTTTTTCCTTTGGGTAAATACCCAGCAGTGGATTGCTGGATTGATTTTATATATATAATTAAACAAACAAATGTCTGAGACTTCCCCAATTCTTGGACCCATATACATAGAGCAATGCTTACTATAAGCAAGCCAATGAATATATCCACCACATCACTTATTATCTTTTCAATATGTGTGATAAGAACACCAAAATCTACTCTCTGCAAATTTCCAGTATAAAAGACAATATTATTAACTATAGTCCTTATGCTATATATTAGCTCTCTAGACTTAATTCATTCTGTGTAACCACAACTTTGCACATTTTACTCTAAGCCTGTGGTAACTACCATTCTACTCTTTATTTCTATATATTCAACAATTGTTTTTAGATTCCGTGTATAATTTAGGTCATATGGTATTTGTTTTTCTGTGACTGACTTATTTCTCATAGCGTAATGTACCCCAGGTTCATCCATGTTTCTGCAAATGACAGGATGTCCTTTTTTATGGCCAAATAATATTCTATTGTACATATTCCACAATTCATCCATCATCCACCAATAGACACTTAGGTTATTTTCATTTATTGGCTATTGTGGGTAGTGTTGCCATGAACATGGGAGTTCAGATGTCTCTTACAGATACTGATTTCATTTTCTTTGAATAAATACCCAGTAGTGGGATTGCTGGACCATATGGTAGTTCTATTTTTAATTTTTTAGGAAACTCCATGTTCTTTTCCATAATGGTTGTAGTAATTTACATTCCCGTCAACGATGCACTAGGAATCTCTTTTGTCTTCTTCCTTCCAAACATTTACCTATCATCTTATTGATAACAGCCATTCTAACATGTGGGAGGTGATATTTCATTGAGGTTTTGATTTGTAATTCTGCAATTCGTGATGTTGAGCATCACGTTTAATATATCTGTTGGCCATTTTTATATCTTCTTTGGAGAAATATCTATTCAGGTCCATTGACCGTTATTTATTTATTTATTATTATTATTTTGTTACTGAGTTGTGTAAGTTTTTTATATATTTTGGATCTTAACTCCTTATGAAACAGATGTTTTACAAATATTTTCTTCCAATCTGTAGGCTGCCTTTTCACTTTGTTGATTGTTTTCTTGGTTGTGCAGAAGCTTTTCGTTTGGTGTAACCACACTTGTTTAATTTTGCTTTTGATGCCTGAGATTTTGGTGTTGCATCCAAAATGTTATCATCAAGGCCGGTGTCAAAGAACTTTTCCCCTGTTTTCTTATAGGAGTTTAGGGGTTTCAGGTCTTGGGTTTAGGTCTGCAATCCATGCTGAGTTGATTTTTGTGTATGATGTAAGATAAGGGTCAAATGTCACTCTTTTGCATGTGAATAGCCAGCTATTCCAAAACAATTTATTGAAGAGGCTATTTTTCCTCATTGTGTCTTCTTGGTGCCCTGGTCAAAAATTAGTTGACCAAATACACTTGACTTTATTTCTGGGATCTCTATTCTATTCTGCTGGACTATATGTCTTTTTTACAGAAGCACCATTACTATTTTGATTACTATAGCTTTGCAGTACAATTTTGAATAAGGATGTGTGATACCTTCAGCTTTATTCTTCTTGCTCATGACTGCTTTAGCTATTCAGGGTCTTTTGTGTTTCCATACAGATTTTAAGGGTTTTTTTCTATTTCTGTGAAAAATGCCGTTGGAATTTTGATACGGGTTGTGTTGAATCTGTGTATCTCTTTGGATAGGACAGACATTTTAATAATATTAATTCTTCCAATCCATGAACATGGGATATCTTTCTATTTATTTGTGTTGTCTTCAATTTCTTCCATCAATGTTTTATAGTTTTCAGTGTAGAAATGTTTCACTTACTGATCTTTCCTATGGTGGTCCATCTTACCTTACAAGCCAAAGACTAAAAATGCAGACAATATGATAATATTTCAACCATCAAATGTGTCAATTCCAATTATACTCTTAGAAACTGGGGCAAAGACTATTGGGTGGGTACACACACCCCTGAGCCTACCATAGGCGGGATTTCAGCCAGGCTTCTATCTGCCATCTGCTGCTTCAGTATCCCTCAACTCCTGCTCTAACTACACAGTGACAAGATTCTTTGAGTCACTGGGAATCAGGTCAACTCAGATCCTGTAACCAGTAGTCCTTGAAATTTTGAGCCTTCCACTTCCCCTGGTGTAAATGCCCAGAAGTCCCTTTGGAGAAGAATGTTAGGGACCCTTATATTCCATACTCTCTGAGCTGTTGCAGAGGTTCTTCCTTCTAGGAACCAAGCTATTCCTAAAAGTCGATGGGCTTTAGATCAGGAAACTTGTTCGAGCCCAGGGACTGCTCAAGGACTCTGGACTTTTTAATTGGCATAACTGCCCTTGAGCTCTTTCTTGCTCCTTTCTTGTTACCTTTTTCTGATTGCAGATACTAATCAGCCTCTTTGTTGGCTTGTTATCCATTTGAACCCTAGGGATGCTCTGTTCTGGGAAGCATCTCACAAATACCTGCCAGTCAAGCCCTCTTGGCTTCCTCTTCAACCGTGCAGGTTGTGATGAATATTTTGGTTCCTGGAAGCTTGTTAAATACCTCCTCTTTCTTTCCAAGGGTCCTGTCATCCCATGGGTGTGAATGAGCCCAACTCTGTGACCATCTTCCCCACCATCAGCCCTGGTCTACAGAGGAGGCTTCCTTGGACCTTCTCAGAGATGCTGTGGTTCCTCTTAACAGCACATTTAGATTGCCTCAGTGAAGGGGGTGTTTTCTGGGGGCTTCCTTGGAAAAGTATCATCTGGAGTGTCTCCTGACCCCTTACGTAGGTCAGCACATCAGTGGTGGTAAATGCAGATGGGCAGAGCTGCATCTGCCAATTGGCTATGTCACTTTTTCTTCCCTGAGCAATGCACATCCATGGCTGCCCCACATTTATATGGGCATTATTATTGTGGTAGGAACATCTTCAAGGCTCATGGAACTGTATTATTAAAATATACTCATTCCACTCTATATAAATTATGCCTCAATAAAGTTGATTATAAAAGAGAATTTTTCAAGGCTAGTTTTCTCCCCCTAGATATTATTGACATTTGGGGCTGGATAGTTCTTTGTAGTGGGGGCTGCCCTGTGCACTGTGGGATGTTTAGCAGCATCCCTGGGCTCTACCTGCAGAGGATATTAGCAAGCATGCCACTATTTTCCCTTCCTCACCAGGCCATGACAAACAAAAGTGTCTCTAGACATTATTGAATGTTCCCTGAGGGACAAAATTCCCATGGGTTGCAAAACACTTATCTATGATATTTGACATATTTAAATGTCAAAATAAATAAAAGACACTTGGATCAGTAGAAAACCCAGAAATGGTGGCAAGCAAAGAGTTTTTAGTGTATGATGAAGATGGTGCTTTGAATGAGTGGTAGAAAGCCTAATTAATCTCTAATTATTTTTTGAATAAATGCAATACTTCAAGAAATATAGGTCTCTATTTTACTCCAAACAGCAAAATTCCAGAGATATATAGTTAGAATTAAATTGCATGATAAAATGAGGAAAAGATCATCGAGGTGGGTACAACCTTAAGATATGGAAAGTTTTGCTGAATAAGTTCAGAGGCAGAATTCCAAATAGGGGAATTGATTTTTGTTACTTAAGCCCAAAAAGTCAAATAGCATCATTGCACCTCAGAGCACACTTTTTTCCACATTGTCAAATAGAATGGTTATATCTCAGAGCACTCCGCCCCAACCCCAGCATTGAAACCCAGAATGAAATGTGACTATGATATTTTGCACTACTAAGATTATAATCATCCAAAAAGCATTTTCCCCATTGTAAAGTACAAATTATATTGAATTGTGTACTACAAACTAAATTGATACATTTATTATTTTCAACTTCTTTGCAGGTATATATTGAGAAAATGTATTTCAAGGTTCATGGTTTAACTAATCATTTTTAAAGAATAATAATACAGTTTTTCTGAAGTAATATGGAGCTGTATATATGTATGCACATATATATTCATATATATAAAAATATATGCATACATAATATATACTTTTCTCATATTTAAATTAAGAGAAATATCACCATTTTGACATTACAAAATGACAAATAAGGATTATCAAGATTTTACTTTCCAAGACAGAGAATATATCCCTGAAATTGCATGAATTCAGATAAGGTAGAATTACCAGTGACAATATAAAACAAAACAAAATAAAAAGCCAAAATCACAGAAAAGAAATATTTTTAAATTGGCTAAAAATATTACCCAATAGATAACTGCATGTTTTTGTTCTTGATAGACTTATCTATAGAAGCAACATATCATTTTAAAATATGGTGATTTAATAAGCTCTAGTGATAAATATTGGACATATCCCTCATTTGAAACTATATTAAAATGACGAATAATATGGCCAATGATTACTGATGAAATGCCAATAATATAATATTAAATCACACAGTTTTGTACATTGCACTTATCAGGCAAAAATGACTTGATTTTTCTTTTCCCACAGTGGGGCATATTTGGTTAGTTGACTATGCAACGTCTAACCCCCTATTCTTTCTAGATAACAGAAAACGCTAAAATTGTCTGTGACAGCAATGTGAAAAAAAATCAAGTGATAAATCAAGATGGATCTAAAGCAATCTTGATGATTCCCTCCTTGCTAACTCAGCTTCTCTTGGGCCATCTGACCTGTCTAGCCAATCATGTACATGACAGGGAGTGGCGTGGGGAAATTCTGAGAAATATCTAAGGTATGGAAGGCCATCTCTTCCCCAGCTCTCTTGCCTGAAGTTTAGATATGAAGCAGAAATACAGGCCCATGGAGCCCTTTAGCCACTGCTAGAATTGACAAAGATTCTTTGCTTGACCGAACCTTTAGTTAGGCTCCTGCAACTTCTTTTGGGTTCATCTCCCATCGGTGCACTTCCTCGTAAAACCCAATTTTGCAAGAACCCTGTTCAGTCAGTTTAGCAAGAACACCCCATTCTCGATATCTGAGCACCCTTGGTATCTCAGTGGATTCTTTATCTTCTACCCTCCCCAGGTGATGTCAGATCTCCCTGGCCTGTCTTCAGCAAGAACCCTGTTAGGTCAGTTTGGTCAGAATCTCCTCACCCCAGATGTTTCCTCTTAGTAATTTCCCATCCTCTGACCCCCATCTGCTCCTTGGCTATAAATCCCCACTTGCCCAGCTGTGTTCAGAGTCGAGTCCAATCTCTCTCCCCCACTGCAAAATCCCGTTGCAGTGGTGTCTGTACCTATCAAGACGGTTCTGAATAAAGTCTTCCTTACTGTGCTTTAACAAGTATCATGGAATAATTATTTTTTTAACCACAAAGCAACACCTCCATGCTTTTGATTAGCTGATAAAATTAGCCCTCTGTATATTTAATCCACCTGGACTTGGATGGTAGTTACTATTTTAGACTGAATTTCGTCCCTCCCCAAAATTCACATATTGAAACTTTAGGTCCTAGAACCACAGAATGTGACTGTATTTGGATATGGGTCTATAAAGAGGTGATTAAGGTAAAATGAGGTCATTAGACTGGGCCCTGATCCAATAGGACTGGTGTCCTTATAAGAAGAGGAGACGAGGACACAGACACGCACAGAGGGACGACCACATGAGGACACAGGGAAAAGACGCATCTACACGCCAAGGAGAGAGGCCTCAGGAGGAACCAGCCCTGAGACACCTTGATCTGGGACTTTCAGCCCCCAGAACTGTGAAAAAATAAATATCTGCTGTTTAAGCCACCAGTTTGTGGAATTTTGTTATGGCAGCCCTAACAAGCTGATATGGTTACATTCAGTTTAAACAATCCTGTAGTATCAATATATGTACTTTTGATTATGAGACTTAACCACAGATTATTTCCTGGGACCAAATATCTACATGGTCCATCAATAAGCATATGAAAAGTATAATAAAACTTTGAAGAATGCCAACGGTGATGATTTCTCTATCCCATCTAAATTATAAAGGAAATACTGTGTTTGTTTTAGCAAGTCAACAATTCTGTCATCCTATATGGTCTTACAGACCTTAACAGCTCATCCACTCTTATGGTTTCTATAGAACAGAAAAGTCTTTTGCAAGCGGAGAATGATGCAGCTACTTCAGGTTCAGGAACAGTAGCACAAGTGCCCTGCTTGCATATCAAATAGACCACACCCCTGTTGTCCCTCCACTTTGTGCAAAACTCTTTTAAGTTTGAGAAAAATCCCTTCCTCACGGTTCAGGAAACCCTCAGAATTATTACTCTTCTTCTGCCACCCAATATAATTTCCCAAAATCATTTGCTTGTTTTGGAAACACGAAAATGAGAAAGGTCATTGATGTCTTGAAAATTTATTTATTTTTCCTCAAGGACTGCTTGAAATTTCCTGAGACTGCAAAGCTTAGTATGTAAAACCTCATTAAATAAGGGCATGGAAACACAAATATTTAATATCTCACTGCCCCAAAGGAAATGACAAATGGGGATTGTTTAAGAATGACAAGGGGCTAATAAGGGAATTGGGAGAGTAGATGTGGAAAAGTCCACTGAGGCACGGGGATGTTCAGGGTCTTGGCGTTGATGGATGTCAGTCAAAGGTGGGAGAGGAAGAGGATTTCTTTCAGGAGATAAAGCAGTATGTACTTGCAAGGAGTAATCAAAAAACATACACATGAAACTCGATAGAAAGGATGCTATTGGTAGGGTGGGCAGAAGAGAAAGACAATGGGTTATGGAAATACAAGGCAATGAAACAATTAAAGTAAAATATGGGAATTGGGATAATCATTGATTAAGGATGATGGTAACCAGCCGTGACCTTAGGAATATAATCAATCAATTCAATAAGAAGTTTGAAAATAGAGGAATATTTATATTTGTAGTCTATCAATGTATATTACCTATCAATCAATCTGGCATCTACCAATATATTATCTATCTGCCTATCAATCTTCCATCTATTTATGGGGATTGATAGGTGGATGGATGAGTGGATGGACAGATAAATTAAAAGACAAAAAAATAGGTAATACACAGAGAGGCAAATATACATAATTAATATTAATTATGTGCATAAACTAAGGGAGATGACAAGCAAAATGCAAAGAGTTGCCGTGCAGTGTTAACCCCGAGCTGTTGATAAACTTGTCAACTTGGCCTACACTTCTCAACTTCAAGAGGGAGACAATGACCAGTCTCTCCAAACGGGAAATGACGAATCCAGTCCTCCGGTGGTGTTGGTGAAGGAGGGGTGATGATAAACACTCGCTCAACGTCTATTTCAAACTCGTCCAATGTTTCCCTCTGTGTTGCTGAGTCTAGAGAAACAAAAATGTTCTTCCTCCATTTCCTTTGCAGATAAAGATTATGTATGCAATTTAGGTCCTTTTATTCTTTGTAAACTCTTCGGATGATATAAAATATGCATTAGGAAAAAGGGTTTAAATATAATGAAGCAGCTTTCTGAATAAGGCAAAACCTACAGAACAACCACCCTGTCAGGAAACAGAACATGGCCAGCACCTTGAAGTCTGCTACAAGGGCTCTCTGCCTTTTCCCCTGAGGATAACCTCTATCCTAAATTTCATAGCAATTTCTCCCTTGTTGTTTTCTACATGTGTATGCCTAAGCATGCAAATTTTTGGATTTCACCCAAATGGGCTTATAGTGTATGTGTTGTTCTGTCTCTGACGTCTTCCATTCAGTATCACATTTTGAGTCCCATCCAGGTTTTGCAAGTACCTTGTAGTGCACTCACTTTCTCTGGTGTCCAGTATTTTATTCTATGAATATACCACAATGTATTGATTCGTCCTCCTGTTGGCAGATATGGTGATTGATTTTGTTCGCAACTCTTTTAAGCTGTGTGGTTGTGAACATTTTTTCATCATATTACTTGGTTCACAGACAACATAATTGTGAGTAAAATTCCTGGGGCTTTACACCATTTAGAGTCTGCCGACTGGATGCAGTCACTGGAAATTCAGAAGGTGGAAGCTACACTACTTCTGCTGTGTGTCTCTGGAAAACACTAACACAGAGTATGCGTTGTGTTATTTTTCCCCTGCTGTATCATTCCATAGTACAGCTCTTAGCTTTGTGGGTATGACAGGGGATGGTGCCAAGCATTCATTTTTGTGGGTTGCGATCTAGCAGAGCAGAGCGGCTTGAGAGACAAGAGGTGCTGTCACCAGGCATGAGACACAGAGAATTGGATTAGGATGTTTAATTGGATTCATACGACTCTACATCCCCTGAACTCCCAAATGCAACTAATCCTCAGTTGACCCCCAAAACTGCTCTACCTCTCCATGTGGTGAGCTAATTTTTGCATGCCTGCAGACTGCATCATATCACTTGAGGCTGTTGCCTTGCAAAGGAAGGCCCATTTTCATCACGCCCCACCCCCATAGTACTCCTTTCCTGCAGGCATGTGATTAAAATGAGATCCCATCTTGCCCCAGGAGGACACTTGCAAATTCTCATCCAGGAAGAAACAACATGCTAAAGGAAATAAGATTTTGCCAAATTATTTGCTAGAAATGTTGGTCATCTCTATGGCGATGGGTGCTAAGGGTATCAGACCTGGAATTAAGAAACTGAATTATGGATCAAGCCAAATATATGCATTTGGGTAAACTCAAAAATTTGTATTAAAATTGTTAGCTCCATGTATAAGTGAGAACATGCAGTATTTGTTTTTTTCTATGTCTGGCTTACTCCACTTAACATAATGCATAAAATCCTCCAGGTTCATCCATGTTGTCACAAATAACAGAATTTCCTTCTTTTTAATGGGTGAATAGTATTCTAGTGTGTACACATACCACATTTGCTTTATGTGTTCATCTGTTGGTGTACACAGGTTGATTCCATATCATGGCTATCATAAATGATGCTGTACTGAACATGGAATTTACAAAAGCTGAATTCATAGAAGTAGAGGGTAGAATGGTGGTTACCAGGGGCTGCAGGTGGAGGGAGGGATTGGGGAGATGTTGGTCAAAGGGAACAAAGTTTCATTTAGACAGGAGGAATGAGTTTTTGAGATCTACTGCACATCAGGGAGACTAAAGTGAATAAAATGTATTGTATATTTTGCAATAGCTGAGAGACTAAGTTTCAAAGTCCCAGAGATACTGCAATACAATATTGGAGGCTGTCTTGATAAAGAACCTAGAGATACTATCATTAGTATGAACTATACATCCTGATTTTTTTCACAAAATATATTTTTGATATTCATTTCTGGTGATTCACACAATTTTAATTCATTTCTTTTCACTGGTACACAGTATTCCGTTGTATAAATATGCAACACTATATTTATTCACCTTCTGCTGACGGGTGTTTACATCGTTGGCAGGTTTTAAGAGGACAGATGTCATATATGTATTTTTATATATATATGTGTGTTTGTGTGTGTGTGTGTGTGTGTATATATCTTTTACATACATCCCAGTGTGCCTATGGCTGGGATTTCTTAGGACACCAACCTATAGAGAGTTGTAGATTACACACTTGTTCAGCATTACTAAGGAATGTCATCTATTTTCAAAAGGCATTCTACAAATTTACACATCTGTCAACCATAAATGAAAGTTTCTGTTGCAACAAATTTTATTTTTTTTTGTGTGTGTGTTCTATGATGGCTATAAAATGTTACTTCTTTCCTTTTATTTTTTGTTTCTAATTTTTATTATAAGAAACTTTGTACATACAGACATGTAGTAGAATAGTATAATGGACACTCCCACATGCTCATCATTTAAATTTAACAGTTGTTAAAATTGTGCTGTATCTATCTGCTTTATCTATTTTTTTCATTGAATATGTTAAAGGAAATTACAGATATCTTGACATTTCACCTCTAAATACATAAGTATGCATCCCTGAACACTTAAGGATATTTTCCTACACATCACCCCTAGCAGAATTTCAAAGTATTTCAATATAATCTAACACTTAATCCATATTCAAATTTCCCTTTATCTCCTATAGCTGATTGATTCAATTGAGAACAGCTCTTTGTGATCAGTGCCTATGATCAAAACCCTCTTTTTCTTTACTCAACTGATTTTCCAAGTTGCAGTGTTTGGATGTTCTGAAGATGAACACCTATATGGACCATCTGTGATCTCTCTTTTGTGAAACTTCTGTTTGTTTCTTTGCTTGTATTTCTACACTATATTTTTTTTGTTTTGAAATTTTTCCTTATGGACAAAGTAAAGCTATAAATAAAAATTTAACATCATAAAGGCCTCCTGGAGGAAACTAGGCACAAAGACAGGAGGGTATAACCTATGAGCGATATGACACATAGACCATATGAAATAGACCTCTGTCGTCAATTGTGGTTTTGGCGTTTCCAACAAGTGCGAGATAAGAAGTGCTTAGTCACATACAAAGGCATTTCAAGCAATTGAAACAGAATATAAAATGCATACCTGACTCAGAGTTTGAGAGCTACAGGGGACTTGTCTCCAGGGGAGCTGCTTCCCTGCCGGAGGCTTAGTAAAAGCCGTCACTGTGAAGGAAAGCACGTTGTGTACCAGGCACTCACCGTGAACTCAGCACTAACCACATGCTTGTACCATCATAGCAACCTGCACCAATCTCAGGGCTGCAGGACGTCTAAACACAAGGGAAGGCAATGCTTGCTGCTTAAATAGATCAGCATATTGGAACTGGTACCCTGAACAAAGGCGTTCATGAGAAGTCATTTTAGATGGACTTAAAACTGTGCAAATTATAGCCCTAATGTTAAGAAACGTGAAGTGCATATTTAAATACTCTGAATATGTAAACACACTGAGGACAGTACCAATAGGGCTAATTATGTGGAAACTGAGACAACCTTAACAAGGTTGTATGGTAGTGGGATATGCATTCAGCCATTAAATATCACATGTACCCTATAAATATATACAACTATTAGGTACCCACACTAATTAAAAATAAAAAATTAAAACAGTAATAATAATGATAATAATAAAGAAGGGAGTTCTGCCATTAGTGACAAATTGGATGAACCTATAGGATATTTATACAATCAAAATTAGAGGCATGCACGTATACATGCATACACACATATTTAGATTTGTGCTATCCCACAAATATATGACACAAATGCACTCAGCCGTAACCATCATCACCCTTCTGTGCAGTAGAACACCAGAACCTATCACGCTTGTCTAATTGTAACTTTGTATCCTCTGACCCATAAGAAAGGTGGCACACAAATTAGTTACATTATTTCTACATTCAAATACATTTTGAATATGGCCCCAATATGAATTTTAAAAACTGTGAAGGTAGAGAAAAATCTTAAACCAAGATGCTATTTGGATAGGTTGAGCTGAAGAGGAAAATTTTCATGGCAAAATGCCTAATGAAGGAGACATCAACAAATCATACCATAATAGTCTCTCATAAAAGCACCATACGTAGTCATGTTGTAATATATCGCTTGCTGACGTTTAGATCAGCAAGTGAGAAAACTACTGATTAATCTCTTCAGATTTCATGCATTAATGTTTGGGGAAGTTATTACTTTAGAATTCATCACATGAATGTGTCAAATGATGTCCGTGCCCAAAGGAAGGAGCGATCCAGTGGATTTAACTACAAAACCTGCTATATCCATTTAACCTTAGGCCACGTGTATGGCTTGGAACACAACAGCATTGAAATTAAAAGTGAATCACACAATATGTGAAGAAATACCGAGGGTTTTACTGCTAGCACATTTTCCCCCATCGATTTAGGGATCCCTCCCCACTTTTTAAAATATCTGAGTATGAGTTGGAGCTAGCATAAAATCTATTTAAAAACTCAGAGCTGATCAATATTTGGCAAAATGCACATATGCACATAGTAAGCTGGAATGGAAATATTAGCAGCATTAACTATGTCCTTTGATAGTTTCAAATGGTAAAACAGGTAAAGACACTTGATAGTTCTGCAACACTATGAACCCTATGTATTTAGAATTGCGAATTTATTTATTTTTTCTCCTATGGCCTGCATGTTACTATAATCATAGATTAGTAGTCTTGGTTTGGGTTTGGATCAGGTTTTAAATTTTTATTAATTAGGTTTATTTCAGTAGATGTTTTGAGGTGCTCCCACCAAGAATACCTGGAAAGAATAAATAACAAACATCACAGGGATTCTCTGAGGACATTGATCATCTGAGTCCTGAATCTTCTCAGCTTCTCTGATGGTACAAGGCAGTGTGACCAGTGCCACATGTGACCTCCACGATGGAGGGGAGAGCACCTGCACATTCATGGCCACTTTTTGGACAACGTCCTCACGGGTGACACCATTTGCTCTGTCACTAAATTTCAGTTGTTTACAATGAGATCACATACTAGCATAAACTTAAAATGTGTTGCTTTTCAAGTGAAAACAAACTGCCAGAATATCAATAGAGTTTACAAGTAGACACGTAAGCTTATTTTCTAAAAGTTGCATTGATGCTAGTCATCCGTTCGTGTCTCTTGATGGTTTACTGGTCATGACCAACTACATGTGTTGGGTGGCCTTAGATATGCAGCCTAATTTCTTGAAGCAGAAAGATGAAGAAACAAAGTAATGTTTCATGAGAAACGAATATATGTCAGGTGCACTGTCTTCTAAATTTACTTTTAATCCTTCCAACAATCTTAGCAAGTATGTTTGTGATGTCGCTATTCTAGAAATGGGGGGAATAAAACTGAAATACCTAACACTTCAGATGGATGCAGCTAGTCTTCACTTGAAACAGTTTTAAGCCCTCTTTTTTACCATCAAAAGTGAATTTTATGCAGATATCACATGCTAAACCTGGCCTTTTGGTAACATTAAGAAAATAAAATCTGGGCTAAGCAATCATAGTTATGAATTCAAGTACACCCAAATTTTCATAAAAAATTTATAGGTTGGACATAAACCAACCTGAACAATGCATTGCTATGACAGTTGTTCATTTATACCATATAAACACCTTTAAATTCTGGACATTCTTTTATTGATATGCTTTCCCACCTTGATAATGACTTTCAAAATGTATTTCTAGGAGGAATAAGTTTTAGTGTGATGCACAGCAGGATGATTAGAGTTAATAGTACTTTGTCATGTATTTCAAAATTGCTAAGAGAATAAATTTTAAATTATTTATATTTTATTATATTTCATTTTTTTATACATGGGAATGCCAAAGCTGGCTTTGGTTGTGAACCCTCTTTAGATCAATGCCCCTGATATTTCAGTCAAATGAAATGGTTTTTTAATTGTGACAAGAATGTTTCTAATAACCTGCCTTAATAGTTGAAGGAGACTCTAAGCCATCTCTTTTTCTGGTGTATTCTTTTTTTTTTTTTTTAAGCTAAAGACATAGCAAAATCAGAAAATGTCCTATAACCCTGATTAAAATTTTTAGCGCCAATCACAAGTTCCAGCTACTAAGAAGGGAACTTTGCCCTGTTCAACAAATCTCAGAATACATTTGAGCTTTAATTATCTGGTTGGATCACATGGCATTGTCATTTTTGACCTATAAAAATGGCTATTTCATGATTCTACCTATTGTAGTCCCTGTAAGTATGAATACTACCATATGTCCAAGAAAATGTATAGCACATTTTAGTTTTCTTAGAATAAACCATGGCTCCTAATTACAACAAAATGCCCTTTTAATAGCATTTTTCCAGAGTAAGTTTTATGGATGCTCCTAACTCACCCTGTTCAATGGTTAATGTACAGGAAGTCTGTATAGAACGCACTTCTTTTTCCTATGCATTTGAAAGGCATGCAATGAAAAACTATGTTTCAAACACTTCCTTTATAAACTCCTGTATAATCACCTTTGCAAGCATTTTTATCCCACACGTAAATATGATATTCACTTGCTAACTTGCAAGTTATATATTTAAACCCCGAGCAGGAATGAACAAGTGCAGGTCCATTTGCATTTTGTAACTTGCTATCATGCAGAACAAGAATGTCTTAGTTATTTGGAAAGTAATAGCCCCAAGCCACCTTACAAAATAGCACACCGATTATGTTGACAGAGCATGGAATATTTAATTTACGGCATGCACCCTGATTATTGAAGTTTACCCATGGATGTAAATTGTTATGCAAAGTACCTTTGTGGCACATTTGTTTTACCAGTATGGAAGGCAGGCTGTATCCTTACCATAGGTGTGGTAAAAACATGTTTTAATACCCTGTGTGATGATGTTTAATTAGACTCTGTGGTTACGAGATTAAACAATAAGCGTGATACAGACATATGTTGGCGCAAAGGCAATTTGATTATATTCTAAAAAGAAAGAAACAATGCTATCTAACTCCATGGAAAAAACAAACAAATATCTGCACCCCCATCTTCATTGCAGCTTTATTCACAATAACCAAGATATGGAATCAACCTTAGTGTCCGCTCATGTATATACAGTGGAATTCTATTCAGCACTTTAAAAAATGCAAATCCTCTCGACCTAGAGCACACTACGTTAAGTCAAATAAGCAGGCATAGAAAAAGACGGTAGTGTGACTATAGTTAATCACGATGTACCATATACTTGAAAATTCCTAAGATTGTAGATTTTAGGTGTTCTCACCACAAAGAAATGATCAGTGTGTGAGGTGATGGATATGTTACTTAGCTTGATTTAGCCATTCCATAGTGTATGCATCTATCAAAACATCATTTTGCACACCATAAATTTGATTCTCTGATAGGAATGTCCAGGCTTCTTCACAGGAGACTGCTGAGTAAGGAGAATCATAGGTTTGTCCTTTTATAAGAAGCTAAGGCACAGGAGACAGGAACAGGCTTGATATTTTTATTTTAGTCAAATAACATCAGAGTTTTTTTTTTTTTTAGTTTCATTAAAACGAGTCTCTAAAGATATAGAATCTTGTCCATATTTAATTAAGGCATTCGTTTGTTTTATCCCTATTCTTTGGGGGCATGTAGAGTAATTATAGGGGACTGACCCTGGGGGTTTTGGTGTTTAAATCTATTCCTCAAAGGAATGAAAGGTGATTTTTTTCTTAAACTGCCCCATCTTTAAATTTGCTCTAGTTTTTTTCAAGGACCAGTACTGTGCCTAATAATAAAACCAGTGCCCTCTGAATGTGCTCATGTCAGGCACTTATAATTTTTTCTTCAGAAGCTAGCTTATTGGTTGTTTTAATTTTTTGACTCTTAGTATTCCCATATATTATTGCTACTCTCTGATCCTGGCCTCTGAAATCATATGATATCCAATAATTTAAGATCATGTTGTTCTGTAAATAATTTAGTAATAGCCATAGCACAATACTGGTGTTACAAAAATGTAACTAAGATAACCACATTCTTTTCTAGGAAGTATAGATTCTCATTTGGGTTAAAGTCCTAGTACAGATTCTTATTTGCATTGAAGTTCTATATTAATAAATATATTAATAAAATATCGAGACAGAAGAATCAGTTCTAAAATATTAATTTATAACATTAATAACATGAATATGTGGGCATATATACATATTCACATATGTTCATTTATAAGTATATACAATCATAATTTTATGTATAAATTATATATAACTAAATTATGCATCTTTGTGTGTATATAATGTCTCTGTCAATAAATATAACCATGTGTCTTGACAAAGACAGATTCTTTTAGTGGTATAAGTAATACTTATTCATCCTTGCAGAAAATGATTTTACAGAACCATAATTTAGAATGACCTCATTTATTAACATGAGTGTAGCTAATGACTCTGGTTTCTCACTTGGAATCACTGACAGCCGTAAGGTAAAGTATTTTTTTTTTTCCACCTAGGAAACAGATGCAAGGTGATTTTGATGAATGCCAGAACACCAGAGGCAGTTTCAATATCAAAGTGCAATTGCAGACACACTTCACATCTCCTTTATTTGCTCTAACTTTGTGAATCAATTATTATAGGTGCAAAATAGAAAAATAAGACAAATAATTTCCAAATAGCTAACATATTTCCAGACATCATGATCTGCATGCAGTTTTGCCACTTCTGCAAAGAGAGCAGTCTCTATGCATCTACAGCTAGCATATTGTCATCTAACCAGGTGTCCTTCTTTGTGTACTTTAGGAGATGCCTTCAACAAATATATTTTCCTTCCTTTGCATGTTTCTAATACGTGAAATTCTACCATGTGTATAGAAGCTCAACAGATGATTCCCAGAAATTTCTCCTTAAAAAAACAAATTGAAATGAATCCCTTAAATCTTTATTCATCTTGTTTTACAGATTTCTGTTCACTCAGCTGAATATGTCTGTCATATCAAAGCTTCATTTTATACTCTGGTAGTTATATAGGTAATGGGATAGACTCCAGAAACCCATGTGCCATAAATCCATTGATTCTAGGTATTTACCATATGCCATCTTCACCAAACCAGGTTTATCCTACCCGCATCTTTCCATAGACAAGGGATTTTCCACTAGGAAATGTCATTAATGTGTTTTCTGTATTTAGCATGCTTACAAGAAAGGAGGAACATCCTCTGTAGGTTTTCTGCAAAAACTCTTTCCTACCCACTCTCTTGAGACATTTATCATTTGGTCCACTTGCTTAGGCCGGCCGATACATTTAAGTGTTTGAAGCAGGAGTTTATTAGACAAGTATTTTCTAAATATGACCCAAAAAACCACGGTCCATAAAAGGAAAAAATAGTGTTGTTAAGAAAATGAGAAATGAAGCCACAGATTGGGCAAACACATATGCAAAAACATACTTTATAAAAGAGACTTATATCCTAAACTCATAACAACATTTATAATTCAATAAAGGGAAAATGAACCACCCAATTAATGAAAATAAATGGATAAAAGATTTGAACAGACACATCACCAATGAAGATATGTGTATGGCAAGTAAGCACACAAAAAGATACTCAATCCACTCATGCACGGATGGGCACTTGGGTTGTAAAATGTGGTATATGTACACCATGGAGCACTACTCAGCCGTAAAAAACAATGGTGAACTAACACATCTGGTATTATCCTGGATGGAGCTGGAGCCCATTCTTCCAAGCGAAGTATCACAAGAATGGAAAAACAAGCACCACTGGTACTCACCATCAAATTGGTACTAACTGATCAATACTTATGTCACACATGGCAATAATATTCACCAGGGGTCAAGCAGGTAGGGGGGAGGGGAGGGGAAAATTCACACCTAATGGGTGCGGGATGCACTGTCTGGGGGATGGGCACTATTGTAGCTCTGACTTGGGCAGTGCATAGGCAATATATGTAACCAAAGTGTTTGTACCCCCATAATATTCTGGAATTTAAAAATGTATTATTAATATTATTTTTGATTATATGATTGTATATATTTATGTGGTACAATGTGATGTTTTGGCATATGTCTACAATGTAGCATAATTAAATCAAGCTAAGTAACATTAAAAAAAGATACTCAAAATCATTAGCAATTGAAGAATGCAAGATAAAATCAGATGAGGTACCAGTACATGTATTGAGATGATTCAAGGCAAAAAGAACAATAAAAACATCAGTTTGACAATTTGGCAATGCCAAGTGCTAGTATGAATGAGAAAAACTGTAGCTCTCATTCATGGCTGGTAGGTATAAAATGGTACAGCCATTTAGGAAAATAACTTGGCAGTTTCTGATAACATTTAGCATATCAATCCCAGTCTTAGATGTTTAACCAAAGAAATAAAAACTCACACTCAAACAAAAATGTGTATTTAAATGTACATAGGTTTATTCATAACTGTGCAAAAATGGAAGCAACATGAATGCTTATTAAGTGGTAAACAGATAATCAGATTATGGTGCATTCACACATAAGGATATTTCTCAACAATTTAAAAACAAACACACATAACACTAATTAGTGTTTAGCTGGTGGTTTACCGCTACTGCGGTAACTAGTACACACAGTGACCTGGATGAATCACAAATGCTTTATTCAGGATGACAAAATTTAGACTCCAATGTCTATATATAGTTTAATTTCCTCTACATGATATTCTGGAAAAGGCAAAACTATAGGGACAAAAATCAGCTGAGTGTCTGCCAGGGGAGGTGCGTTGGGAGAAGGTTTGCTGTCAAAGGGGCACAGGTGAACGTTTTGGAGTGATAGAACTGTTTCCATATTATGATTGTGGTAATAGTTACCATAAAATAGTTTAAAACTCAGATTTGTACACTGAAAAATTACTAAATGTAACTGCATTGAAAATACATAGATATATAAAAATATATAAAACATTCATTGATAAACTCAACTTAAATAAGAGCAACTAAAAATGGAGACTTCTGAATGTGAATTAATTGTTATTTTCCCCAAATGCCTTTTATTGAAATAGGCTTTATTCAAGAAATAGTGATGTTCCTAAATTCCCAACAATTGCTTATGATCATGTCTTGGCAAAACAAATTTTTTGCAATAAATGTGGCATCTAATTACACTCTAGATTAAGATTCCATTATTAATTGCAACAGGTATATTATTATACTTATAAGTTTTTTTCTAAACTGGATTAAAGAAATTGAAGATCATAAACTATTATGATTCTTATAATGGTGAAGTGGAAAAACTATTGGAAGTGAAAGGAACTAGGATAAAATGTAGGGCTTAGTAAAAAATTTTCCAAGGTTACTTTATTAACTTTTGGCTCTCACACCATATCAACATTTTATATGCTAGCAAAATTAAATCAAAAAGTTTGCAAACACACACACACACACACACACACTACCAACAACAAAACCAGGGATCTAGCTTTGCATCAAGTTAATAACAACCCTTGTTATATTAATAACAACCTAAATTGCAAAAGTTAAAACGAATAGATATAATGATGTTATTAGAAACTAGGGTTTTTGGTACAAGAGGAAACAGACACAAGTATAACATAATAACATAACTTGACTGTGGTAGTCCTTACCTAATGTGCGCATATATCAAATCACATGCTTGACACCTTAAATACATTTAATATTTATTTGTCAATTAAATATTTTAAGAGAAAAAATACATAATGCTACTTTTCAAGTAACAATGTGAATAGAAACTCACAATTTCTAAAAGAAAAAGTATACCCTAACTCAGTGCAATGGTAAGGCTTAGACGCTATGACATCAGAGCAGAAATGAAACAATGAATACTCAGATCTTGATTTTTGCCAATGGTCTTATTAAAAGGAATCAAGCTCCCTAGGGGAAATAGCTGATTTCACAGTGTCAAGAAAGTATGGGGTACACCAAGAATATTCTATTTTGTGACATAAAGAAAGGAAGGGCTGAATGACTCCTTTAGAATGTGTTCCAAGGACACGGTAATAAATTAATTTCTCTCCTTCCTCTTTGGTTCAGGTATTAACTGCTTCAGTATAATATTAGATCAGTTTCACACCAAATGCTAATAGCGTTATCATGAAAATATGTCATTTTCACGTATGGATATATATTAAGCACAGGGTGTCTCATCATTTGATACAGTTACTGGTCCATAGGAGAACCTCCTTCGTGTAACCAAGTCTATGGTGGTGTTAGAAATCTTGTATCCGAGCTATTTTGCCAAACGAGTTTGCCTATTATTAATTATCACAATTAATATTATGCTGAAAGAGGAAACTCTGAATCAAGAAAGAACACATTCCTGGAGATGTGTGCATCTTGGGTGGATTTTGATACTTCTTGCACATACCACCAGGCTTCTTGTCAATCCAAATAAGTTGGACTCAATTTTCAGCCTGAATAAAGGAAAAAAGGGAAACCAGCCAAAACGAATGTGATAAAATGAAAATTATATCCAGTCTTTGAGTTTTACCAGCACTGCACAATTCAAATGGGACAGAGGTGAAATTCTGACCCTGAGATCTCTAGTTCTAGTAAGTTCATTTGTATTTTTAAAATGAATTTAATGGTTGAAAAGTACAGTAGATGTAAAGTGAGCTTTCTCTTGCTTAAATTAAAATTATCACAAGGTTTTGCAAATATTGTGCAATAAGTTACACTGTTCCAATGAGAAATTCTCTGCTTTTTTTGTGCTGATGATAATTATATAATTTAGATATAACTGTAAGTGGCCATTCAGTTTTTAATTATTTCTGCTCCAAATTCAATGTATTCAATTAGGTAAGCAAAGTTCAATAATACGTGAACATTTTGGAAAATGTGACCAAGGAAATGAAATTGTACAATGGCCCCAAATTCAAATATCTTTTCCTGATAACTGCATAAAATAACATATTATTTGTAATATATTATCACATTGTTTGATTATTGTGACATTCACTCAATTTTTATGGTTTGTAATTTTACAAAAATAATTTTTCTAATAATTTATTTTCCACGTGGGAAAGTGAGGACTACTTAACTTTTACCTTTTTAATACCACATGTCACACAATTTTCTAATTTGTGTCAATATATCTAGGCAATAGCTTTGTCTCTGGTACAGAATAAAATTGTTTCTCACCCACTCACGTGGCAGTGTGGAGTGTTTCAAGGTTATCAAACGTGTCTTCCCTTAGTACCATTTCACAAGATTGGGAAATGTTATCACCAAATGTCTTCAAAAGTGGAAAAAGAACATGTTTAAGGAATAGTTACTTTCTTCTCCCCAAAAATCAGACTACAAAAGTCTTATATAATTTAGATGATATTTATTCTCTTTATCTTGGACATCTATCAAAAAATAGATGTTTTTTATTATAGCATTATTTACATTTATATAAGAAATAACATTTTTCTTATTATTAATTTTCTGGCATAAGATACAGTATATTGAATTTAGAAATATAAAAGAAGGGAAACAAAATGGAAATTGCATATATTTTGTCTTATTTCTTTTTGTATTTATTTATATTTACATATTTTATAAAATTGAAAATAAGATGCATGGGTATATGTATTTGTATGGTTTAATTATTTCATTCAAAATAACACTGGAATTATTTATTATATTATTAATCATTTTTAAGGGTTATTATATACCTGCATAGATTTCTTAATGAAAATACTAAATCTTTAATGATCTACCTCATATTGGCAAGACTTATTTCCTCTCTTACCCTACTTAGCCTGTCCATGTGAGAATCTTTGCATACATATCTCTCTATATAATTTTAATATTTCTTTACAATAGATTCCAGTAAATGGAATTATTGTGGTACGAAGTGTTGGGTTGTAAGATCACTGCTTCAGAGTGTCAATGTTTTCTTTTTTAAAAGAAATAGTAATAATATTGCCAACTGCATTGAATAAGAATGTCTTGTTGACTTGCCTTTTAACTATTGTGTTGTCTTTAAAAAACAATACTTTTATGATGAAAACTTCCATCTCATTATTAAAAGTGCATTTCTGACTAGACGTGAGGATAAACATGATTTTTCATTGTTTATCGTTAGCTCTGCATAGAACTTCTGTGACTTTGTTGGTGAGGTTTTTGTATCTTGATTTTAGCTTAATTTTTTCTGTTTCTTATTCAGCCTGCTAGGTGAAGGACATCAACCCTTTATCTTTTTGCAGAGTCAATAAATAGAATTTAGACTACATATTCACTTATTTTAAATTGTCATTGGTTAATTCTAATTTGAATACCCTCCCCCACTTAAAAAGTGTGCTTCCATTAAAATAAAATAGAAGAGCAAGTATTTTCTTATACGTAAAATTTAGTTTTTGTCACATTTTTATGTTGATGACTGTCTCTTTGTTCTTCTACTTTATTGATCATTATACATTTTTAAAGTGCATCTATTTAGAAAAAACTATGTATGTTCTCCACCCGGGAAAAATGAAGTACACAATTTCAGACGACAAGATTAATAACTAATACAATCCTTATTACTGACTTTTTTTTTTGGTTTTGAAGAATTAGAGATTGTAAGTTCATCCTACATGGACAGGCTGCACTTTGACTTATGAAATATAACAATTTATGTTACTTTTCTCCTTTTCAGGTGACGCTATACTCAAAAGAAAATACGTTAGTAAAAAAAACAAAAAAGAGTAACAGAAGACACAGAAACAGAACAAAACCTCCTAGTGGATACGGAACAGAAAGAATTTCAGGATGCAAAGAAACTCCACTCCTCAGTCTACATTGTTTTGATGATTTCTGACAAAGAACGATAATTGTTCCTCTCTAGGGCTTGCTGGAATCCAGACGTTGTTCTAAGCGCATCACGACACAAACTCACAAGCAGACGTTGACGTAGGTACATTTGTATCTGCTTGTTTATATATATGTATATTTGTATTAATACCTAAATATATGCAAAACATGCTGAAACCCCAGCTCAATTGCTGTCAAAATCCTCCACAAGTGATTTAATTAGAAAATGTACAAAAAATCCACGCTTTTAAAACAAATTGCTGCTAAGCAACCACTATCTGTGGGTGGTGTGTCGATAGCAGGGTGTCTGGAGACCACAGGCATCTGGTCCTTATCTTTAGGGGTTTGTACAATCATGCAAGCTTCAAATACCATAAAGCTACACACTTTACTTCATGAAATTGTGGAATAAGGACTACAAGGAATTAAGTAAATGAGCCTTCCCTAGGGGATTCAGGAAACCCTGCACGGGGAAAATAGTGTCTGAGCTGAGATTAAAGGACGGAGAGGAAGGGACAGAGCCACAGCCTGGAAGAGGGTGAGGCAGGGTGGTGTGGGGCACGTGCCACTTCAGAGATGGAGACCCTACATTTTAGGTGGGGCCCTGGGTGTAAAGGATGGCAAGAGAGTAACAGGAGAGGACCAGGCCGTGCACCTGCTGTTCTCTAAGTGGCCGTGACCCTACTGTACGTGGAAAGACTTCATATAGGGAAGACCAGATCATTGGAAGATTTCTGCAAAACCCTGGGAAGCTGACGAAAATGTGTTGCAATTAGAGGGAGAGAAATTAATACAAATAATAGGAGCAAACGTGAACAAGGGCTGAGGAGAGACAAGTATGGAGAGAATTGGGTTGGGGTGGGGGACGCTCAGATTGGGGGATGGATTGAATGTTCCTGCAGGAGGAGAAAGGAATATGAATTTTGGGTTGGCCAACCGCAGGACATTGATGAGTACGGGATGTGAGTGAAACTCAATACAGAAGAGAATGTGAGCTTTAGACATTTCTTGACTGGAAATGTCTATATATTTTCTTAGTTAACAAGTATTTTGAATTAAAAAATTACTTTTCCAAATGACAATGTAGATTTAGAAATCACGCGTTGCCAATTGGCTATGTTTAATACCTTCCAACTAATTTAGTAATACTGTATCTTCTTTTGAATGATTTGTATCATGCAAAGTGCTTCTGGGAGCAAAAGAATATTATTTTAAAAGATTCTTAATAATTGCTTTGCTGCTACTCAGTAGTTTGATCGCCTCATGCTGATTCCATATTTTTAAAACGATAACAGCAAAGGAGTCGAGTGTTTTATAATTGCAGGAAATGACTTACATGCTGGTTTGGCAATGATGGTTCCGTTTATTCTTCCTGATTCTTCTGTAGGTAGAATAATATCATTATTCCCACTTTAGATGCAAAAAGTTAAATAATTCTTTGATTTTAGAAAAGCTTGGGACTTGGCTTTTAATTTCAATATCAAAAAATTTAAAAGCATTGTTATTGAAGATGTATTTGAAACATTCATAAAAATGTAAGTACATATGTATAAAATCAATATTGTGTGCATGCACCTCTGATGGTTTCTTGGTCTTCTTATAAGGACAGCAGCCTTGTTGGGTTAGAGCCCCACCTATGTGATCTCATTTTACCTTAATTACCTCCTTAAAGGACCTATCTCCAAATATAATCACCTTGGGGATTAGGGATGCAACATGTGAATGTGAACATGGCACAATTCAGACCATAATAGATGCATAAAGACATTTAGATTTTTTTAAAAGAAAATTCCTCTGCAGATCACTAGTCATTATAATACATATTATATGTCAAGCAACCAAAATGTCCTATCCAAAAAAAATCATGTAAAATGGGCAGATGATAAGTCCATCCACGTTCCCAGCAACTGATGCTGTGAATGATACACCATCTGCTTGCCTTAATAAACCTATAAGTTATTCTGATGGAATTAAATAAAAAATAATGCTGTTGGATATTTTCTGAAGTATCTAATTTTGTTTCCTCTTCATTTACTGAATAAAAAGTACTTCTGGGCACTTGTTCGATGACAATCAAGCATTATGCAGTGCAGAATCATTCACAATATTTAGAGTTAGACTCTGATTTATCTATCGCCTATCTAGATAAATCTCCCAGCCTCTCTCCTAAACAAGATGACCAGGCCAAAAACATATTATAATGATTAATTCGAATGATCGTGTTTGTTTGTTAGTTTTCTGATCAATGGTCTACTGTCAACTTGATAGGTGTGGACTTGGTGCTAAACTGTTTGCAGATTCTGTCTCTGCATTTCACGGGGCATCTTCACAAACAATGTTGTAGCCTTGAGTATTAGTTTGTAGCTTTCTTGAATTGTCACCCAGTTCTTAAATTGTCACACAGACCCCTGACCTTGGAAACCAACGTGAATTCTGAGTTGGTGGAGGGAACAGTCTTCAAGGCTGAGAAACTTACATTATGTGGTCAGACTTGGCAACTTGAAAAGATGAGTGCCCCTGAGCCTAAGTTGTGGTGTGTCAGCACACACGGAAACACACACAGACTGTACGTCAGAGGAGAAGTCGACCAGAGAACGTGGGGAGAAATTGTTTGCATTGCTTTGATCACTGCCTCAAAAGCATTTGTTCATATTTTTTCTTCATTGTACTTTTGTTCTTTTTCATCTGCATTATGGAAGAATTTCTCAACGTTTTCTCTGCATCTGTCATTAAGCTGTTTGGAAGTGTCAACTGTAATGTTTGCTGCTTCCAGCATGGTCTTTATCGTGCACCAAACTCTCCCTGTGGTATTTCATTTTTGTTTGAAACTCTCTTTTCCTTACTTCTAGTAGGTAACTTGCAGGATGTTTTACCCAATTTCCTTTGGTTTCTGCAATATATCAGTTCTTCTTTCCTGGTGAATCTGTCCAGTAGTGATAGAATCTCCACCTTCACATTACAATTTTCCAGTAGGGTAATCAGAAGGTGAAATAAGTGTACACAGTTTTTTTTTAATTTTATTTCAGAACATTACAGGGGTACAAATGCTTTGTTTACATAAATTGCCTTTGCATCACCTGAATAAGAGCTACAAGCCTGCAGATCCCCCAGAAAGTGCACACCACACCTGTTAGCTGTGAATTCACCCATCCCCTTCTGCCCCCCTCACCTGCCTGACACCCGATGAATTTTACTTCCATATGTGCACATAAGTGTTGACTGATTAGTACCAATTTAATGGTGAGGACACTCAGCCATAAAAAAATGGTGTGCACAGTTTTAGACACCATTAATGGCATAAATCCAATATAACTAAATGAAGCCTGTTCTTTTGGCCATTATGACGTTTTTCACAGCACAAAAATTATTTTTTCTTTCTTAGATATGTCGGTGAAATGCCTCTTCTCTGCTTCTCAATTCTCTTCCAATAGTTTTGGACTTAGGCTGTCAAGCTAATAAGTTTAAGTATGCACCTACGTATATATGTATCTGGCTTTACCTGGCAAATAGGAGGAGACAATACATTATTTTGAGCCGGGTGTTACATGAGCACAAAAATTTCTCCCAAAAAAAGTATTGGGAAATAATTGAGAAAGGAAGAAAAACAAATTCAGAGATACGAGTTTGGGAAAAGTTGTCACAAGTCTTAAAATCACACATTGAAAATTTTCATTTTGAATCAAAATGTGGAAAGACAGGGTAGAGGTGAAGATTACAGGAAAACACAAAAGGCAGAATTCAGGAGCAATAAAACAGAAGAGAGTATTATACGGGGGAAGGTGGAGGCTCCTCTGAATCTCATCCTGTGATCTGAGCATCGCCCCTCCCGCAGGTGTGGACCTCAGGATGTGTTTGCTTGTTGGACACAAGAACATTTTAGCAAACTTGACAAGCTGTGGATTCCAAGTCCCGGTTCTCCTGCTTTTTCCAAGGTGGACCATTTATTACATCGGCCTAGATAGCTGCTATTTTTTAATCTGTAAAAGAAGAAGGGGCGACCAGATCCTTACACTGTCACACCTTGTTCATCTTCATGTGCTTAGCCTTCACTTGCTGTTGCTTTGAGGAACAGCCCTAGATAGTGTATTGTGCCCGTTTACATGCAAGAACTGAGCCAGTCGGCCGTGCACCCTCACGACAGAAAAGGGATAAAGGCTATTTCACAGTTCAGCTTTACCTTCATGACGTCTGGCACGTGGTTTTTAAGTCCCCTGGTGCCAAGTGGTAAAATACTTTGCTTGTCATCCCAGACACAGAGAAGCAAAGACTTATTAGAAGGCCTCAATTTCCCTGGCACGTTGAAGAGACAGCTGTAATTTCCCATGAGGTCTCCCAGGATAACATAGGAGATGCTGTTCTTATTCCACTCTCTCACACTCTTTAATTCGTTAGTTGGACAAACGGTGACAGGTGTAATTTTTAAGCATGTGTCACTTGCTAGAAGGTTAAAATTAGCACTTTGACATAACCCAGAGGACGCAGGTGCATTTGTTTGGAGGCTCAGACAACAGGTCCTGAATACTAGACACAGAAGGCGCATGGGGATGTTTTTCACGGTTCAGGGCAAGATCATTTGATTGACTAAGAGGAAGGACAATTGCAGGGCTCTTTATTGGAAAATTTGGAGAGGCGCCTGCAGGTGAGTATGCTACTGCTGCACTCATGCAACTTGAGAGGGAGGGTATACATAGATACTGCCTAACGCTGGGCCCCAGGATCGGATGGCTTCACGGAGACAATGTGAGTGAGAAGCACTCAGTGTGCAGATGCCCTCAGCCATCCTCCGTCTCAAAGTGCACCTGCTTGTGGGCAGGCAGCTGGGTTTCCGGCACTCCTGAGGCCGTACCAAGACCACATTTACAATAGTAATTGTTCAGAGGATGCTGCTAAGGTTTTCTTCTCCCCCATCCCAAAGATTTTCAATTTAAGGAGGTAGTATTTTTATTGCGTAAATCCAAGAAAAGGCCTGTGAAACTCCTTGCCAAGGGGATATGCATATTTGTGTGTGCATTTCATAACAAAAAAAAATTCAAGCTTTTTGTGTTTGCCTCTGCTGCTGTTCTAAATAGATATGACTTTCTGAAGCAGTGATATGCTCAGTGTGTATTCACTGGGCATAATACAAACTAGTGCACTAAGGAAAAAACAGAGAGAAATAGTTGATGGATAGATAGATAGATTATTGGTAGATATAGATAGATGGGCAGATGGATAGATAGATGATAGATAATTGACAGACATAGATTGATGGATGGATAGATAGTTATATATAGATGATATATAGATGGGATAGAGGGATAGATAATAGATAGATGATAGATAATTGATGAATATGGACTGATGGATGGATGAATAGTTATAGAAAGATGATAGATGGATAGAGAGATAATAGATAGGTGATTGATAAATAGACAATAGATAGATAGGTAGAAAGATAGGTGGATACATAGACAGACAGATATTTGGCTGCATGGGATCTCTATGCAAAAGTAACCACTGCTTTCAAACCCAATTTATTCCCCTACACTAAAGTTAGAAATAAGACTTTTATGCAACAATGACAGACACACCTCAATTGCTCTGTCTGACAAGAGATGATGCTAGTCCTACAGAGTGTTAATGGAAACATCTCAAAGTGTGGGTGTGAGTGGAAGATTATTTAATGCAGCTACCAGGACCCTTTTCTGCCAGTCAGAGCCTGCATTAATTCCCCGGGGACTTGTATCACCTCTCTGATGCTTTTCATGTCATTCTCTGCAAAACGAGGGGCTGGTTCTCAGAGTGTCCTGAACTCTGTTCCTGCATTGAAATATTTGCATGAATGTGCCCATGATGTTTATGTGTGTGCACACCTGTTGGGGAAGTGAGGCAGAGGAAAGCCGTCTTTTGTTCCCATATTTGAGGAAGTTTGCTCAATGCAAACATGCCAGCGATAATCTCCTCACTGTCATCAGGTTGATTTAACTCATTTTTACTCTTACAAAGACAATTCGCTATATGTGGTAACAGTAGACAATGGAAACACATCTTCATGAAGAAAGGTTTGAGTTTTTTTCTTTTTCTTTTTTTTTTTTTGAGATAGAGTGCCGTGGCATCAGCATAGCTCAAAGCAACCTCAAACTTCTGGGCTCAAGTGATCCTCCTTCCTCAGCCTCCCGAGTGGCTGGGACAACAGATGTGCACCACCACACCCGGGCATTTTTTTTCTATTTTTAGTAGAGACGGGATCTTGCTCTTGCTCAGGCTGGTCTCAAACTCCTGACCTCAAGTGATCCTCCTGCCTTGGCCTCCCAGAGTGCTGGGATTACAGGCTTGAGCCACCATGCCTGGCCTAGCTTTGAGTTGCTTACATCTGTGTTTCTTAGAAGGGGATTGTGCAGCCCAAGCAGTCCATGGAGCTGTCCCTAAACATCCTAGAATGTTAAGAGAGCACGATGCAATTTCTTCTATGTTGGTGATATCATTTTTTCTTTGACTGTACACCTATTTGCACTAATAATTGCTATAAAATATTAAATGCAACTTCTATAAATATACATCTAAGGTCACAATGATTCTATGAATCTCTTAGGAGAAAAATTTTAATGCTCATAGCTGTATCAATGAAAAGGAAAACAAATACAAGGTTTACCTCTCACTGGGGTACATCATGCAAGACTTCATAACCATACACCTTAGTCTGTTTGTGCTGCTAAAACAAAATGCCTTAGACTGGCTAATTTATAAACATCAGAGCTATATTATTCACAGTTCAGGAGGCTGAAAGTCCAAGATTAACACACTGACTGCCACACTAGAAAAACATTTTTTTCCTTGGGGCCATGGTGTTTTATTACGAAAATAGAATAAAAACTTTGAAAACAAAATGGCCCTTTCTAATTTAATGAAAACTTTGTTATTTTTTATTGTTTTCTGTGCATGAGTTATATGCAACTTGAAAAATAGTTCATGCAACTCCCAAGGTAGAGACATGTGAGTTACATATGCTTCATGAGGCCCCGGGCTCAAAATTAGCATGAGTTAAATACAGCTCACATGGCAGTTAATGTGTTAAGGAGCCAGCATGTTTGGTGTTTGGTGAGGGCTTTCTTCACAGATGGTGCCTTCTCAGTGTGTCCTCACATGGTGGAAGGGAGCTCTCTGGGGCCTCTTTTATAAAGGCACTAATCCCATCCATAAGGGTGGTTCTCTCATAACTTAATCATTTCCCAAAAGGCCTCACCTGTTAATACCAAAGCATTGGGTGTTATGTTCCAACAAGTGAACTGGGAGTGGACATTCACACCATAGTATTGCATTATATCTGTGATGGCTAATTTTACATGTGTTAACACAGCCAGGCTTTGGTGCCAAGTTGCGTGGTCAAACACTAATCAAGATGCTGCAGTGAAAGTATTTCGTGGATGTGACATACATTTACAGTCAATAAACTTGGGGGATTGCGGAAGATTCTCTGCAATGTGGATAGACCTCATCTAATCAGCTGAAGGCCTGAGAGCAAAGACAGGTTTCCTCAAGAAGAAGAAATTCTGCCTCAAAACTGAGAGGCAGAAACCCTGCCTGAGTTTCCAGCTTGCTGACCTACCCCGAATCCCATAAGCCAATGTCTTAAAATAAATATCTACTTCCTGTTGGTTATATTTCCTGTGGAACCTTGACTAATATATGTATTTTCACCATATTATCTATTCATAAGCAACCATGAGTGATATTTGGTTGAGTTTATAGCAATGGGTCTTGACTAATATGACTCAAGATCTCAGAGGACATGATTTTCTTTATCTGCAAGTTGATTTCATAATGTATTTCCCTTTCCCTGAAACTCAGCAAGGCTGGATTTTATGCTTAGAGTGTGTATATTGAACAGTTTATATCTCTAGAAGAAAGGGCATGTCACAGATGTCCCACCCCACTACAATCTTCAGCTGCAACAAATACAAAGCACAGACTTATTCAGAAAAATGAAAATTTCTACTGGAAAAATGTGGGTCTTGAGGGACCACATCAAAGGCTTGGGGGAACTTCTGTTTTTCAGGGCAGCTTCCTTTGCTGAGTAAAGAAAAGACCACACATATGGAGGAAGTTTGATTTTTGTAGGCATAGTCAGGGTTCTCCAAAGAAACAGAGGCAACATGTCATACGTGTGTGTGTGTATGTGTGTGCAATGAAATTTATATTAAGGAGTAAGCTCATATAATCATAAAAGCTAACATGTCCCCAAATCTACAGTTGGCCAATGGGAGACCCAGGAGAGCTGATGGTGTATGTTCCAGTCTGAGTCTCAAGGCCTGAGACCCAGTTGAATCAATGGTGTAAGTTACAGTCTAATGGCAAGAGAAGACTGATGTTCCAGTGCACACAGTCAGACACGTGCAGTTTTCTCTTACCGAGCCTTTTTCTTCTGTTCAGGTCTTAAAGTGATTGGGTGAGGACCCCCCACATGAAGGGCAATTGCTCTACTCATTATAGGATTCAAATGTTCATCTCATCAATGAACACTCACACAGACATGCCCGGAATGATGTTTAACTAAATATCTGTGTCCTGTGTAACCCAGTCAAGTTGACATGTAAAATGAACCATCAAAATAGGCCTTACAAATATTTGCTGTCATGAGACTCTTCTCCACTAAGAAACAAACAAAAACAAACAAACAACAAAATAAAGTGACATGCCAGACTGTAGATGTCTGTCTCATAAAGGAGTTAACCTCAAAAGGTTTTGGATTATTTCCCCCATACAACAGCTTTGTATCTAACCTAGTCGTTTTATTCTAATATTCTTCATTTCTGATGGAATATATAAAGGCCTGTCAGAACTAGTTTTATGATCATAAATAGTCTTCCATTAATTTTTAAGTTGGATATACTCATTCACGTGTGTTCTTTCTATATTTGCATGAGTCAAGTTTTTAGGTATTTAAAAATATATATTTTTTACCATAGGAAATCCCCCAAAATGAAGAAAAATATCAAAATATCTAAGTCCCCAAGATATAAGTGAAAGGCCACTTAAATGGGCTTGAAATGCAAGTCACCAGATTTGAACTTTAACAAGGGAAGGATGTGGATGCCAGAAAATAATGCTTTAGGAAAATTAGCTGTGATACAGGCACGGGCTGTGTTCAATAGTGGAAAGATGATAGCTCAGCAAAGGAGTGAGGTTTGCAACATGATGTTATGGGATACATATAGATAATAAAGTGGATACTATGGTGATACAGATTAGCAACCTATTGTCTCACATAGTTACTGTTTTGTGACAAGAGCAGCTAAACTCTACTTAGGTAACAAAAAAATCCCTAATATGATGCAATGTTATTAACTTGAGTTCTCATGTTGGACATTAGACTTCTAAACTGTTTCATCGTACATATCTGCTTGTATCTTTTGACTTACATCTCTGTATTTTTTCTCCCTTCTATTACTATATTTATTCCATAGCATCATGATGTAAAACTCAAATATATACAATAAAATTCATATACATATATATATATAAATACACATATATGAAATTAGGCTGATGAATATATATACAACATATTTATATATAAAAATAGGGTGAAGATTTGGATGGAATTATGATCATAATGCAACAAAGAACTATGAGAAAAGACTCAATCCAAGTTGAAGATTTTGTAGATATTCTCGGTGGATAAAGCTGTTAGGGCTTCCATAATGCAATATCACAAACTGAGTGGCTTAAAACAGTAGAAACGGATTCTCTCATGGTTCTGGAGGTCAGAAGTTGGAAATCAAGGTGCTGGCAGGTTGGTTCCTTCCGAGGGCTCAGGGAGGGACTCTGCCCCCCCCCTGTTTCCCAGATTCTGGTAGCTTCTGACAATTCTTGGCATTCTTTGGCTTAATCTTCCCAATCTCTGCCTCTGATGCACAGACCTTCCTCCTCTGTGTGAATCTCTGTGTCTTCCCGTGAACTGCTTGTAAGGATACCGTTCATTGGATTAGGACCCAACCTAATCCAAGAGGACCTCGTTTTAAGGTGTTCATATCTACAAAGACCCTATTTCCAAATGAGGCTATGTTCATAGGTTCTGTGTGGACATGAGTTCTCTGGGACATTATTCAACTCAGTAGAGTTGGAAAGTTGTTATTAAACGAGAAGTGCTAAAGAGTTTGATACCAAAGACCTCTGTAAACCGCTACTTCTATATATTTGTCTGTATCCTGGTACTTCCCTAAAGCTATTTCCTCTCATACCGTCCTATAATAGAGTTCATCAGAGGAATAATTTATGGGATGCAGGCTCCTAACGGTGTTTAGTGCTCATGGCTATGTCTTGGCATTCCCATCATCATGTATATAGCTATAAGTATAGCTATGTATATAGTATTTTGTAATTGTACATACTTTACGTTTTGTTTTGTTTATTTAATGACCAAAATGCATCTGTCTTCCTTAATCTTACACTTTCTTATATGCATTATTTGATACATTTTTTTTTAATTTTAAGAGAATCAAAATGTTGGAAAAAGAAAAGACTCAACTCTTGTTTAACAAAAGTATTGCAATTAATCTAATTAATTTTTAAATGTTAGAATATAAAGTCATTAACTCATAAGCTACAAGTTGCTCATGAGCACTCAATGAATTGTTCTTGATGGACAGATCTCAAAAAACAAAAATCTGAGTTTCACATTTTCCAAGAATGAATGACCTAACCATGGAAAACAAATAGATGATTCTTATAGTTTTAGTAGGTCTAATAAGTCTAATAAGTTTAATAACAACTTTCCAACTCTACTGAGTTGAATACTTTGTTGAATACTTTGTTTCCTTGCCAGCTCATCTGGGGTGGGGTTATTAACTTACAGTAAAATATTGTGCATAGAGCAGTTCACTTCTGTTTCAGTGTGAGGTTTTCAACATTCTAGGAAAACATCAGCTATATTCAGTTGGGACCCTAAGTTACGAGATGTCCCTGCTCAGCAAGGTAGACTTTTAAAATGAAATACCTCTACAAATTCTTAAATTCCAGAAATTTGGAGCAGCTGGGAGTCCCCACTCTGGCTTGTCTAATTAGCAAAAGTTGATCTTTGCAACTTCTAGTTAATGTGGGGAAATCACCTGCTATTTAAAACTGCAAAAGCTGTAGCTCTGTCATACAAAACATCCACTGTTAAGAGCAGAGAATGCTTTAGTATATGAACCTTCCACTTAGTTATAATTATCACAATTCACAGTATGGAAACAAAATAGATCTGAATATTTGAAGTTAAATAGGTAACATTTTCCTTAATTATGACATTGAAGGATAAGGCATGTTATAGTATGTAGAGTGTTATTTGTGTCTTGGATTTATCAGTGTACTTATTCTTTACAGTCATTAATAAATAAAATTAATTCTTAAAAATGTTAGAATATAAAGCAGTATTACTTGTCAATTATTTTACTTTCTATAATGTTTAGTTGTTTAACATACACCAATAGTGAAGGCAACAGTAAAAAAGAAAAATTTATATTTCAAAGGAATAATCTTAAGTAACTAAGTAATGTATATTTTAAATATATATCTTATTTATACATTTACTTAAATGATTAGACATATTCTCAGTAACTTGAAACAATTTTTGTTAAACAAGAGTTGAGTCTTTTCTTTTTCCTACTTTTTGATTCTCTTGAAATTAAAAAAAAATCTCAAATAATGTGTATAAGAAAGTGGAAGATTAAGGAAGACTAATGCATTTTGGTCATTAAATAAACAAGACAAAATGTAAAGTATTGCAATGATGTATTCAAAACAAAAACTGTTTAACTACAATTACAGTCTATGAAGAGAATAATTGGTGACTTACTAAAACTGCAAGAATCACCCATTTTTTAGGTTATTTGCATGGTTAGGTCATTCTTGAAAAATGTGAATCTCAGATTTTTTTTTTTTTGAGATCTGTCCATCAAGAACAATTCATTGAGTGACCATGAGCAACTTGTAGCTTGTGAGTTAATGACTTTATATTCTAACATTTAAAAATTAATTTAATTAATTAATTAATTAATTAGGGAGATTCTCAGGTCCTAGTGGACTGGACTCTGGTGTAGGTTTAGACAGGAAGTGTTGTAGGTGTGAACAATTGTTCTACCTGAAAGACAAGTTAGGAATGGCTCACCTGGTCAATCGATGACAGCAGATGTCTACTGCAACCAGTTGGAGGAAATGATGAGGATGTTTGTGATTAAGCAGCCGAGATTGGTCAATAGAGACAGGCCCATCCTCTTGCAAGACAACGCTCAACCAAACAGTGCTGCCCAAACTACAGGGGCTGGGCTCGGAAACTCAGTCATCCACCGTATTCACCAGACCTCGCACCAACTGACCACCACTTCTTCCAGGCTTTGGGCCATTTCTTGCAAGGAAAAATATTCAATTCTCAACAAGCTTGGAAAACGCCTTTCAGGATTTCATGGCCACTCACTCTCCAGGCTTCTTTGCTGCTGGCATAAACCAGCTACCGTTAGAGGCAAAACCGTGTCAATAGTCTAGCGGATACGTTGATTAATTGTATTGCTTCTTGTTTGAGACATAATAAACTGCATTTTTTATTTGAAATAGAACATTCATATTTAATGAATAACACTAAATAATCTTCCTGTGTGGAGGAAAGTGTTTTGTTTCAAATTCATACATGTGAATTACTTCTTTGAAATCATATACATATATATATATATATATGATCTTATAAATACCTATATATAGATATAACATCTTTCTAGAGATAGATAACTTTTTGTTTAAAATAATCCAAAGAAAGATTTATGTAACGAATTTTTATATACCATTCACCCAGCTTTAATAATTATCAACTCATAGCTAGACTTGATTATCTATTCCTCACATTTTTCCCCATCTTCCTTCAGATTATTTTAAAGCAAATACCAGATGTGATAAAAATATATTCATGACTCATATGGCAACATTTCAGAATTCTCTCTGAAATGTAGGATCCATTTAGAAACTAAATTCACAATTTCTTTAGCACACGTAAAATATTACCCATAATACTTAGAAGCACAAAAATCTAATCAGTGTTTAATTTCCTAAATTGTCCCATAAATTATTATTGTTGCTAGTATTAATAATTTTTTTAGTTTGAAATGGGATCCCAATATATTCTATGCATTGCAATTGGTTGGTGTCTCTCTTAATTCTCTTATAATTATAGATTTCCGTTCCATCTCTTTCTTTCTCTCTTGTAATTTATTTGTAGAAAAAGCAGGGTCCTTTCTGCCATATGGTTCCCCACACAGAATATACAGCCTGAATGTGTATTCAGGATATCCTTATAATATTCAGTGACATTTTTGTGTCTTGTGAATTAATTGTCAGATCCAGTGTCCTGATCAGATTGGAGTTTGATTGTTTTAGAAAGAATATTTCCATCAGGAGGTACAAATTGTGTGTGCTTCTTTCTTTCTTGACATTAGAAGTCACTGGTAGTTAATAACTAGAGGTTACAAAATAGTGATTTTCTATTTGTGTCAATCTCTTGCTTTGATGAGCTGGACTATTTTTGTAAAGATAAAATTGCTTTCCTGAACTATTTGATTAAACTGAGGTACATTTTATTTAAGAAAGTAAGAGATAATGGTTGATTATTTCACATTATCAGGTTTTGAATCACTTTTTTTGGTTTGTTTAAATAAAATACCTCTGGGTCCATACACATAAAAAAACCCTCTTTTGAATATCCTTGTCATATCTATCTCCTGCTGTTTAATTTATGAATATATTAAGCTCATATTTTTCAATGCTCTGTATCTAGAAATATGTATTACTGTAATCTGGGCAGCGTACTTTTTACGTGCCTTAAAAGCTCCCTTGATGGTGGAGTGTAATCAATTGAAAAATTATGTATAACTGCATCGAGTCCAGCGTTGACGAGTGAAGCTGACAGCCTCTCTCCCTAGTTTTCTGTTCCACATCATTTGAGTATTTTTCACCTCGCTCAGGATTGCTATAGATGGATTGGGTGATGGCCCAGCCCCTCTTTGTTTCATTTAAATAGTTTATTTCTGTAGAACATCTGTAGCGGTTCTTAACTTCTTGGTGTTTCAGTTGTGTCTGGAAAATGCTTAGCTGTTCACGGGTTTGTCTTAATCCATTCACATATCGAGGTCAACACCCAAACTGCAATAGCCTTTCTGTGACAATAGTAAAAAAACAAAAAACAAACAAACAAAAAACCCACAAAATCCCAACTATTGTCATACCAGCTTTTCTATTTTCATTGCACTGCCTTGGCCCCAGTCTTTTGCCCCAGAAGCCTCTTCGTACCCTGGACATTCTGTCTATTTCTACTTAATCCTCGTCAGCCTCAGAGATGTTGGATAAACCCTTAGCTGTCTGTGTCTGGGACATTGAGCCTAAGACATGCAGATTTTATCCCAAGGATTTGGGGGATAACATGGGAGCATCTCAATCAGGGAAGGATATGGACGTGTTTTGGCCTTAGAAAGTTCATTCTGGCTTCAGGGTATCAGGTAATTTGAAAATATGCAATGACACAAAGGGACCAGTGAGAAGGATATTTAACATACCCATCATCCCACGTAGCTACTGCTGTGCGTGTGCATGTGCTTGTGTGTGTGTGTGTGGTAAGAACATAGAAGACCTACTCTACTACCTGATCCAGCAATCTTACTCCTGGGCATTTATCCAGAGGGTAGGAAATTGGTGTGCCAAAGAGACATCTGCATTCCCTTATTCGATGTAGCGTTATTCATAATAGCTAAGATATGGAAGCAGCCTGACTGTCTCTGAACGGATGAATGGATAGGAAAGATGTGGTATATAAATACACAGTCAGACTCTCTTGTCCTCGGGCTTTGCATCCGTGGATTCAAACAACTGCAAATTGAAAATATTTGGAAGAAAATGCCCAATAAAACATAAAAATACTACAATAAAATAATACAAATAAAAAGACAATACAACTATTTACCTATTATTTCCATTGTATCAGACATTACAAGTAATCGAGAGATGACTTAAAGTATAAGGAAAGATGTGCATAGGTTATATGAAAATACTACGCCATTTTATAAAAGGGACAGGAGCTTCTATGGATTTGGGGGGAGCAGGGAAACCAATCCGTGGGAACCAACCTCCTGTGGATACTGAAGGAAAAATGTATATGTGTGTATGTGCGTGCATGTGTGTGTGTGTGAGAATGATGGAATATTATTCAGTTTTTAAAACAGAAGGAGATCCTGGCATTTGTGGCTACATGAGTAGAACTGGAGGACACTATGCTGAGCAAAATAAGCAAGACACAGAAAGAGAAATACCACATGATCTCATTTGTGTGTGGAATCTAAAAAAGTTAAACTAATAGAAACAGAGAGTAGAACAGTTGTCACCAGGAGCTGAGGGTAGGGGTGATTGGGTGATGTTTGTCAAGGGCTACAAACTTTCAGTTATGCAAGATGAGTAAGTCCAGATCTGATGGACAGATGACTATACATGCGTGGTGCATGGCAACTACAGCTAATAACACTATATTGTACACTTGAATTTTCTAAGATACTAGATCTGAAGTGGTGAGCGTATTATTTAATTAAAATGGGAAATGGCTGGATGTAGAAGGGCTTGTGGACCATGTCGTGGACCAGGGAGTTGTGAATTTTTATCCCAGCCATGCAATTGTTTGGGTGATCTTGGGCAAGTCTATTCTATTGTTTAACAGATTCTCCTTCCCCATCTGTAAAATGAGAATAAGTTTTCTAAACTAGGGTTTATGAGGGATAAATGAGACAACTAGTATGAGCAGAAAGGAGAAGACAAATACTGTCTAGTATGTCAACTGACCTTAAAACAGCTACTTCTCAAGGAGAGGAAAGCTGCTTCCAAGGAAGAGGACAATTCCTTGTCGGTGTTGTTTGGTGTCACCGTGCACTTGGTCTCTAGTGCAACAGAAAGGGGAGTCGGCTAAAGTGCAGGATACAACTTTCCACTCATGGATGTCAAAGAGTCAATGTTAATACCCTGTTGTGTGGACATGTTACATAAAGCCACGCCCTTTCCGACATCCTGGCATCCACCAAGTGGCCTTGGGTCAGCCGTATTTATGGCAAGGAAAGACACATGAGTTGTTGAAAAAAACAATTTGCCCAAGTGAGAAGATGGCAAGATCAAGAACAGAAACTAAGAATTAGGTACTATTAATAAATGAAGTAGGAAAATAAGTAGAAAACAAACAAACAAACAAAAGAAATATATGTTCCCTTTTTCAGAGAAAATCTCTGAGACATTGTAAGGAATACTAAGTATTTGAGACAAATTTAGTCAGTGTAATTTTAAGTCTCAAGGGCAAATGGCAGTCCAGGTTGGATAAGGTGGGAGCTCTCTAGCAATTTGCAGATCAAAGATGGATCTGCCATATTATAGATCCTCAATAAATAACATTACTTCTGTTATAATAGTAGTAAAACTAGTCATTGACATTATCATAAACACTATTTTTAATAATTATAGAGATACATCATTCACATGCAATCTGTAAAGAAGAAACTCTTTAGCTTTTGCAGATTTGCTCTCCCACTTAGCATTTTTCTGTTGAATTACCTAGTTCTGACTTTCCCAGCATTTTCAGAAGAGTTACCAGCTGATATCCTCTTATAAGTAGGACACCTGCACATGTGCTCAATTACCTCTGGCTTAAAAAAAAATCTCAATTAGAAACATATGTTAATGCATAACATAATTGGCACCATCTGAGCACTTTTTAAGCATCCTTCTTTTACCTTTTTTAGTGTTGATGTCTTCTGTTACTTAACCATTTCATATGAGATGCTAGTTCTGTTGTTTTTCCATACAGAATTCAGCATTGTGATGGTTAATTTTATGTATGAACTTGACTGGGCCATGAGATGCCCAGATAGCTGGTTAAATATTATTTCTGAGTGTATCTCTGAGGGTGTTTTTAGAACAGATTAACATTTGAATGGGTGACTCAGTAAACTACATGGATGTGGGCGTGCCCCATCCAATCCCTTGGATAGAACAAAAAGGTGTAGGAAGGTTGGATTAACTCTGCCTGACTCTTGGAGTTGGGACATCCATCTTCTCTTGCCTTCCACGCTCTTGGTTCTTAGATCTTCAGACCAGACTCAGACTGGAATCTCCACCATCAGTTCTCCGGCTCTTAGGTCTTTGAACAACACCTCTTGCTTTCCTGGGTCTGCAGTTGCAGTTGGCAGATTGAGGGACTTCTAGCTTCCATAATCACATGAGCCAATTTCTTATAATAAATATCATTATAGACAGATAGGTAGATAGAAATAGAAATATATCTCCTTTATTTCTATCTATATGTACAGCTATATACCTACATCTTTTTTTACTTTCAAAATATTAAGGGGGTACAAATGTTTTCGGTTACATGGGTCACTTTTGGAATGCTTGAGTTCCAGCTGTAGGTGTGCCCATGATACAGAGAGTGTTCATTGTACCTATGAGGTACGTTTTTCTCTCCCCTCCTCCCCCTTCCCCCTGCTTGATTTCCACTGAATTTTACTTCCCTCTGTGTGCGTGTGAGCTCATCAGTTAGTCCCAATTCAATAGTGAGTACCTGTGGTATTTGTTTTTCCATTCTTGAGATAATTCCCTTAGGAGAATGGTCTCCAGTTCCATCCAGATTGTTGTAAAAGGTATTAATTCATCTTTTTTTGTTGTTTTGTTTTTGGCTGAGCAGTACTCCATGGTATACCCATACCACATTTTATTAATCCGCTCATGAACTGATGGGCACTTAGGTTGATTCCACATCTTTGCAATTGTGTGTTGTGCTACAATAAACAATCACGTGTAGGTGTCTTTTTGATGAAAAGTCTTCTTTTCCTTTGCGTAGATACCCAACAGTGGGATTGCTGGATCAAGTGGTAGGTCTAACTTTCAGTTCTTTGAGGAATCTCCATACCGTTTTCCATAAGGGTTGTACTTATTTGCAGTCTCACCAATGGTGAATAAACATTCCTTTCTCTCTGCATCCACGCCAGCATCTATTGTCTTCAGACTTTTTAATAAAACCCATTCTAACTGGGGGTAAGGTGGTATCTCATTGTGATTTTAATTTGCATTTCCCTGATGATTAGTGACATTGAGCATTTTTTCATGTGTCTTTTGCCCACTTTTTAACAGGGTTATTTGTTTTTTTCTTGCTTATTTGTTGAGTTCTTTCTAAATTCTGGACATTAGCCCATTATTGGATATATAGCTTGAGAACATTATCTCCCATTCTGTAGGTGGTCTATTTGCTCTGTTGATTGTTTCCTCAGCTGTACAGAAGCTTTTCAGTTTAATCAAATCGCATTTATTAATTTTTGTTGTTGCCATAATTGCTACTGGGGTCTTATTCATAAAATTCTTTGCCAAGGCCAATATCTGTAAGAGTTTTTCGTATATTTTCCACTAGAATTCTCATGGTTTTATGCCTTAGACTTAAGTCTTTTGTAGACAGATAGACAGATAGATAGATATAGAAACATATCTCCTTTGTTTCTGTCTATATGTACAGCTATATACCTATATCTTATTGGTTGTCTTTCTCTGGAGAACCCTAATACGGTAATTTCTTCTGCAACATTTGAGGAGTTACTTAATGTCTTAAAGCATTATCTTTCTCATATGTAGAAGGAAAGTAATAACTTTTGCCAATGCCACGGAGTCACTGTTAAACATCAAAGTGGTAACATATGCAAAGTACTATATTTCTACAGGAGATTGGAGGTTCAGGGTAATATTTGTCTTACAGAGGGAAAGATGTCATAGAACCTTAGAGGTATATTTTAATTAGAGTAAGTGTGATTTAAAACACCACACATTCCATCTTTTCCCACCTGCCCCAACTGGAAGTGATTAAGTGGAAAATGGGTGAATACTCTTTGCTGATTCAGTAGGTAGAGGAGGAAGTTGGCTTTTTGACAACTTTGTCATATAGTATTATTAAGAAGAAAGGAGGGATCTAAAATATTGGCACATTTGAAGCTCCTCCCCCAAAAGCCCCAGCCCAGACTAATTAACTCAGAATATCCTAGGGTGGACCTGAGGTGTCAATAATTTTTAAAATCCTCTTAAGGGATTTTCATGAGCAGACATGGTTGAGATTCACTAATTACAGGTTTGGATAAACGAAAATTAAAACCAAACTTGACTCCGAAGTTCTCTGACATTAATCTGATATATAGAAAAAAATTTGAATCTTTATTATGTACGTACAGGTCAAATTCTCTGACTCAGATCAAACACTAAAAAGGATGATGAAGAAAACAGGAAAATATATGGTCAACATTAGAAGATAAAATTTACTCATCAGAGGCAGTTTGCTGTTGTAAATTCTCAAACTTTAGAATTATTGAACTGTCAAGGGACACAGGAGGAAAGAAATACAACATATGTTCAGCCCTAGAAAGGAAAAATTGGTGACATTTTCCAGGTTTAGGCCATTAAAATAATTTTTGTGAGAGAAGGCTTCTGTAGTAGAGTCCAGATGGCACAGTGGTTGGCGGAGTTATTAATGTGGCAGGAGATATTTTTTCTAATGTCATTACATTCCACAGAGTTGTCAATGTTTATTATGGGGAAAAAGTATCCTGAGGTTTCTTTAACACTATTAATGATTAAGGTTTCAGGAGCCATAATTAAATTATAAAATAAACCTTATGGTTAACCTAAAGAAACAAAAGATTTAAGGAAAAAATATCAGCTAGACATAATTTAAGACGACAAAGTGAATTTCCATATAATATTTAGGGCATGTCAAACGTGCATGTCAAAATCAGATTTCCATTAAATTAGCAGGTATCGAGTGCATGCTGTTGGTGAAAAACTTCACAAATGTTATATCACTTAAAATCGATCAAAGCCTGGT
Source organism: Daubentonia madagascariensis (assembly GCA_023783475.1). Classification (NCBI taxonomy): domain Eukaryota; kingdom Metazoa; phylum Chordata; class Mammalia; order Primates; family Daubentoniidae; genus Daubentonia; species Daubentonia madagascariensis. Next base: position 2,000,028 of record JAKFHU010001178.1, on the reverse strand, counting down.
GAAATCACTTTTAGTATTTTGATTTCACAAGGAAAACTGAGAATGAAATAAAGTAATTTTTTGCTCAAGGTTATAATGCTAGTCACATCCAACAGGAGTACATATGTTTAGGAGGACAGCTATTTGAAGGAGATTTTCTTCCTCAGTCATAGGAAATAAGTCCTTTCATTTAATCCAGGTGTCCCTCTTGGGCTTACCATTTTTCTCCCAAATTTCAGAACTGGAAAGTAGTAAATGATTCAACAAATTGGTGTTCTACATGGAATTAATGGGAACATATAGGCTAGCTGATCAATAGTGTGTATTCCTTTCTTATTCCTGGACATCTCCGGCTAAAGGGTTTAACAACCTATACATGGAATAGAACCTCGTGTGTTTATTCGTGTGAGTCCTGTTTTCTTTCCAAAAATATTGAATGGGATGGGCTTCTATAACAACTCAAGCATTATCACATAATAGAATGTTGTTGAGACACAAGCGGATTTTGTCATTGTTCTGAACACGATAAACAAATGTACTATGCATGACATAACAAGTAGAAAGAGAACTTTCCTGGAAGTAGGACGATCTGGGAGCCACTTTTTTTTTTTTAATTTCAATTTCCATTTCCATTTGGTTTTATTTGATTAAGAGGAAACCTCAAGAGCTATCACTTTCTGCATCTTTAATTCAGAAATTAGTCCAGAAGAATAATGAACAAAGTGGATCCAGAACTGGTAAGTCTTGGATTTAAATTTCATCTCCACTGTCCAGGGACCAAAAAGAAAAATGATCATGATACAAGTATGTATACATCATTTACAGAATAAAAATTAGGGCAATAAGTTCTGCTTTAGATGTCATTTTAGGGTTTATATAGCAGGATAATGTAAAACATTTACTTTATGCACAACAGATATGAAAAATGTGTTGACTTTCCTATCTAACTCCCCTCCCCCATTTTGAAATTTAATAACAGCTACAATTAGCCAAATAAAATGACTCTAGGTGAAAACTGCAAAAAAAATTCTAGAATAATGTTTTATTAAGATTGTAACGCATGAATAGTCAACAATTTTTTTTATTATCTTTAATCTTAATGAACTTATTTCTTACTTGTCCTGCATGCAAGTTTTGAAAAGCTCACCAACTGTTAAGGAGCTGTAAAGTCCATGCATTTATAAACTAGACCAATTCAAATGTTGCAGAAATAGGTTGCTTTATGAAACTTAAGTTTTCACTTAAGAAAAGAGAACACAGCTATGCAAAAAGATTTATGGAAGCCTAGGAATTACTCACCAAGGAGGCATCTGTTACTCATGCAAAGATAAATATTTGGGTTGGATAATGGATAGAGTCCAGCTGGATTTCTGAGGACTTCCTTCTCTCCCACTGTCTGACCCGATTGCAGTGGTTCCTGCAGCACTTGAACTGCTGCTGGTCTGTCTACTGACCAAATTGAAAGATATGTGAAGTATTAAGAAACCAGGAGCTGCTCAACCTCTGGCATCATTTCAGAGTCCCAGGACCACAAAAGGCTTTGGATAAGACCGACGCAGTTTGATGTTGACTTCTGTCACTGTTTCTTAATTACCACTCAACACCCAAGTCAGGATAGAGGGATGCTGGAAGGGTAGATAATGTCCTTGGCCAATATCTCCTAAGAGAACTGATGAAGTATTTACAGCACTTACCTTAGAGGGATAATTTGGCAATGCCAAGTCCAGCACAGGTTTGTACAGGAAACACTGAAATTACTAATAGGCTCTTGAATATTAACAACCCCTGAAAACAACTCCAGGTAGGAGAAGAGAGAACCACTTCCAAGACCTATTTTCCACTTCAGCAGAGGCCTGGTTAGCAAAAGGGAATTTTGGGTTTACAACAAAAGACATCTTATTAAATTACATGAGGGCGAGTCTGTTGTGGTCTGCAGGTGTTTGCCTGGCAGGGCTTCTAATCCCTACTGTAGCTGCAAATGTTGTTACGAAAAGTCAGCCAACATTTTAGGACAAGTGGCACAGATGTCTCCCCTCCTGAAGGTCCTGGAGGGCTTGTCAGTCATACTCCCCTGTCTTTTTCATAATACCTATAAAGAAATCTTCCAGTGTTGTTTTTTGTGGTTGTTGTTGGAGATCAGTGGCATGCGTGAAAAGAAAAAGGGGCAGATTAAGATGTTTAAATATAAATGCATATGAGATATGCTTAAAGGCAGGCTTCTGATATGTTCCCTCTTTGGTTCTCATTTTCAAGGTGGTGGTGTGAGTAAAGGAAGCTCCTGACTTCACTTGATTAAAACAATCAGCACTGACTCATGCAGAGCGTCCTCACCCGCACCATTTGAGGCTGACCCGCTATTAGGCTGGGATCCCCGACTCCTCTACAAATCTGATGATCAAACCCAGTCATCCTTCCTGCTGCCAAAGCAGGGCTGCATTTAATCCATATTCATTTCCAGAGTTCCTCATTCTTATTTATGTATATGAAAAGGCAAGAGGTACCTCTGAACAAAGTATGAATAATGTAATCCTTATCATTTAGTTCTTGATATTTCATTTTAGACTTAATAGCCTCTGAAGCTCAAAATGGAGATTTGAAAACAAAAAAACAAAAAACAAAAAACCAAAAAAAACAAGAGTCCGAGAAAGAGATTTCTTTTCTGACCTTAAAAAAATGAGAAATAAAAATGGCCTTTGGCTGTGGCAGGAGATTGTTTATTCATGAGTGACGATTTTACACCCAGACTTAAATGCTGAACAAGACAAAGATGAGATGACTTTGATCTTGCTTTGGAGAATTTACATTTGCAGTTCAGCTGTGGGTCACTGTGGGTTCAGAGGGCATCCTCAAAATTAAATTCCAGGTTAACCCAAAGGCTCCAACCCATTTTCAATTTCAAGAGATAAATATTTGATGGATAAATCCCTTCAAAGCCCTTTGAGACAGGAAAAAGTGGATGCAGAATGGAGTAAATTGGCAAGGCGGGGCTAGGTAGGATGGAGTGAGCACATTCCGCTGTAACTCTGCCTGTGAATACAACTCAAAACTTGCACAGAATATATAAAGCAACCACATGAGGATTTCAAGAAGTAAAAATGAAACAGGCCAACTAGATAGGAAAATCAGAACGCCAAGAATGGCCAGATCAGTGGACTCCCAATTTCTTCCCCCTCTTGCATTTGCTGAGTCAGGCATGTGACAAAATTGACCCATAAAAGTTTGTCCCTCTGTTGGGTCACAGTAAGAGAAAGGCAGTACCCTGCAGGACATAGCTTGTTCATCTCTCCTGGCCTCCTTCCAACAAGCCACAGTAGCAAAGCTGTGGCAGAAACAATGGGACACTGTAGCAGGTGCACCCCACATCTGTTTCCCTTGCCGAGCCATCTAAGAAAGACCAAGTCATGGAAAGTGTGCAGCACCATGGGGGAGCTAAAAGACTGGCTTTCCAACCAGAGCACCAGGAAATGTCAAACTCCTTGGAGATTAAAATTGTGAGCAAAATCAAGAAGAGAGAAAAACACAATCCTTTAAAACTGTGCAGGATGCCCTGGGCTGCCCCAAAGCTCTGCCTATGTGGACCTGATTTAAATCAGTACAGCAAAGGCTATGATGATTCCAGTAGCTATAGGCTGCCACCCAGGAACTGGAGGGGCCCACAGAAGGTACACATGTGGAACAGACAAAAAGGGCACAGCAAAGACTTTGAAAACTAAACTTAAATTGGAAACATAGCCTGGGTTTTAATGGCAGGTTAGGAACTGTGGTCTGAAATTCACCATGTTAAGTACCTGCTAAAACTAAAAACAAACAAACCAACAAACAGAAACCCCAAAAAACAATTCCAGAAGATTTTAACAAAACCCATTGTTTTAGAGTATAATATTCAAAATGTCCAGGGTTCAATCCAAAATTACTTGACATGCAAATATCAGAATAACCTCAACAACTCTCCAGAGAGAAGACAACTAACACGTGCCAACTCCAGGATGACCCATAAGTTGAGGTTACCATGTAAATACTTTAAAACAACTGGTGTTACGCTATTCCGTGAAATAAAGGTACCTATTCTGGAATTAAAAGGAAAGGCAGAAGTTCTGACTAAGAAATGGAAGCAACAAAACAGAACCAAAAAGAAATTTCAGAATTAAACAATAGAATAAGGGAAATAAAACAAAAATCACTAGAATGTCTCAATGATAGCACAGAGGTGAGAGCAGAAAGGGACAGCGTAGCTGCAGATCAATCAATAGAAATTAGCCAATATGAACAACAGAAAGAAAAGAAAATTGACAGCAAAAATTGAATGCGTGGGACAGTGTCAATTGGGTTAATATTCTTACCCTTGGAGTTCCAGGAGAGGAGACAGAGACTGCTGTGGGAAAATTTGAAATAAATAAATTAATTAATGAATTACATAAATAAATAACAGCTGTAAATTCCCAAATTTAGTGAAATAAAAAAATGCAGATCTAAAAAGTCAGTAAACCCTGACTAAACTCTTACAAAATCAACACTACATGCATCTTACTCACACTGCTGAAGGGCAAAGAAAAAATCTTGAAAGCAGCCAGAGAAAAACAATATATTGCATTCAGTGACCAAAGATTTGAATGATGGCAGAGTTTTCATCAAAATTCACAAAAACCAGAAAGCAGAGGAAGAACTTCTTCAAAGTTCTGAAGGAAAGGAAACATCAAATCAGAGACTCCCCATCTAGCAAAAAATGCCCTGCAGGAACAAAGAAAAATAAAGACATTTCAGCTGAAGAAACACTAAGATAAATAGCCACCGGTATACCTACTTTTAAAAAAAAAAGTACTAAAGAAAATTCTTCAAAGGGAGGAGGTATAATAACAGAAGAAAATTAGGAATGTCAAGAATGAAGGAAGAAAAACAGAAATAGTAAATTTCTGGGTTAATGTAATAGGCCACTGTCCCCTGCTTAAGTTCCTTCCAGTAAATAAGACCACTGAAGGTAAAAATAATATTGTCCAAATATATTTTTAATCTAAGCAGATGCAAAACAAGCAACAGCTACAGCATAAAGGGGAGAGGGTTTAAAGACATGGTTTTAATACGACTACATTTTAAATAAAGTGCAAAGAATTAACTCTAAGTAGATTGTGAACATTTGGAGAGGAAGAGAAATATCTGAAGCAACAACAGAAGAAATTATACAAAGCGATATAGTCAAAAACCTATATATAAATTAAGATGGAATGGCAAAACATTTCAACAATCCAAAAGAAAAAAGAACAGGAAAAGAGTGAAACAAAAAACAGAGGAGACAAAGTAAAAGGTAAGAGTAAAACAATAGAACTAAATCTAAACACATTGATAATTACATTAAATGTAAATGGTCAAAACTCACCAGTTAAAGTTATTAGATACAACATATTAGATAAAAACAAAATCAGAAGTTTAAATTATATGCTGCCAAGGGTGTGGGGAACATGTGGCCTTCTGATTTCAACATGGTTCTTTTTTAAGCACCAAAGGAGGCAAGAAAAGCTTCATCTTTCTCTGCTCCATCCCTTTCAAAAAAAGAATTTGTTCTTTAAAATTTGGATTCAGTCAAAAGGCTGCACTCAAGGATCCAGGAGGCCACATGTGACCCCAAGGCTGCAGGTTCATTCGGTCTGCAAATATTTCTTCCAGGTAAATATATGGTTTCTGCTAGACTTTTGTAATGGAAAAAGAAATCACGGATTCTTAATGCTAATTTCAAATAGACTTTCTAAGTTTTGTGATGCATAGATGCAAAACACTAGAAAATTTCTATCTAAAATTCCTTTATTACAGACTAGCAGAGTTTCCCTAGGTCATTAATCTCTTAATAAATATGTGACTGCAAATTAATAAAGATTATTATTCTACAAGCCTTCTCAAATTTTCCCACCCATCTTTAAGAGTCAGTGGAAGCAAGGGATCACTGTTCTTTACAAGCAAATTCTCAAGAATGGCCAGACCACGTCTGTAATGTCTGAAAAGTTTAACGAGAATGTGAGAATCAATGTTCTCAAGGGACAGTTAATAAGAAATTTTCATGTCTGTATGGAAATGACATAAGTTTCAGTACCTGAGCATTTTACTAAATGTACTTAACGTACAGTGAGCTAAATGTATTCAGGAAAAAAGAAGTTTCTTTTTTTCTAATATTGCATTTTATTAAAAGTGCTATTTGTATTCAGGAAAAAAGAAGTTTCTTTTATTCTAATATTGCATTTTATTAAAAGTGCTATTTTTCCCTGAATTTTAGTAAAAACATTTGCTTGATGAAATTCTAATGAAGCAGATCATATCAGTGTTTTTCACGCACTGAATTAGAAAAATAAGAGTCCATTCCTCCATTTTCTTTGTCTTATTTTCCATTTTTAATAATTTCACTCTTGTGCACAATTGAAAATTTGAATAAATGTTGCCTTAGACTAATCCCAAATGGAATTCACTAGGTTCAAGCTATCTTTGCTTCTGTAATAAAAATAGTTCATTCATGTTTTGTTTGCAGAATTCATTTAGAATACAAATGGTTCCCCACTTAATGATGGTTTGACTTATAATTTTTTTTACTTTATCATGATGCACAAGTAATATGCATTCAGTGGAAATCTTACTTCAAATTTTTATTTTTATTTTTTTTTCTGGGCTAGTGATATGTGAGGTGATACTCTCTCGCAATGCTGAGTACTGGCACTAATCCTCAGACCCCAGTCAGCCACATGACCATGAGGGTAAACAACCAATACTGTACTTCCCAATGGAGGATTCAATAAATTGCATGAGATATTCAAAGCTTTATTATAAAATAAGCTTTAGTAAGAGGATTTCACCCAACTGTAGCCCTATGTAAGTGTTCTGAGTATGTTGAAGGTAGGCTAAGCTAAGCTATGATAGATTAGGTATATTAAATTCATTTCTGACTTACATATTCAAGCTACAATGGATTCCCCATTGTAAGCGGAGAAGCATGTGTAATTGAAAATCCCAACTCTTGCTTGGAACTTTACATTCCTATATCAATGTTGGCCAAACCACTTGTGTGTGTTTCTCTCTGGGTATTGTTGGTGGTGAAAGGTTAATCTCTATTAGCTAGACCTGTTCTGTTCATTTGAACTTTCTCTGAACATGAAAATGTTCTTTGTCTGCATTATTCAATATGGTACCATTCACCAAAAGTAGCTATTGAGTCCTTGATGTGTAGTTTTTGTGACTGTGGAATTAAACACTCAATTTTATTTAATTGTAATTAATTTATATCTAATTTAAAATAGCCATGTACAGCAAATGGCTATTTTACTACATAAAATAGCTCTAGTGAATATTCCTATTGACTAACTGCCACATTTCCTAACTGCCACTGACTGTTTACACATTAGTCACAAAATTAAACATCACATAAGAGTTTTTTTAGCATAAAACATTAATTAAATTTGTTTAAAATAGAGATATTTTATGGAAAACATAGATGTTATACATGACATCAAATATGAAGATTTTCTTTCTGACATCACCCGTAAGAGTAAAGTAATTAGGAACTACATATATAGGCTTTATTTAAAATTGTGTCATTTAAATTTGTATATGTCCCACAGATTACTAACTTAAATTTGAATAAAATATGTTTATTTCTTTTAAGGTTTAATACAAAATAATTCAATCTTATTAATTTTTGGCATCTTTCTTAAAATAAACATGTCATTGAAGCAGTTGCCATCTAAGAACATTATCTCTTAGAAATCAGCCAGGCACAGAAAAACAGATATCACCTGCTCTCACTCATATGTGGGAGCCAAAACAATGCATCTCACAGAGGCAGAGAGTAGGATGGTGGTTACCAGAGCATGGGAAGAGATGTTAGTTAAGAGATACAAAAACACAGTTAGAAGGAATAAGTTCTTACATTCAATATTACAGCATAGAATTTTAGTTAACAATAATTTATTGTATGCTTCAAAATAGCTGGAACAGAAGAATTGTAATGTCCCCAACACAAAGTAAAGATAAATATTTGAGGTGATAGATATTCTAATTACCCTGTTTTGATCAGTACATATCGTACACAGCTATCAAAACACCACATTACCCCCAAAATACGTACAACTATTATGTATCAGTAAAAAAGAAAAAAACAATAAAAAATAAAACAAAGACAAAATTGAAAAATAAAAGAAATACTTTTTTTTCAACTTGGGAATACATTTACAAATGTTTTCATACTTTAAGCTATTGATATTAATATTATTAATTTATATTTTAAGTAATTGACATGTAAACTCACCTAAAATAAAATGTGAGCAATAGTTCATTAGCCAGAATGCAGCACTGTGATTCTGGTTTCTTGAGGGGAAAAGTGAAGCTGATGTGCTGAGTTAATCCTGAGCTATGTCTCTGTGTCGTGCACCTGCACCGTGCATTAATAAATTAGAAGTGAGTGCTCACCTACTAACTTTTTGGTTGAAAAGAGATGACTGATAGTGAGCTAATAGAGCAGAGTTTAGAGACTATAAAAAATAAAATTATCCCTGTTAACATGATCCTTTCAAAGGGTCATCTTAGTTGGATGTTACATAGTAGAAAAGATGTTATAATTTGTGATTTTAATGTCTGGCTCTTCTTTCTATGTAAAGAATGAAGTTCACGTCACAGAAATGAACAGGGTAGAAACAAATAAATGCCTTGATTCTTACTAATCCACTGCGTTGGCTTTGCAGAGCTGCGTTTGAAACCAGGCTCAGCTATTTACTAGCTATGTGACTTTGAATAAATGGTTTAATCCCATAAAGCCTCGAAATCCTCAAGTGTCAAATGGGGATAACATTAGTACACACTTTGTAGGGTTGCTGTGAAGATCACGCAAGATAAGGAATGCCAAATTCCTGGTACACGGTAGGGCTGACTAATGATAATTATTATGATTGTTTTTGTTATTTCACAAACAATATCCAGGTCTTTGTCAGTCCCTCATATGCCAACAAATATAAAGATGTGTTGCAATCCTACACACCATCAGAAAAATATGTTGAAAATAAAACAATTATTCATTCATGCATTCTGTAAACAAGGAAAATTTTCTAAAACTCCTTCCCTATTTTCTTGAGCTTTACCGACATTAGGTCCATCATTCTGTTTGTCCTTTGCTCAGGTATCATAACTCACTTTTTTCTCTCTCTCAAGAGATCATTTTCCCCCTTTATAGTTTTCTGGCTTCACTTAAATCGTGTATTTCCTTGAGTTTATGATTGGAACACCTGATTTTGTTAATCTCATGACTTAACGTTCTGTAAGCAGAGGCTGAGGAACTTTGAACGTCTACTTCATGTTGCCAATGGCCATAGACATGGGTGTTTACCATCATCCTTTTGCATAGCCCCTAAACTGGGCTCTAAACACATTTGTGTCCTGATCTGCTGAAAATGCCAAAAAGGAATAGATGCAAATAAAAAAATTTTCTTACCTTTTATATCTCTGGGGTGATTGTAAACACCCAATTCATACAGATTTTATTATTATTGAAAATCACAAAACACTTAAGAATAATAATAGTGGAAATAACATTGTATACTTTTAAATTTTATAAATTGTTTCAAACATAGTGATAAATCTGATGTCCACCTAATCTTTTGAATTGGTATTTTCCTTCTGATGAGATTAATAAGGTTCAGAGAGTTTGACTTTATCTGCTATTCATAACTCGCCAAACAAATGGTTGTGTTGGAACTGACAACTTTGCCCTGGACTTTAAAACCCACCACATATATTTTACAACATGTGGAATTTCCAGGAATTAGGGGCAGGAAAGTAGGAAGTAACATCGGCTGTCGTTTTCTATTAGCCAGCAACAAATCGGGCCACATATACTGCCTAAGAACGATGTTCTTTTCTTCCTCTTCAAGTTCACGAAGTCTGTTACCTTTTATCAGCAGGAATAGGGTCCAAGATCCGACTACGTGCATTCTGCAAGATCATAAATTTGAAGACGTTCATTGTCATGTTATTAGTTGCTAATGTTGTGGCATATCATGGATTAATTGATTAGCTTGCTTTTGAGTTTGTTTACATACTTATTAGTTAATGAATTGACTTCTGTGCCAGTTCAGAGACGTGGATGGAATCTGGATCCTATGGTATGCTCCCTAGCTGGATATTTTATACTATGTAATTTTATTTAAAGGAGCAGTTACAAAAAAATTCTGTGCACCAGGGAATGACTTTACCGCGGAGCTCTGACCTGTGCTCATGGGCTAATCAACATCACTGGCCTTGAGACCAGGCTGCACCATTTAATACAGCCTAACTGAAATTTGGGGCTTAAGAAAACAAAAACCACATCTTTGAAATGTAGCTGCTTTAAAGATTCAGTTGCTCCCAGAACCCCGGGCTCCTGCTGTCTCCTACCGGTGCTGTAAGCTAAAAATAAAATCCTAAACCTGCTTCTCTCCAACTGACTGAATGGACACCCCTATTGCCCAAGGGGACCCCAGAAAAATCTTAAAGCTTAGTTCCTGGCCATGAAGGGAAGGCTTCATTATCCACCTTCTTTTTAAAGTTGAGATTAATTGCAAAGAGGACCTGAAGCCATGCCAGGCAAAGGTTATGTGACGCCTGCCAGACATCAATTTGCTTAAAAGATTACTTTGGGTCAGTATATTGAGGCTTGCTCTGTGATTAACAGACTTCCTTATCTTTTAGAACATTCCTTTCTACTGACTCCAAGCCTTTAGACAAAGTTTTATTTCTTTAAGCAATTAAAAATTAAAGAGTCTCTGAACCTACCTATAACCTGTAAGGCCTCCCCCCTTCAAGATGTCCCTCCTTTTTGGACCAAACCAATGTATACCTTCCATGCATTGATTTGTGACTTTACCTGCAATTGTTGTGTCTTTGAAATGTATAAAAGCAAATTGTAACCTGACCACCTCGGGACCACTTACTCGAGGGTTCTTGGGTTTGTGGACTCCCTAGCCATGGTCGCTTATATTCCACTCAGAATAAACCTCTTTAAAATTATTTTACAGAGTTTTTTTTCCCTTTAACAGGGATGCCTCTTCTTCTGGACTTGTCTCAGGTTGAGACATTGCCAGGCACCATTATGGATTAAATTGTGTTCCCCTTCAAAATTCATATATTGACATTTTAACCTCCAAGACCTCAAAACGTGACCTTGTTTTGTAACAGAGTCATTGCAGATGATCAAGGTAAGATGAGGTCATTAGAGTAGATGCTAATCCAATGTAGTTGGTGACCTTATAAGAAGGGAAAATTTGGACACAGACTGGCACACAGGGAGAACACCATACAAGATGAATACAGAGATGTGGGTGATGCATCTATGAGTCAAAGAGCAACAAGGATTCCCAGAAAACCACCAGAAACTACGGGAGAGGCATGAGAGAGTTTCTCCCTTAGAACCTCAGAAAGGAACCTATCAATGGAAAAGAAGCCAAACTCTGTAAAATAATTTAAAGAGATTTATTCTGAGCTAAATTTGAGGACCATGGCCCAGAGCCACATCCAAGAAGCCTTGAGCAAGTGGACTCACTGTGGTTGGGTTACAGTTTGGTTTTATACATTTCAGGGAGACAGGGGTTACAGGTAAAGTCATAAATCAATACATGGAAGGCACACATTGGTTTGGCCCGAAAAGGCGGGACATCTCAAAGCGGGGACTTACAGGTTATAGGTAAGTTTAAAGACTCTTTGACTTGTAATTGGTTAAAAAGGAAGCTTTGTATAAAGGCTTGGAATGTTTTAAGTTAAGATAAGGAAGTCATTTAATCAGAGACAAGCTACAGGCCATGTATTTGTTGTGTAAACTGAGGACCTGCAGGTTTGTCTTGCACAGCCTTAGGCCTATTAATGAGTTACAAAGGACATCTCCAAGAAGGGAGGGGGTGTGATGAGGCAGGTCTTACCTCCCTGTCTTGGCAGGCACTCAGTTTTAGGGTATCCCCTTGGCTAGGAGGGGGTCCATTCAGTCAGCTGGTGGGGGGGGTGCCTTAAGATTTTATTTTAGTTCACAAACCCATCCTGCAGACACCTTGACCTCAGACTTCTGGCCCCCAGAACTATGAGACAATCCATTTATTTTGTTTGAGCCACCGAGTCTGTTCAGGTACCTCTCAGAAACTAACAGAGACGCCCACCATCTGGTAAAAGTCTGAAACATGGAGAGACCCATGGGTGTCCAGCCTGAGCTGGGGCAGTCCAGAGATTAAAAAAGGAATTATGAGACCTTTGTCTTAAGCAATTCTTCCAAATTCATATTTGCTGCCTTGGATCTGCCTCTTCATAGGATGGGGATGGTGCAAATTTCCATTCCTTTATGAAAACCTCAGTAATTGGAACTTGTACTGTTGCTCCCAATAGAACAACCACATTAGAATCCATTTCTCTCCAAGAACAAGTTTTATTAATTCCGGGTCAACTCAGCTTCTAACTTCTGGGATAGACCAACTGAGAAGGATGCCCTGGTATCCACAACAAGAAGTGACATTTTCTATGCTTAGTACAACTCAATCCAGTGTCCACAGAGAACTCTTCACTCCCCAGAGGGAGCATTGTTTGCAGAGTTTCAGTTCTTCCAATTGTGCTAATCCTACTGTGAATACTCACCTCAGTTTCTCTCTCCTGCCACAAACTCCTAATCATCTGCATTTTGATAATGGCTTTTGCTCAGACATAGCCAGAGTTCACTATTCCATTAAAAAAATTACCACCCCCCCACCAAACACACACACACAAAAAGAATAGTCAACCACTTGGAGGAAACAAAAATGTTCAGAGGATGCAAAATAGCATTTACGCAAATTTCCACTCTACCCTTTCCCTATCTTAAAGATTTTTGCATGGATTTCACTCAGGGTGGCGTGTTCTATAAACCATGCCCACCTCTAATCCAGAGATGCGTGTGAATAAAAGGGCTGCTTTTTTGAATGTCTTGTACATAACCCAAAATTCAGTTTTTGGACCAACAGCCTCAGCATCCCATGGGACCTTGTTAGAGATTCAGTATACTGAGCCCCTCTTCAGACCTGTGGAGTCGGAATTTGCTTAACAAGATATCCCCAGGTGATATCTATGCCCAGTACAGTGTTGGTATAGAAAAATCTAGTCATTCAGTATTTTCCTCCAAAGAAAGTTATGCCTGATGAAATTAGTTTGTGCTAAAAACAAAACCAACATACATTTTTTAAAAACTATATTTATTCTTAAGGATTTATCACGTGCATTAACATACCAAAAGTTTTCCAGGAAGCACTGCATTCAGGAAACATTTAACTTTGATTTAATCATGATCTCACCAAGTTGTTAGGGACCCTATATTCAACAACCCTAATTAATCCCATTCAGTTCTGATGTCCGGAGCAACATTCTTGGACAAAAACTGCTTGAGCACAAATCTCCATCTATACCCAAAACGTGTGTCTCTGATTGTATCTTTTGTTAGCTCTGCTGGTGTTTGAGGTTAAAAGGGAAGTGGTACACAGATTCCCAACACCAAAACTGCTAACTATGCTGTCTTCCTTAGATCTCTGCAGACGGTATCATCTCAGGAATTCTGAAGTGTGGTTCTGAGGATCGATCTTTAACCGTCTCTGCAGAGGAACATTACTGCAGTCTGAACGAGATGCGTGGACCCAGGGTGTGAGCCCTGATGATGGATGCTGTGCCTTGAAGTATATCTCCCCTGCCCAAACTCGTCTGGTGGATCCCAAAGCATTTATTGGTGTTGACTCCATGGTGAGTCTCACCCTTGAGATTTCAGTAATTCAGTTGCTGTCTTCCCCTAAATCAATCATTATAAATGCTACTGTAGGAGGCCACTCTGTCCCATACATTCACCTTTTGTCAATCAGTTTCACTGATGTGTTTCACCCACTGAGGTTTCTCATAACAACCTGGTGGAAGGTGAATAATGAACCCCCAAGAATAGGCAAATCATAATCCCTGAAGCCAGTGAATGTTACCTTATTTGGCAAAAGGGACTTTACAGATGTGATTAAGTTAATGATTTTGAGGTGGAGAGACTATATTGAATTATCCAGGTAAACCCAATGTAATTATGACAGTCTTCGTAAGGATGGGAGAGAAATCTGAAGGTGCTTTGCAGCTAGCTTTGAAGGTAGAAGAAGTCCCAAGATGAGAAGTGCAGCCAGCCTCTAGAAACTGAAAATGACAAGGAAACCCATTCTTTCCCAGAGCTTCTAGAAGGAACAGACTCTACCAAATCCTTGACATTAGCTCAAGGAGACTGGCTTTAGGCTTCCAGCCTCCAGGACTGTAAGATAAAACAATGTTATTTTGAACGACCAAGCCAGTGATTGTTACAGCAGCAACAAGAAACTCATACAGATCTTCATGATATTAACTGAACTAATTTTTTCCCTCCACTGGAAGAAGAACTTCTTTCCTTATCCTCATGATATATTTTTCATGATGAACCAGAAATGAATCCAAGTCACTTCTATGCAAGGAGACTCTACTCTCTTCCTTGCCAGGTAGCTACATTTCACAAGTGACGATTCTGAGCCTTAAAGGAATAAAGAACAGTGCCCGGTGCATACAGAGCCAGAAATTTGGGTTAATTATTATTCAATGGTGATGCAATTTTCTCATGCAATTTCTCATGCAATTAAATGGTGGAAGCAGAGGTTGAATTGAGGTCTGAATCCCAAAGCCACATACATTCTATTGGCCACACTGCTTCTCTGATTGGAAGGTTTCAAGACTCTCCTTCTTCCTTCCCTACTATGCCCACCACTTATGAAGGAGCCTCAAAAAGTTAACAGATGCTTCCCCATTTCCTCACCAAAGAATCCAGCTCTGTCTTCTTCCTTGGAGTGTTAAAATTCTGAATGTCATCGATTCTCACTACCATTAAATTAATGGGGTCTCTCCTACAAGTGTGTTCACCCCAAATGAAGTTCCTTATCAGCAGAGTAGCTCTAGAGAGAATCCTTAAAATGCTCGGTTAGCACATTCTGCCCTTTGCTTTCTGGACTGAAAAATCTACATGTGAAGGATCCTGGGGCTTGCAATATTGACCTGTTCCCTTGCTAGTATCCTGGAGAGATCAGACACTCTGCTCCACTTTCTAAGACCTGGACCTGTGCTTGAGACAAAAAAAAAAATAGTATTAATCCAATGTTTCTTGTTTGTCAATTTGCTCTCAGTGATAGTGTTTAAAAAGTAATTGCTAACTAATAAAAAATATGACTCGTTGGTATTATTATTGCAGAATGTTAATGGTCCTTGAAGCTCTGCAAATTCGCTTATGGAGACATGTCAATGTACATTTGGAGATGGTGAAATTCAACGAGGCCAAGATATCAGAGACTATCAGATCCAGGAAACAACTAAGATTCATCAAAATCCCGGGGGTGGCAGTTCTCCACATCCTGTTCCTTATTCTGTGGAGTTAAAATTCAGGCATTGACAATTCCAAGATAACAATCTATTCGTCCTTACATACAAATCAGGCATGATTATTCTTAAATTGGAGCAGTCAGGGTGTGTGCATAATCATTTAAATTGAGAACAGAATAATAGATCTTGATTAGCAATACATTGAACCAAACGTAGGGGGGGCAATCAGAGCGCTTTCCTGTTCGGTTTGTGCCTAGAATACTTACAATCTGGTGAAATGGTGCATTCGTACAAATAAGCCCAGGAAATGTCTCAAGTGACTCAGAATTCTTTTTCCCAAAGCATTATTTTACATTGCAGAAGTCAGTACTAGTCTATTAGTTGAGGTTTAGAAAGGAAGAAGATAGCTTATTGAATTTTTAATTCAGAAAACCATTCTCCCAATATTATCTGATATTTTTATTGTTGAGTCATTTTCAAAGGCTTTTGTTTAAATTGCTGACCGATGGAATACCATAATTACTTACAAATAGCAAATTTTTTGGTGTGGTGCTATTACTTTGGTTTGGTTCATTTTGAAAGAACAGTCAATGCATGCACTACAATGAAGACATTAATTGTTCAAATATTAACAGTATCCGGAGGCATTTCCTTCATAGAAATCTTTGGTAGATTTCCATTTGTGGATGAATCTATTTTGTAGATATTTTACAGTATATTTATTTTGATACTTAGTCTTTATAAGCAACATCACCCAGAAAACTGATGAATATTTCCTCCAAATCTGTCCCAGCAGCAGAAAATATGAAATATCTAGCTGCATATATTAATAGATAATGTGTAAATGTTACCCAGAGTCCTTACTGATAAAGAGTATTGTTTTTATAGAGCAACAAGGAAAATATGCAAGAAAAATTAGATGTTATATGCTAAGAATCAAATGTTAAAGATGCTGATGTTAGATCTCAGAGGAAAAGGATGTCATATAATAAGATACAGAAAGTGAATAGATACATCTGATTAGCAAGAAAGGAAGGGGTTTTTTTAGGGCTAGAATAAAGAAAAAATTGTGATGCCATTGAATGGGATCAGCTATTGATATATTTTAAGGATAGTTGATGATTGTACAGGCATGTGGATGAGGGGGGAGTTTATTTTCATTCAGCAAGGATAACTTGAAATAAATATTTTTTTAAAAAATATGAATTAATGTATACAGTCTCTACTAGGTTCTGTAAAGAATGTTATTTTTAAGGAAAAATAAATATAATAAATAAGGAAAGAACAATATATACCATCGCTATAAGAATGCATTAAAATTCACCAAGCCGATTTCCTCTTGAGTTTTATGCTTAGGGAAAGAAAATCTCATTAGAAAATCTGTGAAAATCCTGCATTATATAGAATACTTCTTTACAGATTAAATTCTCATGGTTTACTCTTTTTTCCACTCTTTGCTCAGCCCAATCTTTCTGTTCTTGCTGGGTGCTGTATCTCTTCCTGATTGTGGATCTCAGTCTCTGGATGCTAAGAGTCCTGTCTGAACCTTTCATTTGAACCCTAGTCCAATCCACTTAAGGCTATTTGCACCTCACCTCCACCTTAATGTTAATATTAAATGAGAAATGTCAAAATGCCAACCGCCAGGTAATTCTATGAGTCTGACAGTCAGTGTGTTAAAACGTACTTGCACAAAACCCATGTTCATGGAAGCACAGGTGAATAAACCCCCTGCTAGTTTATGCATTCCACATAGTTTTAAACAAAAGTCTGCTGGGGTGCAGAAACCGATACCCCAAAATATGGCACCTGGACATGCTGAGTGCTTTGAATTAAAGGAAATTCAAAGGGCTCAGACACAAACCTCAGAACCAAGGTCTCTCTGATTCTCTTTTCTCCCTGAAAAATCATTTATTCTGCTCTCCCCTTCCCCTGTGCAGAAGGTTATATAAGCATCTGCACCTCATTGTGTTGTTGGGTAATCTCCTGCAAGTCCCCCTGTGTTTATGCATGGTAAATACATTTTCTATGCCTTTTCTCCTATTAATCCACCTATTGTCAGTTCATTTTCAGCAAACCTTCAGGGGGGAAAGGGAAACTTTCCCTTTTTGACCTTGCAGGTTAAATAGTATGTGGAATAAGGGGAAACCACATGAAAACATAATTTTTAAGGCTAATAAAAAGAACAAGACATATAAATTACCCACAAATGAGGAATATGGACATATATATTTGTATGAACTAAATGCAATAACAGGACCTTTTTCTGTTTCTCTATGTTCAAGCGGATGTCTATGACGGTTCAGAAGTATATACAGGTGTTCCTTGCACAGGTGAAGTGTGGGTAAACTGTTGCATGGAGCTAGTTCCCTGGGTGTGTTCAACATTGTGTGCTATTAATAGTGTCAGGATATACATACAGCCTCCTGTCCTGTGTTGCAGTCCCTATATGAGGCTCTGTTCTCTCTTAGAGAAACAACCTTTACAGTCAGTTGTAAACAGAGCACTTTAGCCCTAAAAGTAGCAAATAGAACTCCTTGACCAGTCCCACATAACATGCACACACACTACACACACACACTCACACACACACTTACCAAAGAACACCACACCTGGGTGCTTCTTTTACTTGGAATTCAGCCCTCAGCATAAACAACTTATGCATCTAAACATCCACTCTCTCAACTAACCCCATTATGGCCTTAAATAAACCCTTTTCCCCCTCTCCTGCCCTAAAGTCCCTGAAACAAAAGGTGAATGGACCCGAATAGCTTCCATATTTGGGGATGTGCTTTGGCAAACATCAGCATATGTCACTGTATAGCAGAGAGGGATTTGGTTAGTCATATATGTTCACTTTACTTATCTTTCTGCTTATATATATACCCCAAACCCAAAGGATGCTTGTGTGATGAAATCCCACATGTCTATTTCTGCTTTTGTTGGCTGTGCTTTTGTTGTCACATCCAAGAAATTATTGCCAACACCAACGTCAAGACTATTTTCCTCTATCTTTTCATCTAGGAGTTTTACAGTTTCAAGTCTTAATGTTTAAGTCTTTAATGTATTTTGAATCGGTTTTTATGTGCAGTGTGAGGTAGGGGTCCAATTCACAATAGCTATGATGTGAAAACAACCCAAGTATCCATCAGCAGATGAGTGATAAAGAAAATGTGGTTTGTACATACAATGAAATATTATCCAACCTAGAGTAATCACATCCATAGAGACAGAAAGTAGAAGGGTGTTTGCCAGGGGCTGAGGGATGAGGAATGGAGTTAGGATTTAATGGGTAGAAAGTTTCAGTTATGCAAGACGAATACCTTCGAGAAATCTGTGTGACAACATAATGCTTATAGTTAACAATACAGTATTGTGCAATTCAAAACTTGTCAAGTGGGTAGAATTCATGTTAAATGTTCTTACCGCACACACACACAAAAAAAAGACACAAGAAAACTTTGGGAAATGTAAGATATGTCTATTCTTTGAGAGTGGTGATGGTATCATGGGTGTTTGTAGATATCTAAATTCATCAAATTGTGAACATTAAATATGTGCAGTACTTTACGTCAATGATACCTCAATAATGCTGTTAAGAACAAAATATTCTTATATGTAAAGTTATTCTTCCCAAAAGGGAGGAATGCCCATTGTCTTGCTTCTCTCAACATAGCATTTTTGTTCCCAAAAGTGCCCAGAATGTAGCACACAATTCACAATCTGTATACATGTTCCCAGGCGAATACTTATCAATAGTGAGTGATTATATTTTTCTTAGATTTTACAAATGAAGGGATAAATATAACATGCATAGAGTATGAAATTGATGCATTACTGTAACAACTAAATATCGAATGTTAGAATTGATGAGTTTCATTTTTATATATTTAATTTGATTTAATTAAATTTTCAAAAAAAAGAAACTTTATCATTTAATTATAATATGTGATTTTAGAATAAAATCCATTCATACCTTTTAAGGCATGAAGATTACTGTATTTATATATACTTTGGTTTTAAAAAAAACATATTTGCATTTGAACACTTTGTATAATATTGCATTTTATTTTAATGGTTTAGATTACACAGTTTATAGAATGCTTTTATGAGAATATCTTCTTATAACAACTTGATTTATAAAAATAGATTTTACTATCAATGAAATAAAAATCATACAAAATCTTCTGTATAGTAACCACTTGATTTTATTGAAATGAAGTCAACACATATATTTTAATGAAAGGAATATATAAAACTGCAAAAATGATATGTATTTATTTTATTATTTGTCTAACCTCACTTGGCCATCCATCAATAGAATACTCTAGGATGCAAATTAATCATTATAATCAGTTTTCTTGGATACATGGCCAATTTTCAATCACACACAAAAAAATCTGTATACACGTTTGGATTTTGTAAGTAAGAAAATGTATTTCTCAACCTATGACATTCAAACCTATATTTCTAAATTTTCAGTTTACATTGTAATCTATACATATTTGGATGCATGATATATGAGCTAGAATATGTATTTTTCCCCAGGTACTGCAAGTGTTTAATGACAGTCCTGTTTGTAAGATCTCTTTCTTTCTTTTTTATTTATCTGTTTTTTTTAATAATTTGCATATAAGATTTTATTGGTCTGGTATACCTTATTGTATATTATGTAAGGAATCGACGCTTATTATATGTAAAATACAACTTCCTTAACTTTTTAAAGGAAATACTTGCCTACAAGTAAGAAAAGTAGGAAGCATGCATTTTGAGACAATTAGGAAAACATCTTTCTAAATGCAAATAATGTTTCATAATTACGATTTTGAATTAACCATGGAGAATCCACCAGGGACCCAGATCAGACCTTCAATTTTCAGGTCCAGAAAGTTGATCTTCATGGAGCCCTAGAGTTGGTGGTTCACAGTTAACAATTTCCAGGTGATGAAAGTCATTAAGCATTGAAAGCATTTTAGCCAGAATGGCCCACTTACTTAATTTAGAATGAATCATACAACTATCAAGTGGAGGTTATACACACTGGGTTGACCAGCACATACTCCTAAAATACTTAGAAATAAAATGAATGAGCAGCTGACTAGAACCAGAACAGGGAGATGTGTTATAGGATTGCATGATAAGCATGCCATGATTTCAAGCTGAGTGTGTGAGCATTTACAAATGTGTGCCCATACCCTGCAAGGTGTTCTTGGTAACTGGTCTGGACCATCTCTCTGTCCTTGGTGACAACTGGCAATATTTATCTTCATAACAAACTTTTTTCCCATGTGTCCATTAGTGAAGCAGCATCCTCTAAACTAAATGAACAAAACAAAAAACTTGATGAAATGTGATATTTTTAGTGCATTCACGTCTTGGTGACCTGAGACTCATCTGGTCTCTTTAAGACTATTTTGTGTTAGTCAATACTTTGACTCTTGGAAGACAAATGTGCCTAAATTCCTGAGAAGCATCTTCATGTTACCTCGTATGCCAACAACAAGACTTAAAAAAAAAAAAAAAAAGGTTTATATATCCACTGAAAAAAATACTTGCAAAAAGCAGTTAATTAACAGATTCTCTTTTCTGGAGCGGGCAACATAACAAACAAGTGAGCTGTGTGATGTTTCCCTCTGCTAAATAATTCCTTTAAAAACAAACTAATAAGAGATTGCTGTAACTAGAATATTGCAAATATGATATAGTAGAACTTTATAAGAGGAAGACCAGTTATTGATTTCATGTAATACCAATAAGGAGACCGGGGTGTGATTTATCATCTATAGTTGTTTCTGAGTATTGCTATAACAAAGTGCCCCAAAATGGGTGGCCTAAAACAACAGAAATTTATTCTCTCACAGTTCCGGAGACCAGAAGCCTGAAATCAAGGTATGGGCAGGGCTTTTCTTCAAAGGTTCTCGTGGAGGTTCCTTCCTGCCTCTTCCAGCTCCTGGGGGCTCCAGGCCTCCCTTGGCTTGTGGCCGCATCTGTCAAATGTATGCCTTCACCTTCACACAGCCGCCTTCTCTGTGTCTCACATTGTCTACCCCTGTGCATGTCTCTGTGTCCAAATTTCCCTGGTGTTGCGAAGATACTATTGATCAAATTAGGGCCCGCCCTAAGCCAGTGTGATCTCACCTTAACACCTTGATTCCATCTGCAAAGAATCTATTTCCGAACAGGGGTATGTTCTGAGCTTCAGAGTCAACATGAGTGTTTTCAGACGCCAAGATTCAACGCAGTAGTCCACATGACCTCCTTAATGTGATGTCAGGACAAACCTGACCAGCGGCTTAGCACAGATTCCTGGGAAACAGATGCTGAGATGGACATGGGCATGCATGAGTTTTATCAGAGAGGGCTTGCAGGAAGGACATTTACAAGCAAGTGTGAGAGGCAGGATTGGGCAGGGGCACAGATGGAAATCTGACACACTTGCATCAGAGGATTTAGCTGGCACGTACCAAAGTGTGCTCAGAAGAAGGTTTAGCACTTTAAGATATGACACATTGAGGCAAGGGGCCAGATCTTTGAACCCCGGCACTGAGCACTCTTTGAATATTACTTGTCCTAGAGGAGACGTCATAAGCTTCGTCAACAGCATGTCTTGGAGATGCACGTTGCTGTGACCCTTGAGGACCAATATCGAGAATAACATTCATCCATGAGACAGCGTTCAAAGAGAGTGACGTTTTATAGTCCTCCAAAGTGTAATTATCATTAGGGTTCACCAAGAGCAAATGAAAATTCAGCCAGAAATAGACCACGACAAGTTACACCATTTTAGGGAGACTTTTATGTTATTTTTCTCAAAAATACTTTTAAAATAGCAGATAAATATAATAAAATACACTCTTAAAATTAGGACTGCTCTTTCTCAAGAGAGGCAGATATTATTTTCATACCAGCCTTGAAACGTTGTTCTTTTCTATCTGAAAATGCAGAGCTCAGAACTGCAGTAGGACTCTGTCTAAATAATTTTGCAAAGGCCAAATCTTCTGCTATTGTCCCCAAGTCTGCACTGTGTAGCCAAGGAGAAAATGGCATGCTACTTCTGCATGTAAATTATCACCATTCCCTCTGGTGCACTAAATTTTCTTCTCTACTTTAACATTAAGATATGACTTTAGGTTCTCTTAAAAATACTCTAATTCTTTCACCCTGTTCCTCCTATAGCAGGGTATATAAACACATCTATTACTTCTGAGACAATGACAGTTTTTCTAGTTTAAACATCTATTTAAAATTGTGTATGTGTGTATATATACACATACACACATATACACATATATTTGTACAGATATATGTATATCATATACATATGACTTGATAGAACTAATAACATAGCAAATAAAATTTGTCATAAGAGTGACAATTTCAATTAAATGTTGAAGTCAAACTATGTTTAAAGCAACATTGGGGATGAAATATCACCAAGTTAACACATTGACTGCCACACTAGAAAAAATTTTTTTCCCTGGGGCCACAGTGTTTTATTATGAAAATAGAATATGAACTTAGAAAACAAAAAAATACTTTCTAATTTAATGAAAAATTTGTTATTTTTTATTGTTTTTGGTGTGTGAGTTATAAGCAACTTGAAAAATACTTCATAAGGTTAAAGGTAAAGAGCACGTGTAAGTTACATATGCTTCACGAGGCCCCGGGCTTACAACCAGTGTGAGTTAAATACAACTCACATGGTAGTTAGTGTGTTAAACACAAATTGCATCACCTAAAACTTAGTGGAAGAAACAGAAACCATTGCCGGGTGTTTTAAGCAGCACACAATTTAATGCAAGTAATATGGTGCTTAGTTGGATGGACAAGAGGAGGGAGAAACAGGGAAGTCACCTCCAAAAGCGCTAGGCTCTTGGTTCAGGGGTGGGCGACTGACTGATGCCCTGCGCTCCCAGGAGCTGCCTACCCTCGGCCACCGAGCTCGGGACTGAACCCCAGTACTCTTGGTCTGGTGGACATAAAGTTGCATATAGGCAGAAAGAAACAAAGATGCTCAGAGAGAGTCTTGTCTATATTTGGGGCTCCAAGTCTTCAAGGAGTGAATGTAACTGTAGGCACCTGTTTTTCACCCAGAACCATGACTGGAAACAAAGAAGGTGGATGTAATATTCAGCTTTCCAGCCTCTGCAGTGCAGAGAAACAGCCCGAACGGAGGGAGGAACAGCCAGTGCATGCACGGTAAGATGAACGCAGAGGGTCCTCATCTTATCCTTAAAAAGGAGTAGGCTTTGCACCCATCATAGGTCGGATCCCCCTTCTGTCTTCTTAACCCATTTTAATTGATTGCAACTGAACTACTAAGTCGAAAGTAGACTGTAACATTGTCTGTATAAACTAGATAAGGCAAGACACACACACACACACGAGCATACACATTACACTCCAAAAAAGAAAGCACATACATGGGCAATGACTCTGGTCTTAATGCTTGCCAGGGCTTCCCTGGCCTGCCCACCCTATGCCTCTCTCGCCCTTAGGGTCTCTTGTGGGGTGACCCCACGCGGCCTGCCTGAGGGAACGGCAAGACCTGGGGGCTCTGTTTGTGTGGTGTCCTTTTAATCTTTCTCCTGGTTTTCCACTGGGTGTGGCATCGTAAGGACTTTCGCAGAAGAGAACATAGATCCTCATTTGTAGCAGCAGCCTTGCTTCGCTGGGATACTTAGAACAAATCATTTCTGCTCATATCGTTGTACCAGTCAGGGTTCTCCAAAGAAAAAGACCAGTAGGATATATTTATGTATTTACCATCTATGTGTGTGTGTCTGTCTGTCTGTCTATATGTCTGTCTATCCCATGTACCTATTTTTCTCATCTGTCAACCTTATCTGTCTATGTCATCTATTTACCTCTAAACTATCAATGTGTATCTGTCTTTCTATCTTTGCATCTATAATCATCTTCTATCATTAATTGATCTATGTCTATCTCTCATATATCATGTGTCTGTTCCTCTGTCTATCCACCTACTTAGATCTATCCATCTATTCCTGTATCATCCATACCATCTTTAGTTCTATCTTTCTATCTATCCTATTGATCTATGTATGTACGTATCCATCTATCCATCTCTATCATTTATATATTTATCTCTATAAAATTTCAATAAATGGCATTATGCAATTTCTGTGGCTGGCAAGTCTCAAGTACATAGGGCAGACTGGAAGCTCTTGGGCTGGAACTGATGTTGTCACCGTGAGCCAGAATTTCTTCTTTCTCGGGGAAACATCTGTGTTTCCTTTTAAGGTTTTTCAACTGATTAAATGAGTCCCACTCACATTACCTAAAATAAGCTGCTTGACTTAAAATCAAATGATTGTAGGTGCTAACCACATGTACAAATAACTTCACAGCGAAGTTTAGGTCAGCATCTGATGGGATATCTTGGTACTGAAGCCCAGCCAAGTGGACGTACCACTCATGATAGTAAACGGACCCCCTTTGTTGTGTTTGGTCCATAGCATGAGAAACTTAAGATCACTGGCACTTCCAGTTCAATATGACTTATTTTGGTGCCCATGGTGAAAATATTTCTTATTTTGGGTTCTACATTCTTGTTTTTATTTTCAAATATGCTTCCCTTTATTCTATTTTATACAACCAGCAATATAGATAGACCTTTTCAAATGGAATTTATCTTGTTATAGTAAGGTAAGGTTGTATGACATTTATTTTGTTCATATAAAAATCACTTGGTATAAAAGGGAAATTATTTTAAAAACTTCATTATTCTGCTAAATGTTTCACTATATAAATTCTATACAATTAAGATATGCAGGAACTTTACTCAAGAAAAAAGAGATACAACTTCAGCAGATTATCCATCTGTTAATTGATGTTAATTGATGTATAAAACAAAAGCATCAATAATAGTGAGTCAATTGTGTTATTCTTTAATGTCTTAGAGAGAAAAAATAATGACATACAACAAAGTTCTTGCAGGTAAAGAAATTCCACAACACTAAAATATACATTGTGTATTTTTTCTTTGTTCCAGAAAATAGTCAGTATTTTTCATCTTGGTTTTATTTTAAAGGGGGAATACAAGTCCTAATTCTTTTCAATCAAACCAATTCAAGTTTTTCATGAGACCCAGCTTGAGAAATCATAAGAAAAATGCCCCTCTTACTGGATTTGGAGGAACATTCTATTGCACTCAAAAAATAATTTATACCTTGCTGAGAAATAGCTGTGCAACAAAAATGCTATCCATTATATTTTTGTACTATTACAAGTCTGAATAAATGGAAAAAATAAATGTTTCTCTTGTATTTCATGAAATATGTGCAAGTACATATGTCTAAGTTAGAATATCATTCCAATACTAGAGGCAGTAAATCAAAACATCACCAGAAAAAAAAATGAATTAAGTGAAAATGAAAAATGTATATAAAATTATGAAATAGATTATACTCAATCAACAAACCTCATAAACCATGCAAACTAAAGAAAACATTGATCACCTTATTCCAATAGTTCCAACCTCAGTAAATAAAATGAAAAGTGTTGCTTTTGTTTCAAAGGCTATTCACCTAGATATCACTGTCATCCAGCAAGTCAGAAAAAAAGCTATGAATTGTTTCTTTAATAATTAGTTGACAAAAGTAATGTACTTTTTGAAGAGTCCACAAATCATCACAATTCCAAAATTATTTTGATTTAAATTTCTGTTTTTTCCTTTGTTTGAAAAAAGTAAACCTATTGCTTGGAATTATTAAAAATACATGTGATTCATTGATTCCTAGCCAGCTTTGTTTTCATTTAGCAATATATATTTCCATGGATATTATATTTCTTTTTCAATTTTACCTAGATAATATTTTAGGACCAATTTCTCCTATCTATAAATATTTTCCAACTCCCCTCTATAATTTGTATGTTTCCCCAATTTAGGTTTAGCATTTTTCCCACTTAGAAACATATTATAAATGACACAGCAATATCATACATACATGTAAGTGTTAAAAAACATTTGTGGAAGTTAAAGGGAAACTTAGCAAAAAAAAAAAATACAGAGACCTTGTTGTTGTTTTTACCCTTATCAGGTTTTTTTCCCTCTTAATCAAAGTTGTATTTAAACTTGTTCTAACCAACACTACAGCCATAACAGTAACATTAGCTACTTAAAACTAAACAAAAAGTAAAACTTCAATTGGCTTTCTCTCTCTCTCTCTGTTTCTGTCTCTCTCTTTCATTATTCCTTGCCTTCTTACATTTTTGATCAAACATATTATATTTGTGAAAATTCCCCCCCTTCAAAATCCTTTCTGATCCACAACCCTGAAGAGGCTCCTCTGTTCCAAATTGCTGAAGAATCCATGTTACACAAAAGAAGAAGTCACAGTCTTCCCAAAATAGGTTGGTGGCACTAATTTTCTCTTACTCTTTATACTTCCTTTGGTACATAAACACTGCTGACTCAATATTGTAAAAGCTGTATTTAAATAACGTATTATAAAATAGAAAGTGTTAAAATCACATTTGAGGTCTGTAGTAATTTGAATAAATAACCACAAATTTTGTCCTGGTTTCAATGCAAAAGAGCAGATCTCAATTGGTGGAGAATCTGCACCCCCACCCCATCCCGGGGACATTTAGTAATTGCTTCAGGCATTTTTGGGCGTCACAAGTGGGGTTGGGGTGGTACTAATGACATCTAGTGGGTAGAGTAGAGGATGCTGCTGAACATCCTACAGTGTGTGGGACAGCCCCCACAGCAAATGATCATCCAACTCCCAAAGTCAATCCTGCTAAGCTTGAGAAATCATGATGCCAATAAAAGGATTAGAAGTAATCATACCAATCTGAAACACTTGACATGAGCATTTTTACTTGGCTTTATAATACTTTTCCACCATCTGACTATTATTTGACATGTATAGATTTTCAAGCATGTTTGTATTATTTAATTGGATATTCACTTTCCAGGACCTCTTCTTCTACAAGGATATTGGCAGTGTCCAGGACAGCCTGGACACACTTAAGGAAATTGTGATGGCTAATTCTATGTGTCAACTTGACTGGGCTACAGGCTGCCCAGATAGCTGGTGAAACATTATTTCTCAGTGTGTCTGTGAGGGAGTTTCTGGAAGAGATTAGTGTTTGAATCAGAGCACTGAGTAAGGAAGATCCACCTTCACCAATGTGGGTGGGCATCACCCAGTCTGTTGAGGGTCCTATAGAACAAAAAGGCAAGGGAAAAGCAAATTTTTACTCTTTTTTTGAGCTGGGTCATCCATCTTCTCCTGCTCTTGGACCTCTGAGCTCTTGGTCCTCAGGCCTCCAGACTCTGACAGAACTACATCACCAGCTATGTCCCCCAGCTTACAGATGGGAGATTGTGGGACATCTCGGCCACCACAATTATGCAAGCCAGTTCCCATAATAAATCACCTCTTTTATATCTCTTTGTGTCCTATTGGTTCTGTTTCTCTCGAGAACCCTGACTTGTACAGGGACACAATAAGATTATTTAACTAGGAAAGCTTGATGAACATAACTGCTTAAAGGTCTTCCTCTCTTAATCCTGAGTCTCGTCATTTTCCCCATGTAGTGGGGCTGTGTGGCAGGGATATGCTTTGACATGGTTTCTACGGGAACAGGACTCTCTCCACGGCTCATCATATAAAGTACGCAGAATATGTCTGTCTCTGCTCTAGTGTCCAGCGGGAGTTGACTAGAGTTTTCCTTAGTTCACCTGCATCTCAAATGACGAATTGTGTTAAACACCATAAGACCAAGGAACAATCGAAATTAAATCTAGAAATGATGGTTTAGGCTTCCCACTGAGAGTCCAAAGTTGTGTGTGTGTGTGTGTGTGTGTGTTTTCATTCTTCTCTGGACCAACTTTTAGGATGAAGTTTTAGTTGGAAATCAACGTTTTTCATTCTTTATTCATGTGACCCTTCTTATTCCATTAAGTGGAAATGAATTTCAGGCAGTTTGTCCACAGGCGAGATGTTAGGAATGATAGATAGTTTTTGTATGTCAAAAAAGGCACGTCGGTGATGTTTTTATTTATGTGTATTTATATATCTCTGTAAAATGTAAAACTAAAAATAAGAGAGCGTCATTAGCAAGAACAGCATTACTATCTCTATTAGTTTCCTATGGCTGCGGTAGCAAATTATCCCAAAGGGAATGGCTTAGAACAACATAAATTTATCGTCTTACCATTCTGGAGATCAGATTTCCAACGTGGGTTTCACTGTGCTGAAATCCAGCTGTCGGCACGGCTGTGTTCTCTTCTGGAGGCTCTGGGGGGGAATCGGTTTCCTTGACATTTCCAAAGAGGTGAATTTCTCTCTGGTCTGTGGATGTAGCCCCTTCATCTGAGAACAAGTATACGGTTTCACTCATTCATTCAGCAGATATTTTTTGGTTTTGGTCACCAACAAGGAGCTAGACAATTTTTAAGATACTTGGGATACAGCAGTGACTGATAGAGGCAAGTGTTTCTGCCTTGACAGTGATTTTATCCTGTTGGAAAAAAAAATGATTAGAAAATACATAAATGCGTAATTTGTGTAGTCCTTTAGACATGGAAAAAAATGCCATGGAAAGAGATGTGATGGCAGAGGAAATTGCACACCATTTGTGTGGGATTCACTTTTTTAAAAAATGGTCGGTGATAAATACATTACTCTTGATGTGATAATTTCACAAAAAAGTTGAAGAAACAAGCCAGCTGGGAGGCAAATAAAATGGCAACAGGAAACTCATGCTTGGTGAATTTTAAATGAAAAGGAAATATTGCTAGAGACAGATATTGAGGGAGCAATAAGAATACCAGTCTTTTTTCAGCATTTTGTCCTTTATTCTGAGCAGAAATAGAAACAGTGCATACTTGACAGCACAGAAGTGACACGTAGTCACATTTGAATCCTTTGGCTGCCACGTTGGGACTTAACGTGTTGAGAAGCAGAAAGACCAGTTAAGAGGCTATCAAGCTCCAGGTAAGAAGATGTGCTTATTTTGAATATGAAAGAAGAGATTCACATAATTCCTCTTGTATTACAGCTAATTATTGTTATTATTCAAAAGACAATTAAAGCTCATTTTTAGCACATAGTCAAAAAGTCTGAAATTTTGTGCTACTCGTGAGGAACAAGATTACAAAATGGAAGTGACATGCGTGGAAGTGGTAGATACAACTGGAGTTGAGCAAGGGGAAGTAGAAAAGTAACTGTTCCTGATATTTTAAAATATATTTTGTGATGTGCTGATGAAATCTTTGGCTGGGCTGAGTTGGTGAGAAGATGAGGGTGCGCATCAAGGTTTCACACAAAAATCAGGGCCAGAAATCAAAGGTTAGTAGAAGCTGCAAGACAAGAGATGAAAGAGTAAGGGTGTAAACAGAATCACTGAGTATGAAAAGAGGAAGAAATAATACAGAAAAGGAAGAATCTTCAGAAGGCCTCTGGCCAGTTGATAGTCATGAACACAGTGAAATTGTAAAGGCATATTTTAGATGTTCCCATGGAGTCAGCAGGGTCTAGGAGGGTGATATGGTTCAAGGCGGCAGCTCTATAATGGAAAACCAGAGTTTGGATGCATAAACAGGTGGTATGTAAAAGAGTAGTTCCTAAAACTGGCAAAGTGGTTGTGGCTTGGGTCCAAGCCAACGTGTGAGGACCAGCAAAGGCAGATGGCTTTGAAGTTTCCTATCCGTACAGAAACTGAGTCTAAAGGTAGCTTTGAAATGCAGTGAAAAGCAAATGGAGAGACTATGTTCAAGTACTTTCTGCTGAAAACCAAACTGGGAGTACAAAGCAAGACACCTGGCCAAGCACAGCCAGGATATGTGTCATTTAGCAGCAAAAAGCATTAATGGCAAATGAAGGAAGAGAAATAGCAGGATCTTGGTGTTAGGAGATAGGACATCGGGGCTCAGGGGACCAAGGTTTGGATTTGCCATGAATGGAGCACAGTGAGAGTCTCAGGTGGGAGGTATCAGAGAATTTTAGGAAGAACTCAGTCACGGAAACTTTTAGTATAACCAGCTGCAAGAGTCAATGTCTAGGGGCAAGTGCCTAAACACATGACCCCTAAACTTTTCTCCATGGAGACATAGACATGATCCAAAAGCGTGGCAAAGATCAAATCTACAACAAATGCTTCATCAGCCTTATGGCTGAGGATGCACAATGTCTGAGAACAGTAAAAGAAGCATTTTTTGCACCTTAGCCATCAACCAGGGCTCTGCACACTGCACCTGGTGAATTATATCTGGCTCATTGCTTGTTTTTGCAGGTGGAGTTTCATTGGCCCCAAGTTATACCCATAGTTCACTTATTGTCTGTGGCTGCTTCTGTGCTACAACTATAGATTTAGGTAGAGGCAACAGAGACCCGTAATAGCCAAAAATATCTACCATCTGCCCCCGGAGAGAAAAAGTTTGCTGACTGACCCCAGATATAATCTCTTCTCCCACAGATTCCTTTAAATCTGCTTATGTTCTGTTCACTTGTTTTGCCAACCCCAAACCCTTCTCAGGGTGACTAGAAATGAAATAAATTTATTCCTATCCCACAGTAAAAATATCACATCCATTTTAACAGAGACCTCCTTTTACTCCAAATGAAGGGAAATGTATACTTTCTATTGTCTCCTATTATGGGCTCCTTATAACAACCCCAGCAATAGTGTTTCAATTCTGTTCCTATGGAAAATTTCTACGTTTGACCATAATTTTATTTTTGACCAATATGCATACACTATAGTACTAAACGAGACCCTCATTGGAAGAAAAACATACGTTTTATATCAAATTAAGAAAGAAAAAGAAGAGAACGCTACAGCATTTGGTGCATGTTCCCTACAATGAATATTGCTTTATGTGCCTTTGGTTTCAATTGAGAGTAATTTATTATTGTCATTAAAGGGGGAAAATGTCTGTTTTCATACAAAAATGCAAACTTTACAGGATGTGATTATACATCTTGCACTCTCCAAGGAAGGAATCATGTATTCCTTTTAAAGTCTTCAGTACCAACATGATTTAAGTTGAAAACCTCTAGAAATAGCCCCTTCATGCCAGGCTTGTCTCGTCATTGATATAAGACACTAACGATGACACCAAGCAGACTGAGGTGTGGCTTACGAAGAAGGCAGCTCTGTAGCTCCTAACGAGACCTTCCCCCTTGCTTAACTTAAAGCAAACAAACAAAAATTAAGTTCCCTTCACAGGAATCAGATAAATGAGGGCTGAAGTCAATGTTTAAATTATGAGACTGTCTTCATGATAAATAATCTTGGAAAACCATAACCTTAATAATTTTTGTGCATGTAGGAACTGATACCACCAACCTGAACATCACCTTCTCTGTCTCCTTTTCTCTCCAAAGATATTACTGCCATTGGAGCTGGTATAAGTTCCACATTAGCAGACTTCACAATTTGAGTCCAATTAAAAGTTCCTGCTAAGGAAAAACAATGTAATTTTATTGAAATTAATCTCCAATCAAGTATTATTGGATGACAGATTTTGCTTGCTCTGTTTAACAAGAGAAACAGAATAAAATGAAGTTGGCTCCTGGGTATACCCTCCTCTTGCAAAAATCAAACATATTGATCCAATTTCTTAAATAACTGAAGACAGTTGGAATATCTTTGTGCAACTATAGAGTTTAACTTGAGAAACACATAACTGTGATACTGACACTTGGGAGATGTATTTTAAGAAAAAAAACCCTTTGGTTTTAGGAAATGTATTTTTGAATGATTAACAGAATATTGTGCTTCCTATTAAACTAAAATACATTTAAGTGTTATCAATTTTATGTAGGAATCTTTACAAGTGTGTGTCAGAACTAAATTCACCTTATCGATTTTTCCTTCCTTGGAGTTGTCTCTCTCTCTCTCTCTCTGATAAACCTAATTCTTAAAAAAAAGACTGAGAACCTAGGTTGATTTAAAATTTAAACCACAAACTTTTTCTTGCTTCCATCAGATCTAATCTAGCATTCGTACTTCTACTTTTATTGTAAACTCAGAGACCAACAATTCTACTAATCCAACAAATGTTTATCCTGCAATTAATAATAGTCATGTTCTCTCAAATTTTACATAAAGGGCTCTTTCTCCACTTCTTGTTTTATGTGCCAGTCCTCAGAACAAGCCACATCTACAGAGAATGCACTGCTGAATTACAGTGTGACTTATTCTCTAAGACAATTAGTAAGACTATGCACAATATAATCTGAAATTGAGAAAACAAAAGTAAAAATAAATCATGGATAGATATACATATGTCTTCTTTATCTTAGATATTATGACCCAAATAATCACATACATTCTCTGTGGTAGGCAGGATAATGGGTCT
This sequence comes from Daubentonia madagascariensis, assembly GCA_023783475.1. Lineage (NCBI taxonomy): Eukaryota > Metazoa > Chordata > Mammalia > Primates > Daubentoniidae > Daubentonia > Daubentonia madagascariensis. Next base: position 1,967,342 of record JAKFHU010001178.1, on the reverse strand, counting down.
CCCCAAATGCCCTCATCCTCTGGAAACTGTGACTATGTTACCTTACATGGAAAAAAAAGAAAACTTTGAATGTATGATTAAGTGTGCAGATTTTGAAATGGGGAAAATATTCTGCGTTATCCAGGTTGACCCAGTTTCATCAGATGAGTCCTTTAAATCAGAGATCATTTTCTGGCTGTGACCAGAGGGAGATAAGATTATGGAAGAATTGTCAGAAAATGTAACACTGGAAGCTTTGAAGATGGAGGAACAGACCAAGGTTTGCAGACAACCTCTGGAATTTGGAACAGGCAAGGAAACAGATTCTCCCCTAGAGCCTCCAGAAAGGAACACAGCCCTGCCGACACTTTAATTTTAGAATGCCATGTTGGTCTTCTAGGGAACTGTAAGGTAAAACATTTGCATTGTTTTAATACACTAAGTTTGTGCCAATTTGGTACAGCAGCCAAAGGAAACTAATGCAAGTCCTAGTTATGACGCATGTTACTTCTCTCGAACAAGACGGTGTTATGCATTTCACTGTAGAACACTGCCAGCAATCACTGGCAGAGTGGATGGAATAGTGTTCCTAAATAATGTATTTCAGTGCATGCCTGCCTCCCTTCTTGAAATGTGTCAGCAATCCTAGAGTATGCTTCCTTCTGAACACGGTTCCCCAAGCACTCGTGATGCCATCTTCTCCCTAGCACCCACACATCTGGGTGCCCCAGGCAGAAACCATACTGACTGGCCCTAAGAATCTCTGATAAAGGGCTGATAACCAGAATCTATACAGAACTTAGGAAAATCAACAAGAAAAAATCAAACAACCCCATTAAAAAGTGGGCAAAGGACACGAACACAAACTTTTCAAAAGAAGACAGAATAATGGCCAGCAAACATATAAAAAATTGCTCAACTTCTCTAATCATCAGGGAAATGCAAATCAAAACCACAATGAGATATCACTTAACTCCAGTGAGATTGGCTTATATCAAAAGTCCCAAAACAACAAATGTTGGCAGGGATGTGGACAGATAGGAACTCTCATACACTGCTGGTGGGACTGCAAATTAGTACGACCTCTATGGAAAGTAATATGGCGATACCTCAAAGAATTAAAAGTAGAATTACCATTTGACCCAGCAATCCCACTACTGGGTATTTACCCAAAGGAAAAAAAGACATTTTATAATAAAGACATCTGCTCAGGAATGTTTATAGCAGCACAATTCACAATCGCAAAGATGTGGAAACAGCCCAGGTGCCCATCAATACATGAGTGGATTAATAAAATGTGGTATATGTATACCATGGAGTACTACTCAGCAATAAAAAACAATGGTGAATTAACACATCTGGTATTATCCTGGTTGGAGCTAGAGCCCATTCTTCGAAGTGAAGTGTCACAGGAATGGAAAAACAAGCACCACTGGTACTCACCATCAAATTGGTACTAACTGATCAGCACTTACATCACACAGGGCAATAATATTCATCAGGGGGCAGGCAGGCGGGAGGGGGGCGGAGGGGATGGGAAAACTCTCACTGAATGGATGCGGGGAACACAGTTTGGGGGATGACCACGATTGTAGCTCTGACATGGGGAGTGCATGGGCAATATATATAGCCAAAGTGTTGTACCCCCACAATATTCTGAGATTAAAAAAAAGAAAAAAAAGAATCTCTTTTTTTATTTTTCCACCATTCTGGATTGATTCCTTTGCCCATCATGTTGCCAACACACCATATCGTCTTGTACTATAACTCAGCTGAGTTAAATCAAGTCTTATTAATTAATTCTCATTAATTGTGTCTTTCTGGACCTTTCTCATCACAAGTAGAACTAGCGACCCCATCACTTTAGCCCACTTATAAATCCTGTGTGCATTATCCTTAGCACCGTGATGCTTTCTTCACTGGTTCTGTGAACAGGTTTTCTTCCAATATGGTACTGACTTTACCCATAAGAGCAAAACTATGAAGCACGTAATTTCTCATGTGAGGCTCTAGGAAGTGGAATATATATCAGCACATCATTTATTAAACAATGTCTACGGGACTGGTGGGCAATGTCATAAAAGATGAAAAGACAGAAAAATAATGGCATTGTCTTGCCCCCATGAAGCTTATAATCTAGTAGCATGGCAGACACCAGTGCATAAATAAATAAGCATAAATTTGCAACCCTGACGAATGATCTGAAGGGAAAGTCAGATGTTTTGAGTGTGAATGGTTAGTTGGAAGGGTTGATCATGTATACATGATCAGGAGGGGGTCTGCTGAATAAATTATGTGTCATCCTTGATCTGAATGATAAAAGCAGTTCATTTGATAAAGAGACCTCATGGAGCACCCCAGGGAGGGAGCAACATCCATCACTGGCACCTTTCTTAGGATCTCATGAACAGCCAGTGAAGTCCCAGGATAAGAGAAGGACCAAGTCAACACCAAAAGAGGTAGCTCTGGGATCCCTTAGTATGCAAGACAACATCCAAAGGACAGGTGACACTTCGAAATAGACAGAGAAGCTGGGATAAGAGATTTTACAGGAAAATCAGGAGAGAGTTGTGTTTTTCAAGACAAGGGAGGCAGTTATTTCCAAACACTGGGGATGGATAATAGTGTGGAATATTGACCAAGAAGTCAAGAAGGGCTGGAGCATTTCTACTGGATTTACGACAGAGAAATCAAAAGGGACTGTGTGCAAAACCTACTGTGGTGGAATGAATGAGTAGCAGAGAAATAGAAAAAGCAAATGAATAAAACTGATCCTTAAGAGCAGGGGCTGTATCCTTATCTACACAATGCCGGGAAGAGCGAAGGCGTGCAGAATTATTTGTTAACTGAGGGTGTAAGCTGAAAGATGGTTTTCAGTCCTAACGCCTTGTCCTTAAGATTCTCCACGGTGGGATCCACTTACCTGTTCAAGTCTCTTCTTCTCCGTAGGAGCAACAGAACAGGGCCAGACGCACTCAGTCATGTCACCCCTGTGTGTGAGTGCATCAGTTTGTTCCCTGCACCCGGAATTCATGTGCCCCGAGCGATGTCTCCAGGTTCTAACATTCATGCCTCATGGCAAGTGCGTGAGAGATTTGAAATAAATCCTCCCAAGGGCAGCAATAATGTGTGGATGCCTCTATATACGTGAGATCTCATCATGGTGGGTGAAGATATACCTTTTATTGTTGCATCTATTGTGCTTTGAGCTTTGTCATGTCTTTGATCATGGCCAAGAAAAAGTTAAAAACACACCAAAAAGTATCTCATATTTGAAAGCAATAGCTTTGAGAGCCCACTTTTAAAACAGGGCATATGGACTCAACATCTGCCAGGGACACCTGAGAGTTACACCATGTGATGGTAAAGAAATTGACCATTAGAAACATAATTAAGTATTACAAGGTTAGTCCAAATTACACACACGTCCATGTGCGTCTCAGATGAACGTCCAATTAGAAAGAACACGTGTGCATCCTTTTTTCCCCACAAATAAACTTAATTTAGTAATCAAAGACAGAAGCAATTCATGTTTTAATCTGACTATTTTCTAATCACCCAAGAAGTGTAGAAAGTGTAGGCACAGAGGAATAACAGTAAAATACAGAGAAAAATGGGGAATAGATGACTTTATTTTAATAATTCTCAGAACAAACTGAGATGAAATGATTTTGAATCTAATCTAGATTTCTGAAATTTGCAATGTGAAATGCCTACATGGTTATATATTGAGAAAGAAACTGTTATTCTAAAGTGAGCTATTTTCCTACAGGAAGAGACATCGCTGTGGCACTCTTTCATGATTAGGGTAGCAACCATGCCATAAAGATGAGATTAAAGAAGAAAGTAAAATTCTTTGTCATGCTGACACTCCCCCCAAAATGAGACCCCATAGTGGGCTAAATGATGGTTTTCCAAAGCCATATTCTGATCCAAATCCCCAGAACCTGACCTGCAATTATGTGACTTCTGCCTATTAGCACCTCGATTTTAGACTTTGGACCTCCAGAACTGTAAGAGAATAAATTTTTATTGTTTTAAGACACTAAAATGATGGTAATGTTTTATATCCATATTAAGAAATTAATACCAACCCAAATAGTATCTTTGGTTATGTTTCATAAAGACATTTATGTATGTGCTATAGTAATTAAATACATACAATGAACTTCTGGACTGATTAGGCATATGTATGTGCACATACTTATTTTAGATGTTTATATGTTTCAAAATAAGTATGCATGTATACATATACATATGAATATGAAGTTATTCACATGCGTGTGTGAAATAAATACAGGATTACCCATAAGATAATATCACCTACATTACTTCTTGAAATTATTTTTTGATTGAATTAAAATCTATGCAGCCAAATGTAGAAACACAAATTGTGCGGCTCCAGGAATTATTACAAATTGAAGACACCTCGTACCACCAATCAAGTTAATAAATAGAGTATTTCAGGCATGTTAGAAGTTGGGTCATCTCTTATAATTGCTGCCACATGCCAAGTAGAATGTCTATATTTTATCATTGTAGATCTGTTTTGCAGCATTTCATATTTATATAAGTAAATCTGGAGGACGTATTATTTGTGTCTGGATTAAGGCTGTCATTCTTACGTTCATGAGATGCATCCACGTTGGGCCATGTGGATGCAATTTATTCCATTGGTGCTGTGGAACGACCCAGTGCACTGACAGATTCAAATATTGAGTGACACTTGGGTTGTTTACATTAGTTTGGCTATTAAGATAATGATGCTATAAATAGACATGTATTGCCACTTAGAAGACATGTGCATGATGGTCTGTAATGTATAGATGTAGAAGTGGAATCGAAGGATCATAAGGAATGGGTAAGGTCAGTTTAGGAGGTACTGCCAAACTAGTTTCCCAGACTGCTTGTAGAAATTTACTTCTTTTTAAATTTCAAAATATTAAGGGGGTACAAATATTTTAGGTTACATGGATTGCTTTTGTAATGCTTGAGTCCTGGCTATAAGTATGCCTGTCACCCAAATAGTGTTCGTAGTACCCACTAGGTAAGTTTTTGCCCATCCCCTCCCCCCACTGCTCGATTTCCACTGAGGTTTACTTCCCTCTGTGCACATGTGTGCTCATCAGTTAGTTCCAATTTAATAGTGAGCACATGTGGTGTTTACTCTTCCATTCTTGAGATACTTCCCATAGGGGAATGGTCTCCAGTTCCATCCAGATTGTTGTAAAAGGTATTAATTCATCTTTTTTTTATAGCTGAGTAGTACTCCATGGTACACATATACCACATTTTATTAATCCACTCATGAACTGATAGGGACTTGTGTTGATTCCACATTGTTGCAATTGTGAACTATGCTGCAATAAACATTCGAGTGCAGGTGTCTTTTTGACGAAAAGTCTTTTCTTTTGGGTAGATACCCAGTAGTGGGATTGCTGGATCAAATAGTAGGTCCACTTTTAGTTCTTTGAGAAATTTACTTTTTTTCACAGCAATGTGTAAAAATCATGGTTATTTCACATCCAACTCCACAAACAGAATTGTCTGTCTTTTTTTTTTTCCAATGTTGCTTTGTTGAGTTTATGATGATAGTCACTGTGGCATTAATCAATTAATTTATTACTTCATTCATTCATTATTTAATAAAAAGAATCATTATAAACATTGTAATAACATTATATGAGAGTATAGTAATAAACTATTTTCTATTTTTAATTTGTTAATACATTGTATATGTTCACTGTACAGGTTGAGAGCATTTTCTTAAATTTAATGTCCATTTCCATGTTCTCTTTGGAAAAGTGCTTATTTGAATTTTCACCCTTTTTTTTTTTATTTTATTTATTTATTTATTTTTTATTTTTAAATTTTTTTTAATTTATTTTTTTATTTTCAGAATATCATGGGGGTACAACACTTTGGCCAGACTCATTGCCCCTGTTCTGCCCGTGTCAGAGCCACAATTGTGGTCGTCTCCCAAACTGTGCTCCCCACATCCATTCAGTGAGAGTTTTTCCCATCCCTTCTACCCCCCTCCCGCCCGCCCGCCCTCAGATGAATGTTATTGCCCTGTGTGATGTAAGTGTTCATCAGTTAGTACCAGCTTGATGGTGAGTACCAGTGGTGCTTGTTTTTCCATTCCTGTGACACTTCGCTTCGAAGAATGGGCTCTAGCTCCAACCAGGATAATACCAGATGTGTTAATTCACTGTTGTTCCTTATTGCTGAGTAATACTCCATGGTATACATATACCACATTTTATTGATCCACTCATGTATTGATGGGCACCTGGGTTGTTTCCACACCTTTGCAATTGTGAATTGTGCTGCTATGAACATTCGAGAGCAGATGTCTTTATTATAAAATGTCTTTTTTTCTTTTGGATAAATACCCAGTAGTGGGATTGCTGGGTCAAATGGTAATTCTACTTTTAATTCTTTGAGGTATCTCCATATTCTTTTCCATAGAGGTTGTACTAATTTGCAGTCCCACCAGCAGTGTATGAGTGTTCCTATCTGTCCACATCCCCGCCAACATTTGTTATTTGGGGATTTTTTGATATGAGCCAATCTCACTGGAGTTAAGTGATATCTCATTGTGGTTTTGACTTGCATTTCCCTGATGATTAGAGAAGTTGAGCACTTTTTTATATGTTTGCTGGCCATCATTCTGTCTTCTTTGGAAAAGTTTCTGTTCATGTCCTTTGCCCATTTTTTAATAGGGTTGTTTGATTTTTTCTTGTTGATTTTCCTAAGTTCTGTATAGATTCTGGTTATCAGCCCTTTATCAGACGTGTAGCATGCAGATATTTTCTCCCATTCTGTAGGTTGTCTGTTCACTCTAGTGATAGTTTCCTTGGACCTGATCAAATTGAAAAGCTTCTGCACAGCCAAGGAATTTTCACCCTTTTTTAAAAAAAAGATATTATATTTGTAATTGCTTATCCCTCTTCCTCTCATATTTTGGTAGAAGTTCTTTATATGTTAAATATTTTGCATAGCAGTTCTGTGTTACACATGCCACAGGTTTCTTCTCCCACTTTGTAGCTGTTGCTCTTATTAGTCACTGCTAATTTTTCTTTTCTTTTTTTGAAATTGAGGTCAAAGGCACATAACATAAAATTTATCGTTTCAAGCATTTTTAAATGTTAAGGAACGTTTCATAATTCACATTGTTATGAAACCATCGACACCATCCATCCACAGATTGGTTTTCACGTTGCAAAACTGAAGCTCTGTATCTACTAAACGCTAACTCCTCATTTCCCGCTCCCACCAACTCCTGGCTACCACTGTTTTCTGTCTCTGAATTTGAATGCTCTGGCTACCTCATAGAAATGGAATCCTATAATATTTGTGTTTTTGTTTGTTTGTTTGTTTGCCAGGCGTATTTCACTTAGACTAGCGTCCTCAAGCCTCATCCATGTTGTAGCATATTTGTATCCACGGATGGCCACTTGGGTTGTATCCACAGACATTTCTCCAAAGGAGGTACACCAATTAGGGAAATGAAAATAAAAACCACAATAGGATATTACATCACACCTATTAGGATGGCTATTATCAAAAAACAAAAACCAAACAAACAAAAACACGAGAAAATACCAAGCGTTGGTGAGACGTGGAAAAATTGGAACCCTTGTGTATTGCTGATAGGAATTAAAAAATGGTGCAGTCACTATTGGAAGCAGTATGATGGTTCTTCAGTAAATTAAAAATAGAATTGCCATATGATCCAGCAATTCAACTTCTAGGAATGTACCTAAAAGAGTGAGCACATAAACAAGTATTTGTACACTCATGCACATAGCCACTGCTAACATTGTCCTGTATGGTCAGTGATTGTCTCCTTCTTATGTGCCTAAAGTTTGAGAACTGCTACAACTTTCTGATATTTGAGTATTTTGTCATTATGAAAGTCCCTTACTGTAATCCTGTAATATTTTTCTTAAAGTTTACTTTGACAGGTATAAATATGGCCATGTTTATACTAATATATATCATGATATATATTAGTTTGGTATGCATCAATGATACATATTATGATATATAACAATTATATACCAATTTTGCACAAACACACACCATTTGAACCTCTAAATTTCTCCCACCTCTCAGAACTTTTATATGAGAGTTTCCTTTTGCCTGAAATATTCCCTTTAGTGAGGATCTTCTCCTGATTAAGTTCCTTGCGTTTTGTCTTCAGAAATGTCTTTCTTTACCATTTCTCCTGAGGGGTAATTTCACTGGGCCTAGAATTCTAAGCTGGAGCCTACTTTCTTCTTTTCTTCATTCCTATTTCTTCTGGTTTCCACTTGTTCTGTTGAGAAGTTGACCTGTAAGTCCTATAGCTGCTCTTTTAAATGTAACCTATACACTGAAGACACTCCAACTAAAATTGCTGTTATCTATTTTTGTTTTTCTTCCTTTTTTAGTTTGGTTTATTCTCAGTCTTTTGCTATGATATGCTGGCTGGGTGGCATTCTGTAAATAATTTCTTTTTTTAAATTGTTATTTCATAAGTGCCTATCCTGATACATTTTGTCAAAATGTAATAGAGTTTAGCCTAATCAAACATTGCTAATTCCCTATTCGGTCTCTGCTGTACACGTACAAAAATCCAATTGTACATATGTTGGGCATTTTAATTTTATTCCCATTACTCTGACCTTTTTTTTGTATTTTTAATCTTTGTATCCCTATATATTTCATTCTGGATATTTTTAATGATTTATCCTACAGTTCATTAATTCTCTTCAGTGGTTTCTGATCTGTTGATAAGTGCATGTTTTAAGTCATCTTTTAAAAAAATTAATTTATATATATGTGTATAATCTATACACAGTGAAATTCACTCTACTTGTTATGCAGTTGTATGAGTTTTAAAAAGTGCATACATTTATGTAACCACCCATATAGACAAGATATAGGACAGTTACCTCAACCCAAGAGTCCATTATGTTTCTTTGTAACATCCTCCCCCAAACCCAGCTTCTGACAACAACTCCTGTATCCCACCCCTAATTCTGGCATCTGTCTTTTCTTCTATCAACATCTTGATTATTGAAGCTTATAGTAAATCTTCAAAACAGAAGGAAGGCATCCTCCCACTTTGCTATTGCTTTTCAAAATCATTTTGGTTAACTTGATTCCTTTCCCTTTCCATATATAACTAAGAATTAACCTGTCCATATCTATAAAACAAATTTGGTTATGATTTTTGACCATGGATATGGCCATTCCGTTGATAGATTTAATTCATTGGCTTGCCTCTGAACAAATCTATAGAATTTTTGTTGGGATGCAAAGAATTAAAATATTTTTAAAAAAACACCCTACCCTTTGTTTGTTTGCTTTCTATTGAAGTACCCAATGATGGTAGGCATTTTGTTCATATATATGAATGTTGGGGCAGTGATCCAGTGTCTTCAAAACTGAATAGAATTGATCCTAGGTTAGGTGCCTGATGAGTCTATAGAAGTCTGTAGAATTTCCAGGCCTGATTTAAATTTTTTAATTCTATTTTTATTCTTACCATTTTGAAATGTGAAATTCTATGGCTTAAATAAAGAAGTATAACTCAATGGAAATCTATCGGGGGTAGTGGGGAGAAGGGGATGAGCGAAAACCTGCCTATCAGGTACAAGGAACACTATTTGGGTGATGGGCACACTTATAACCCTGACTCAAGCATTACAAAAGTGATCCTTGTAACCAAAAACATTTGTACCCCTATAATACTCTGAAGTAAAAAGAAAGAAAACATAAAAATTGAAGCTCAGGAAAAAAAAGAGATACACCTTTCTTTAATGACTTGTGTGTGTATATATTTTCCCCCAAATTTCTTCCCATCTAAACCCAGGTTCACAAAATGAAATTCAGCATATTACAAACACATTTCTTTCACACATCAACAGAATTTTCCTCCACATGGGTTAATGATTTTTTTCCAGGTCAATGAGACTGTTAAATTTTCTACAGCATTTTCTCTTTGAACATATGTGTGTTTCTCATTTTGTTGAAGATGAAATGGGATTTCTCAAATAATACTGGGAAAATGCATTATTGCAATATGTACCAAAAACTCATCAAATGTTCATGTGTCTAAGCAAGTAATTCCAATTCTTTAAACCTACCTTGATGAACTGGTATGTATTTTGGAAAAATAATTGAAAAAAAAACCCCAAGATTTATTCATAATGCTTTTGGTGGGCAGAGTTGGTGGTAGTGATAGAAAAAAAAAAGTAAAAATCTAATGGATGAATTATAAGGGATTTTTGTATGTAATTTTGCTATGACTACGTCACAAAAGAATATTTAACCATGAAATGGATGCATGATACCATAGGGAATATTTTTGTTAATATAAAGTGGCTAAGATTAGAGTATGTGCTCCTGTGGTCAAAAGGAATACACACACACACACACACACACACAAACTCAACAATATAAAACAACAGGACATATATACATACATATTTTTAAAAATACTATGTGAAAAGGGATACCAGTTGAATTCACAAATATGTGAGTAATAAAGGATTTTTGAATGATGCCAATGTGAGTGATTCTTAACATGTTTCTCAAATTCTCTCACTGCTTTAAGCTTCTGCCCCACACTTATCCTGTCTTGTGCCTGTGTCCTTCCTGCGGGTTTCTCCATTTCTGTTTTTGACCCCTACCCTCCGTTCTCCAGAGAACACACAGAATGACCTTTGAGCCTGTAAATGCAGTGACATCCCCGCCTGGCTGCCCTCAACAGGGCTCATCGCCCTCAGAATGGAATCCAGACATTTACCCCGGTGTAGGGAGCCGTCCACACCTGGGCCTCTACCTGGCTCTCAGGCTTTGCTGCCAACGCTCATCTCTTTGTTCCCTAAGCATCACCTGGGAGCTTTTAGCTCTTCCTGGAACATCACAAGCTTGTCTTAACTTTGGGGACTTTGCACTTACTCTTCCTTTTCCTAGAAGGAACCCTCCCAAATTCACAGGGAAGGGACCTTCTCAACATTCAGGTGTTGGAATTGTAGCTCACTTACCAGACCCATGACACATCCCAGCTCACGCTTCCCACGACTGGTCCTGTTTTACCTTCTCTGTGGCAGTCATAACTATCTAAAGTGTCACAACATATCCTCTATGACTTCCTTTTTCCATCTATGTGCCCTCTGTTGGTACAGAATAACAGGAGACCAAGACTTCATGTGCCTTTAACACCTCTGATAAATGCTCAGGGCTCAGTTCCTGGCATGATGCATCGTGTGTCCTTAACAAATATTAAAAGAGGGAATGGATTAATAATCTAAGTGGCTATTTTTAATTTTTAATTTTTATGAATGCATTGTAGTTGTACATATTTGTGGGCCACATGTGATATTTTGATAAAAGCAAACAATGTGCAATGATCAAATAGGGTGATTGGCATATCCATCGCCTGAAACACCATTCTACCCTCTGTCTCCACAAGATCAATTATTCTACCCCCCACATATAAGCAAGAACATGCGATATTTGTCTTTCTGTGCCTGCATTGTTTCACTTAACATAATGACCTCCATTTCCATTGTGTTGCTGCAAAGGACAGGATTTCATTCTTTATTTTGTGGCTGAATAATATTCTACTATGTATATATACCACATCAATGAATGAATGGAAAATAACGTAAATATTTTTATAATAAAAAATAAGCATTATTTTAAAAGAGATGGATCCAATACCTGACTGATACACATTTTATAAAGGATGCCTGTAATTAGAGTTTTAACCCCTTTTTTCTGAAAAGAAAAATAAGTTTGTGAATGAACACATAGCAGTGGAGTGAAAACTATAACTTCCCAAATTAATTATACACATTTAAATTCAAATTAATTAGAATGGGTATATTACTAAGAAACCCTGCATGCTTGATGTGATATAGTATCATGAGTTAATTCTAAGCTAGCATTAGAATATATTACTAGAACATGTTTCTTTCTCCACTGGGACCTAATAAGCATGGTAGGAAAATCTAGCAGGAAAAGGCAAATATAAGCATGCATTCTTTAAGATTCACCCTAAACTGTTTCCTTTTAGTGAATGGAAGAGTTTGACAAGGAAACACATGTGTAAGCAAACATTGAGAATGTGTTTTTAGAACATGTTTATTTCTCTACTGGGCCTTAAAGATCAAGTGGACAAACGCAACTATAAAGGACAAATGTAAAATAATTATAATAATAATAATATCAGAGGTAGGGGAAGAAAGGTTTCTAGACATCTTTAATTTTCACTGTCTATGTAGTAAAGGGTCAGTGGTTTGTTTGGTTTTTTTTCAGTAAAGGACCTCATAGTAAATCTATTTTGGATTTGTATGACATACAGTCCTTCTTGAAACTGTGGTATTCAATTATGCTGTTGCATTGCAAAAGTAGAGACAGACAGTAAGTAACTGAATGGCCAAGGCTATGTTTTCATAACATTTTATTTACCAAAACCGGTGATGGGCTGGATTTTGTCCAAGGGCTTCAGTTTGCCAACCTCTCACTTAGAATATTTCTCTTATCATTAAAATTTTTTTTGGGGGGAGGGGGCAAATTTAATGTCTAAATAGAAATAAAATAACATGTTTTGCAATGGTTATGGTCTTCGAAATAAAGTACAATATAGACAAAATATTTGCTTCTGCAAATTTAATATAGATAAAATTTGAAATACCTTTGATGTCCATATGTAGTCATTATGTGATGGGGTTAAATCTACTGCATTTCCATTTTTATTATCTTCATCAACATCTGATCTAAAGTTATTAGACATTCTGAATGCTTTTAAACATTTCAAGAGTGACTTCATATTTTTAGATCTTTAATTCTGGCATATAAATCTCAGCTTCCTCATGGAACAGAGAAACTCATTGGCCTTTGATAACGCCATGGCAACATCATAGAAACATTGCTTGAAACAAAGTTACAGAATTTGAACAAACAAACAAATTATGTAATTCAGATTGGAGTTGATACCAGAGGGACTTCCTGAAATTAGATGAGGTTTTTCTTTTCTTTTTTGTTTTTTCCACAAATCAAGAACAAAACAGTCCACAAACGGAAAACAAAAGGCAACAATCAAGATAGGTTGTGTTATAACTTGAGCATGTTGTATCTTTTCATTTCTAAGTTGTTGGGCTAAGGTAAAATACTAAAGTTATGTCTGTGTGCACGTTGCAAGAAAGATCCAAGTGTGGTCCAGTGTTATCTGCCTTTGTAGAGACAAAACTAATTTAGTGCACTCAAAGTTAATTTTATAAATTGTAACTGAATATGGAATCCACCAGTTTACCATTTCTTCTGAGCCTTACACACATGGTATAGGTTTTTAGACATCAGGTCCCTGAGCACTACTCCAGAAATTCCTACCCCTTAGATCTGTAGTGGACTCAGGGATTTATGTGGTTAAATTGCTACAGGTTGAGAGATTCTGGTATTGACATCTAGCCCACAAAACGTGCTCCTTTTGTTTCCAAATCAACACACTGTATGTGTGAGTTCCATTATTTAAAGTTTATGGATTTTCATTGGTTTGTCTTTATTTCTTAAATGGAATCATAGTTTCTGCTTAAATACCAGCAAATCAAAAGAAGACAAGCGCCACTCAGATATGTCGTAAATGGCGGTGTTTGGGCTAATGTGTGTGTGGTGGGGGGTCAGGGGGTGTCTCTAAGTGAGTTTGGTAAAAGAATGGAACATACTTTATTTAAAATATCCTGCAAGACTTGTATGGCGAGGCAGCTGGGCCAATGTGTTTCCTGTTAATCTTTGTTTTTCTTTTCTTGGCTAACAAAACTCCAGGTTTTGCTAATGAATCACAGTACACCCTGAATATTATGAAATGCATTTCCAAAATAACTTATTCTTGGGGCTTATTTTTATTAATGAATTTGTTGTTGATTTAATGCATAAAGCAAGAGAGAACACAGCGTGTATCCATGACAAACACTCGGTATAAGTTTCTGTGTGCCATGGGTGTTCAGAATCATGGTTCATAATATCCCGATGACATATCATTAATACGGGAGGCTCTAGTGAGAAACATATAACTGTTCCTCTGTGGAAGGCTGCATCATGCACACCCTTCTATTTGGTCTTAAATCAGTGTTTATGGTATTTCACTGATGATTTATCAGGTGTTTTATTGGGCTATCAAAATAAAGACATGAAGCTGTTGGTAAACAACTATTCGTAAAAGCTATTAAGTGACAATAAACATAGCAACTTTACTGATATCAGCTCACACAGTTGACATAAACCACGTCAGTCATTTGTCCATCAACACCTACCATGGTTTGACTGCCAGAATCAAGAACAATCCTTCCATTAATTGCCGTAGGAAGACTACCAGACCCATGAGCTTTCTGAAAACCTAAACTACAAAACAAACATATTGAAATCAAACTAGAAAAAAGAATGTTTCAAAACATAAATAAATAAGTGTTCAGCTACATGACTATGAAGTAAATTTTGCCACATTTGTAAGTTGATAAATTTAGTATTTGTAAAAATATCACTGCATTTAAGACAATATGACCAATCCAATTTTTTCTTAGTTTGTAGCGATCCCACCAAGAAAGCATGGTTGCCCCTCAACAATATATAGCATAATTTAAATTTCAAGGTTTGTTTACAGGTAGACAAATGATGCCCTTTAGATATTATAATAGTAATCATATTTATTCATGTGATATTCATATATTACACATTGCATACTACTTACACGTTATAATTGCTTTCAACATATTTAGAGTATGTGAGAATATATATACATAGCAGGTATATATTTAATATATTCTCAGTGATTATATAAATAAACATATCATAAATATTTATACCTCTCTATATCTATTTATATTTAATCTCTATCCATCTATACATCTCAAGCCATATAGATTTGAGGTTGAAATTATATTGTAATAACATAGTGTTCCCAAATTTGGTAAAACATTTTTTACCTGAAAGTGGATTTCAGGGTTTCCCCTGGGTAGAACTATTTGTTTTCCTTATTAAAGAGAATTCCCATTAAAGTAAAATTGCTGTAGCTCCTACAGAAAAACTCATCTTAATCATAGATATCTGCCACCATAAAAAATAGAAGTTATCAACAGGACCTACAATTTTAAAATACACAGCTCATCATGTTTCTAATACAGCAAAGCCTTAGATTTTTACGGTCCATCTTACATCCCGCTGTCTCAGAGCTTATTAATACTGCCTATTCCAAGGTGATTTTGCCAATTATTCTGAGGCGGAACATCTGGGACGGTGCCCAGAAATTCGTTTCTACCAAGTTCCTCGAGAGACTTTCATGCATCTATCCAAAAAAAGAGGTTTGAGAAACAGCAGCCTGGAGTACGAATGAGGAAGGTATCAATAGGCACGGAGAAGTCTTGAACAGGTTGGGGAGTGAAGACGTGGAAAACAAACGGGCCAAGGTCAGATGAGTGTGCATTGTCACGGAAGCCAAGGACGGAGCCGATGTCAAGGAGGAGCTTGTGCCTCAAACGCTGCAGGCACGTGGAGTAAGACCTGCAAATGCGTCCTTTGCATTAAGGAGAAACGTGTTCACTGGTCACTAATGTTGGATCTGCTTCCCTGGATTGGATGAGATGAACATTAGGACATAAAGATTTAGCAAGAAAAGAGCAGGTAAAATTTAAAAAGCATCCAAGTGTTTTAAGAAAGGTTTCAGGTTATGGCTGAAATGGGTGCAAACACATGGAAATCAGGAATGATGTGGTTTGTTCGTTTGATCGTTTTTAGTGAAAATAAAACAATTCAGTGTCAGGGCAAAGAATTTCTCTTGAGGAAGAGATTGAAGAGCTGAGAAATAAAGGATTATATTGATTAAACCCTCGTGTTCACAAACATAGCTCCTTATCACATGATTGTTTCAAAAACACTTACTCCAAACCTGAAGAGTAATGAGTAGAGAAGACATCTGCCAGCCGTTAAAACATTTTTATAACATTTTTAAAAGCTTCCATAATTAAAAAATGTAGTATTGCATCATCTGAGAAGATAGACAACCTGTAAAACAAAGAAATAAACTCCATATAGAGACATAAACATACATGGGAGTGTAGTTTATAATCAATGTGGTAAAAATAAAATCACAATTATGAAGAGAAAGCAGGACATTTTCATCTATTTGAATTTTGGAGTGGAAAAGCCTTGTAAGTTAAAACTCAAAGTCCTATAGCTCTACATGTATCAGTACATTGGATTAAACATTTTTGCAATACTCTTTATTAAAAAGGACACCTAAGCAAAGCAAACAACTGCCTTGGAAAATGTTTGCAAATCACATCACGAAGGGCTAATCTCCAAATATATAAATGGCTCCTAGAAATGTATAATATATGTAAAAACCCAGCTGCACAACATAAAGCATGGATAATGAAAATTAACATAGAATACACAGAAAGTGAAATATAAATTACTATTAGTCATATAAAATATGTAGAACCTAGTAATAAAAATAAATTATGAATTAAAAGTACACTAAGATTTTTTTTTAATCTATCAGTTTTGCAAAACTGTTAAATTTTGTCTTAAGTTTCTGTTAGCAACTCTGAAGTTTGTGGGGTTATAATTAGCTACAAAATTAGCTACAATTCAATTTCTACCAAGGCCAGTTCGTAAATATCTATGAATATTACAAATGCATCTATGTCTGGCCCAGAAATTCTATTGCTAGGAATTTATCCTACAGATATAGCCAAGCTTTTATGAAAAATATGCTCAAGGTTATTTACAGCTACGTTTTTTAAAAATAGGGAATTGGATACTCAAATAAATAATTCCCTGTTTGTACAAAGGGAATCAACGTAGCCATAAAAAAATATACAGAATTTAAGAATCACTCCATGTAGCATTATGGCAAGATGGCCAGAATATACCACTCAGTAAAGCAACTTAAAAAATGTACAGCTAGGGAGAGAACAGAATGGGACAGTATGACATTGTTTGTGCAAAGTGACCTGAGAAATGGCCACCTGCATTTGTAGTCGCTTGCATTTGCAGAGAGAAATTTGTGGGTGTATTCATAGGACACTAATACTTGTTGCTCTACTTGTCTGAGGGTTTAAGAGGGAAAGAAGGTGCCCTCGGGTGCACGTAATTGAGAAATATTTAATAAAGGGACATTTTGCAAAGCCTTTTGAGGTTGTCCATAAGGCTGGTCTCCAGTAGCTCAGATCCAAGTGGAGAAGGATGCAGAGTATTTCTTCAGGAACAAGCAGAAAGTGCAACCTGCCGTGAGTCCAGCAGATAGGACACAGTATACGAGGTCAGAGGTAGGAAGGGGAATTTTCGTGGAAGAATACTTTAATACCTCTTCACCTTGGAAATCATTTATTTTTTTAATAAGTAGCTTCCTTCTTTTCATAGATTTTTATTCAATATACAATATAAAATTTTTATTCCATTCTACTAGCACCAACTGCTTGGTAAAATTGTCTTTATGTATTATTACTCACAGCTGTTACAATAGCTGCTATGATAATTCTGATTTTCCTGTTAAACTCATTGGGGCTCTTAACTGCCTGTACCCTTGACCATGAGTAAATCTTACCACTCAATCTTAATGAATGCTTGGATTTGTGAAAAAAAACTATCTTGCTAAGTTGATCCTAATGCTGAAACTTCAGTCGTAAATAAACACTAGAGAAAATTTTCTTGCACGTAAAAATATTACATAAGAAGGCTTTTAAAAAAAACAATTTTACTCACTCTGTTGAAATGGGGTATGCAGTTATAAATTTGGAATTCAAAAACCAAGCACTTAATTAAAAGTGGTTTAGTGTAGATGATCAATTTCCAAAATGGTCTTAGCACAGGAAATGTTTAACACCACCCTGCAAGGGAAAATTTGGCCAATTCAGAACCTGAACTATTAAAGATTTAGGTTCTGTCCACTAAGCGAGAGCAGCATATAACATAATTTTGAATGGTATTACTTCAACAGTGATTTACCAGGAATGGCAACATGTTGAGGAAGCAAAGGTGGATTAGATAAACGTCCATTTTCTGCTGTCAATATTTGAGAGCAGTCATCAAAACAAATGTGTGAAAGTATGATGAAGAATACTTCCTTCCCTCAATGCTTTGAGTAGATGTTACTTTAAATACATAATTCTACAAAATAGGCCCATTCATGATATAGAGTCCAAAGCCAATCTTTTTCTAAAGTGTTTTATCTCCCTTTGTAAGAATTCTTCAGATTATTCAATTTTGAGGCTTGGCTGGGTCCAGATCTTCCCACTTAATATACAATCGCATCTACAAATTGCTTTTCACTCTTTTATGGGCAATGCTGTGAAAATTATAAATATTGATTCTCACCTGAGATATTTATACAGAATCATTGAAAAGGAAAAATGAAATGATTCTCCACAAATACTGTGCTGTGTTTCCTTAATCGGATTTATTTGAGTGCAGTGCGCTAGCTTTTTGCGGTTATGATTCACTGCTTGATATGTTTTTTAAAAAATCAATCAAATACATGTAATTCAATCAGGTATGGGTTTGTAAACAGTTGCAAAAGGCAAAAGAGAGAAGCATATAAATTAATGCATTAAAGACAGTTTTGACAAGGCATATTTTACTATAGCTCATGTTACAAATTCATCTATTCTTTCCAGCATAAACGAAAGCTTCTCTAAAATGTTCAACAACCACAGGCCAGGCAAAGCCCAAAGGCTTAATTCCAGAGTTTGTCTGTTTTCCCAAAAAATCACCATGCTTTCTCTTTTCTGTGGTCATATTCGCAAAGTGCTCTAGTATTTGTTCTAAGGCATTCTTTTCTACATCAGTATCATAAAGATCATCTCCTGTGTTTTCTTCTGAAGGTTTGAAATATTTGCTTTTCACGTGTAGGCTTTAGATTCCTCTGGAGTTCAATTAATTAATTTATGCACCATGGAGATTTCATTTTGTCTTTCTCCCCTATAGTGACAATGGTGGCAATAGTGCTATTCGATATTATGATATGCATTCTCTTCCTTCCCAATACATCTTTGATTTGTTCAGGATGATCAATGTGAATAGTTTGATATACTTGCCTCTCCAAATTATCTTGCAGCTAGATGGAGGTATGTGATGCATTTCTGGGAAAACACAATGATGGCTCAAGTCATCTGGAATAAAAGAAGGGTCCTTTGGTTGTGTGAATTTCCCACCTCTTTCTTCCTGCCTGTTGTGAAAACATGATTTATGCAAATCAGGCTTCCTGGAGACATAACCCTGGAATCCTGTATCTCAGGATGGTAACGAAAAAAACTGCAAAATTCTGGGTATGGCATGACTTTCTTGAACACTTCCTCTTCTATGCCTTTATACTTACTATTATAAGAGGAAAATAAAGTGCTGTTGGATTAAGACATCGATATTGGTATCTGTCAAATGTGGCCAAAAGCAAATGCTACAAAAACATTTATTCTGTCATTATTTATTTTGTATGTGGCACATCCTTTGGACACCTGCTTGTAATGCAAACTTTGTAACATGAAAATTGCCATGTCCCATATATGTGTATCCAAGCTCTGTCTGTTACAGAGCCTTATTTTATCCATCCTGCCCAAATTCTGCAGTGACAGCTGCATACGTCTTGAAATTCAGGGACAGAAGTGACAACGATTATTCCCCTTTGTACTTGAAAATGTTGCTGGACATTGTTCTCCCAGTATATTTCCATCCTTGTTTTGGGGAGAAGTTTGTTAAGTCAAGAAAATATGGTTAAAGTAAGTTAGAATTTTTCAATGAATTTGTTAGAGAATTGTCATTTATTCTGGTGAAGAACTGACATCTTTACACTTTTATTGGGCCATCCTATGTCAAATACTGACATATCTTAACTTATTTAGATTTTCTGTTATGTTGCTTCTTAGACTTTTGTTCTTTTGTACCTGAAGTTCTTGGTTATTTTAAAATTCTGTGTATTGCTAAGCACTTACAAGTTTATTGCAATTGCAGTGGGGGTTTCTGAATAAAACAGTGACATTCGGTATTTGATAGTTTCTGGTATAAATTAATGCTACTAATATATGTGCACTGGTCTCTGAACATACTTTTAAAAAATATCTTATTATTTTACTCATTAATATATCTATGTAAAAATTATATCATCTGCATTATCTACCAATAATAACTGTCCCTCTCCCTCGCTTTTCAATTCTTATACCGATGGAACTTCCAATTCAATGTTAAATAAAATTGTCGTAGTGTGGACACTTGTCTTGTTAGTGAATTAAAGGGACTGTTTCTAATATTTTACCATTAAGGTCACTGTTTCTTAAGATTGTGTTGGTTTCATTTTATTAAGAATGATCCCTTATCTTTCTAGTCTTGTAAGCTCATTCTGTCACGTGCATTCACAAAGTATCAACTAATTTCTTATATCTCTTGAAAAAACTTCACGCTTTTCTATTTTAATATGTTAATGGGATGCATTTAATTCCATTGACTTTTTTCCAGTGTTATATCATGTTTCCAATCTTTGATTCATTGGGGTTATTATCATTGTTACACGGCTGGCAGAAATTTGCTCAACTTTACAGCATGTTTGCCTCTATGTTTATAAGAAAGAATAGTCTGTGTGTATATTCTCACAGACACTCCTGTTTTGGAATTTGATAGGATTCTTTGCTTTATGGATGCAAAGCTCCAACAGGTCCCCTGCTTTGGCCATTGAGAGATTAGCAGATACGATGCAGCAGAGATTTGAAATGGGCTTGCTCAGGTGGGGCTAGCGTGCTGGCCTCTGGTTTAGCCATATGAAAATGCCTGGGCAAGCCTGGTTGAAAATAAAATATTTGGTAAACTGAGCTGAGTTGCTCCAAACATCCCAGCTAAGACAATAGTTGCTGGGTGAGTGAAAGCTGATCCCTGGATGGGTGAGAGATGCCCAGCCAGAACCGAGGTCTACCTGGATTGTGAACAACATGAACTACTGTTTCCTGCCACTGGATTTTCTGGGGCTTTGGAACCCAGAAAAAGCTAAATGAACTAGGAGCTATCCTGTGGTAAATTATATTTTCCATATAACTGCTTCTTTCATACAAATTTTCAAACTTATGGCCCATACACCTATGTTCTTCACATTTTTATGTGATATATCAATTTGAGATAATAGCCCTGTGACATTTCATGAGAAACATTTACTTGTATTTTCTGTTATAGTCTGAAAAAAACCTAACCAGAAGTTTGTCTTTAAGACTCATGTAAGAATATACACCATACCGTTTTATCTGTATAATTAGTTATTTTTATACCTATTACTAATCTTTCAGTTGAGAAAAAAAGAAGAAGGAAACAAGTATTCTTTCATACAGGTATCAAAAATGAATAATGTTTTTAGAAGACCTTATTTTAAACAAGTATAAAAGGAACAACAATAGTAAGTTAACATGATTTTTCAAAGTGATGACCCTAACAAATTGAAAACACATTTTGACAAAACTCTTCTGTTAAAAAATAACTCTTAAAAACCTAGGAAGAGGGGAAAAAATGCTGTCTACACTTCTCTTGAATCTTGTTTATTACTGAGCATGATAAAAGGAGTAGTCAACCTGCATCTATTCTTTTGCTTTATGAGGAATCCAAAAAGATGAAAGGAGGAAGGAAGGAAGGAAGGAAAAAAGGTAACAGAAAAAAGAACTCGAATCATATCAAAAAAAGCTAATGTCAGGCTTCCTGGTAAACAAAGTGATCATATTTGTCAGTGAGAGAATCTTTATTTATGCAATGTTTTCAGCAGGATGTACCAGCAGGATACAGTAAGATTACTTTGGTAAATTAACTTTGAGTCTCTGGATTTGTGGGACATTTGCTCCCTGGAAAATATCACTTAAGCTGTGTAATTGTCAGACTATAAAATAGAGATGTTTCAGGAACAAAATAGGCAACGTTTACATCAATTCTAAACCTGTTCTAAACCTTGTATAGTATAATAAACTCTGGCAGAGTGAATTCTAAGCAAAGACCTCAGGAGAAGGGTTTTCTGCTACACATTAATACTTTGTTTTTCTGTGTAAACACCTGCGTCCTAGCAAATATTATTAGATATTTATACTATGCAAGGTCTCCAATTTTTATATATATATATATATAAAGTATAGATAGATAGAGATTTTATTGCAAATTATTTTATAAATGAGCTGTGCAGAATTAGTTTGCTAATATTTAAACCTAAGTGGTTTCTCGATTTTTTTAATTATTTATTTCTAATCCTGTTCCTTTTTTTATCAGAGGAAATGGTGTATTTGAGTATTCTTTATGTTTTTGTTTGTTTGATTGATGGTTCTTGAGATTTCCTCCTTCAGGGTTGAGGTTAACAAATTTAGTAAATAAAATACAGGATGCCTAACTAAATTTGAATTTCAGTTGAAGAGCAAGTAATTTCTCAGTATAAGTATTCCTAATGCAATATTCAGGTCATATGTTTACCAAAATTTTGTTTGTTAGCTTAAATCCAAATTTAACTGAGTGTCCTGCCTTTAACTGGCAAACTTAGAACAAATCAAAAGGTTGATTTGTAAATTTTCTATGAGTACCTAAAGGAGTAAATAATTTCCTCATGGTTGGGTTCGAGATTGTAAACAGTTCTATAAAATCCTCATGGAGTTATAAGAACAAGGTGTTTATAACACACTTGTTTCTTTTTCAAATTCCATTAAATTGTTTTTCTTAAACTATATATCAACTGCCTTCCTTGTTTCCTCTATTTTATAACTCTTGAAATTGTCAGAATGGCAAGCATATATTAAGTGCTATATAAACTTAAGAATCAGTAATTTGTATATATGTCGTCTTTCGTTACTTTGTAATTTAAATGGCTGCTTTTGACATTTTTATGACAGGTGTCGTTCTGATACACATAATCGAGTTTGCAGTAGCCTCTCTGATACCACACTGCATGGTCTTCTCTGTTTCTGTCTTCACACGCATATAAATCCTGAGTACCTTGGCTCCCGTTTTAGACACGCAAACCGTCACAAAGGTGCTGCATTCTGTAGAAAACCCAAAACATGCCAAGTATGTCAAACTGAAGATTTTAATATATAGGTTTGGTTTTCAAAAATCGATGTTGGAAATGCCAGGGGAGAAAGAGAGAAAAGGAAGAGGAATTTAAAAAGTCCACTAAGGTAGATGTTGATATCCCTGAAGTTGCTCCTGCAGAGGTGAAGACGCTAGACTGGCTGGTTCAGGAGCGGCTGCGGAGGTTTTGCAATGACCAGGGGATTGTCGCCAAAGGCTGCTACTGAGGTTGCAACTGTCCGCCCAAACTCACACTGCAGCTACCACAAAAGACTTCCCACAACAGCCATGACGGGTGTTGCTCACACAAGCACCTCTTGTCTTCCTCCCGCCCCCTCATCCCTCTGCCATCGAGACAGAACCCACCAGGAAGACACCTGGCAAAGGAATTTCACGGTAAAATGTCACTTCCTTCCTATAAGCTTTGTTAGTCTTCCAGGTATGATATGGTAGCAATAACTTCACACTGAAAACCTGACAATTTCCAGGAAACACATTGGTTCAAAATTCAGCAGAATTCTTTGCAAAATTAAAACGTAATGTACTATTCTTAAAAATCTGTTATTCTTCACCTTTTGTTCGATTGTTTCCCAGGTTTCTGCATGAAGCAGGGCAGGAAGCTGAAAGACATAGTAAGGCAAGACAAGTTTCTGCTTTATCCTCTGGGTATTGAGACAACATAATTACCATAGGCTGACCTGAAGGGGAATTTCATCACATTAAGGGACTTGCTTGTAACTGTAGTTATTTTTGACTTGTATTTATTCACATGATTTTAATGAGCAGAAACTTTGAATTTAAGAAGTAATTCTGAAAAAAAAATACACTTGGCCATCATTCAAAACTTTTAGTAACATAACCTGTATCTGATTATATCTTCATATTAATAAATTTACAATTTATATTTTGATTTAAAAATAATAGAACAGAAGAACAAATTTATATTCCTAATTGGAAAGGTCATTGCATATTTTAGCACAGATGGAATTGTAATTATTTTTGAAATTACTATAACAACTAATTTTCTCTTGCAAAGTGTAATTACATATTCATCAAAACAGCTCATTGGAGTCACTGTCATGTGGTTTGCATTTTCCTTGTTTGTGACAATTTGGACTTGTTCCTAATGATTTTGGAGAGCTGGGCAGGGGGAGGCATTTCTGATATGCATTTTTCTTACATTTATATAACTTTTTATGTAGTTTCCAATTTATCCAATTGTCTTATTTTATGTTTTTAGTACACACTGTAGCATGTACCTGTTAACATCAAGATGTTGAATAGTACACGCAACTAGGATATTAAAAGGAAAAAAAATACAACTACAGGTGGCCTAGCTATTTTCCTTCAGTGGATGGGCAAGGCAGTCAAGAGAATTCTGCTCACTGATCGAGCAGGGTTCTACCGAGTTGGGCCTTGCCAATGTTCCCACTCGGCATGTTTCCTACACAGGATGATGTTCCATGTATATTGTTGTCATTTTCCAAGCTCTGTGCTCCCCTTACTTTACGTGTCAATCCTGTAAATACTCTCAAGCTTTGTTCTGGAATTCCGTTAAGTAAAACGGTTTGATCCTTTTGAGAATTGCTTTTAAGATTTTTTCTTTTTTTTTCGTTTTAAATTTCAGAATAAAATGGTGGTACAAACATTTTGGTTCCATAAATTGCTTTTGTACCATTTAAGTTGAAGTTATAAGTGTGCCCATCCCCCAGATAGTGTGCATTGCACCCGTTAGGTGTGAATTTATCCATCCCCTCCTCCCCCCACCTGCTTGATTTCCGATGAATGTTATTTCCATATGTGCACATAAGTGTTGATCGATTAGTTCCAATTTAATGGTGAATACATGTGGTGCTTGTTTTCCATTCTTGTGATACTTCACTGAGGAGAATGGGCTCCAGCTCCACCCAGGGTAATACAAGAGGTATTAGTTCATCATTTTTTTTATGGCTGAGTAGTACTCCATTGCAAAAAAGACATTCTATAAAAAAGACACCTGCGCTCAAATGTTTATAGCAGCACAATTCACAATTGCAAAGATGTGGAAACAACCCAGGTGCCCATCAATCCATGAGGGGATTAATAAAATGTAGTATATGCTTTTAAGATTTGTTAGGTGGTACCAGAACAGCATGTAATCTAGGTGCCATCTTACTAGTAAAGACCCTAGACCCTTCTGTGTACTACACAATCCCACTGAACTGTGAACATTTAAACTCTGATGGCTGGCAGGGACAGGCACTTTTCCCAGGCGTGGGTGAGCACAGGAAACTCCTCCCCTTCTCCCTGGCCCTAGAGAGTTTGCTCACACACTGTTCTGGTGAAGACAGAGTGGGCCCTTTGGTAGGTCTCTTGATTTCCTTCTCTTCTTCAAGACTTTCTCTTGCAAACTATAGCCCTTTTTTCCTCTCTGATTCTGATCTCCAGCTCTTCAATTTGGGGAGTTCCACTGGACTTCCTCTAGAATCTTCCCCATGCAGCAGCTTGGAAACTCTCCTAGAGGTAGGCTGGGGCCACCTGTAGGGTTCACCTCCTTCGCGGCCCATGCTTCAGGGATTACTGTTCTCCGTTGCCTGTTGCTCAATGTCTTGGAAAGTGATGTTTTCATTCTATGCTATATGCATATATTTATTTTAAACAATACTATATTAAAATATATTTTATTTTATGTATATTTGCCATTTTTCTGTATATTTTACATTGATATTATATTTTATATTCAATTTATAATATGCATTTATTTGTTTTCATCTTAATTGATGTACAATTATTATATAAAAAGTTGTACATCTGTAATGTATCTATTTTGAAGAATTTGGGCATGTGCATAGTATTTGATATATTGTACAAATAAAATATATTTTTAAACATATAAAATATTTTATATAGTACATAATAATAATATAAAAATGTGTATTTTATATATTTTATAAAAATAATATTTTAAAACATATATATATAAAATGTGATTTCTTTTTCTCTAGTTACAACTAAAATCTCTTCTCTTTTATTCAAACATGTATAAAAACCAAATTCTTTACAGTCCAATTTAAACAGGCACGTGGTTTACAGGTATTTACTTATTAATTTATTTTTTGTAAAAGTAGAGTTTTATACAAATATAATGTTTTGCACCTGCAAATCTATCGCCCAAAAAAGACACTGATTCAATTAAACAAATCATTTTGAAATATATTTTAATAGTGTACAAATACATTAACAAGATAATATGCTGATTAAAAGAGTCTAACAGAGTTTAAAGTAGCTACAACAGAATTTACAGACACCTACAACAGTTTGTAGATTGGTTTAGCCTGCATATACTATATACATTGCTTTGTTTTAAGAAATACCGTTAGCAAAAATGCATGATTTACAAAATCTCCATTATAGTAAGAAAAAAATAGATTAATGAAATATAATGTCTCTTAAGCAATTATGCCAAGTACGTAAACGATTATTCTCATATCACTTAAAAATAATGCTCGTTTAGTGATAAAAGATAGCTTTTACAAGAGTAAAACCCAGCTATACTTTCTGTAAGATAAATAGAACAGCAGCAATCTTTGAATATCCCTTAAACTATGAAGATTCCATTTATACTAATTGGGCCTCAAGTAAATGACTTGTTACAAATAAAAATGAATAAAACTTTAGAAACTAGTTAACGTCACTGGCCCAAATTTGGTTTTTACTTGCTCGTGTATGTCTAAGAAGTTTCACCATGAAGTACATATTAAAGTTAACAATTATTTCTAACTTATACATAAGCTAGAGTGTCCACTCTTACCATGGAAGTAGAGCTTCTGAAAATATTCTACAGAAATAATATGTAAACACATAGAGCTTTGAGATAGACTAAGAACATCTGCCCCATGTTCTATGGATCAAATGCTGAGATCTCCATTGCATATGTAAATGAACACACTTTCATTAATTTGGGATATATGGATACTCCAAGACTATGTGCATACATATGTGCACCATAAAACAAATTTTGACAATGTTTCTACAGACAACATACCTTGAACTCTAACCGCTAAGAAGAAAATAAAACTTAATATGAAAATTACTTTTGGCCAGGTGTGGTAACTCGTGCCTGAGGTCCTAGCACTTTGGGAGGCCAAGGAGGGAGGATCGCTTGAGGCCAGGAGTTCAAGAGCAGCCTGAGGAAAAGCGAGACCCCGTCTTTACAAAAAAATAGAAAAATTAGCCAGGCATGGTGGTGTGCACCTGTAGTCCCAGCTACTTGGGAGGCTGAGGCAGGAGGATGGCTTGAGCCCAGGAATTGGAGGTTGCAGTGAGCTATGATGACACCACTGCACTCTAGCCCAGGCGGCAGAGTGAGACTCTGTCTCAAAAAAAACCCAAACTTTTCTTTTTTAAAAATAACATTTTTAACTGGAAAAAAACAAACCCAACACTCCTTGTTGCAGCATGGATTGAGCTCTAAAAGGTTCAGAGACAAGCACCTCTTTGGTTGTTCCCCAGTGTAAAAGAACACATAACCCACGTGTGGTTTCTCTCTCTATTCAGGAAGTTTGTTCACCTCCGGTGTTTTGTCTTAACAGCTGCTTTGCAAGCTATGAGGCCTCTCAGTTTTTTCCTCGTTAGGGAATGCCTTCCTGGACTCAAACCCCATGGTTCGTTCCACCTTCACCAACACGATCCCACCAATGTAGGGCAACCATTTGTCCACCTGTGACATTCTTCTCTGCCCCAAAGTCCCAGGCCAACAAGGAGATAATTGTCACCATGTAGGCAATAATGCTGCTGCTGAGTGATTGACGGACAAGATAGACTATAATTTGCAAGTGGAAAAATGATACCACTGGATGTCTGATTTTGGATTTTTTTGGTCCTATGAGTTATCTTCTCTTCTGCACCAAGCAGTGAAACCTCTTCAGTGTCATCATTGCTGTCTTGCTGGAAGGTGGGGGCCCTGTGCCAGCCTCACTTTACAGGTATTTCTTATAAATAAGAATTACTATTACCAGCAATGAGGGGAGGTTTGTTCCATTGATAATGACCAGTTTAAGATATTCTTTATTCTTAAAATGCCTTCCCTTTCTAGAGAGAAATTTTGCCCTGCCGTCATGGAGAGATTTCAGTTTCACCACTAACATGCTTCGGTTCACAAACTCTCTGGGATGTACCTCTGATTGAATTTTGCTCATATTTCTGTTGGTATAAAAGTAACTTCGTTAAATAATTCTCTTTATATTTACCACATAATGTCCTTGTTAAGGGTGAGTACTGTTTGTTCTTCCTCTGTGTATTTTTCAAATCCTGCCCACTGACTCATAATGGAGTGAATGATGCATCAAAAAAATGTTCTGTTATATTAATAAATGATTGTCATTGGGGAATATCTATGTGAATTTTTCAATGATAATAACCTCATATAAATTACACAATTTTATTTTAGTACACAAAATTATCATTCCAGTGATTGCATTGACTCAAGAAAAATATAGCTAAATTCTGTGAAGGTGGAGAGAATTGTTCCCAATTATTTTACTTAGAAATATTGTCATAACATGATATTGACTACTAAGTAAAGCATGCATGAATTCCACTTTACATGTTTTAACTATAGCTATTATAAATAAATAAGTTATTGACACCACTTCTAAGTCTGTTATTTATCCAACCTGGAAATAATTTCCCAATCTCATATAGATAATTCTAGATACAATCAATAAAAATTTAAATTATTAATATTTGATCAATATACAAAAATATCCCACTGACATAATAACCTATCTTCATGATTGCAAAATAGCATCACTGTTAATTAAGCACAAGCAATTTGCATACTTGATTTATATTAAAAAAATCAGAATGATTTATAGCCTGCTCTGAAATTTATATTGGAAGCAAATATACATTTAACTCCAATTTTATTTTGTACACTCAAAGTATTAGAAATACTACTTGTTTTGAAATATATGAGACAGCGTGATTCTAACTCCTAGTGAATTCCTAAATACTGCTTACATTTGTTAAGTCTAGATCAGAAGTTTAATAATTTCTGATTTTTCCCAGCAAGAATAAATATCCCTTGTTGTGGTATTTTTAGATGTGTTTTAGAGAATTTAGAAATATGAGATATCACTTAACTCCAGTGAGAATGGTTTTTATCAAAAGTCCCAAAACAACAAATGTTAGCCTGAATGCGGAGAGATAGGGACACTCATACACTGCTGGTGGGACTGCAAACTAGCACAGCATCGAAGGACAGTAATATGTAGACACCTCAAAGAACTAAAAGTAGAACTACCATTTGATCCAGCAATCCCACTACTGTGAGTTTACCCAAAGGAAAAAAAGACATTCTATAAAATATACACCTTCACATGAATGTTTATAGGAACAAAATTCACAATTGGAAAGATGTGGAAACAACCCAGGTGCCCATCAGTACATGAGTGGATTAATAAAATGTGGTACATGTGTACCATGGAGTATTATTCAGCCATAAAAACCATAATGAACTAACATCTCTTGTATTATCCTGTATGGAGCTGGAGCCCATTCTCCTAAGTGAAGCATCACAAGAATGGAAAAACAAACACCACAAGCACTCACCATTAAATTGTAACTAATCGATCAACACTTATGTGCACATATGGAAATAACATTCATCGGGAATCAAGCAGGTTGAGGGGAGGAGGGGATGGGTAAATTCACACCTAATGGGTACAGTGCACACTATCTGGGGGATGGGCACACTTATAACCTTGACAAAAGCAATTTATGTAACCAAAATGTTTGTACCCCCTAATATTCCAAAATAAGAAAAGGAAAAAAAATTAAATACCCATTGTGTTCAGTGTAGACAAACTTACAACAGTATTCACATAAATGTGTTATTTTCAAATGCTACGTCAGCTTGCAATGCATGTGGGTGGGTTTATGACTGGAACACCTGACATCGTTTCACTGGGAGGCGCCTTTAAGACAAGCAGAACAGCAAATCAGTGAGTTGGAATGTGGAGGTGATATTGCCGCCAGCAGAACTTGTTAAGAGGACCCTGCTAATGCAACACGCAAATTAAGAAAGGATGAGTAGATCTGCAAATCACTACGTCCTTACAGGAGATTACATGTTAGAAACTGCAAATTATGTTCAATTTAGCTCTTAGTAAAAAATGCTGTTAAATCATGGCAGGGGGTATTTTTTTTTGCAGTTATCAGGATTCAGTGCCAAATCTGCCCTGGCAGTGTCAAATTATCAGGGAATTTAAAGCTGTTCCTTTGACATCTGCTGCAGTTCATTAAACAGTCTCATGATGTGTGGTTTACTTCATTCTGACGTCTCTGCTATTTAGATTCTATTTGGAAGAAATATAGTACAGTATTTAAAAAAAAAAACTTTCAACATATTCCTCAATATCTGAATCTATCTGAATCATGGTTTGTAAGGTTTTACATCCTTTCCCTTAAGAGAGAAAAATATAGTCTTTGATGTTCCTGAATAAATTCTGATACACCATTTACTTCCTATACTTCCTATTTCAAAACATAGTCCTGGGCTTCTAGAAATATTTAGACACGTCTGTACATTAAAAATATGGATCAACAAAGTGCAAACTTTGGAGACAAATGTTTAAAGGTTAAGATGAAATATAAAATGGGTAACTACTTTATAGATTGTATAAAATTATCTCATAGTGTTGTAGTATGAATTGTGATTCTTAAAATATTCATGTTCCTGGAACAACAACAAAAAAACCCTCTATTTAAAGGAAAAAGGGGGTTTACCTTATGTCTAAGTTTAAGAATTATATTTGGTTCTTTCACTTGCTTTGAACAGAAGCCCATTTTGAAATAAACTAATGGGAGCCTTTTAGTCCTGGTATGACCACCTACTTGTAGTAAGCAGATATGGTAAGAATTAATAGGAATTAAACAGTTGTCTCAAACTCAGGATGTTAAAGCAGAGTTTGGAAGGAAAAGAATTAGAACACTTAGTAGAGTAAGAAAGAGAGCAAAAGAGACAGACAAAAAGTGTGTTTACGACAAGGATAACTATCATTTTTTCCTTTCATTTAAATTATTATGGGTACACAGATAGAGACGATGTCATCCAGGAAAATGGGAAAGCGTATTACCAGTCACAAACAATTCATTCAGGGAAGAAGGTAGGAATGTCAGTTAGACCAGGTCAGAAAATGTATTATCACATATATATATTATTGTAAATATAAAAAGAATGAGTAACATAAGGAGGTTCAGAAAACAGTATTTCTGAGAGACATCCCTAAAGAAAAGTGATATGAATAAAAATAAATAGTGATAAAGATCATGCAGAAAATATACTGTAATCAATGATAAGTACAGTTTATAAATATGCATGTTTAAAAAATTCATTAGCTAAATAGACTGAGCAAAAGATTTTAATAATCTAAAATTATGGAATGAAACCTCAGTGCTTAGATGTCAAATATTGACAAATGTAAACAAAAGGAAAAGGTATGTAGCATAGTTAGTAATAAAAGGAACATGCATATGTAAAAATAGAGAGTGGAAAATGTTCCATAAATCCTTAGTTTATTTAATGGAATATGTATGAAAAAAGTTTAAGTATGTGATCATAAAAATATTGATAAAATACAAATATAATAGATTATCATATTTTACTTCACCTAAATTATGAAATTAGAAAAAATAATAAAAGACAGTCAAGATCTTAATTGCCCACCAATTAAGCAACATTTCCCTAAATATTCATTGAATTGAAGTGCTTACAATAAATTCCTCTGCGTGTGGGAATACGAGGTGCGTAATTCATACTTAATGCTAAAATGCATGGACAAATCTGTACTAAAAGGAGATTATAATGATGGGAATTTTATGAAAGAAATTCTATTAAAGAAAATTATTCAACACCAGGAACAATGTAGTCACTTTAAGAAGTCATAAAAGGATGTCATAATAAGGTTGTGAGAAAGTAGTTCAGGTGAAAATTAAAAATCATTGTAGAGAAAATGAGAAATAGTAGCAATAATGTATAAGCACAAAAGCTGGTTCTTTGAAAAATATCAGGGAAGAGTCATAATACAAACTGAGGAACGAAGAGAAAGAAATAAAAATAAAGAATAAAGGAGATACTGACACAAATATAGGTAGGGGATTTTAAGTACCAATTAACTTAAAAGAGATTTCCAATTTTTTAAGTTGATTTCCATTGTAAAGGATTTCAGAACTGGAGTGCATCAAGGCTAAATTCTATATGATTCCTTTAATCTACAAAAGCAAGCAAACAAAAAAAGATAGTTTTAATTCTATTTAAAGAGAGTTCCCTGATTCATTTAATTAAGTCATTATAAATTATGACTAAACTGCAATCAAAATAATGATAAGAGAAATAACTCCAGATCAAGAATCTATATTTCTGAATGTATTTTAATAAATCACAATCAACAATATGCTGATAAAAAAGTACATATTGTTCAAGTAGAGGGTATTACTGAAAATCAGTAAATACATATATAATTCTAAATGCTTACCCATCTTAAAAAAGGTAGCAGCAAAGGCTTTAATTCACTCATGATTTTGATTCTTCTGGAATTGACTGATGAAAGAGACACAGAGGGAACATTTTATCAACTTCAAATGCTAGAGGAATAGGCAAAGTAGTGGGATTTTTCCGGATGCTCCCGAACAGGTGCAGAGGTCTCTCAGTTGGACACAAAGAGACTTTGTAGTTCCAGGTTGCAAAAATATCCATTCAACCTCCCAGCAAATGACCTTTCAGGGATGGTTATGAGACAGGCAGCTTCTCTCTGCTACCCCGACTAAAACCTCACCCTCCGTGCACATGGGGAAGGACAGAATGTTTTAGGACGGGTACCCTTTCCAAGCTGCACAATGAAGAGACATCCAGAAGACCCAGTCACGTGTCCCAGGAGAAAACCAATTTTAGGATGCTGGCCACATAATTTGCATTCATGATCCAAAAAAGTCCCTGACAGCAACTAAGTACCGCAGTACAGGTGCTTAAAGCAATGTATATATTCTTTCACAGGTCTGGAGGCCAGAAGTCTGAATTCAAGATGTTGGTAGAGTTGGTTTCTTCTTGGGGCTTTGAGGGAGAAACTGTCCCATGCCTTCCTCTTAGCTCCTGGAGCTGTGCTTGTGATCCTTAGCATTCCTTGGCTTGTAGAGCATCAGTCCAGTCTCTGACCCCAGCTTCCCACCACCGAGTTCCCGCTGTGTGTGTTTTCCAAGACTTCCTGTTCTTAGAAGGACCCCAATCACTGCCTTAGGATGCTGTCATGGGACCTCATCTTAGCTCGATTGCACCTGCTATGCCCTATTTCAAAAGAAGAGCACATTCCACTCACAGGTTCAAGGGTTTCAGACTTCAACTTATCTCTTGGGGAATAGTTTGATCCACAGCAGAAATTGAAAGTGTCCATTGGGTTTAGGCTGCTGAACTTTATTGTCTATGAATTTGGCCAGAAACAGTGGGATTCCTCAGGCACAACTTTAAGGGATGGGACTAAATTGTTCAACTAGATCTAATGATCTGGTTGGAGAAAACGTAATTCATCTTTGCACCTATAACACTTAGGTTTTTAGTAAAATGGCCAATTTATTTTATGTCTAGATAATTATGTTCATTTAAAAATTCTTTCTTTTCCAGGTACAATTAGCGGTACTAACAGTCAGTAATTTTGACTTGTGACAACGCCCAAATATTCTGTGTATAGACAGAGAGCTTTTTCATTCTGTACCAATGGCAGAACCAAGCACAATTTGGGAAGCATGTTGCACATAAAGGGAATAAGGACATATCTGCTTGGGCACCCAAGTCATTTGTTTCCCTAAGTTGACTTCTCTGCAGGCTTTCAAAACCTCAGATGTGGCCGCAGCCAACTGTGGTATTCAGTAATGATATTTAATTTTGACCAATCAATAAAAACATTTAACTTTTCTGTCCATGTGCATGCATAAGAACCTATCCAAATTTTAATGGTATGAAATCGAAAGAGATAAATCCATTATGCAGTAACAGATGCTGCATTCGTTTTGAAATCTTTGCCTACTAAAAATAGATATTACTGGAAATCCACATTTGCTTTCTAGAGTTGCCAGCACACCATGGTTTAAATAAACACATTTATTTTCTTTGTTTCCACTCAAGTTTCCAAGGGCACCACATGGAATAATTTGTTGGTATTTTAAGCAACAGTATGTGTGGGTAAGTACACTATCATCTGCAACTACCTTCGGGTAACTCCCTAGAAAGCACACAAGCAACATGGAGGTAATATGATCTAGCTCCTTAAGCAGAAATAGAAGCAAACCTCCCTCAAACCATGGTAAGCCAAAGCCTCTCAAACTTCCACCAGCCATACTTCAGAATCGCCTTGAGAATTTTTGGGAAAACACAGATTGCTGGATGCCATGACTAGCCCATCTACGAGGCCCAGGACCTTACGAAAATGTTCCCATGACCCTCGTAATATTCTGAAAAAAAAAAGTAGAGTATTGGAAATCCCTATAACCTGTATAGCCTAGAACTATTTAAGCAATAATCAACTTTGAATATTTATTTTGTTATAGTTATGGCATCTCTTGTCCTAGAATGCAATCTTGGAAAAAAACCCATAGATATATATGTGTGTGTAGATATATATATATGTGTGTGTGTGTGTATGTATATAAAAAATATACATTACAAAAAAATGGTTGACAAGAAGAGTCCTATAAGATTAAAATACAAAACAAAAATAAAAAGCAAAAAACGAGAAAATGTTCCCATGCTTTTTAAAATCAAAAGGAAAAAAATTGAACTTTCAAGTCAAAGAAATGTGTTGATATATGAGTAATTTATTTGTCTTTATAACAATTCAGTCATAAAATATATAATTTTTAGTTTTGTTTTCAATGGAGGAAGAAGCCCATGAAGTTTTTGATATCCTCCGATTTTGAGGAGAAAACATACAAACAAACAAAAAGAAAAGCCAACCAAAAATCTCGCTTGCCACAATGTTGGTCAAATCATGAGTCAATGCACCAATTTCTATGCCTAGCCACAGGGTCACGAAGCCCAAATCCTGATCGACTCTGCATGTGCATTGGCAACTTGAAATTTGTAAATACTGCTAACCCTATCTCTGACTGCAGACATGTCTTTGACACTCAGTCTCAGTGGTTCTAAGTGTCACACAACAGAAAATGCACTTGCAAGGATCCAAAACTGGTGTTTGAGTATATTCTGGTAAAGAAAGAATCCAGCTTGTATCACTACATCTTATTAAGTGTAATATCAGTGACGAGCAGCTTATATCACCAAGCCCCCACGGCATTAATTATCACATAGAGGGCTGGCAAAGCTTATGTTTTGATTCCTAAGCCAGCCAAGGTTGATTTGGAAATTTCAAACAATCCTAAAATCTGGAATTTTGAAGTTTTATTTAATTTTCATGTATTGTACATAAACACATCTTTCCCTTTTTTATTAACACTATTACTTTTAGCATGTTCAATATCCTATTGAACATTAAAAGTTATATGCAGCATTTTGCAACCTGAATTAACAGAATAGTATTACAGACACGTCAGAGTGAAACAGTAAAAAGCAAGCTACAATTGTTGCTAAGTACCCATGTATTCAGTATGCATTTTAGAATCTAAAGTATTTCTCAAAAGGAAACATTTTAGCTATACAAGGACAATTTAATGCTGATATTAAAATTACACAGTTTTAAAAATGTCAAAATAATAAAGTTGGTAACATAACTACTTCCTGCATGCCTTGCTAAAGATTATCTTTATTAAATTAGGACATTATTGCTATAAATTAAAACCAGTTCAGAATCTATTGATTTAGAGACTCTGTAAAAATATCATGGGGCTCTTAAATCTCATCTGAAAGCTCTCATTATGATCAGAATTGATGATGAATACTAAAACCTGGTTTTCTAATTTATTAATTCATATCTTGTTTCTTGTCTCCCTATAAATTAATCCTGCTCAATTCAAATGGACAACTTAAATTAGTAGTTTTAAAATCTATTCTTAAGACTTTTTAGAAAACTAAACTATAATGTAGGATAAAGAAAATCATGTTTTAAAGTGAATATTCTTAATAACTCCAGAGAAATTTTTAAAAATTATTTTATTAGTATATATACTATTAGTATATGTGTATTTTATAAATTCAATATAATTTTAGAAAAAGTATACATTTATAAGGTAGTTATATCGATAATTAAAAACAAAAATATTTAAAATTATATTTTTATGTACAAATAATGTGACACCTTATTAAGTGTGAATCCCTTTGATTTGCTAAATAGATTTACTAGAAAGAAAGAAACAATGTACCTTTAGAATACCAACTCTTCCTCCTATAAGAACACTGATATGAATTCATTCATTTCATTATATAAGCATTTCCCCCAAATAAAATGTAACCTCTACCAGGGCAGATGTACGCGAGGGACATAATAGGTTCTCAACAAATGTTTGCTTAGTGAAGGGATAAATGAGCAAATAATCATTTATTGATCAATTACTAGTGAGATTCAAAGATGAATCAAGCATTGTCTCTGTTGCTGAATCAATCTATGTGTTTATTAGATATGTTCATTGAATCTGATCATTATTTTCCAATACAAAATGCTATACCCTCCCCTTTGTGACTGTAGGTTAGGATATACTAATTTGGATTTAAACTATGTTTAAATTCCGTAAGGTTGTCTATATCATGATACATTTAAGTGAGCTGTTCAATATTAACAAATAAGTTACAATATAAACAAAAATTGAGCTATGAGTTTTGCTAATTTTCCATACAAACAGTGCTAGCTCTAAAAAATCGTTTAGAGAAAGTTTTCACAAATCAATGATTTACATTGAAAAATTCCACCAATTTTATGATTTCCTTCCTTCCTTCCCTCCTTCCTTCCTTCCTTCCTTCCTTCCTTCCTTCCTTCCTTCCTTCCTTCCTTCCTTCCTTCCTCTCTGTCTTCCTGCCTTCCCTTCTAGCTCCTCTGTTTCCCTTTGTTTTCCTTCCTTCTTTTTTTTACTAACTTGGTCTGTATTTATAAAAATGATGCTACTTGAATATGAGTCTATGTTTGCCAAGGGCTTTTATGACATGTAGTAACCAAAAGGCTCCAGACTCTCTCTCTCTGGTCTATTTATGAAACCAATAGTCAATGTATGAAACCAGACTGCTATGTGACAAATAAATGACTTACTGCCACCATGCATATTCAGGTCCCATATGTCATCAGACAGCAAACAGCTGGTGGGAGCTTGTTCTGTCTTTTGGGAAACAATCTTTATAACATACTCTGATGTGAATACACATATGCACTTCGTTAAAACTACCTTAATTTTACTTTTCTACCCAACTGTAAAACACTATGAAGTGTATAATTACATGACTTATTTCTCCTCTCATTAATAAAATATAAAAAAGAATTAAACAAATGATCATGCGCAGAGGGAACCATAAACCTATAATTTTTTGCTCTTATCTGATAGAGATATTTAATGCTGAGATCAGTGGAAGAAGCATTATAAAAATCGCATGCTCATCTTTAATATTTAGCTGTATGCTGTTTAATAACTGGAAGAGACCATGCCCTTCCAGAAATAATGAATTGAAGATGTATTCAAGACAAAATATTAAGCCATGCAAGTGGGAGATATGTAGACATAAATTAATTTCTCCCTTAAATGCTATAATAATTTCTTTCCTATCATTTTAGGGACTCAAATCCTCTAGCCATGCAGGAAGAGGACAGGTTTAAACAAAATACAGCTCCTTGTGGAATTTCTCACCTCCGAGTACTTAGATTTTAGTGTGAAATAGATCAAGTTATTTTACATCTTTTTTATTTAAATAAGGTAGCTTAGAATTTAGCAATGAGTACAGACTGCTGTTATTATTCAAAAGTCACATAAAAAGATAAAGACATATAAACTATTAAAATACTTTAAAAGAAGTGTTTAAAGGGATGCTTACTTAACCAAGTAAAGGAAAGGGAATATAGTATAATGAAATAAAACACACAGAAACAGTTCAATACAATGACATGTGGGCATGGCCTGCATGTGGGTTTTAGAATTCTCCACAG
Source organism: Daubentonia madagascariensis (assembly GCA_023783475.1). Lineage (NCBI taxonomy): Eukaryota > Metazoa > Chordata > Mammalia > Primates > Daubentoniidae > Daubentonia > Daubentonia madagascariensis. The sequence goes on along the minus strand of JAKFHU010001178.1, from coordinate 1,929,192 downwards.
GTATGTTCTGAACTTGATTTAATATCTCCAAGAAGTTTAGGGACAATTGAAGTTCATCTTGGCTCAGATTAGTTATGATAGCAAATGCACTAATGTTAACATTATTTATATATTCAGAAAATAAGATACAATTCCAGGCCTTATTGATTTGGAAGGATCCAAAAACTTGAGGGAAGCACTGAATAGTGGTTCAATGCTCAACATCTCTAATCATCAGGGAAATGCAAATCAAAACCACAATGAGATATCACCAAAATCCAGTTAAAATGGCTTTTATCAAAAAGTCCCAAAACAACAAATGTTGGTGTGGATGCAGAGATATAGGAACACTCATACACTGCTGGTGGGACTGCAAACTAGTACAACCTCTATGGAAAGTAATATGGAGATACCTCAAAGAACTAAAAGTAGAATTACCATTTGACCCAGCAATCCCACTACTGGGTATTTACCCAAAGGAAAAAAGACATTCTCTAATAAAGACATCTGCATGTGAATGTTTATAGCAGCACAATTCACAATTGCAAAGATGTGGAAACAACACAAGTGCCCATCAATCCATGAGTGGATGAATAAAATGTGGTATATGTACACCATGGAGTACTACTCAGCCATAAAAAATGGTGAAAAAACACCTCTTGTGTTAAACTGGATGGAGCTGGAGCCCATTCTTCTAAGTGAAGTATCACAAGAATAGAAAAACAAACACCACACGTACTCACCATTAAATTGGAACTAACCGATCAACACTTATGTGCACATATGGAAGTAACATTCATCTGGGATCAGGCAGGTGGAAGGAGGGAGGGGGGGATGGGTAAATTCACACCTAATGGGTACAATGCACACTATCTGTGGGATGGGCACACTTATAACCTTGACAAAAATAATTTATGTAACCAAAACCTTTGTACCCCTGTAATATTCTGAAATTTTAAAAAACCCAGAAATCAAATATTTGTCGAGCAGACAGTGTGTTCAATTCTAGAAGCCACGTGTACAATTATAAATTGCCTGGTTCCCTTAATGCTAGGAACCTCTATTTCCTCATATACCAAACAAGTCTGTTGATAAGAGATATATGCAAAAGTTGTAACTCAATGCTTGGGACAAATAGTTAATGAATAATAGCTCTACTGATGGCTAAGAAAATTGTCCACACAGCAGTCAGTGGTAAATTTGTATTGGGAGCATTTGGTAAGTTCTGTCTTATAAAATAAATAAATGATGCACAGGAAATTGTACAAATACTCACTGAGAAAGATAAGTTGAGGGATATGTTTAACTCCTTCCACCTGTAGTAGGGTTATTAATGTTGTTTCACTGTGACATAACATAAGAGTCATGGCAAAAAGATTCATATGCTTGCTTTTCGGAGGAAACTTAAGTAAAGGATGAATTTATATTTCTTTCTTGAGAACAATATAGTTCTGTTTGTTTGTTTGTTTCATATTCAAAGTGAAGCCAAGAACATCTGTGACCGAGAGAGTGAATCAGTAAAGAAACATAACTTCAATTTCCTGAAACTGTTTGATTGTAGTTGATCATTTCTGTGGAGTGAGGGATTTAAAACCCTTTGGTAATTTTAATTACTCAAGTTCCCAGGAGACCAAACCCTCTCTTGAACAGCAGCAGAAAAATCTGAGCTGATTACATTCTGGTGTATAGTAGTCAATTAAAGAAACCAATTACAGTTTCCAATGGTGTCAACTCGGGTTGACCTAATTTGATCTCGGTTAATAAGGTACACGCATGAACCCCACTTCCAGAACAAACTTAAATTGGGCAAAGGAACAAGAAATGGGCCCTCCTGACTAGGTTTAACCAACAAAAATAATCAAAGAACAAAATCAGTAGCCACTACTCAAAGTTTTACCAATAACATACAAAATGAGTACTCAATCCATAAATCACACTATTTCCACTTTTCCATCCTATTACCATTTTCTGTGGGTGGACTCCATTATTATTATTAATAATAATCTAAAATCTAATTGCTGGATGTCTAAAGGGATTAATGTCATTCCCTTAATTAATCTGCAGTTCTGTATTTTAAGTAGAGTGTCTCTTTACGGACAAGGAAAGGGAAACAAGAAAATATACTTAAAACACCTGTGAATGATAAAGGGCTAGAACTTATGTATCAACAGCAAATATATTAAAAGGCAAACATTAAAGGCAGTTTTAATTAAAAGGACAAAGTAGAAGAGCATGTCTACTGTAGCCATTACTATTTAACATGGCCTTTGAGATTTTAGCAAATAAAGTAAAAACAAGAACCACAAGTTAGTGGCATGAACTTTTCAAATGAGGAGATACAGTTCTTTAATTCATTTCTTTCCTGGTGATATAATTATGAGCATAGAAAACTGAATAACTTGAGAAAAAGTAGATACTAGCATTAATGTTAGAATCGGGAAGACTAGCTGGTTACAAATAATTTCCTTTAAAAATAATATTTTTCTAGTCCTTCAATTAAAGGGGAAATACAAAGATAGTAATGATTTAAAGCAAGAAAATAAATTTATTAAGTCATGACTAGTAACTAGTGTCTAGTGACCTGTGAAAAGGTAACTTTTGATGGAAAAACTATAACTAAAATTGATTTAATGTATGTGTGTGATTTCATCAAATTCTAATACATCCATTTTTTTTTCTAAATTGGACAAAATGATCATAAAATGCATTGGGAAAACAAATCTATACAAATAGCTAAAATGCAGAAAAAGAGAATGTCAACAGAGTGTACAAGGTAAAAGAAAATTTGTCTTGCCAGGTACAAAAAAATGTATATTCTGATTACTATCACAAGATCCATATGTACCCGTACAGGGATGGAGAGAAAATTCAAGAGAACAAACTAGTTCTCAGAATTAAACATGAGGGTGAGTGTCTTCATCCTTAGGCTGTCAGTGGAAAGAGCATTGTGTCTGTCTCTCCATTCTAAGTTTTCCCCCTTGTCCATCCTCAGCATACCTTGCCACAGCCCCCTTTTGGCCAACACAATGTCTAGTGCCCCTTACTCTGGGTGGACACAGCCATGCATCATGCAGAGATTGGAGGGTAGAGCTTAATTTCAGCCTTCCTTTGTCACTAGCCCATGTGATTTCCAGTGCTGAAAAGCCACAGAACTCTACCCTGCATTTTTCCTGCAAAGCCCCAAACCTCTGCACAACCAACAACTTACACAACGCTGCCCATGGAACTTGGTTGTATTTATCCTTCAAAGCACCAATCGTAGCCATAATCTTTTTTAAAAAATATGTCTTACAATGATTTCCCTTACTAGAATATAAACTCCAAGAAGAACAGAAATGCATCTGTCTTGTTATTTTGGATTACCAGCAGATGGAACCAACATGGCACAACATTCATTTTCTGAGTTGAAAAGATGAAGACATGAATTAATCACAAAATCACATCTCTTATGGTAGAAATTTCAGACATGGCTATGCATCTTTGTCCTCTGTGGCCTCCAAATCTAAACCCTCTGCCCAGTTTATGAGTTTCCCCCAAGTCTGAGCTGACTCACAATGCAGAAGCCAGATGGTATCCTAACTACCTTGCATATCAGGTGTAGACCAGATGACCTACTTTCTGGTGAGTGGACCTCCCAGGGAAAGAATTGGTTTTAGGAGTAATTGACTTCGTGGCAGGCAGGAAAATTGGGCTCCTGTCTCCTCCTGGGAAAACATCAGGTTAAATAGAAGCAGCAGGAATGACATTTCTGGTTCACAATGGCAAGAGGTGAAGGTGGTAAACACCTGCTGCTTGTGCTATAGAAGCTCCCACAATGTGGTTGGATTTCTATTTCAGGCATCATATGCCCTCAAGACCTGATGCTCTGATACCCCTGGAGATATTCTAAACTTTCCACCGGGAGATAAGAGAATCCTTTGCTGCCTTAGGTAGTGAGTGTGAATTCTATTCATTGCACCAAAAAAGGGTTGTGGCCGTGGTGGCTCACACCTGTAATCCTAGCACTCTGGGAGGCCGATGAGGGAGGATTGTTTGAGCTCAGAAATTCGAGACCAGCCTGAGCAAGAGCAAGACCCTGTCTCTCCCAAAAACATAAAAAATAAGGCAAGCCTTGTTGCGCACCTGTTGTCCCAGCTGCTTGAGAGGCTGAGGCAGGAGGATTGCTTGAGCCTAGGAGTTTGAGGTTGCAGTGAACTATGATGACACCACTGCATTCCAGCCCGGGTGACTGAGCAAGACACTGTTGCCAAAAAAAAATTTAAAAAAGGGTTGCATGTGTTCACTAGAGCTGCTATAACAAAATGTCGAAAACTGAGTGGCTTTCAACAGAAATTTAGTCTGAGATCAGGAATGTGCTCTTGCTGAAAGCACCAGGTAAAGATCTGTTTAAAGAGCCTTCTCTCCTAGCTTCTTGTAGTTTCTTGATATAACTCAGATCTCCACCTCTGCCTTCACATTGTCTTCTGCCTGTGTGTCTCCATGTCCAAATTTTCCTTTCTTTATAAGGATGCCCATCATATTGGCTTAGGAGTCCACCCTATTCCAGAAGGACCCTATCTTAATTTAACTGACTACATCTGCAATGACCCTATTTCAAAATAAGGTTATATTCTGAACTACTGGGGTTAGGGCTTCAGGATATGAATTTTGAGAGAGACACAAGTCAAACCCCAACAAAGGCTGATGAATGACATGAAGGTTTTCAGGGGAAATAATGGAGAAAATAGTTCCTAGTGGCACCTCCATGGATTCCCCTTGACTTAGATGTTGACTTCGCCCCCATTTACAGAGGACTCCTCATGTGGTTTTCCAATCTATTATGGTCTAACTGTCCACTCCCACCATGAGCATTTGGTCCATCCTCAGTAGTAGATACGGACATAACTTTACATCATAGTATCTTGCAAGGGCATTCTTATAGCACAAGAGTGTTGCTATCCGAAGGTCATTGTGAAGCTGTCCAGATTTGTGGAAAATATCACAAAGTCCCATGTGCACTGGATCCCTTACAAATGCTCATAAGTCATTGAGTTTATATTATTATAAAGTAGATTTTCAAGAGGGTTTTCCAAATATGACTTTTGTAGGTTAAATTTTCAGACTTGTGTCTATCGTTCTTGCTTCTTTGTAGCTTGTAGACTGGTGCCATGCAAATTAGGGTATTCACGGAATCACTGAATATATGTGTTTTGCTGTGCCCTAGTTTCTCCTTGCATGCATTCCTTCGGATAAATCTCCGGTTTTCTAGGTCTGAGAACTCGTTGTATATTCCAAGATAATGCATTATTAAGTGAGCTACCTAGCTGCCCTGCTAATGAACAAGCAAAGCAGCAAAATGTGCCCCATTTATAATTATATTACCTGTGGCTCCAACGGGCCATCATGAACATTTAAGTTTCCCAAACTGCCGTGTGTATTTCAAACTGTAGCCCAAATTAGATTTGTGCTGCATTTGTGGGTGGCACTGAGCTTTGTCTGAACCAGTATCAGTGTTTCCAGAGAAAGTAATCCGCTTCATTAGTTTCTACACAGGGAGAGGGCGTGAAGGAGGAACATGAGATTTGTTAAAAGTCTCTAAATGAAGCCAAACAAGAGACAGAAAATGGAGGGAATGAAGTGATTATATGGGGATTCTCCCAATTTCTATTGCCAGGGGCTAAAGGTGGCTATGAATGTGTTAAGGAGAGAAGATACAAATGAGTCTTGCAGGATTTCTCAAGCATGGGCTAATAAAAAGTTTATAGCAGCCCTACATCCTCATAATTTTTATTCTTCCTTACTTACTTTGCTCAATTTGCCATTTTTATTAAGTTGTCCCCTTCTTGCTCCCTTTAAAAGGCTTAATGACTATGTACATGGAAATGTCGCAGTCAGGGGTTTGAGAAGAGAATGCAATTAAATTTGGATTGCATAATGATTTGGCATTTGCATGCTGGCTGAGGAAGTGGAAATGCTGGCAATAGCTTTCTGGACTATGTGAACATTTATATGCACTGGTTTCACTGTGTGTAGGGTACATCCCTGCTCCAACACAGCTGGGTAAGGTTAGGGACACCTGGGATCATGCTTGCCAAATATGACAAGTCTAAGTTTTTTTTTTTTTAAATGGAATAGTCTAACTTCGATTTCAAATGCAGCTGCTTTATCTTCATAAAAACCGTTTAATCTTTGTAAGTCATTTTCCTAATTATATAATTAAGTTTTCCCTACTCATCAATACTCTGGTCCTTTTATCAATATTGTGGACATAAACCTTCTAAGTCCTAAAACCTTGGTCAACCCATAGATGATAGATGATTGTTTAATATTTTGAGGCAGTTCTTTTAGAGTATTGACTTTCTCTCTCTCTCTCTCTCTATATATATATATATATGTACACACATATATACACACACATATGGACACAGGTATAGATATAGATGTATTATATATATAGATATATTATCTATAAATTCCTCCATTGACTGCTTAAAAACAATGTATGAGTCCTATGTGTACGTTCTTCTCACTGGTATGACATACATCTAGTTATAGTCCAACATTAATGATTTGTCATTAGGATTTTGACAACATACAGAAAGACAGGATTTTTAATGCCTTCCTATTTCTAAAGATTACACCCTACAAAAAAAATGGTTATAAAATAAAAGTCAGTATACTATGCCCCATCAGGTCAAAACAACCTATAAGAAAGGCCATGAATACGTGTTCAACATACAAAATAAATACCATGTTAAAAATCTACTGATGTAAGTATGCTTATAAAGGCTTTGTAGCTTATGTAGTTGTTTTTAAAATTAGATAGGTAGAGAGGTAATAAATGGATATAGATGGATGGATGGATAAACAGATAGAGATGGATGGATAGGAAAAATAGATAGATACAGATAGACAGGATGACTAAGTAAGTATTTGCATTGGGTAGACTCAAGGGTGCTACCTATGATCCTGCATAGATAAACATAGGTAGACAGACAGACAGACAGATAGAATGACTTAGTATTTGTGTTGGATAGACTTGAGGGTGCTACCTATGATTCTGCATAGATAAACATAGGTAGACAGACAGACAGACAGATAGAATGACTTAGTATTTGTGTTGGATAGACTCGAGGGTGCTACCTATGATCCTGCACAGACAGACATAGATAGACAGACAGACAGATAGAATGACTTAGTATTTGTGTTGGATAGACTCGAGGGTGCTACCTATGATCCTGCCTTCTGCTGTTCACACTCTTGTGTATTCCCTTCCCAATGTGAGTGAGACTTTTGACACACTCTAACCAATAAACCACACCAAATATAATGAGATCACCTTCCTTGATTAGGTATCTTTTACCGCAATTACGATGGTGTTATGGATTGAATGCCTGTGTCTGCACAATTTTCAAATGTTGAAGCCCTAACCCCCAAGGTGATGACATTTGGAGGCAGGGCCATTGGGAGGTTATTGGGTTTAGATGAAGTCATGAGGGTGGAGACCCATGATGGGATTAGTGACCTTATAAAAAGAGGAAGAGACATCAGAGTTCACTCCCCTGTCTGTGTCTCCTGTGACAGCACACAGGTAGAAGGTGGCCATAAAAGGAAGGGAGAACCTTTCCCAGGACCTGAATCTTCTAGTCCCTTCCTTGATCTTGGACGTCCAGCCTCCAGGACTGTGAGAAATAGTGTCTGTTGTTTAAGCTGCCCAGTCAGTGCTAGTGTGTTATAGCAGCTCGAGCTACCCAAGACAGACGGGATGTGTCTTTGGTGATTACGTTACCTCCTATAAGTGTTCATCTTACCAGCCAGCTGACCCTAGAATCCTTTTGTCTTTTTCCCTTGTGACTTTGAAGAAGGAATATACTATTTTGTGGAAGGACTTTTGGAAAGTTTATATGACCTCTAGTCGCTTAGAGTGGTCTTCATCCCTCAGCCAGCTAGAAGACAGGATCCACCCTCATACAACCAGGAGAAAGTGCATTCTGTCATCAACCCAAGTGAGCTTGGAAGTGGATCAATCCCTAGTCAAGCCTTCAGATGCGCATGCGTCCCTGGCTAACGCCTTGATTGCAGCATCGCAGAAGATCTAGCGACCTTGTGCCTACATATAGAACGTGTGATGATTTCTCATGTAAATTAGAAAGCCTGTGCTTTGAGTGTGACAGGCTCTCTGTGATCCCTGACATATTAGGTCAGCAGGGGATGCGAAAGTCACATGTACGTAGTGGACCTTGTATCTTTTAAATTTAACCTCGTCACATATTTTTAGCCTTTTTATATTCCCTTTTTAGTTTGCTTTTCCTTTCTTTTTTATTTTTTGGTCAATACAGTGTTAAAATATGTTTTTGAAGATGATGTCAACAGTTACTTCAAAATCAAACTTACGATGTTTCTTTATTTCTTGCCAACACCACATTACTCAAATTTCTATATATTTATCTCTTTGGCAGTTCTATTTGCATCAACTTATTCTTCAATTTCAAGTCCTTGGGTATTGTTGCATCTTAATTTTCCTCAAAAATTTTAATATAGCTTGTCAATTTCTAAAAATATCAAATGTTTTTGAGATTATATTGAATTTGATATGAGAAGACATGCTGTTTTTACAGTCTGAAGGTTTTCTACCACATATATTCATATTCTTCATTTACTTCTACTTTCTATAATTTTCCAAAAATATTGTAAGCTTTCTCCCTAAAGGGCTTGTAATTCTGGATATAATAATAGCTGATTTTAAAAAAAATCAAACACTACATGTGCAGAAAATAAGATTGACTAATTGTTCTTCAAATCAATTTTTTAAATAAATAAAGCCCTTCCTCCAAAATATTCCCACTCCCTGCCAACACTACATATTACTATTTTCCTGATATTGATGCACATTCTTTCTATATTTTTATAAATTTTAAATTTTATCCTAAATTTATAAATTTTAAATTTATATTCTATAAATTATAAATTTTAAATATATATCCTAAAAAACTTATTTGCTTGATTTCAACTTTGACATACAATATATCACCTCCTCCATTTATGCATGTATATTTTTGCTACTTATTCTTTTTTTTTTAATTTCAGAATATTGCAGGGGTACAAAAGTTTTGGATACATAAATTACTTTTGTACCACTACTTACTTTTTAACTCAAATATATGCCTGTGAGACTTATTTTTATTTTTTAATTTTGTTTTTTATTTATTTTTGAGACAGTCTCTCACTCTATGACCTGGCTGGAGTGCAGTGGTGTCATCATAGCTCACTGCAGCCTCAAACATCTGGGCTCAAGCAATCCTCCTGCCTCAGCCTCCCAATTAGCTGGGACCACAGGCATTCACCACCATGCCTGGCTAATTTTTCTCTCAGATTTAGTCCTATTGGCAAATACAGACCTCATATGTTTCAATAACACTGTACAATATTCAACTATATATATGAGTAAGGTATTGTTTTGTCTCATTTTTCCACTGATGTGCACTTAGGCTATTTTCAGTTTTTCACTATTTAAAATGAGCAACTATGCTGTTAGTGAGTGAGGGTTTGAGTTGCTCAGTGGACATGCAGTGAGAGAGTTCAAAAAACTGGTGCGCTGTTCTTTAGAAGGGCTCTACGTCTAGGAAGAGGATAACATACCCACCAAAAAGATGTAGCTCCCCATATGTGGACATATATGGTCATATTAGGGCATATGAATAAAACTTCCTACTGTGGATTCAGTGCCAACTCTCTGCATCATCTCCTATTTTCTATAATAGATAAATTTGGAGGAGTCATCAAATTTTATTTAAAAGATTTTTCTGATTTTCCACTCTGACCTTTATCAATATTTACTAAAATCAAATATTCTAGTGGGCCAATCTATTCCATAAGTTCCTTAAGGCTAACCATAGTCACTTCATTTTTATAGCAATGGTGATTATTATGGTACTTTTCACACATAATGTGCCCTCTAAATTGTGTATTTATAAATTATTTTTCTTATAGAAATTATATCTGGCAAAACAGTGATGTCTACCATTTTAAAAATTATGACATTTTTCTTCATTATGCATTTTTTGTATAATGGAGAACCAACTGCAGTTTTTGCTATAGCTAGTATGTTTTGCACAATCACTGGTTCTGTTTACCATTTTATATGAGTTATACATTTTCTCTACCTGTATGCCTTTCTGTTTTATAATTTTCTGTTAGTCAAAGAGAAAATCAAATATTTCTCCAATGACAAAGGAAATTCTAAAGGTGTTATTTTCAATATGTCCTCAATTCTTCCTCAAGCATCATACTGGACATTCAACAAAATGAATCATTTTGGTACTGCAAAGAAAAATTTCAAAGAAAACTACTGGGAACCTGCCAAATAGATGAACCACTGTGATTTTCAGGTCTGGGCTTCTGCAAAGAAAACCTTGGTAATAAATGAATAGCACAAGAACCTTTTAAATCATTAATCTCCCCGTCAGCTCTCAAGAAATACAAGATCTATGAGCGGTTGCTATGGTGTCATGGGATTTATGCTGTCCACATCACACTTGAGTTTGTAGCCTCTCATCTTCTGTTAACTCCATGTACCTCACCATCATTCACTGTCAGAATCTCCCCGTAGCAGCCACCATAGCTGTGCCAGCTGTATGTCCAAGAAATATTTTTTTATACAGACAGAGTGGGCAATAACTTTTAATTTCTACATAAAGATGAAAAGACATATTTGACATCTGAAAACAAAAATTGTCATGGCTTAAGCCAACGGTCCTTAAATGTGGTTGTGTGTTCTATATTATTAGGATTATTAGGGCTTGTTTTCTCTCAATGACGTTGAAACAAGCTATTTTATGTTGAATAGAGAGCAGAAATTTCAATATGCAGTTTCATCTGAGTCGTGGGACCATATCATTCTACTGACAATTGTCAAGGAGAGATTAGGCAGTCATAGAAAATTCAGAATTGATTCCAATCTTCCTTTTTCCGTAATCTAATTTTTTTTTCCTCCTGGAAAATCGAACCATAAACTCTACCCTCATCTTCATGGGTCAGTTTTTATCAGTAGTGTTGTTTACTGATGGCTTAATATTAGAAAGAAAAGCTTTGAAGTTGGATTTTTAAAAAATTTGCAATCATAGTAATCACAAATTATTTTATTCATCTTCAATTTTTATGAATAGCAGTATGCCGCTGAAAAGCTTGCTTCCTTTTCATGATATTAGCCTTTAAAGGTTATATTTGTGTCAGGTTGTTGTCCTTTTACTATAGATCAAATAAGTTTTCTTGAATTCAGCTTAAGTGATAAAATCCTTTGTTTTCCCTTCATAGTCTATAAAATATTTTAGGAAAACATGCATTAAAGATTAAGATGTACTTATTCTAACAAAAAAAAATAAAAGAATGTATGTGTCTGTGTAGAACTATATAAACAAGCAGTATGTATAAATAAATAATATCACATACATATGCGGGTATATGTGTGAGATACATATATAAATATATGTGTGTCTGTGTGTGTATATGTATATATAAAATATATCCAGCCCACTGTATTTAAGAAATACAAACTAGACTGTAGATATAATTATATTACAATTTCATGGTTGAAAATTAGTATCTTTTTCCACCACTACAAATTATACAAATGCTGTTACATAAAAGAAATATTAGACTTTGTGTGAAAGGTTTAGGATTTTCTAGGGTCTACATGTTTGTGTCTCCCCTAAGATTGATATGTTGAAATCTTCACCCCTAAGATGATGGTATTAGGACATGTGGCCTTTGGGAGATGATTAGGTCTTTGGGAGATAAATGGGATTAGTGTCATTGTAAAAGAGACCCTGGAGACCTTCCTCACCCCTTTAACCATGTGAAGACTCATGAGAACCAGGAATCGAATCCTCACCAGACACAGACTCTGCCACGCCATGATCTTGGACTTCCAGCCTCCAGAGCTGTGAGCAATAAATGTCTGTTGTTTATAAGTTACCCCATCTATGGTATTTTGTGATAGCAGCCTGTGTGGACTGAGACAGAGTCCACTCATGGAAACTATAGGGATCTGTGCTCAATGTCAGCCCCTTACCTGAAGGCTTGTGCTTGCCTCTGTTCCCTCCGTTGAAAATGCTCATGCCTCTGTGGCAAGACAAACTTCAAAACATTTTAGGTGATCAGAAAAAGGGAAAAAGGGAGTTAATATGCAATGAGGGAATGCAAAGTTGTCTCTCCAACAAATTATTGTTTTTGTAAATCAACGTATTAAATGTTGAGTACATTCAAATGAATAATTCTGACATAGATTTAACATATAGTAATAACAATGAATAATAGTCCAAATGACAATTATTAATATAATTAACAATAGTAAAAAATCATCTGTGTGCCACCATCCAGCTTTGAATCTGGAACACAATCTTTCCCCCAAATCCCCCCCAATCCTCCCTGTGTTCTTGTCCCCTTAAACTTTGTAACTCCCCTCAATTTTGCATTTCTATACCAGTTTATGTGTTATTTATAACTGAAAAGTATCTCCAAACTCATTTACAAACTTGCCAATGTTGTGAGAAATAATTCCATTTAAATATTTCTATTTGATCACATAATTGTTAAGTGGTTACATCAGTAAAACCTATCTTAGTTACAAACTGAAGACACTACACATTCATACACTATAAATTGTAAAAGTGAAATACACCTGTTTCCAATTCAACAAAGGCTTAAGAGAGACTTTCTAAAAATAACTTTCTGTTTGATTACTTAGAAACTTTGGGGATTTTGAGCACTGTAAGTAAATACTAGAAAGGATTCAAAAAATCTTCTTAGACCTTCAAAATTAATTTTCCTAGACCTTCAAATCTTCCTGCACCTTCAAAATTATTTTTCTGTGCATTATGACATTCTGTTATACATTATGAAAAAGTATGTGATTTATGTTAATATTAAGCACAATCTATGTGCAGTCTACTTCATGTCTTCCAGTGAAAGATAAATATTTGATTTCTTTGGAAATTCTTTCATCCTTGGTCTGAAACCACATTATGAAAATATTGGATGATAACATGAGGTATATAACCATTTTCTAGGTGGTAGCAGTGGCTGGAATGGGTGCAGCAAGTCCCAACATAACATTCACTTCTTTAAAGATTTGACTTTCTGTAAACAATTCCCAATGCAATTGGCTGAGAACCAAAACAAGAATAAAATTGGTATGGTTTCTGAGTGATAAACCAGAACTTACCTTCTCTGTGTGGCTACCATCTGTATCCCGTAAGAGTATTCCATAAACATATTAAAAGGAAAAAGAAATTATATTGGATATGTGTCAACTGAGCCAGGTAGAAATTCAGAGGAAAAGTCACTTTAAAAACAATGATCTGAGGTCATTTAATATAGGGACATAGAGCTCTACACACTAGAATATCCATCGAGTTCATTCCATAAAATGTACAGGAGAATATTAATGTTAACTCTTTGTGGGACACTGCACTGCTTATATATTATTCTTAAAACCTTTCTTGATTTCCAATACTCTCCCCCACTGAGTTATGGGTTATTATTTGATCCATTTTACAGATGAGGAAGATAATTCACAGGTTTAAAAGTCTTGGTTGGTGGGTATGAGAATCACACATTTGACAAAATTTCAATCATCTACGTGTGATTGACCAGTAACAGTTTGTGTGACTCTTGAGTTCAACAGTTACATTACTTTGGGAGCATAAAGTTTTGTGATCTGGGCAGACATATAAATGTGTTTCTGTGATCTACTTATATGCATATTAGCAGTATGTTTAATGTGACCTTTGGCCCAGAGAAAGGGATTAATCTCTTCATGACTGTGAATGTATATCAGACATTTTAATAACAATTCTGAGATTTTCTCTCTGCCACACTTTACAGATGTTCCCAAGATTTATTCTGCCTTCAGCTGTCACTGTGGCATCCCCCACTAAGGGTTTGTCACCAAACTGCCATCGTGAAGCGCAGAATATCCAAATAGTTTGCAACTTGGGAATGAGCAGTCCATTTCCCAAGAGGGTAAGATGTATCCTGTTGGCTAGCATTACACAACTTGGCTGGCCAGATGCATGAATTTGTGACTTTTCTTACCATGCCGGTGTTTGGATGAGACTCCCACTAGCGAGCATGGCTTTCAGCTTCTCAAGTGGTCACCAATGGGACTGAATTGCCCAGCCCACAAATGTGCCCAGTTATCTTGTGGTGGGATGCATGAATATTGTTGTGTGTTTCCTTTGGTATTTTTTTTCAATGCTCCTATGGATATGCCTGTCTGCTATAAAAATAGGTTATTAAAATATTTAAATCTGTTGTCTTTATGCAGATTTACATGGATAAGGTACATAGGTTTTCTCTTTAATCATTCAAATGTAGAACTATACTGTTTGCTTCTAGTTAGTTCACAGTGGAGGGCATACATTCATTCGCATATATATGTATATGTGTGTGTGTGTGTGTGTTGCTTACATGCACTTGAAAAGCACAGCAAAGTTCACATCAGATTGTTAACATGGGTGTTTTTGGTGGGGCAGTTTTAAGAGAGTTCATTTACATCAAACTTAGTATACTTTTTAAACAGTGGGAAGGTTATGGGCTCTTTCTTTTTTTCAATAAAAATTAAAGTTTTAGTCAATAATTTACTTTCAGCCCATTTTTTTAAAAACGTAACTTCCCAGATGAAATATTAAGCTACATCAGAGGCATTATAAATAGAGCAAAAGAGGGTTATTTAAACTTTATGTAGATACAGATTCAGAAAGTGATTGCTATTGGGTTAAAGGGAAGAAAGGATTTTGAGATGAATTTGTTTTCTCCCTTACTTAGCCGAGTGAACACTGATGGAACAGGCAAGGCTAGGAAGTGCTTTTGGAAAGAACAAAACTGTTGCAGTTTAGAATTTTTAGTTGGACTTTCTATGGTACCCTCAGGAGGGAATTCTCTCAGGCAGTTAAACGGAGAGATTTTAACTGCAAATGTTTTGGGTAATACAGCAGTTGAGTTTCTTCTGCAAATGTCCTTCAGCTATAGCAAATAAAAACACAAATATCATCTTTTACGTCGATCATGTGAATTTTATTATTAAAATATAGAACCTGCCCTTAAGAATACCATGAACATTTATATAATTTTTATAAAAAATATGACCTTCACTTTAGTAATATTGAAACAAAAGTCAGGATACTGAGCAAACACAATGAAATAAAAATTAGTAAGTAATTCCCTAGGAAATTGGTCATATATTTCAGAATGTATTCCATGAAATACGTGTTTAGCCAATGAGTGGACTCAGTTTTGCCAATCAATCAGGGGTTATTCTAAGATTATTTGTGGTTGAAACGGCTGATTTATCACAACTGCTCTTTTCATTATCACTATTTTGTCATAATTCTGTAGCCTCAGCCAAATGTCTTCCAAGGGCTGAGGAAGTTTTAGAAGTTTCATATAATTATTTCTTGGCCATTTAAGGGCTTTTTAAATGAATGAACATGAAAATACCATCAGGAAGTGTTGATAGCTACAATAGAATGTAACTTTACTCCTTAACACCCCACATATCCCCGTGGAGAAGCCCTGCCTTGGCCATCGACAATCCATTGATCTATCAGACATTCGGCAGTTTTCTTTAGGTTTATATGCAACAATTTTAAAAATACCTGACCTATATATCCTCTTATTTCCATGAAAATTTTCTGAGACTTCCCCGTGTTCATTAATCTAGCAGGTGTAAATATCTCATGGAATAGCAGACAACAGTAACTGCTCTGCCTCTTCTTAATGACACGGCTTCCTTAACCAGGGTGCCTCCAGCATCCTACGGTTGCAAAGACGTTAATAGTAATCGTGCAGCCTTAACAGAGAGTGGGGGCCCTCTTGGTGAGGATGTTGGTCCTTCCTTCTTTCTCTCCTTCCCTCCCTCCTTCCCTCCTTCCCTCCCTCCTTCCATCCTTCCCTCCTTCCTTCCCTCTCTCCTTCCCTCCTTCCCTCCTTCCCTCCTTCTCCTTCTTTCCGTGCTGCCTTGCTCCTACCCTCCCTTCCTCTCTTCCCATCCTACCACTCCAAGTAAACCATATATTTTTAAGTGCGTCACACAGTGTGAATGGTGCATTGTGATCCCTCTGCACTTTATATTCAATGTTACTGCCATCGTTTTAGGAAACATGTCATCATACATGTGGAGCTTTATAACGCTTGTCACATGGGAAAACCCTTGTTGCTGTTTCTCAGAGCCTCTCTCCAGTGAATCCAGCCCTGGGATCTTCAGCCGCAAGAGGGGTTGGACTGAAATGTTTGAGGATTTAGCTGTGGCTGTTTGTGTGTTTGCTTTCCTGCTTCCTTCAGGGTCCTCTCCTGGGGCCCCAAGGTCACACAGTGATGGTGGCTTTCAGTCTCTTCCACAGGGGGGATGTTTTGGTCTCAATTACTCAAGAGAACCAGGCTTGCAGCTGCCTTTGCCGACTTTTACTCAGAGACACCCAAGAGCCCCTCACAACGCAGCCGAGTGAGACTCTGTTCTGCACCTGGCCTGTGGGATATTCATCTTGGCGCTGAATTCAGCTGTACCTTTAATTTTTTTGCACATATTTTACCTATCAGCAGTCCCCAATCTGGAATGTGAAATTAGTTGATCATGTAATGCAGCTCCAGAGAGAGTGAATTTCTTCTAAGAGAAATACATATTTTCTTCATCAGATGATAAAGAAGTATATATTTCTACATGGTTCCATTTTTGGATTAGCTGCCAGAAACTCAAAATTCTGTATGCAGTAACATGAACTATTGCAGTGAGAGAATATTCTATATTCTGGACTTGCTTTATTCTGATTTTGCTTTAGTGACCCTCTTTTAAATTATGGCTAATTGTATAAACCACAAAACCACAATCCTATTTTGAAATTTTTATATAATAATAACAATATATAATTATATATTGAAACTATACATAATTACATATAATATAGTTACATAGCTAATTTTATAAATATATTGTTTCTATATTTATATCTATCTATTAAATATGTAATTATTTATAATTAATATTCTATATTATATATAACATATGCATATATACATGTTATATAGGCATATAATTATAATTACCTATGTTCCATAATTATATATAATGATACAATTGTAATATTTATACAGAAATATAAATGCACATGTACATAGTTTAATAAATAGACACGTGTATATAATCACATATGTGTACAGGTAAATAGGTGTATATATATGACTTGCTGGGGCTTTCATGAATGTCAGAGAGTTTTAAAAGATTTTTCTCTGTATTTCAAAAATAATTTCTGACCATTTCATTTAACTTACCAATACTGAGTGTATGTTGTTAATACAACCCATTCACCAGGTGTTGATTATTTTCAATTTCATTTTGTTCATTCCAATCATATTGAGCCTCCACCAAACTCTCTGAAGTTGATTATGAGTTTCTGGAACCCAGTGATCACATTTCCCTATTTTTAAATAACTACTAGCATTTTCCTACATGAGATTTCTCCACTGAGTACACACTAGTAAGGATGGTCATTCTACCTCCTTGCATATTTTTAGGTGAAACAAGAGAGCAACACAGAAAGATTAACTTGACTCTTTTGAGCTTTACTATTTCTAGCTCACACACAAGACTCTGACAAGACGATTTGTACATATTAACGTTTCTTTCTTTTTCCCCATAGGATTAATTGAATGTATTTGTGCATTCACTGTTTTGGATACATCACTTTTCCATATTTTCAGTATAATGTCTTAGAAAACATTAGAAAGGACATTGAGCCTCTTTAAAAATCACAAAAAGTCCATTTCAATAAACACTATATTTGATTGCATTGCTTTCACTGTAATACTATCCCATAGCACAGTTTACAACAGAACAATCAATATTTGTTCCGTGGTAGCCATAAACACTTCAAAGAAAGTCCTTCATGTGATAAAGATACCATATGTTAACAGTGATGCCTCTGTAATTGGAAGAGAAAACAAGTAGTACAATTGCCTCAAATATTTGTTTGTTTCATGATAAAATTATAGGGTTATTTATTTCAATGGAGTGCAAGGTTATTTCTTTCTAATCAAAGCCTCTATTTATTTATAATCCTCTTTCATATTCAAGGATATCGCTGATGGTTTTGTTCTTTTGATGTAAATTATCAATGTATATTGTGAAGCTGTCATTGCTACCCAGGGACATCTGCAAAATAAATTTTAGAAAAAGAGCCTAACTCTTTGCTAATCCTCAACTTGCCAGTCTTCCCATAGAAGCGAGATCCTAGTCCTGTTTTTCCTTGCCTACAATTCGAGAGAAATTCCCTGCCAGGTATCACTTTGATAGATCCTACAAGAAACTCTGCAGTATATGTCTCAAGCATGAGACTCAGAATGTCCATATTCCCACTGCAATCTCCTCATGGACTTACCACACCCAGCCTGGAATAGCACTAAGTAGGTTCTTTAGGGGTCTAGCCTCTGATTATTGATTTTCTAACCCATCCCTCCTTCATTCCACAAAGTTCCAGGTAACTCTTATCTTCTAGTTTAAATTCATATTGACAAGAGATGTTTCCAACTTTGGGTGCCAGGTAGGAGCATATCCCAACTCTGTCAGAGAGAAACTTCCACAATGATGTTGCCCTTTCAGCTGTATTTTCTTAGCTTGTATGTTTACTGGGTACTCTGTCTTCCCTACTTAGTTTGGAGGAATAGCCTTTATCCCCAGCCTATCTGCCTAGAGTACTGAAGTGTCAATCCTACCAGTAGGGTCTGCCTTCCAAGAATTAGCACCTTGTCTTTCTACCAACTGTCCCATTTGTGGGTTGATTCTAGACACAGAAAGGCCACCAAGAACTTTGGATGCCCACTTCCACTTCTGCATGACCCCTTAAGATGTATCTGTCTCTAAACTTGGCATGAGTACAGCACACCTGGGGAGCTTGTTAACCATGGCAAAGTCCAATCATTCTCCAATAATTGTCATCCACCAAGTCTGGGGTTGAGCCAAGGAATTGTACATTTTAAAGCCCCCAAGTGATTCTGATGGAAGTAGTCTATAAGCCACATCTTAAGAATGGTTAGTGGATAATGCCACCATTCTCCCCTCACACTGTAACTTTGAAAATGAACACTGACCAACATATGTACAAAAATCACCATATCCATCACCTTGATGACTGCCTCGCTTTTGGGAAGTTGTAATCCACTTTATATAGTTAAAGTATCTCCAAGTCATGAACTGTTTTTCATTTTCTGCTTGACTGTTGCTTACATCAAAGAATTTCGGGGTACCCTCCCCTTCTCAGTAAAGTTGTATCTTCACTTCCATCACACAGGAAGAAAAACAATTTCTCATATTCTAACAGGTGGATTGAAATCAGACCACACCATGGACATGCTTCCTAGGAAGCACAAGTATAAATACTGAATATTCACAGCGCCCCACAGCTCAACTGCACCCCACTGGTGACTTGCAACTCTAATTTGGAGCATTAGATGCAATGCTGCCTTCAGCTTATTTAAGAAGGAGATACATACACGTAGGTGAAAAGAAATGAGAACTTATGTCAACAGTCACTTTAGTAAAATAAACAGATTCCCCTGAATTTGGGACAGATGCTAGTGAGTAAGGGAAACTGAGAGAATTCTTCTCCCTCACCCAGAGTTTGCAGATGAAAGAGGCCAAATTCAAGGCTACAGTCATAATCACATGCCCCATCCATGGCGAGGTGAGGGCAGCTCATTTTAAGTTCATGATGCATCCATCGCACTGGGTGAACATCACACCTGCATCCAGGTGTGACTGAACTAAAATCAGACTCAAGCTCTGCAGGGAAATGGACGGGTCTCATCTTCCTGCTGGCTGATAAGTTTTAGCTGGTGCAGGCATCACATCTGTCTTCTTGAAGAAGTTCCACAGCAAAACACACGAGTGACATTTATCAATCTGTGGCGTCAAGGAATAAGCAACCATTCACTCTCAGGAACACAGCCAGTGCGGCGGCACATAAATAAATCTTGCTGCATCACAGTACATTGAGGAGGCAGTGATTGGTGTGCAGAGATTCACGACACTTTACTTGCGTGCATCCATAGACATATTTATTCCAATGACCCCCAAAATATCAAAAGT
Organism: Daubentonia madagascariensis; assembly: GCA_023783475.1. NCBI lineage: Eukaryota > Metazoa > Chordata > Mammalia > Primates > Daubentoniidae > Daubentonia > Daubentonia madagascariensis. The sequence continues at coordinate 1,909,097 of JAKFHU010001178.1, read as the reverse complement.
TGAGAGAATTAAAACTTGTAGGCAAACAAATACTTCCATATCTGACGTACCTATCTAACAACCAAAGGGAAGCCAAAATCATCACTTTTTCCTCAATAATTATAAATTATTGATATTCTTTATATTAGATGTGTGATATTTGCAATTTCATCAATTGCAATTATGGAGCTATGTGGGCTCCAAGGCAGCTCACATAGTACCTTGACTTGTTGCTAATCATAAATTAAAACTTTGTATCATCTCAGAAACAGAGAAAAGCTAGGTTGCTACACGCTACGAATTTGTTCCAGTAAGCCTAATTAAGGTTGATGGAATGCCGAGGTTCTATCCCCTTTTTAAAAAGGAGACCCCTTAGCCTCTAATAATAATTTTTATTACTTATCTGAAGAATAATTGAACAAAATGAATGAAAAATAATTGACAAAACAATAAATAAAGTGACAAAACATTTATAACATAAACAAGATGTTTGATTTAACCAAGACTAAAGCTGTTCTATTTTATTTCACTTGAGATATAGCCTGAATGGTCAAATAAAAGGATTTTACCAAAATCACATTTCTCCACAAGCCAGATTTCAAGGAGACAGTGTCCTTGAATTGTGTCTAAACCTCTAAATTTCTAAAGCCATACTCTTCTTGTTTATAGTTTAAAACAACTGTATTCTTTAAGAAACTCAATAATAATTCTTTAAGGAACACAATTCTGCTAATAATTACTTCTCATGAAGGCTACCTTGATGGCACATCTCTTGAAAATCCGAGCGAAAAAGTATACTGAGTCTTTTTTATGTTGCTAAATGGAGTTGTGCATAATTTATATATCCCTATAGCATTTATGTGAGTGTATGTGTATGTTGAGATATATATATATATTCATAAATATCTACATTTAGTAGCAATATAACTAGGTTAACTGTTTCTAATGGTTACCATAGATTCTATTAAGTTGTTGGAAGGTATTTAAGCACAAACTCATGTCATACTAGGAAATTCTCACTGAAATTCATTCTGTTTGGGTTTCATATTAGCATATAACTATCTCTTTTTCTAAACTCATGATGATATTTCAAAATAAAGTGTCTTTTAGAAACAGTTTTTGTAAACTCACACACCTTTATTTTATATCTAAATGCTCCTATCCTAGTAAGTAGTCACTGCTTCTAAATAGCTCTTTTTAAATATCCACATGGTTATAGTGCATTTAATAAAAACTGTTAATGTACTAAAAAATAGAGATGAGAAATATTGCTGTAGAGTTTTGTAGAATGAAGTGGAAGTTTTCTCTGAGACAACTTAACTTCTTAATAAACTTCTGAGTTTCATTTTTGTTGTTCTTTCAGAAATAACAATGAAAACACCTCACATGTAGGGCCAGTGTCAGAATTACATATAATAGAAATATAGAGTTTGCTCTGTATTAGGCACTAAAAGGTAGTGATTTTGGCTATTAATAAATTCCAATGTCCAAGTCAATTAGTCAAAATTTGTAAAGACAAAATATCTGGAACATCAAAGAACAATGAAGTCAAATGGCTAAAGCAATCGATTTTACTTTAAAGGAGGAATTTCAAACATTCAAGGGAAATATTTTTCTAGATTATTTGAATGCAGAGGCGCTCATCAATGGCTGTGAGACCCTTCATTTAAGGGAGCAACCTTCAATTAATTCCCAACATTTATCTCTGTTCAATCCAGGTAGCATCTGCATTAAGAACAATACTCTCATGTAAACCACTCAACCCAATATGCATGGATTGATTGATCAGAGATCTATGAGAACTTTTGTTAAAAAAAGATTATGTGGAGGGTTACAATTATGGGTTGACTTATAATGATGAACCACTTTTGACCCCAAATCACTTAGAGAAGTCATGAAAGATTTTCTCTTGGCTTATTCTTCACCTACTGTCTTCCTATTGTAATTCTTCTTCTTGTGCATTGGGATCAGCTAGGTTTGAGGAAACTAAGCAGATTCACAAAGATTCGGTGCCTTATGGACACTGATTATCTCGCGCCCACCAGTGCCCCTCCTGGAGGAGGGCTTAGGACCTGGAATCTTTCTGCCTCTCTCTGCTGCCTGTTGTGGTCATGTGTTGGGCTCTGCAAACCTATATTGTTGTCAGGGTGACCGAGTGTGACATAACACACTCTGATGGCCTCAGGTTGACTTGGCCAGAACCTACAGGAACCCCAGTGAGCCTCTCTCCTACGGAGGTGAACAAGCAAAAGGTTTCTTATTCACATCTGTCTTCTTCAGTCTGTGGCTCTACAATTAAGGTTGACTTTTCCAGTTCCTCCCAAATGTACTATTGTTTTTTTATATTATCAAACCCTAATACTTTTCTATCTTCTTTCCCATTAATTTCCTCTTTTGATCCACACTGTTATCCCTGTATATGTCCCCATTTGGAATCATTCCTTTCTAGAAATTACTGGTTAATCTTTGCATCCATAATATAGTTCATTTTGATTATATGATACCGTACTATCCCTGCTAAAACAATGTTTGCCCTCAACACTATATATTTTGGAGAAAAACAAAGTGATCTCTTACTATTCAACCAAAAAAAAAAAAAAGATTTAAAAAACTACTCTTGTGCTTAAAATATAGCAGCATAAGAGAATTCTACAGACTATCCTATTTGGATTAGTATTTATGTTTGTTTATTTTATCAAGGTTATTTAAGGTAAATATTCTTTTAGGGTGTTAATTATTGTCAACCTAAAAGGTGTCTATAGTTGTCGTCAGAGAAGATGCAATACAAAAGTTGAAAAAATGATCACAATACACAAATATAAAGAGGAAAAAGTCAGTTTGGGCTTCTACAGTGGAATCTGCATTAAACTGGCCACCTACCCCCTGGATATATACGCTGATTTCTGTATCCAAAATGAGGGCTTGGATGGAACTATTAAAGGTAGGATAGCAAAATCTTGGTCTCACTGTAGCTATTGTGGTCTGTATGACATACAGCAAACAATTCATTATTTTTTCCATCCACTTCCCATTGAGTTGCCTCTTTAAAACAATAATAGTCTGGCTTGACCATGTATTGATTTCAAGTAGATTATATAAATGCTATGATAACATAAATGGCAACAGCATAGTAAATTCATAGATACACAGGTCTGCCACAAGACAGATAATTTCTGCTTGTCACAATTTTGCAGAGACCCCACATGGTGATATTTTATAGTAGTGTCTTTTAAGTAATATGTTCTTGAACTTAGGTGGCACAAGATATGTGAAACAGGAACTAGCAGGTGGAGGCAACCTCCTGGCTGTTTTAGATTGTTCCTAGTTAAGGAATGTAGAGTGTCCAAGAAAGGTACATGATAAATGGTAGATAAAAGCCACTTGGTAGAAAGCTTGGAGGTGTGGGAGGTGTGGGTCTAGTGAACTTAAGGAGTGAAAAGCCCATGTTGAGATGAACAGCATAGAACAATGTGTGCAGTCTTTCTCTATGTGTTTGCACATGTATGTATTATTATCGTAAGAGACCTACATGTGTTGGGGAAGATTTGGTTAGAGGGGAACTCTGTTGAGTCTGAAAGTCTGTTCTGCTTTAAGAATTTGCTTTAGATCATGTGGCTAGAATTATAGAGGCAGAGATTTGTCGCACAGTGGGAGGTAGTGAAGAACCAAAGGCCAATATTGTTCAGAAACCCAAATGTCGTGCATGTGTGTTTGTGTGTGTGAGTGTGTATGTGTGTGTGTGTATGAGAGAGAGAGAGAGAGATTCTTTTGAAATGTATAACCTTTCAGTAACTTTAATTACTCAAGGATGAATCAAAACAATATATCAAAACATTATGACAAATATTAAATGTTATATACACATACCATTTATACAAAATAATGGAAATCAAAAGATTCAGACCTTACTCATTTTTAAAAAAGTAAGGCTGATTTTCTCTCCCTGGTATGAAAACGGCAGTAGATTTTTCATTGCCACCCTAAGCCTAATTGCAGTCCTTCTACGTGTAGAAATGTGATTATTTAACAAGAGGTTGCACAGCATTTAAGATTTTGGTGGTGGTGTATGTATGTTTCCTTCTACTTTTTTTTCTCTTGCTTTACTATGAGTCTTAGTCCACCGAGCTGCTATAACAAAATTCCATACACTGAGTGGCTTATAAACAAAGACATTAATCTTACAGTTCTGGAGGCTGGAAGTCTAAGGTCAAGGTGTGGCAGAGAGAGAGAGAGAGAGTTCTGGTGTCTCTTCCTCTGCTTAGTGACTGCAAGGTCACTAATCCAATTCCTGGGGCTCCATCCTCATGACCCCATCACCTCCCACAGTACCCACCTCCTAACCTTGGGGGTTAGGGTATCTACATACAAATTTTGGGGGGATACAGATATTGAGACTACGTAATGTTATATATAGTGGCCCCAGATCAAAGAGCCCTGCAATTCCCAGAGTATAAAGCACAGGCCAAATTAAACATTAAGTATCAGAGTTGGAACCTGAACCTAATCATTTTTTTTTTTTTGGAACAGTGACACCTCTGTTTCTTTGTCTTGGGCAACAAATCTTCCATTTAATAATGAGGCTAATATATTATATTCTGATATAATATAATATGCCATATTATATTATGGTAATATGTAGGCATATATGAACATATAAATTGTGTCATAAAATATGTATATTAATATAATACTTGGATCATATTAGAAGTATGGCTCTATAATCTAAGTTCCAAAGATTATTTTGAATCAAAAAATTAATATTACTCGTATAATATTCACTAGATAATATGTGCAATGTTTGAGTGATTATACAAAGAAATAATAATAACAAATTAATAATAACTAATAATAATTAAAAATAAATAATCATAAATTAAATTAAATGATGTTGGTAAATAGCAAACTTTTTTTTTTTTGAGACAGGGTCTTGCTCTATCACCCAGGCTGGAGTGCAGTGGTGTCATCATAGCTCACTGCAGCCTCCAAGTCCTGGGCTCAAGTGATCCTCCTGCCTCAGCCTCCCAAGTAGCTGGGACTACAGATGCATGGCACCACGCCCAACTAATTTTTTTTTTTTTAAATTTTTTGTAGAGCCAGGGTCTAGCAATTGCCCAGTCTGGTCTCAAACTTTTGGGCTCACAAAATCCTCTCACCTCGGCCTCCCAAAGTGCTAGGATTACAGGGGTGAGCCATGGTGCCTGGCTGCAAACAAATTTTTTTTAAAATTTATTTTTGCATGTTCTTTTTTAAATTTGAACAGTTTCAATAACTATTAAATTGTACATTTGGTGTCAAGTTATAAGATGTACTCAAAAACCTATCAAAGTCTATGCTTTATTGTTTATGATATTCATTTGGCTTGAATAATGTATTCGTGAGTCGAGGAGAGGCTACCAGATCGTCTGTAGCCTTAGAGGAGAATTCCTAAACCACCAGAGATGCAGTTACTGTTGGATCTAGAGTCCCTGGGGTGTATCCCCTGTGTCTGCTCTGCACTCTCTGTGAGTCTGATACTCCAGCCAGCAACAATGTTACCTCATTCAGATGCAACTAGAAGCAGACCCAGACCTCTTGAGGGAAACAAACTATTATTGATATTTGATTGCAATGATGAACAAAGCTGAAAAACAATGAATCCACATGAAAACACTTTTTATATAAGGCCTTCAGGGGAAATCCCCATGACACAAGATCTACTCTATAAGCCCTGCAAAGAACATGCACAAAGGGAATGTTAGGCCATCAAGTTTGCCAGTCTCCTGACCCTGCTAGATTGTAAACTGAGGCTGATGAACAATGCCCACAAATACTGCCAACATTTATTTTTATTTTTATTTCAGAATATTACAGGGGTACAAACACTTTGGTTACATAAATTGCTTTTGCGCCACCTGAGTCACAGCTACAGTGTGCCCATCCCCCAGACAGTGTGCACCACACCCATTAGGTGTGAATTGACCCATCCCCTCCTCCCCCCCCACCTGCCCGACACCCTATGAAAGTTACTTCCATATGTGCACATAAGCGTTGATCAATTAGTTCCAATTTCATGGTGAGTACATGTGGTGTTTGTTTTTCCATTCTTGTGATACTTCACTTAGAAGAATGGGTTCCAGCTCCATCCAGGTTAATACAAGAGGTGTTAGTTCACCATGGTTTTTTATGGCTGAGTAGTACTCCATGGTGTACATATACCTCATTATATTAATCCACTCACGGACTGATGGGCACTTGGGTTGTTTCCACATATTTGTGATTATGAATTGTGCTGCTACACACATTCAAGTGCAGATGTGTTTTTTATAGTATGTCTTTTTTTCCTCCGGGTAAATACCCAGCAGTGGGATTGCTGGATCAAACATTTAACAACAGTAGAGAAACACTTCAACACAGTGATGATATTCCTTGATTCTTGTGGAGCCCATTGACACATGGCTGCTCATTTTCAAGGAGGAAACATGCATTGATAGGTCACTTTATGTTTGTGTAAAAACCCACTTTGGGCAGGAAGAGCTGTTTGAACCTCAGTGCCAGGCAGAAGAAGGAACCATTCGGTGCATAGACCAGAGGCAGGCATGTGGCAGTTTTCTAACCCTCTTTGCAATGTGTTTTCCTTTGGTCCATCTCAAATAGCCCCAATGAATATACACAGCCAGCATTAGGAAATGTGGCAGGAAGCAACTCAACGCCCGTAGATATTGGAGGATGAACCGAGAGCCCAAGCTGTGGGGAGCCCCAGCTCGTGGAGGTACAGTAAGGACTGTAGGTATAGATCCTAACTATGACAGAGCTGTGCTATGGCAAAAACCCCAAGGTTCAGCCCATGAATTCCAAACCCTCAAATCCCATAGAATCCCAACACACGCCCACCTCCCTGACAGAGACCCCCTGCTGGAGTCTGACAACTTCATTTCTGGAAATATCAGGCCTCCTGACTCGTCATTTCTAATACTTTTGGTCCAGGGTCTCTCAACCCCAGCACTGTTGACATTCTGGGCTACACAATAATAACTTTGTGCATTGCATTGATTTTGATTTCCACTAGATTCCAGTAGCATTTTCTCCCTGTTGTAATATGCAAAAACGTCTGCTGACTTTGCCAAATATATCCTTCTGGGGTGGGGTGCAAAATTGCCACCCACAGTTTTCACATTGTTCCTGATTTGTCAGACTCTGGTCACCAAACCTTCAAGATGATCTGCCTCTTGTAGCCCCTGGGTCCTGGCTTTGATCCCAGCTCAGCAAATCAAGCCCCTTGGAGAATCAAAGTTTAGAAACATGTGGTCCCTAAAGTGCTCCCTACCATACAGACCCTCAGAAAACTTGGCCCTACAAAGACTCTACTAATGAGAATCATCTTGCCGTTTTCTTAGCTTTCAGAAATTTAGCACAGAGAAAGTCAAACTTTGACAACTTCAGAGACCAGAGTGGAGGACCCTGACCAATCATCTACCCAACCAAGTTCAAGACCCAAGCTGCCAGGTCACACGAAATGAAATAGTCGAGGGACCTGGAACCTGAGCCTTGATGCTGGAAATCACAGGGAGTAGGATGTGTAGGCTTGGGATACACCCACCTGCAATAATCAGTAGGCCCAGGGATTTGGGGGAATAAATTTTGGACCTATCACCTAGGCTAATCTCCATATATTGTTGAAGTTCTTGCTGCTGCAGGACATGTTGTGGAGTATTTTGCTTTATCTCAGATGATAAATCAAAATACTTATGGTCTTTGCTTTCCACGTTGGGAAAAAAAATCATTTGTGTTGTTGTAAACACCACTTCATCATTTCAGTGATTATAGACCGATCCAATGCAGTGGGGATCTTTAAACATTTCCTAAAACACTGAGGGATACAGAATTGTCTCCTAACCTCTCCTCGTGTTTGTTAGAGATATTTTACTGAAGAGTTTCGAGAAAGCACACTCTGTTCTCTCAAGCACTCCTGAGTTCTTGGCAGGAAATAAATCTCCTCATTCGTATTCTGGGGGAGTAGACCTGCCTTGATTTGAAACCTTGCAGCATCTCAGGAGCCACTGGGGAATTCAGGAATCTCGTGAGCTGCTGTGAAGCCAGCCTGCCTAATAAAAACGGAAGATAAGATGGAGCTTGACTCACACAGACGCACCTTTAATAATCTTAAAGCGTATTTGCAGGGTTTTTAAAATGTTGATAGTAAAATTACCTTCCTCTGCATTTATGTTTGCTGGGCTTAATCAAGAATTTTGGAAAAAAAATTTATTAGGAAAGGTTGCTGCATAGGAATATAATAAAATGTTTTATTTTTGGCCCAAAACATAATTAAGAGAACATAGTAGTTGTGTGTGTGTGTGTATAAAATAAAAATAAAATTATATGTATAATTTTATGTATATGTACATCTATGTGCATAGTATTTGTAATACTATAATATGTAGTATGCTATCATTTTAATATATAGTATCTTACCTATATACTTTTAGATTTACATTGTATTATCTATATATTTATGGTACATTTGTATAATATACTTAATATAGGTACTATATTCACGTATATCATATATAATATACAACATGTACAGTGTTGTAACATAAATATAGTATGCTATTATGTACTTCATATATAGTGTTTATATATACACATATATATTTATAGAACACAGATAGTGAATAGGTATTAATTATGTACCCATGTTTTTATTTATTTAATGTTTAGAAGAGTTTATTTTTTGGGAATCATGGCATCACAGTTTTTGTCAAGTTTAGTGTAAGGGTCAGAGGTATTTGTCTTTCTTGTAGATGCATGAATGTTTGGTTTTCAAAGTTTATCATCAATTTTACATTGAACTGCATTTGCACATAGTAACTGTAGCCCTTAACAATCAAATGACATTTCCAGTTGTGAACAACTTGATTCCAAGATAGCTGATCCCATTCATGAAGGCACAGCAGATATTCTGTCATAGGTGGTGCTGAAGAAATCGAGTTATTGGTTCCCAGAGAATGAGTAGATCATCACATAAGTTATCTACGATAGTACCTGGGATGCAGGGACCCCTCAACACAGGTTTGTTGAAGGAAAGAATGGATTATAAAAATAAATAAAAGCCTTTCTGATGTTGTAGGACACTAATGTAGATGTTCTTGTAGGAGTTAGATAACTTTGGATACAAATGTGAAGGCTGCTAGGGATGGTTTTCAAAACCAGCCCAAAGAGTTTAGTGATGAGAGTTTAATATAAGGGCAAAAGCAACGTGTTATGTGTGGGCATGTGCACATGCATGTTAAGTTAATCTCAAATATGGATTAATAGTAGCACCTGCCATGTGGAGAATATATCATTTAATCCATGAATCTTACAGAGGTTGTCTGGCTCTTGTAAAACATGTAACAATCAACTCTTGTTGCTGTCATGTTATGTGTAGAATAGGATTGGGGGAATCTGGTTCACTTTTATACACCCTGTGTGTAGAAACCCACCTGTTAGCACGTGTTCATTCAACACATAAGCAAATGAACGCATCCACTTATGGCTTGATTTTCAAGTGGCTGTGATAATTTTTAAATTTCAAACTTAAGTAGTGTCACTATTTGTGTCAAGGAGAAAAAAGAGACGGAGAAATCCTAATGTCGACAGTGGAGAAATTTTATATCAGATTGGCAGCATTCAAAGTTAAGCAACACGTGTGGTTAGCTGATACGTATTCCGGTGAGGTACCACCCTGTCTGGGGCACAATTTGGAATATTTGTCCACAAGACAAGTGTACTTGTTAATTGAACCAGTGATTTTCCTTTGGGGACTTTATTCTTCAGATAAATCTGTCCCCATGAAGTGACATAGTGCACACCATTCATGCAAACTTTCTTTTGTCATTTCAAAAGATTAGAAATAACCTAGGATGATTAATCTAAACAGTGAAATAGTATAGAAGTGTAAAGGAAATAAAAATTTAAAAAATCACCTTACAAAGGGATTTTAAAAGATGAACAGGATAGACAATGACCTGGGGAATAAAATTCAAGGTGTAGATCTTCCAAATTTTGAGTAAAAATGAGAAATAAGTAATACATATGTATCAATATGTCCACACATATTTAAATACCTATGTATGTTTATTTTATTGGCATATACTAGAGAAATTATATTAGTTTCCTATGGCTGCCATAACAAAATATCAGGGTGGGGGACTTCAACAAGAGAAATTTATTTCTCGCAGTGTGGATGCTGGGATGTCCAAGATCAAAGTGTTAGTGGATTCCATTCCTAGTGAGAGCTCACTTCCTGGCTCATAAATTTTACCTTCTGGCTGTGTGTCCTCATGGCAGGAGGGAAAAACTCTGATCTCTTTAGCCTCTTAGGAGGTCACTAATCCTATTCATGAGGGCTCCACCCTCCCAAAGGCCTCACCTCTTAATGCCATCACATTGAGAATTAGGTTCCAAGATATGAATTTTTGCCAGAATCAAGTGTTTAGACCCTAACAGCAATACACAAAAATGTACAAAATTATCTAATGATATCAGCAGGTCTGGGTGTGCCTGACGACATAGTTAGAAAGGGAGGCTTACCAATGTAAATCCATTTATACATTTATTTTAAAATTTTGAAATGTAAAAATATCACCTTGAAAAATAAATTTAAAAATTATATATATTTTAAGGAGCATACAAGATTAATGATACTTTTGAATGATAACAGTATTATTAAACATTCTACATTGAAAATACAAAGATTTACTAAAAGGTAATGTTTAAAATTTATATTTATATAAGTATTATAATCACAAATATTTCCTTGGATATAAGACTGTATATGGACTTTAAAAAATTAGCAATGATTGTATGCAGCTTATATAGACTTGAATATAGACTTTAAGAAAATCTATGTTAAATATAGTCTATATTAAATATAGACATAGTCCAAATATATACTTTAATAATTTAGCAATGCTTAGACATATGTAGCTTATACTTCTCAAATTTATATTCTTGTAACTATGAAATTTAAATCAGGAAAATTATTTCAAGGACAAAGGAATCTTTGCAAGCAAAAATTTACTCAGCAATTACTCTAATTATTAGGCCATTAGTGGATATAATGATCATGTATGGAGGCTCTTTAGTTCACTCCCTATTATGTTACTGAGTGGATACTTCCAGATGCAAGTCAAGAAAAAGATGAACAAAGAGTTTGGTTGTTCATGGCTTCATTGAAAGTGATTTTCATGATATTTTACAAAAAGGAAAATTCTACAAACTATGTTCCAAATTATTCTTGTTTGGTAGCCATGTTTAAAAAGTATGGGCCTTTATTTCAAAGCTACATTCTTTATATGACCAGCTAAAATATATGTTATTCCAAAATAATAGGGAAGCACATCTTCATTCTGCTTAGCCTCTAGAATGACTAAGTTTTTACTTTAGTGTTGGGCAGTACTCTTTTTGCAGAATTTCATAAAAGTAATGCAATTACTGCACATCACTTGATGGTCCCAATTCCCCCTATGTTTCTATTCTGCAGTGCTACCCACAACATACAAGAGGCTATATGTTCAATGTTGAAAGCATTTGCTTTGAAATGAATAAAATTTCTTCTAAATATTTTTAAGAAAAACCAAATATATTGTTTGTTTAAAGAATACAATTAATTGAAGTAAACCATATTTAGAGAAAAATTCACCATTAATAAATATAAAATGCTACGGATTTTTTATAAAATGAAAATGTATGAACATTGTCAAGACGAGGCACCTAGTCACTAAACTTCCCACATGGTAAAGACTGTCTGGTATCAGTCTTTACTACCAAAATAAAGTTCACTTGTTTTGAACTTTTTATGAATGAAATGCTGGCATAGTCCAAATATATACTTTAATAATTTAGCAATGCTTAGACATATATAGCTTCTACTTCTCAAATTTATATTCTTGTAACTATGAAATTTAAATCAGGAAAATTATTTCAAGGACAAAAGATATCTTTGCAAGCAAAAATTTACTCAGCAATTAGTGTAATTATTAGGCTGTTAGTGGATAAAATGATCATGTATGCAAGTTCTTTAGTTCATTCCCTAGTATTTTATTGAATGGACATTTGAGAGGGGCAAAAAATAATAATAAAATAAAATTAAAACAAAATAGCCCCTCTAAAAATGGGCAAAGACCCTGAAGAAACATTTTTTAAAAGAAGGCATAAAATAAGCAATGCATATGTGAACAAGTGCTCCACATCACTGATCATCAGGGAAACGCAAATCAAAACCACAGTGAGATATCACTTCACGTGTATTAAGATGACTATTATCAAAAAAGACAAAAGATAAGTTTTGGTCCAGGATGTGGAGAAAAGGAAACCCTTATGCACTATTGGTGGCAATGTAAATTAGTACAGCCATATGGTAAGCAGTATGAAGTGTCCTCTAAGAATTAAAAAAAGAACTACCATGTGATCCAGTGATCCTACTTCAGATGTTGATCCAAAGGAGATTAAATCAAGATCTCAGCGGGATATCTGCACTCCTATGTTCATTGCAGTTTTATTCACAATAACCAAGTTATGGAATCAACCTAAGTGTGCATCCATGGATAAATAGGAAAAGAACAGGTTAGAGATATATAAGGGATTATTATTCAGCCATAAATAAAGAAGAAAATCCTGCCATTTGCAACAATGTGGATGGACTCGGAGGACATTATAGTAAGTGAAATAGTCCAGGAACAGAAGGACAAATACCGCATGATCCCAAGTATATGCAGAATTTGAGATAATCAGACTCACAGAAGCAGAAGTTATAATGGTAGCTGCCATGGGTGGGGGGCTGAGGGAAATAGGGAGATATTGGTCAAAAGAGTACAAATTTTCAGTCATGCGGGATGAGTAAGTCCTGGAGATATAACGTACAGCACGGTGGACTGTATGTAACAATATTGTATTGTAGAGTTGAAATTTGCTAAGGGGGTAGATCTTATGTGGTCTCACCACAGAAGGGACAGCAGGAGGAGGAGGAAGAGGAGGAAACGGTAGCTATGTAAGGTGATGGATCTGTTCATTAGCTTGAATGTGGTGATTGTTTCGCAATGTATACGTATATCAAAACATCAGGTAGAACACTTTATACACAATTCTTGTTTGTCAATTATATCTCAATGAAACTTGAAAGAAATGTGCCACCTCAGAGGCACCCCACATTTAAATAATTAGAATCTGCATTTTAACTAGTTGCTCAAGGAACGTATTTGAACACAGTAATAACTAGCCTGCCTTTGGTATTGATATTTCATTTTTGCTAATACGTTTATGATATAACTAGGGTGGTATGTTTGTTCTCAGCACAATTTACATTTTTTTACTTCATTATTTCCTGCTTGCATGCAGTATGTTAATTCATGATTCTGACTGGGTGATTAAACACCTGTATCTGTGTTGATTTGTCAATTACAGAGTGTTTTTGGCATGGATATCTGAAATGACTTTAAGATCAATCCTTTAAGCATCAATTTGTTATGTCAACCATACCAGGGTCAGTGCCTATATTTCTGTTTTTTTCCTCGGTTCCGTCAGGTACCAAAGAAGTCCACTTTATGGGCAAGCTTTAAGAAATATGAAATATGTATCATTTTTTTGTTGCCAAATAGGAATTCTATAAACATCTTCTGTCTATAGGGAAGAAAGCTATTACAGCTTTTTGATTTTACACAGGGTCAAATATGTAAACCTGTAAGACATTTTCCTGGAGGAATTTCCTACATTATTCAAAAGTCCTTTCCTCTATGGCTGAGTTTTCTCTCTTTGTATTGTGAAGCTGCCATCCCCACAGACTTGTCTACTGCCCCAGCAACATGCATTAATCATTTTATGGGCATTCTTGATACAGCCACTGCATGAAAAAAAGGAATAGACAATACTCAACAATTCTAGAAAGTATAAGGAATAATACACTTGTTTCTTCTATGTTTTAATGCAAATTTGTAATTAAAAATTGCAAAAATCATGCAAATATTTTACTAGGTTAATCCTCGTGGATAGTGTACATCGTTGTTACTGTGAGTGTTTTTTATTTAAAAAAAACATTGTATGTCTTTCTGCTGTCAAGTAGAAAAGTATTTGTTATTTTGTATGATGGTATTGCTCTTACGTCAAGTATTGCTGAGCTATTAATTTAAAAACATATTTGTTCCTTTTTATGATTTTGCATCAGTTTATCTGTGAAAATGATATTCATATTTTCTTCTTTACAATTTGTGTATGTTTTTACCTGTGTTGAATAGCACCTAAAATGTAATATTGAACATGTATCGAGATAATAGATATGCTTGTACGTTCCTGATTACAAAGGCAGGGGTCCTTGTATTTCGTATCAAGTAAGACTTTGACGTGGGATTTTTTTTTCTATTCCTAACATTCTAATTAATTTTCTTATTTTAAAATTTAGGGATAATAGCAAATTTTAATTATTGAGTATTCATTTATTGAGATGAGCATTTTGATTTCATTCACTTCATTAATATTAGGAAACATTCATTCATTATTTGGATAAATCTATTCTAATGATCAGAATACACATATGATACACATACAGATGTCATAAATTATCAAATATATAACTATTTTATATTATACATATATATCAGTTTATTAATAAGATTGAAAATATTTTTATTTGCTAGAGTTCTCATTAAAAATCAATAACAAGATAAATATTCTGGGGAATACCTGTATTTTCATAATACATTTTCTAACTACTTATACATTGGATAAAATATTATAAATTTGGGGATTTTTCTCTTTAATTTATTCAAGTTAAATCTATATTGAATTCTGAAAGATGAATATAATCATAGCAACTTGAATCACAGAAAAATTCTCAAGAGTTTATGAACATCCTTAGCCAGGAATATAACATAAAATATATATTAATAGTAATTCACTTCAGACTTTGAATAAAATTTCATTATTAAATTAGACAGCAATCAAATATATTGCTTCTTATAACAGAAATGTGTAAAGAATAAGAACTTCATGTATTTCTCCTCATAAAATGTTGAGTTTTGCCAGATAAAATTTTAGGGAAGCCAAGTCTCAAAATATTCCTTTTTTGAAATATAATAAAAAAATTAAGGAAATAACAAAATGATATTTTTAAAACACACTGGCTGAAACAATATTTGCAAACCATGTATCTGACAAAAGACGAATACCTATAACATGTAAAAAAATTATTTAAAACTCAGCAGTAAATAACCCCCATAGTCTACTTAGAAAGTGGGTAATAATCTACAGGATGGGAGAAAGTATTTGCAAGCTATACATCTGATAAAGGGCTAATATCCAGAATCTACAAGGAACTCAAACAAGTCAGCAAGATAAAAACAAACAACCCCATTAAAAAGTGGGCAAAAGACATGAATAGAAGCTTTTCAAAAGAAAATAGACAAATGGCCAAGAAACATATGAAAAAATGCTCAACATCACTAATCATCAGGGAAATGCAAGTTAAAACCACCATGAGATATCAACTTACTCCAGTAAGAATGGCTTTTATTAAAAAGTCCAAAAACAATAGATGCTGGTGTGGATGCAGAGAGAAAGGAACACTTATACACTGCTGGTGGGACTGCAAATTAGTACAACCTGTATGGAAAACAGTGTGGAGATTCCTCAAAGAATTAAAAGTAGACCTACCATTCGATCCAGCAATCCCACCACTGGGTATTTACCCAAAGGAAAAGAAGTCATTTTATCAAAAAGACACCTGCACTCGAATGTCTATTGCAACACAACTCAGGAATTGCAAAGATGTAGAATCAACCCAAGTGCCCATCAATTCATGAGTGGATAAGTCATACGTGGCATACATATACCATGGAGTACTACTCAGCCATAAAAAGAAATGAGTTAATGTCTTTTGCAGCAATTTGGATGGAAGTGGAGACCGTTATGGTAAGTGAAGTATCTCAAGAATGGAAACACAGACACCACGTGTACTCTTTAATAATTTGGAGCTAATTAATGGGCACACAAGTGCACAGAGAGAAGTAAAAGTCAGTAGAAATCAAGAAGGGGGGAGGGGAGAGGAGGGGAGGGGTAAAAACCTACCTAACGGATACAATGAACACTATTTGGGTGATGGGCACACTTATAGCCCTGACTTAAGCATTATAAAAGCTATCCATGTCACAAAAATATTTGTACCCTTTTAATATTTTGGAATAAAAAAAGAAAACATTAAAAATATCAATGGATTTTTCACCAAAGAGGTTGTACAGATGGCACATAAACAGATGAAAAATTCTTCAATATTATCAGGCGTCAGGCAAATGAAAACAACAGTGAGGTGTCACTACACACCTATGAGAATGACCAAAATAAGAAAAATAAAAAAATTTAAAAACTAGTGACAGTATCAAGTGCTGGCAAAAATGTATAGTAACTCAGTCACTCATACATTTCTATGGGAATGTAAAATAAGACTGCCACTCTGGACAACAGTTTAGTAATTTCTTTAAAAAAAATAAACAAGCAACTATTATATAACCCAGTGCTTTTTTGGGCATTAATTTTACAGAAATGGAAATTCATGATTTTACAAAAATCCTGCACATAAATATTCCTAGCAGCTTTAGTCATATAGCACCCAAACTGGAAACAGCCAATATTTCCTTCAGCAAATTATTGGTTAAACAAAGTATGGTACATCCATATCATGAGATATCACTCTGCAATAAAAAGAAACAAACTATTGATGTATGTGTTGGCTTGGATGAATGTCAAGGGAATTATAGTGAGTGAATAAAGCCAATACCAAAAGGTTATATATTGCTTGATGCCAGTTATATTACGTTCTTGAAATGCAAACAAGCCTTTATCAATAAAGTACAGCTTAGTGGTTGCTAGGGGGTTAAGGAGGGGTTTGAAAGGTAAGAATAGTGGGTGTTGATATTAAAAGGCAAAATGCAGTATTTTTGTGGTGAAGGAAATGCTCTGTGTCTGATTGTGTCGATGTCTGTATCTTGGTGGTGATACTATACTGTGACTGAGCAAGATGCTACTACTGAAAGAAATTCAGTAAAGTATACATTAGGTGTCTCCATGTTATTTCTTACAATTGCATGAGGATTTACAATTATCTCTGAATTAAAAAAAAGAAACTTTAATTAAAAATTGAACAAACAAACAAAAAACAAACATCAAAGCCACTGGCCATCCTTAGAGAAAAGAAAATACTTCAAAGCCACTTAATTGACAGACAGACATCCAAGAGAATGGGGGAGAGTTTCATAAATGGGCAATTAGGGCCCTTTTCTTCCTTTTTAGGGTCTGTGCCATGAAGGAGGAGCGCAAGGGACCAGACCCTCTAAAGATGTCATGAATGACCTCTAATTTGGTGAAAGTAGATCAGTAGCCTTGAAAGTCAGATGGCTTCTCCTTTAGAGGAAAAGTCTCTAGAATAGAAATGACTAGTGGTTCTACTGGAGTCTCTGAAATTATGTGTATAGTAGACTATACATTCTTCCTTTCTTAATCCCCATAACCATGCTGAATATCATTGTATACATTATTTATTGATTGTAGAGTGAGGGCAGCCTCTTTATTAGTCTGTTTGGGCTGCCATAACATAGTACCACAGGCTGGGTGGCTTAAACAACAGATATTAATATTTATTTTCACAGTCCTGGAGGCTGGAACTCCGAGATCAAGGTGTCTCAGGGCTGGTTCCTCCTGAGGCCTCTCTCCTTGGCGTGTAGACGCCGCCTTCTCCCTGTGTCCTCACGTGGTCATCCCTCTGTGTGTGTCTGTGTCCTGATCTCCTCTTCTTATAAGGATAACAGTCGTATTGGATTAAAGCCCACCCAGATGAGTTCATTTTTCCTTAATTACCACTCTTAAGACCCTATCTCCAAACATAGTCACATTCTGAGACAGTAGGACTTAGGGCTTCAAGATATGAATTTGCAGGAAAATACAATTTGGCCTACAACGTCTTCTAATGTCCTTTATGAATACTATTTCTTTCTTTCTTTTTTTTTATCGCTACATTCAAGGCATGGGCTATCTTAGATTTGACCTGAAGGAAGGATTCCCATACTTTTTCCAAAAGAAACTAGGTAAAAGAATAAGTTGAACCCAAGGTGTTAGTTTTATCATGCCTATATATATATATGACAAAAAATAGAATTATGAAACTAATATTTCAGTATAAATGTACATTATTTTCTATATATTTTCCTCTATTTATTATCCCACTGTTGGTGGAATATAAATTAGCACAGCCACTATGGAGAAGAGTATGGGGGATCATTAAAAATCTAAAAACAGAACCAAAATTCAGCAACCCTACTGCTGAGTATCCAAAGGAAAGGATATAAGTATGTCAAAGAGATAACCTCACTTTGTGTTTACTACTGCACTATTCACAGTAATCAAGACATGGAATCAACCTACATACCCATAAAGCAAATGTGGCATATATACACAATGAAATATTATTCAGCCCATAAGAAAGAACAAAATCCTGTCATCTGTGGCAACATAAATGAGCCTGGGAAAACTGATGTTAACTGAAATAAGTCAGGCACAGAAAATAAAAACTGCATGTTCACACTCGTATGTGGGAGTTATGAAAAGCTGAGTTTGTAGAAGTAGAGAGTAGAATTGTGGTTATTAGAGGCTAGGAGGACAGGGAGAGGTTACATAACACATAGCTACGTGGCAGAAATTATTTCTAGTGCTCTGTAGCATTGTAGGGTGACTATAGTGAACACTAATTTATGGTTTATTTTCAAACAGCTAGAAGGAAGGATTTTGAATGTTCTCAACACAAAGAAATTATAAATGGTTGAGGTGATGAATATGCTAATTACCCTGATTTCATCCTTGCACATTGTATGCATGTCTCAAAATATCAATGTGTGTTGCACATTGTTATGCATGTATCAAAGTATCAGTGTATATTGAACATTGTATGCATATCTCAAAATGTCAGTGTGTATTGCACATTGTATACATGTATCAAAATATCGATGTGTATCTAATAAATTTGTCCAGTTAATACATGTCAACTAAAAATAAAAGGGAAAAAATCTGGTGTGGGTAAAGGACTGTACTAATAGGCATTTACCTTAAGTTATTTCATATACATATGTGTTATGTTAGATGGAAGAATTTTTAACATTGCTCTTTCTTTGTCTGTTTCTCTAGAAAATCAAATGCAGAGATAATATTCCGGTCAGGTGAAGATTTTTGGTCTGTTTGTTTAACATTTATATTATAGCCTTTTGGACTTGGTTCCACTTAATGCTTCTCGCCTAAATTGCTGTTTATGGGTAAAGAATGACTTAGAATATTAATGAGGGAACTTCATCTTTGAAAGGAAAAATGTCTAGTTTGACCTGAAAAATGTGAAAGATAAGAACATTACCTTTGGATAAAATGCTTGACTATTAAGCTGAAGAAATAAATTTATTAATTCCCCATCCTTAGAAATATGGGAGCCATTTCACAATTTTGGTATAAGTGTAAGTAATAAAATCAAACAGGAGCATCTTATTTTAACTTATGGAAGTGTTCAGAATCAAAACGGAGTGCGTTGTGTTAAAGACCCTGACAAATAGAGCCAGGGCAGGCCAGGAAGGGGACGGGAGGAGGGGGGAGTTCACATGCACAAACGCCTGATGGTGAGAACTATCACAAAAGACTCTGCAAAATCCACAACCGTGCAGAAAGGCCATCGCAACCCTGCACATAAAATATTTCTGCAAGGACATTTGCCCGGCAACTCCCTGTCCAACCTTAGATGAGTGTCACCTTTGTTATCGATCCTTGTAGCCAAGGATAATTATCTCAACAATTAACTCCTCATATTTCCTTTTGTTTTCCTTTACCTCCCTGAATATACACATACTTTACTATGGCACACGTATATTCCCAATGCAATTCCCACCCCCAATAAATATCTTTATTTTTTTTATAGTGAGTCTCTGTTATTTAGGTTGGCAAACTTTTACGTTACTTTGATTCCAAAATTAAAATGTTATAGTTGTATTCTAGAATTATTTATTCTATATTCTATAATGATTTAAAAACAGACATTTTATGCCAGCAAGGACAAGAACACCCTGCTAACGTTATCTGGTATAGCTACCCAAAATCTAGTCTTCACCAATCATACATCTTTCATGTCAATGCTAATTCCTCAAGTCTCTCAAACATTGCAATATCCTTCAGTTCTTATCTTAAACTCAGTATGCTTCTGGCCACCAGTTGTTGATTTGGAGTGATTTGAGTAGGAATTGCTATCCATTTTCTGCAAGAAAATAAGTTGATGGTAAATCAAGGGTCCATTAGTAAGAGTCCCTGTGCAGATGAGGAAGCCATTGAAAGCCTATCTTCCTGCAGACTTTGGGGTCTTTACTCTGTACAAAGTGGAAAAGTATTCTTTTATTTAATTTTCTATTCTTTTCTTTTATAGATGACCTAATACTTTTTATTTGGCTTTTTAAGTTGTGTTTATCTTTACATTTTCATACGAATATTTAAAGAGCTCAGGCAAAATGATGTAAATGCACTTTATTTTTTTTTTAAATAGTCCACAATTTATGTAAGAAAATACAGAAAATTTATATATAACAATCACCTTATTGAGTTTGTCCATCAACTCTGAATACTATAAAAATCAGTATGCACGTAAACTTGAAAAGGTGGAGGAAATGCACAAATTCTTCGAATTCTTTTATTTTTGGCCTGTATTCTTCCCACTCATTCTGGTATTCTGGGAGGCTGAAACTTGGTAGCCATGAGTTGACTTCTTTGTACCTTTGTTTTTGTGACTTACCTCTTCTTAAATTTTGAGAATGTGCATGGAATTAGGGGACAGATTGCAGAGGGACAAATTATGTCAGGAAACGCGCTGGGAAGTGTAGAAAGGGAAATCACCGTAGCTGTCCCTTCGGAATAATACTCTGCCCCAACGGACTTTCTCTGAGTATCACTTTGGTGGATCCTACTGATGTTTGCATTGTTTCCAGAGCATCTAAATACTTCTTCTTCATGTTTCCTTTTTTCTCCCTGAAGTTAATTTCAATTCATATGATCTCCAAAAAGTCTCGCTGAAGAATTGAATTCCATTGTTCTCTGCGGACTCCCCGTTCTGAGTTAACCCGATGTTCATAGTCTACACTCCTTGTATCAACACTACTGCAAGGACATGTGCTGCATGTCATTCCAACAGCCTTGTGAGGACCCCTGCTCCCCCGAGAAACCCACGTAACTATTTCAGTAGTTTTTGTGTTCTTTCAACCTCATAATCCCTCTGACCACACCTTGTTCACCCCAGGATGGGCACCCAATATGAGTGGCATTTTTCTGTCCCTTTGAGCCAGGGGATGAGCTAACTTGTCTCTCCTCTGTGGTAAATTAGAAGCAGTTCTGGACGTAATTTCTTGTGTGTTCACAGGAATTTCAACACTTTGAGAATGAGAAAAAATAGAGTGTCCTGTCTTGGGTGGTCCCTCCAGGATCAAATATTCTTAAGGGAGCTTAAAAATAGGGAAGGCGTTCTACTAAAATATTACATTCTTCTCACCCTCTGGTCAATCGTGTTAATCAGTGGGTCTTGGAAATTCTTAAACCTTTGACTCATGACGATAAGAATTTGGATCTTTATGTAGTTAGGCATCAGTGGCATTTAAAAAAAAAAGCATAAATAGGTCTTCTAATTACAATTTTTTGACAATTCTAAAATGCGAAATTAGAAGTTCTCCAAATAACAGTTTGTAATAATTATCTGATTTGGACATTTCCTGAGTATATAAATGTGAGCCAAATGGAACTTTCATCCCTGCCAGAGAGATGATTTTTTTCTAAAATTGGCAAAATTTCTACTTAAAGAATAATTTAATTTATGTTCTCTATAACATATCTCACTGCCAATGTATGCATATGTAAAGATGTATATTCATGAGTTATTAGCAATGTGGTGAATATTCAAGAATGAATAATTTTAACCATGCCCTTCATCAATTACTGAGTTAATTCTGATAATAAAATAATCCCATTTGAAAGCATCATCCTAGAAATATCTATACTCTAGTCTGTTTATATGCAAAGTGTCTGAAAGGAAGATAATGTATCATTAATATTTAAAATATAATCTCAATATCTCTGATGTTGCAGTTGAAATCATTTTACAGAAATAGAAAGGTTAAATGTTTTTATTTATCTATAGTACAATTTCTTTTTTGCCATGTGTCTCTGGCACAGTTTCAATAAAATAAATATCCTGTCAATAGGATCAGTTTTCTTAACTTCTAATAAAAGATAATCCAGTTGCAAATATTTCATAAAATCTGTTTGTGGTTACATGGCATTTTGAACTTCAAAAAGAAACATAAATGTTAGCTGTGAATGACAACTTTTTTGTAAGAATGCAGGAGATATTACTTTACTTATGAAAGAAGTAAAAACTTGAGAGTCATATTTTGATGTGTAATCTGCTGTTTTAAGTAAATAGAAAGGATCTTGTAGTGACCAAAAAACATGATGACAATAATGCTTTCTTTTTTTCTTTTTATCACTAAAGTCTGCTCAAAGCATTATTGGATACACTAATTATTAGGTCCTGTATTCATTTTTTATTGCTGCATAACAAAGCCCCACAAATGCAGTGGCTTAAAAGAATACTTACGTATTAGCTCACAATTCTGTAGGTCAGAAATTTAGACATGCCATGACTGGGTCCTCTGCTCAGGGACTCATGAGGCTGAAATTAAAGTGCTAGCCATTTTTTTTTCTTAAACACAGTGGTTGTGGCAGAAATTAGGGGCTGAGCTCAGCTCCTCGGGGCCTGTGGCATCCCTTGTCAAATATCTCTGTCCATCTTCAAAGCCGGCAATGTGGAGTTCCTTCTGTGCTTTGAATCTCTCTTGCAAGGAAGAATGCCGTCCCTCTGAAAGTCCAACGTGATTAAATCAAACCCACTGAAGACAACCTTCCTCTCTTAAAGTCAGTTGTGCTTTGTCGCATAACCTGACCATGGAAGTGCCATCTCCTCAGCATCATCTGATTCTTGGCTCCTTCTTACGCTCAAGAGGAGGGAATTACACAAGGATGTGGGTCACTGGGGATTGTCTTACAATTCTTCCTAACATAGGATCACAATTTTCTTGATCATATAGTATCAGTAAAAAATAAATCTAATGAGGGTTAAACCATGAGTTCAAATATCACAGTCTTGGGGAGGGTAGATCAGTCGAAATAAGACCGTGCTCAACACAGGGAGACATGGTAAGTTATAACAGAACTGAACCGACTGGCTCCTTTAGGTGAAAAACAGAACAGGAACTCAATACCATATTGCTTCTTTTGAGCAAGCATCTGTATGTGAAGGAACCCAGCGGTCAAGTGTTCTTGCCTGTGTGTTACCCCTAAGAGTTCATTGACTCTGGTGTATGTCCTTGCAGGGAGAACCCCATCCCTAAAGACACCTATTCAGACGTTCTGCGTAGGAGATGTACTGCGAGAAAGTTGGTGCATGCACTTCAGTCTGCTTCCTTCTTCTCCCTTTCCTTGTGGAAGACAAATCCCATTCCTTTTGTAAAACCATGGTACTTGGAACTTAAATTCAATTGCTCGGCATGGTGGATTAAGGAAATTGCATTCAGAAGTCATGTAAAAAATATTAAGAAATAAAGATATTGCTGGGAATTAGCTATTTAATCAATTACTCAAAGGCATTCTATATCGTGCCATGACTGGCAGCATTTGGTAAAAGTAGAGTATTTACATAAGAGACCTTTCTTCATGTGTGGGTACGTTGTGGCCATTCCCGGTAATAAACCATCCTCTTTGGATATCTAAACACACGTATTGGAATAAAACATGTTCATGCACACAGAATTTACCCTGATATTTCTGTTTGTTTTTTTGTCTTTCAGTAACTCAGATGTAAGAATCTGGAATAACCATAGTTCACTAGCATCATTGGTCCAAGTTTGTTTTTCTTTTATTCATCCACCCACCCATTCATTCGTTCATCAATCCATCCATCCATCCATCTGTCCATCCATCTACCCATCTGTTCATTCATCCATCTATCCATCTATCCATCTACCCATCTATCCATTCATCCATCCATCCATCTATCCATCTATCCATCCATCTACCCATCTGTTCATTCATCCATCCATCCATCTATCCATCCATCCATCCATCCATCCACCCATCCATCCATCCATTCATCCATCCATCCATCCATCCACCATCCATTCCATCCATCTACCCATCCATCCATCCATCCATCCATCTACCCATCCATCCATCCATCCATCCATCTACCCATCCACCCATCCATCCATCCATCCATCCATCTATCCATCCATCCATCCACCCATCCATCCATCCATCCATCCATCTATCCATCTATCCATCCATCCATTCATCCATCTATCCATGCACGCATCCGTCCATCCATCCCTGCACTTATTTATTCATTCATTGTTTACAATAAAATAAATAATTATGGACCTATGAGACAACTTAGGAATAAGAACATTAGCAATAAATTTGGTCAACCTATGTGCTATTTCCGTTAACCATCAGCCTACCTCTGCAATGGAAGTAACCAATATCTCAAATTTTTATTTAAACTGTCCTTTATTTTTAAAAAAATCAATGTTACAATATTTCATAATGCCATATATACCATTATTGCTGATTGCTTGGTCTTGTTTGTGTTGAACATTTAAACAATGGCAGTATGGGTTAGAGAGACTTCTGAGGCCTCTTTTAAAACTAGATACGTTATTTAGCTCCATCAATGAGGTTGTGTGTAGCTGTAGTCTTCACCTTCCTGCTGTGTATATTTCATTATAATTTCCATATTATTATAGTGAGTCATTTAATAGGAATTGAGTTATATTTTATCGTATGCCAAAGTACAAAAATACCTAGTTTGTGTAGTACTATTTTTACCAAATATTTGCATCTCCAGATAGTGCCTGAAGAACCAGTTTGTCTTTCACAGTGTAACGAAGGGTTCTTCTGTCTAATACGGTTAAGCCAGTTGCTATTGAGTTGTCAGAATTCACAGGGGGCTGAACCCAAAGAAGAAGACCAATAAGCAAGTAAAATAAAACCATTCTAACATGTTTCAGATTCCCTAAAGTCTTAGAGTACTGTGGTAATTCCAGGCAACATTATATTAACACAGATCAGACAAGTTCTTAAAGACAATTATCCATGATTAATGATGCTTCATTTCACATTTGGTTAGTGGGGAGAAAATATATTTATAGCACAGGATCAAGTTGTTCTTTCTAATGTTACAGTAATTCCCCAAACCTGTTTTCCTTGTACTTAACAAAATTATTGATATTATGGACTTTCATTGTGCCTTTTGACATAAGATAAATCATCATAACATTAGCAATAGATTTTCTCTGAAAAATATTTTCTTGTTACCTTTCTGGAAAAGAAAAGAAAAAAAGGTGTAGATGCTTAAGCTCAAAACATTGATTCCAAAATACATTAAATATTCTTCTAAAGAAGAACATGATTTAATGTGCATGATTTAGTTAATTTTGAGTTAGAAATAGTCTGTGATGCATCAATTCCTCCTCAATAACCTCGCTTCTTTTAATTTTTCCTAGCAATGGTGATGACCCTGGGGAAGATGGAATGGTACAAACCATCAACATACAAATAAAACGATGTTTAAAAGAGCTTAATGGTGAAAAAACAAAGTATAATAGAAAGGGGACTAAGATGAAGGATTTGTGTACATCACACTCTTCTGAGCAGAGGGCACATACAGCCTATTCACAAGCTTAGAAATTCAACAACAGGGGGCTGGGCATGGTGGCTCACACCTGTAATCCTAGCACTCTGGGAGGCTGAGGCAGGAGGACCGCTTGAGCCCAGGAATTCAAGACCAGCCTGGGCAAGAGTGGGACCCCACCTCTACAAAAAATAGAAAAATTAGCTGGACTTGATGGTGCACACTTGTAGTCTCAACTAGTTGGGAGGCTGAGGCCAGAGAATCGCTTGAGCCTAGGAGTTTGAGGTTGCTGTGAGTGAGCCCAGGAGTTTGAGGTTGCTGTGAGCTATGAAGATGCCACTGCACTCTAGCCCAGGCAACAGAGTGAGACTCTATCCCCCCTGCCAAAAAAAATTCAACAACAGGTGCTGCTTAGCACTGCAGCTCCAGATAGCATCACAGGAAAGCACTGTGGATTTGAGTTCTTCTTCCAACCAATCCTGACCACATTAAAGCGTAGATATTGTGTCTGCCTTTTTACCACAGTGTGAGGGTATTTGGCAAAATGCAGGAAAGAGACAAAGGTAGCTTGAAAGAGACTAGGGCATTCTCTCTTTACAAGTATGGGGTTGTTAGTTCATGATGGCCATATTAATGGGGTCCCTAGAGTTAGCATGGAAAGGGATAGAATCTGCAGGCCTCAATGAAGATTCTGGACCTCATATCCACTGCGCTCTAGTATTGGGGAAGTATTAGAGTATTGATGCCTTGTTACCCTACTCATTAAATTGCAGTAAGAAATTAAAAAAAAAAATCCTAATGAGATTGCTGTGAAGAATAAACCATATATATAATCTATGTAAAATGTAGACTGAGATCAGCCCAACATTCTGTGATTCTGTTCCCCATGTGGTACTCGGTGACCTAAGCTAGTCAGTTTTGCAGAATTGGTGGCAAAAAGCATGGGAAGATAAAAAGAAATTTGAAGTCATGCACCTAGGAAGACAAAACTGGAGTTTGGGCACCACCAAAGATAAGAATATATATTATTATATGTATAAAATACATATAATATATATAATATATATATGAGAGAGGTAGACAGAGATAGGTAGATACAGATATAGATCAAACATATATACACCCACATATATGTGGTGTAATAAATATTAGTATCAATATACTATGTGATGTAGACAATTTGTTTTATGCATCATGTCCAGCATTTATTTAAAAACTACCAAATATACAAAAAGGCACGGGCACATGATTGAAATCTAAGAGGAATAATAGTAATTAAAAACAGACGCACAGATATTCAAATTCTTAAAAAGAGACTTTCAAATGACGTTACTGACTTATTCAAGGAAACCCATGAACGGGAATACTGCCCGAGATTAATTGGAATCTATGCCAAGGATCACATTCATAATTCCAGAAGTGAAAAAAAAAATAAAATCACTGAAACTGGAAAGTCAGTCGTGACATTTAAAAACAGGTTGATTTTATGAACGTTGAGGAATACTGCATGGGGATATGGGTAAATCTAAGATATCAATGACAGGACCACAGAGAGAATGCACAGCTATAACTAAAATAACATATATGGCACGGTGAACGTACTTGTTACATGTTCAGTCTTGGAGTTGTAGACAGAGAAAAGAGAAAGTTGATGAATGAACATTAGAGAACACATTGGGCAGAAATATACAAACAGTGGAAAGACACTCAGCAGTAGATTCAAGAGGTTCTGAAAACCCAAGGAGCAGGGAAATACAACAGAAATCATATTCATTCACGTTGTGGTAGACAGAATATAGACCCCCGCCCCCAACCACCGAAGAAAAAATAAGTAAATATACTGGCAGACTCTAGATGCTGGAAGAGATAAGAACATGAATACTCCCTTGGGGCCTCCAGAAGGAACCATCCCCGCCAACTCTTGACTTTAGCCCAGTGAGACAGAGTTTGGACTTCTGACCTCCAGACCTGTAAGATAACAAATTCACATTGTTTTAAGCCACTAAGTTTTTGGCCATTTGTTATAAAGCCACAGGCAACTGATTCATGCATCATAGAAGAACTTCTAACGAAAATTCCTAAAATCTATCCCTGGGTGAGAAGTGTAAGAAAAATATCGGGGAGTTTATATAAATTGAGAAATTAAAATTAAGTAAAATAAATTAAGGAAATTAGCAAAGTAAAAGATATTGATTTGAAAAGAAAATAACTGGATAAAAAAATAAAAATACAACAGAGGAAAAAGCACAAATTGCCAATACCAGAAATAAACCACAATAACAAAAAGATCCATTACTGTAAATGCCACAGACATTAAGAAGTGAATGCAAGGCAATTTCATAATAGCTCCAACATTAAAATATTTCCGATGTCTGCTAACAATAAATTGGAAATGTCTGTTGAGGTATGTTCATCCAATCAGATGCTATTCTGCAGTATAGATTGCCCCGTCTGGTTGAAACCAAAGGAATGTACCACATAAGAACAATATTGAGCAAATGACGCCAGAGACAACGTTGCTTATACACGATTGCATTCATATGAACTTCAGCATAAGCAAAATCACCTATTGTCTTAGGAAGCAGGACAGTGGTTTCCTTTACAGAGTGGAGATACAGGAATGACAGAGCATGAGACAAGGTCAGGATGAGGCTGATCTTTTTCACCTGGGGGGTAGGTGTGTACACCCTATGAAATTCACTGATCTGTACAACTATGATTGGTACGTTTTCTGTAATATTGAATTTCCGTAAAGAACTGTCCACATTTAAAAACAATAAGGCAGATTTATATGTATTGAGGAAAATTCATTGCAACATTTATTATTAAATAAAAGGTGAGCCTCAGATAGGTAGAAATGTTAGACCTTAGAGAGATGGCAGGTAGGTAATAGACAAATGGACTTTGGACAGATGATAGATGGATGGATGGATGGATGGATGGATGGATAGATAAGGTGATAGAAAAATGTATTATATTAATGGATAGATGATGCATGGATGGATAGACTGATTGATAGATGATAGACGGATGGATGGATGGATAAGATAGATAATAGATATATAGATAGATTATAGATAGATAGATAATAGGTGGATGGATGGATGGATATATAGATAAGATAGGTGACAGACTGACAGATTATAGATGGGTGCATACATGAATAGATAGATAAGATAGATGATAGATTTTTAGATGATAGATGGATGTACTGATAGATGATAGATAGATGTATAGATTAATGATGGACAGACAAGATAGATGACAGAATATAGATAGAACATTAGATAAATAGACATAGGCAGACTGATACAAACACATTTGGGTGTGTGTTTTTACATATATTCACACATCTCATGCTTTGTGTAGTATATATATTATATGCCACATGATCTCTAAAAACCTGCCCCCCAAAACAGCATTGTTTGTTACCGGGGTATGGGTTTAATTATCTTTGGTACTTTGGAATTTTCTACCTTGGATTGCATTTAAAAATTCATATTAAAATAAAATAAATGAATGAAATATATAATAACAACACCAGAATCCCATAGTGGTATTAATTTTCTAGGTAATATTGGGGTTGAGGAACTACCTCCTCAAAATATAACTGCAGGAGGCCAAAATATGCCACCCCAAAGTATACTTCTTTGGCATATTGATTATTTGGAGCTGATTATTTTGATAAACTGTAGACACAGGAGTAGCTCTCCTGTGTAAAGAGAAATTTACATTTACAAAGCAAATTTTCGTTGGTAAAGGTATCTCCACCAGGAAGACGGCTGCACCAAGAAAACTTTTATCACCTGAGAGAATTTTATCTGCATCATTAGCCACTTTTATTCCCCATATACTTCCAGCCCTCACCCTCCCACACTATGTGTCCACCACGCCCCTGAAGCCACACATTCCTCCTGCTTTCTATAGCTCAGGGTGCTGTATAAGCTTCAATCATTAACTAATCCTTGAGCCTCACATTTTTGTGGAACTCTTGTGCATGTGCAAGTAATTAAAATTGTTTTTCTCTGGTTAATCACTCTATGTCAATTTAACTCATACAAGAGGCACAAAACCTGGAAAGGTAGAGTGGAAAGCAATTCCCCCCACAACACACACAGTAATGCATAGCAGTGTTACCATTTTAAATCCAATGCTTATTAATAAACGATAGTAGAAACAAAAACTGTGTTAGAGTTGTGAGAATAATGACAGGAGAAACAGAATGGATTCCTGACGTGGTTAGCACAGCACCTGACCCAGTGTCCACACTCAATAATGTTATCGTTACTGGCTGCCAGCATTGTGCCGTTGATTGTTTATGAAAACAGAATGATTAATTTACATCTGAATATAATAATTTAACAAGACAATGAGCTGCACTTCATTTTAATGCGGTTCTTTATTCTGCTTAATACTATCCTTACACGTAATTATGTATTGTTTTCTGTCCAATCACACATAATTATTCTCCAGCGCGTGGCTGTGCCTAACCCTAAATACTCTTTGTGAAGGTTGAGGAAGGGGCAGAGGAAGATGGCGGAATAGAGGCCTCCCGCGAGCGTCCCTCCGCAAGAACACCAAATGCAACAACTATCCACACAAGCACGCACCTTCAGAAGACCCCAAAATCAGGTGAGTGGTCATGCTACCTGGTTTTAACATTATATCAAGGAAAGAGGCACAGAAGAGGGCAGAAAAGACAGACGTGCGTTGCCTGCGCCACCCCTCCCCCACCCCCCAGCAGTGCTGCGCACCACCGAGGGGATCTGTGTGCCTGGGGGGACAGTGGAGTGATTGTGGGACTTTGCACTGGAACTCAGGGCCATCCTGGCACAGGGGAACACAGCACAGGGCAGAATTCTGCCCGTGCCCACGGAGGGGGCATTTCGACCAGCCTGGCCAGAGGAAAGTCCTCCGCCCTGAAACCAGGGTTCTCCTTAGCCCCACCACCGGCTGACAGAAGGCGGCCTGGGGCCTGGAATAAATTCTTAAGGCAGTCAGGCCAAAAAGCACCTGGCCTTGGGCAATTCCTGCGGCCATGCAGGATGGGAGCCAGTGGACTTGGGGTGTGTGTGACCAAGTGAGACACCAGTGGTGGCAGCCAAGCCGGTGCCTGTGTCACCCCCTCCCCCAAATCCAGGCAGTGTGGCTCGAGGAGAGTCTTCTTCCACTTGGGGAAAGGAAAGGGAAAAGTTCAAAGGACATTGTTTTGCAACTTGGGCAGCAGCTCAGCCACAGCAAAATAAAGTACCAAGCAGACTCCTGAAGCCCCTGAGTCCAGGCCTTAGTTCCTGGATGGCATTTCTGGACCCACCCTGGCCAGAAGGAAACATGCCGCCCTGAAGGGAAAAGCCCAGTCCGGGCAGGGTTCACCACCTGCTGACTACGGAGCCCTTGGGCTTTGAATAAACATCAGAGGTAGCCAGGCAGCAGTCACCTCGGGTGCGTTGGGGGGACTGGGCTGGCTTCAGGTGTGACCTGGTGCTTGTAGCCACGAGGGAGTGTCCACGTTACTCCTCCGCCAGCTCCAGCAGCCCGGCACAGAGGGGAAGACAGAGGGGGACTTTGCCTGGTAATGCAGGGAATTCTCCCATATCTTACCCAAGTCCACCAGGAGTCTGCAAGAGTCACACAGCATTACTGGGCTTGGGGCACGCCCAGTGCCAATACAGGGAGGGAGGGATAAAGTGGGGGTTGTTAACAGTGCAAAAATGTAGTTAGATAATTAGACAGAATGAACAATATTGGATACATAACAAAGAGACTATAATGAATACTAAGTTAGGGTATACTTTAACATAAGTAAAAGTGGAATTGGACTGTTCCTAACACAAAGAAATGTCAAATGCCTGAGCTGATGGGTGCCCCAGTTACCCTGATTTGATTAATACACATTGTATGCCTGTATCAAAACATCACATGTACCCTATAAAGATATACAACTACTATGTACCCATAACAATTAAAATATACTACTACTACTAATAATAAAAAGAAGTCTGGAGACAGATGGGGGGAGCTATCTGGCCCCCCACTCATTCTCCTGGGTGTTCTCACATTTGCAAAGTGACTGCTCCTTCTCCAGGCCTGGAGTTTACGTTTTCTGCAGGAAGTAGAGTAACGTACAGAGAGCGTAAGGTACATGCCAGCTGCTCCCTTTTTTTTTGAGTTAGGAAAATACTAGCTTACTCAGAAGCCCCATCCAGTAGAAATCTCCTTACAACCTGACCACATGCAGCTCCCAGGAAGCCTGAGAACCGTAGCCGGTTACCTTGCTGCCCCAAACAGAGCTGTATTTCCGTGACTCACTAGTGCACAGAGCAGAGGGGACGGGTTCAGCATAGAGATGTTTGCTCTTGGCTTCTACGGAAAGGTCTTCTGTTTTGAGAGAGTAAAGGACAGTCCAAGGTCAGGCAAGGTGGCTCACGCCTGTAATCCCAGCACTCTGGGAGGCTGAGGCGGGAGGATGGCTTGAGCTCAGGAGTTCGAGACCAGCCTGGGCAAGAGTGAGACCCCGTCTTTACAAAAAAAAAGGACAGTCCAATATCAATAGTATAATTTGTGATTATATTATAAAGTAACCTTCTAGAGGTTTCTTGTTCTCCTTATTGACAAACGTGCCTTTTCAGAATTAATGGGGAAAAATATGTTCCATAACCTGTAGTACCGAGGCACAGCAGGCCTGAGACCCTTCCTGTGTAACTGACATAGAAATAGTTCAACCACTTAAAAATTAAAGTGACAAGAAAAGAGCAAGAAATGAGAACAGGCTGGGGAAGATTAAAAAGACACGGCAACAAAATGCAATGTGGTATTTGGATTGGATACAGGAAGAGAAAAAGGAATGTAGTGGAAAAACTGAAATCCCAATAAATTCTGTAGTTTAGTTACTAGGAACATACAGATGTTGGTTTCCTGGTTGTGACAAATGTAATAAAAATGTTAGTAAAATGGTTAACATTAGGGGCAACTTGGTGAGGGTTACATGGGAACTCTGTATTATTTTTGTCCCTTTTTTGTAAATTGAAAATTATTCCAAAATTTTAAAAGTTTATTAAAAAATTAAATAAAAATAAGATAAGGATTAAGGATAGTATTGGAGACAGACACATGCCGTAACTCCTCCATGTAACTAGAATGTATGTAGAAACGGTAGTGACTTTGGAAAGAAAACACCTTGACTTTTTTCTATGTCTCCTGTACTAATTTAACTGCTCTGTTATCAAATGTGTCTCCTAGCAAGTGTGTATCTAATGAACACTTTGGTTGCATATGATCTCTAAATTTCATTTTAGCTCTAACATTGCATGGTATTTTGATTTTAAGGGAAAATAATTTTGGGAATACTAAAAAGGATGTTTGGAAAATACTGTCAGAACATTAACACACGGGGATCCTAAAATTATCATTCTGTTTCACTGTCAGAAAACATCAATTGTTTGGACCTGTGAGAGGGATGTCATGACTTACCTTCAGAGGTCTGTGCTTTCTTGAATTATATAGGTTTATTATTTTTTTTACTAGCATAGTATTATTACTGAGTTCCCTCTTTTTAAATAGAAATCTGCCCATTTCTCTTCATTCAGAATCTATTTTGTTTATGTTGACTATATACAAATAATGCTCCTCTAGATAGCAAAAATTTATCTACGTATCAATATCCATGTATATAAGTATATCTATGTATCAATTTCCATGTGTCTATGTATAGCTATAAATCAATATCCATGTATCTGTGCCTATCTATGTTTTAATATCTATGTATGTATATCTATGTGTCAATATCTAGATATCTATATATATCTGTATATCAATATCTATGTGTATATATATATCTAGGTAGCAATATATACGTATCTATGTATATCTACATATCTATATGTATATTTATGTCTCAATATCTATGTATCTATGTATATCTATGTATCAATATGTCTGCCATGATAGCAGTAGACAAAAAGAGAATACTTAAGAAGCTTAGAATTTAATTCTTAACACATGATGTATTGGTATTTGGATTAGAAACCAAATTAACAATATTGTTGAGCATTTTAACTCCAATTCGGCCTATTATTGGAGGCTTGTCTTATATAAAATAATTAATTCCAGGCTTATGATTATATGATTAAAATTCTAAGTACAGGCATACCTCAGAGATATTGTGGGTTCCATTCCAGGCCACCACAATAAAGCAACAATTGCAATAAAAAAAGTCACATGAATTTTTTGGTTTCTCAGTGCATATAAAAGTTGTTTTTATACTATAACACCATGTACTAAGTGTGCAAAGATGTTATATCTAAAAAATGTATATCACTTAGTTAAAAAAAATTTTTATTGCTGAGAAATGCTAACAACCATCTGAGCCTTCAGTGAGTAATGATCTTTCTGCTGGTGGAGGGTCTTGCATCAGTGTTGATGGCTGATAACAGGACAGGCTGGTGGTTGCTGAAGGTTGGGGTGGCTGTGTCGATTTCTGTAAATAAGACGAGAATAAAATTTGCCCCATCCATAGACTCTTCCTTTCAGGAAAGATGTCTCTGTAGCATGTGATGCTGTTTCATAGCATTTTACCCACAGTAGAATTTCTTTCTAAATTGGAGTCAATCCTCTCAAACCCTGTGACTGCTTTATCATCTAAGTTTATGTGATATTCTAAATTCTCTGTTATCATTTCAACAATATTCATTTTTTTTTCTTTTTTTTATTTCAGAATATTATGGAGGTGCAACATTTTGGTTACATATATTGCCTATGCACTGCCCAAGTCAGAGCTACAATCGTGAACATCCCCCAGACAGTGCACCCTGCACCCATTCAGTGTGAGTTTTCCCCTCCCCCCCACCTGCCCAACCCCTGATGAATATTATTTCCTGTGTGCACATAAGTATTGATCAGTTAGTACCAATTTGATGGTGAGTACCAGTGGTGCTTGTTTTTCTATTCTTGTGGTACTTCACTTAGGAGAATGGGCTGTCATTTCAACAATATTCACAGCATCTTCCATCTCAAGAAACCACTTTCTCTGCTAATTGATAAGAAGCAACTTCTCATCCATTCAAGTTTTATCATGACTTTGTAGCAAGTCAGTCATATCTGCAGGCTTACCTAGTAATTCTGGTTCTATTACTATTTCCACCCCATGTGCAGTTATTTCCTCCACTGAAATATTGAACTTCTCATAGTCATTCATGAGGGTTAAAATCAACTTCTTCCAAGCTTCTGTTAATATTGCTATTTTGACTTCCTTCCATGAGTCATGAATGTTCTTTTTTTTTTTTTATTTCAGAGTGTTATTGGAGTATAAGTGTTTTGGTTACATGAATTGCTTTTGTGCCATTTGAGTCAAAGTTACAAGTGTGCCCACTCAGCCATAAAAAAAAAATGATGAACTAATTCCCTTTGTAGCAATTATGAATGTTCTCAGTGGCGTCTAGAATGGTGCATTCTTCCCAGAAGGTTTTCAATTTACTTTGCCAAGATCCATCAGAGGAATCACTGTCTATGGCAGCTATAGCCTTATCAAATGTATTTTTTAAATACTAAGACAAATGACTCCTTGATCTGTGGGCTGCAGAATGATGTTGTGTTAGCAGGCATGAAAACAACACTAATCTCCTTGTACATCTCCACCAGAGCTCTAGTGTGACTAGGTCCATTGTCAATGAGCAGCAAAATTTTGAAAAATATAATCTTATTGTTTTTCCCTGAGTAGTGGATGTCAATAGTGGGCTTAAAATATTCAGTAAACCATGCTGTAACCAGATGTGCTGTCATCCAGGCTTTGTTGTTCCATTTATAGAGCACAGGCAGAGTAGATTTAGCATAATCCTTAAGAGACATAGGATTTTCAGAATGGCAAATGAGCATTGGCTTCGACTTAAAGTCACCAGCTGCATTACCCCAACAAGAGAGTCAGCCCGTCTTTTGAAGCTTTGAAGCCAGGCATTGACTTCTCTTCTCTAGCTGTGAAAATCCTAGATGGCGTCTTCTTCCAATTGAAGGCTGTTTCATCTACGTTGAAAATCTGTTGTTCAGTGTAGCCACCTTCATCGGTGATTTTAGCTAGAACTTCTGGATAACCTGCTGCACCTTCTCCATCAGCAATTGCTGCTTCACCCTGCGCTTTTATGTTATGGAGAAAACTTCTTTGCTTAAGCCTCATGAACCAACTTCTGCTAGGTTCAGATTTTTCTTCTGCAGCTTCCTCACCTCTCTCAGACTTCATAGAATTGAAGAGAGTTAGGGCCTTGCTCTGGATTAGGCTTTGGCTTAAGGGGAACGTTGTGGCTGGTTTGACCTTCTGTCCAGCCCACTCCAACTTTCTCCACGTCAACAACAGAGCTGTTCCACTTTTTTGTCATTAATGTATTCACTGCAATAGCACTTTTAATTTCCTTCAAAACATTTCTTTTGCATTTAAAACTTGGCTGTTTGGCGTAAGAGGCCTAGCCTTCATTGTATGTCAGCTTTCGACATGCCTTCCTCACTAAGCTTGATCATTTATAGGTTTTGATTTAAAGTATGACTCTTCCTTTTGCTTGAACACTTAGAGGCCATTGTAGGGTTGTTAATTGGTCTGATTTCAATGTTATTGTGTCTCATAAAATAGGGAGGCCTGAGGAGAGGGATCAGAGAACAGCCAGACAGTGGAGCATTCAGAACACACAAAATATTAAATGATTAAGTTTGCAGTCTCACGTGGCATGTTTGTGGTACCCCCCCAAAGCAATCACAGTAGTAACATCAAAGATCGCTGATCACAGATCGCTCTAATAGATATAATAATCATATCACGAAAAAGTTTGAAATATTGTGAGATTTGCCAAAATGTGGCTCAGAGACATGAAGGGAGCATATGGTAAATGGTGCCCATAGACTTGCTGGAGCAGGTTTGCTGCAAACCTTCAATATCCGCAACACACAAGGAAGTGAAATGCACTAACATGAAGTATGGCTGTAAGTTTAAAAGTTATGCATACATATATAGATAGCTTCCTCAGTAACACAGTCAAAATCAATTTGGGAGTGATGGTCAGTAAAATATAATATGAGGCAGAAAATTGAAATGAAAAAATGCTCAGGGGATTCTAAAATATTAATGGAAACGGTCTTATGTTAGATGGAGTTGTTTAACTATAAATGGAGGAAAAAGCAAAGAGGAATCTCATTAGCTGTTTCTTAATTAAATATTTACTTGGCAGTCTCATCTTATTTTTACACAGTTGCAGAGTGTGTTTGTCAGAACAGAATTGATTAGCTGTTAAGATGCTTTCCCGTGACACACAGAATGCAGCTGTCTACTGCAAAGAGAGAGAGAGGAATTGGGAAATTTATCTCAATACAAAGATCTCCCATTTTCCAGATTGCTCACTTTTTATTAACACGATAAACATTGGCAGGGTCCTTTGCAAATCCTTGCACTGGGTTCAAATCTGTATATACCAGAAATGGATCGGATGTGTATGTCATCCTGGAATAACTCCAGTTCAGAAGAAAAGGCAAATATGTAAATTAACATTTTCGAGGAAATTTTTCAAATGCTATGACCCAGATACATAAGTATTTCCAAAGTGACAGCAAGCATGTTCTCGTGTTCCCTAACAAAGAACAGACAGAGAGACCTGCCCTCGTTGCTTTTCTGTGCACCTCCAATGATACAGGATAATAGAATTGAGACAGAGGAAGAGTCCTCGGGATGGCGTGACTGGGGGGGTGCAGAAGGGGGATGAAATGGGGTCTGCTCATCTAACCCAGACTCGTAGAGTGGAACATAAAGAAGATCACCTAGTACAACTGTGGGTACCTGCGTGAAGGAAAACCCCCACCTCATTTCAATGCCTGGTTCAGCAGCAAACTTGTTCTAGTTGAGCAGAAAATAGAATCGTGAAGCATGATGAGGAGGACAGTCTGGGTTGTTTGAAGAAGACGGTATAATAGGAGGGTAGGTGGCGTGTCACCAACGCAAGAGCAAAGAGGTCAGGAGAGTTTGAGCTGGATTGGACTTGCACTGTCAGGGAGCTGGCCAGTGTAGACACCCTTCAGGGACCCTGGGGGTGTTATCTGTGCTTCCTGTGAGAGCAGAGTTTGGGCACACAGCTTCCTCTGTGGCCAGTGGGTGTTAGCTCGTGGAGGACTTCAAACAACTATGTCTTAATGCTCAACGTCTCTAATCATCAGGGAAATGCAAATCAAAACCACAATGAGATATCACCTAACTCCACTGAGAATAGCTTTTTTCAAAAAGTCCCAAAACAACAAATGTTGGCGAGGATGCAGACAGATAGGAACACTCAGACACTGCCGGTTGGACTGCAAAGTAGTACAACCTCTATGGAAAGTAGTATGGAGATACCTCAAAGAACTAAAAGTAGAACTACCATTTGATCCAGCAATCCCACTACTGGGCATCTACCCAAAGGAAAAAAAGACATTCTATAATAAAGACACCTGCACTCAAATGTTTATAGCAGCACAATTCACAATTGCAAACATGTGGAAACAACCCAAGTGCCCATCAATCCATGAGTGGATTAATAAAATGTGGTATATGTACACCATGGAGTATTACTCAGCCATAAAAACAATGGTGAACTAACACCTCTTGTATTAACCTGGGTGGAGCTGGAGCCCATTCTCCTAAGTATGACAAGAATGGAAAACAAGCACCACATGTACTCACCGTTAAATTGGAACTGATCGATCAACACTTATGTGCACATAGGGAAGTAACATTCATCGGGTGTCGGGCAGGTGGGGGGGAAGAGATGGGTAAATCCACACTTAACGGGTCCAATGCACACTATGTGCACTATCTGGGGGACGGGCACACTTACAACTTTGACTCAAACGGTACAAAAGCAATTTGCATAACCAAAGGATTTGAACCCCCACAATATTCCGAAATTTAAAAAAAAGGAAAGTTAAAAAAAAAACAAAGTCAGAAGAGAAAGAAACAGGAGAAAAAGGAAGCCTTGCAGGTATATGAAATGCTGGCAGCTAAGTCCTGGGGGAGGGTGCTGGCAGGTGAGGAGAAAGTGAACAAACAGTGAAGGGAATAGGTCTGCTTTTCTTTGTAGTCAAAGGTATCTGGAAGCTCACGGGATCTCCGGAGATGTCTGTATGTGGCATAACAGGGGAAATTCAACAGAGAGCACCCTGAAGACATACAGGAGATGAGAAGGATCGAAGAGTTGTGTATTTCCACCTCAACTTGTGTGGTTAACCCAGGTACTCTCTGTACCAGCGGAGCAGTTGTGTTAATGTGATCTATTTGTTTTCTTGCCCCTTTTCCCGTGGAGTCTAAACTCCTGAGAGTGGGGACAATGTTTCCTCGTTCTTAAGTTCCAATATGTTAGAATGGCCCCACTTAATAATTCCTCACAAATATTTGTTAAGTCAAAGGAGGACCCAAAACAGGTAACCACGAAGAATAGGTTTAGATTACTACAGAGGTTTACTTTTGTCTCCCATGAACCCTTGAAATATGTTGAAAAGCCTGGATGACTTATTGAACAATCCCATTAGTATTAAAGTCAATATAAGATGAAAAAACAAACAAGAAAACCGCTTGCAGCCAGTGTAATAGTTCAATGTGAGAACCTAACATAATCGTGAATATTCTGAACTTGGCAGAGAGTTAAGTCTTCTTCCCTCTTTGTTTCAGAACCTGTTCAGGATGGAAGACCACCAAGGAGAAGGTCAGATGAGTATGAGTTGTGTCCTATTTTCTTCCCCTTTGTACCTTCTTCTCTATTCTGCTGACTGCCAGCGCTGAAGTAACTTAGGGACACAGGATGTTGGGAGTGGGTGGTCCTCATGGCGCTGGTTGCCTTGAAACTCTTGGCGCCTGGCCAACAACTTTGCTGGGACTTGTTTTAGGCTTTTTAGAGGCATCATCCAAATATTATTCTGCAGTCGAGTTGGTCCTCTGAAGATTCCTGGTGGTCACTTGAGTTCTTCCTGGACTTCAAGCGTCTTCCTGACATGGTACCTTTGGCCCTTTAGAAAACCCTACTGGACGAGGCACTTGTAACGCCTGTCCTCCTTAGTGCTGGATCATGCCGGTTCTGATGTAACTACCCTGTCCTGGCTTAGCCACCAGAGGTGTTGGGGAGTCCTTCTCTTTTTGTCCTATTTTCATGAGCAATGGGAAAATTCTACAGTCCTCTTCAGCATTCTCAATTAAGACTCAGGCACCTGCAAGTGTTAAAAGCACGGAGAACATTTCAAACTTCCATGCATCGTTCCTGGAATCCAAGTCCCTTTAAGCTTGGTGTTGGAAAGTGGTTCCCTCACCTCCAAAAGGGGAGGTGTAGAACTCGGTGGGGAAAACATTCTCTCCTTAGAAATCCCCTTTCTGCAGTCTTTGCCAGAGTTTACATTCTTTGTCTGACTGAGGCCAAGGGTCTTGGTATGAACTCGTGGGGCCACCTCTATTGTCAATCTTACCTGGGGATGCAAGCTTCTTTTGCACTATTGCCTTTGGTTTTCCTGATATCTGCCCAACTAGGGACATAAACAAATATAGTAAAGATAAGATAGCATAGTAAAAGTATCTTTCTAAAATATTCTAACATGAATGATGTGGTGAGCCCATCCCTATGCTATATAATGTGTAAATGTGTGTGCATCTCCCGGGCACTTATTCATCCTTCAGTTGGAAGAAGAGAGCAGTTACACAGTCAGGACTGCTTTTCGCAAGCTAGGAAAGAATGATAAAATCATCAATGATCCTAGAAG
This sequence comes from Daubentonia madagascariensis, assembly GCA_023783475.1. Classification (NCBI taxonomy): domain Eukaryota; kingdom Metazoa; phylum Chordata; class Mammalia; order Primates; family Daubentoniidae; genus Daubentonia; species Daubentonia madagascariensis. The sequence goes on along the minus strand of JAKFHU010001178.1, from coordinate 1,868,623 downwards.
TGTAGGATTGGAACACATCACGGTTGCTTATAGGGAAAGTAAATGCCGTCCGTTGACAGAGTGGTAATGCCGGTGGTGAACACAAACCACACCATCTTTCTTTTGAACAGAAAAGTTAGGTGTATGAAACTACACCCGTTCCCTATTTCCCTTTTGTTCCTTCTTTTTCTCATACATTGTTCCTTATTCATTCATTCTTTACTTATTTATTTTTTCCTTAAAATATGGATTCACCCTTCCTATGGTGCAATGCACAGAGAATTTCATGTTTCTGCCTCGGGTGCTGGAACCGAGCCTACGATTTCCTGTTGAAAATAAACCCCTTCCGTTCTGAGCAGAGCGCTGAAGCTCGTTGTGGGAGGAAATGATTATATGTAGGTGAGCGGCGTTGTTGGCATCCGTGGTGGGACAGCCAGCCGTGTACAGGGAACCCTTGTAGTGTGGGAGGAAGATGCTGCCTGACTCTGAGGCTGGTGACAGGACTGACCACCTCCTGACGGAGGCAACCAGTGGGCAGGGGTACTGCTTCCTTAGCAGAGAAATCTGCAGTGTAGACTCTGCGTCTGCTCTCAAGCTAACACTCCCTAGGGGTCAAATCTTTTGACGTGAGCTTAAATGGACATGGTTGTCTGCAGCTGAGAATTCAGCGGGGCCTGTAATAGCATCGCTGAGAATGGTTAATAATAGAAGAGACTTATATAACTGAAATGGGCATCAGTTGTCATAAATAACAAAATGAAACAAAAAATGTTTAGACTTGAGCAAAGGGATCCGGGTGAAGAATAAGACAAACCCTATTTCAGGAACAGGAAACAGCGTCACATGAGGGACCCAAGGTTGTTAAAAGCTTGGAAGATTTGAAGACCCTCGTAGATGGGGGAGAGAGAGCCAAGGGTCGTGTTGAGTAACTGGATTTAGTCCTAAGTACATGAGGAAGGGATTCCCACTAACAGATTGCAGAGTAAAATAATCAAATCTGCGTTTAAAAAAATATATCGCTGGAGTTGTTCTATAAGGAATAAACTATAGTGTGGCAAAAGTAACAACAGGACACTGGGAGTTATTTGTGGAATTTAGGTCATATGGAATGACCTAAACCAGAAGTCAGTAATATATATATATATATATGTATTTTTTATTCAAGGAAATAGTCAAATAGTATAAATATTTTAGGCTTTGCAGGCCACCTGATTTCTGGGAAAAATATTCAGCTCTGCAGCTTTAGAGTAAGACCAAGCAGAGACCCATGGAGGACACGTAAATAAGTGTTCACGGATGAATGACAACAGAAGTATTTACAAAAACAACCAGCTGGCTGGACTTGGTTCACAGGCTGTGGTTTGCTCACCCATGACCCAGATGGGGTTAGCAGAGCTGGGAGGGAAAGGAATAAATTCTGGGTGGAATTTGGATGTAGGATTAGCAAGAAGTGATTACATCTACTCTCTCCTTGTGATAGAGTTTAGATAAGTGAGCTTCAACTGGGGGTGATTTTGCCCCCCGGGGTTCATTTGGCAAAGCACGGAGATATTTTGGGTCATCGCAACCTGATTGAAAGTGCTATTAGTGGGTAGAGGCACGGGGTCAACCTCCTGCAATGCGCAAAGACAGCCTTCCACCACAGAGAGTCACCTGGTCCACGTCAGCAGGGCCGAGGTTGAGAAATGTGGCTCCAGAGAAATATGTATGTTGTCAATTGGAGTAGTTTAGTGAGAAACATTTAAAACCAGAATTTAAGAAGACAGAAAAGGCTAATCATTTAAAAAACAGCCTAGAGAAAGTTGATAGAGAAGAAATTATAAATGACCTTAAAAATTCTATAATCTAAATTTAGAATTCTAAATTCTAAAATTTCTAAAGAGAGAAAACTACAAAACACTTGATTTAATTTCCTGTATGTCTTAATATCCTGATAGGAAATCTTGTTCTAACCATGAGAATCTGTGCTTAACAAAGGTAAGTAATCTGCCTTCCCCTCCTTGGAAGGATAAAACTAGACAATATCTCTATTGTAGAATAAGCTTTTTCACATAGATAAAATACCTGATATAGAATAATTAACCTTTTTCCTCCTTGCAAGGGGGGAATTGCCAAAGAAAGACACAATTCTACATGATCTTTACTCATTCTGCTAAAGGGAATACAACAATGTAATGGCAAGCAATTCATCACCTCAAATGGATCTGTCCAATCCTATATTGATAAACGTGTGAAAGTGAATTTTAATTATGACCGGACCATGACTTAGTTGTTTCCTGCAAGCAACTGTCTCCCAGAAATCCAACATGTTTGTTAACTATATCAAATGAATGTACTCTCTAAGACATTAAATACACACATACCCGTTGTTAGAATTTTACATATTTATAATATTAATACAAGCAAATGCTATTTATTTTTACATTGTGACATATTCTACTTTGTTTTAATGCAAAATAGCATTTTATGATCTGAAAATGGATTATGTTTAGGGAAATTTTGATCAATAGTGCATAGAGAACATATTTTAAATATTTGTTATTGGTGGTGGTGGAAACGATGGTGGGGTGTGTGCGTGTGAGTGTGTGTGTGTGCATGTGTGATAGTGAACACGTCACCAGCAAAACTTTTAAGCAAAAATAATAATGACTTGTAGCAGATTCTATCCTTAATGTCATTGTTAGTAATACTTGTAGAGTTTAAATTTCACTGCTGAAATATTCAGAAATTTTAATGGAAATTCTAGAAAGCTAGAAATGTAGAATTAGTTATTACTTAAATATGGGGAAATATTTCATATTATACAACTAAAAGCAAAGCATCAACTATTAGACTTAAGCCTTTTTTTTTTTTTTAAATATACTACCTTTGTCATTTATAATTCCTTCTTTCTGGGACCAAGATCCATATTAATTTGTGGAACTTGGTAATGTTTTTCTCTGATATTTTCAGCATAAATCTTCTTTGGCTCCATTTTGTATTTATCATCAGATGTCTCTTTATATAAGAAAGCTTTGTTATGTAAACAAAGATTCACCTTGGAGAGGTCCCCATAGAGTTTGGTTTCCTTCTCCCACACACATTGAAAGTCCCCTCCCCAATTTCAGATGGTCTACCAGCCTTCGCATAAACACTAAAGAAACGATTATTTCAACTGATATTATGGAAAAGATATCAATACTCTTCACAGGCTAGTTTTCACAGAGATCTTTAATAACATCCAATATCCTATTATTTGTATGTGAGTAAACACATATATTTGAAATTAAATCCTTATTAATTCAAAGTTAGATAAATTCATTTTAGAAATTTGGATAATTGGAGAAAACAAAAATTACCTGACTATATAGAGAATACAATTGCTACTATTCTATAAATTTTTATTCTCTTGATAGATGATAGATGACGTATAGATGGACAATAGATAAACAAATAAGAGATAGATGATAGGCAGATAGGTAGATATAAACAGATGATAGATAATATATAAATATTCGTATATGATAAACATGCATGCAAACACATAGATATAAATAATAGATAACATATAAATATTAATATATGATAGACATGCATACAGACACATAAATATGTTCATATTAAATATGTAATATAGTTATGTAGTAAAACATTTAAAAAAACTATGCATATAAACAAAACTATATCTATATATAAACAACCATTCATATAGGGAGAATGTCACATGCTACCTAATCTGCATTAACCTGCTTGTTAAATTTTTTCTTTTAAACTATTAAATGAATTGTTTTCTATTAAACCAGAGTGGAGAACGTTTCTTTATTGCTGGTCAGAGAGAAAGAACTTTAGTAGAACGAAAAGCTCTGTCAATACCAATGAAATACCCCTTCCATTTTGGCCAAATTGCAATTTTTTTAATGTCTTGATTTCTATAAGCAATGCTTTCAAAATATTGTTATCTTAAGTTTCAAACTCAACGGAGGCAAAAATGGCATAATTTGGGACATGTACATACTATTTCCATTTCTATTATGGGATCACAGAAGAAGGTGATCCCACCACATCCCTGATACATAGAGAGTAGTCATTCATTTGAAAGCCTTTGATGTTGTGGATATTAAGACTTATTAGGACAAATATAGCAGATTATAGTGATGATATTATGGTAGGAGAAGCTGTTTTAAAAGACAAGCTTATTGAAAAAAAAGAGAGTGATGAATAGTTGTTATGAATATTTTTTAAAATCCCAATATCATAAAGGATTCAAGCAAATCAAGCAAAAAAGATAGAAGAAAAAATAGAAAACAAATTCTAAGGTATTAGGAGACATTTCACAGAAAAAAAAAATAACCTACTTGGTCAAAATGTAAGAGTTGCCATCCTCAATAGGAATTAGGGGAATGAAAATAAATGAAAATTTATTTTATTTTTATTTACCTATTTTCACTGACTGCTTGGGAAAAAATGGAACCATCCCACAGAAGCAGGTGTTTGTGAGGACATGAGGCGGTGGAATAAACCACGTAGGGGCTACATTGATGACATTTAAATGTGTGTCCTGGGACCTAATGCTTTCACTCCTGAGTAGACGCCCCACATTACCTCTTGTTGAAATATAGCGAAAGACATGGACAAGAATCCTAGAACCAGCATGATTTATTATTTTATTTTTCTAAAAAGTAAGAGTACAAATGATGACAATATTGAAATACGAGAGAAAAGATAAAGTGTGTCCTATTCATAAAATGGAATATTATATTTTGGTGCGTGTCATTTACTCACTACTACATGAAATTGAGTTTATAAGCGTAATGCTGAGTGAGAAGTACAATTAGTATATGTTTCTATCCTATAAGGTAAATTTATATAAAATACACATCCATAGCAAACTTACAGAGATGGTGCTTGAAGATGCATATGTATATTGAGCAATACTAACCAAGAACAAAGGCGCAATAAACAAAAATTTCTCACCTTCACCTGAGGCAAAGGGACATGTTTGTGGAGGGGCCCCATGAATATTGGTAATAGTCTATTGTTCAATTTTTTTTTTAGGCATAACAGCATTAATGTTACTTGTTTTTATACACATCCTATATGTCACATGTAATTTCACGTGTGAATACTTCAAAGATAGTTAATATTCATATGTATTTTGTCACATACATACCCACATCATTGTTACCCCCAGTTTCAGGGCTTTGAGTAGAGCTGACTTTACTTCAGAGATCCTGGCCCTGCACATAACCCAGGTCTGATCCGAATGAAGCACGACATACCATTTAATCAGAAACAAGTTCATAGATAGAGGTGATCCAAGTCGATCCAAGAGAGTGAATCCCAAGAATTTTGCTGAGACACTTGAGAAGTAAAATCTATTTCCCCTGGTTTTGCTTCTTCTACAGCTCCTGGTGAACAACCTCTCCTCACCCTCCAAAGAACAACCTGACTGTTCATGAAGCTGATACAAATAAAAGCAGGGTACCAATTTGAAAGATTCTTGCCTATTTTATCAGACAACTGGCATCATTCTTAGAATTTCTGGCATACAAGTCAATATTTTCTTCCATTTTTTTTCCCTTCACTAGTTTGAGTTTGGTTTTTCATGCCCACATGAAAAATAGCCTTGACAGATACTGAATATTATGTTACACTCATTGCTCCATAGCACCTTAAGGCTCAAGGTGACGCACGATCAATATCTCTCACCTGAAGCAATAAGGTACTTTAGCACTTTACCTGCTCAATATGGCTCATTCCATAATTGATGAAATATTTCAAGCCAGTAGAAAGAATTTTATATATACCCTGCTGTTGTCATATTTAATAATTCATGCCACAACTAACGCAAAAGAGGATTTTTCCCTCTGAGATGCCATATTCCCTCAGAAGGTTCCCTGTGGTGATGGTAGCAAATAATCCATAAAAATATTAATTTCAGGATCACTTAATTCACATTTTGATGGCAAGTAGAATATTGACATATGTAATAATAGTAGTGCAAGGCCTTTGGTGAGGTCCAGCTTCTCAACTGATAAAATTGTAACAGAATTCAGATACACTATAGATGCGTTGAATAGGAACGGACAGGGGCTTGTTCAAAAACCATAACTGTGTAATCAAATTGCGAAAGTTCACATTAGAAAATGAAAAATTTGATAAAAAGATTGGCAAAACCAAAGTTGAATTTAAACATCATGGTTTAAACATTCTTTTTTTCATGCCTAATGGATGTAGTGTGCGCCGTCTGGGGGATGGGCACGCTTGTAGCTCTGACTCGGGCGGTGCAATGGCAATTTATGCAACCAAAGCTTTTGTACCCCCGTAACACTCTGAAATAAAAATAAATTAATTAATTTAAAAAAGAATTGCAAGAAAAAAATAGAATAAGGAAACGTGGGAACATTTTAACAATTTAGCAGGGTGACCATTTTTCTAAGTAACTGATGGGCTTGTACATGTGGTCATTGTGGTCACTTAAATTACTGATTGGCAAACGTTTATCCCTTCCCACATATATTTGTCAGAGTGATCCAGAGACACAGAATCAATAGAGTGTGTGTACATATAAAAGAGGATGTATTATAAAGAATTGGTTCACATGATTTTGGGGGCTGGCAGGTGCAAAGCCGCAGAGTAGACCAGCGGGCAGGTACCCAGGAGAGACGATGGTGCCTATGACATCAGAAGGCAGGCAGGTGGAGATTCAGGAGAGCTGAGACAAAATTGGAAGGCAATCTGCAGGAGAATTTTTTCATGCTCAGGGAGGCCAGTCTTTTTGTTTCCTTCATGCCATCAACTGATTGGATAAGGACCACCCACACCGTGAAGTGAAATCTGCTTACTCAAAGGTCATTGATTGAAATGTTAAATTTAATCAAAAACATCCATTTGGATTTTTGTCTAAGACATCAAAGCAATTCACTGGAGGTGGAGGGAAATAATTCCCACAAATATTTCTGGAATAACTAATTATCTACATGGAAATAATGAACCTTAACCCCTGCCTCGCAATTCAAACAAAAATTTAAAAAATTAATTTGATGTGGATTTTAGATCTGAACATAAAAGGCAAAACAGAGGAGAATATTTCTGTCCATTGGGAAAAGGCAAATGTTTTGGGGAACAGAAAACAATAAGCATATAAGAAAAAGGCTAACGAGTTAGACTTCATCAAATTTAAAAAACAATCTGATTATCAAAAGTCACCAGAAAGAAAATGTGTCACATATAGTCTAGGTTTACTATTTATATCATGCTATATGCCATATGCTATGCATTATTCATTAAATGTTATATACCATAATTCTATATGCTTTAAAAATATGTTACATATATGGTTCAGTGATTAAGAGAAATGCATATAGGCAGATATGAGATACATGATGAAGACAGCAGGTAGATATACAGATAGATGGAATAGAGGGATGTATGTATGTATGTATAGATGACATATAGATGGATGGTATAGTTAAATGATAGATGATACACGGAATAGATTGGTTGGTGATAGATATATGAAAGACAGACAGATTGGTAGATACGTGATTACAGAAGGTAAAGTTTAAATGTGACTTGCTGTATCCAGGTGGAGTATATAGGTATTTACTGTATAAATACTTCAATTTGCTGTAGGCTTTATATTTTTCATAATAAAATGTTATGGAAAAATAGCAGACTTTAGCACATGCTTCTAAGAAGCAGCAAATGAGATTTTTCTAACACTTTTTTTCATCCAGCTTAATTTTGATACCAAACCATTGAAGGACAATGCTAGAAAGGAAAATTACAGGACACAAGTTTCCATTACCACCACTGGCAAAATTCCATGGAGAATATTTTCTAGAAAATACACCTCACTTACTTATCGTGTGTGTGTGTGTGTGTGTGTGTGGTGGGGACACTTAAAGTGTACTCTCAGGAATTTTCAAGTGTACAATACGTTGTTATTAACTACAGTCACCACGATGTACAATAGATCTTTTGCTATTATTCGTCCTGTCTAAATGAAATTTTATGTCCTCTGACCAATATTTCTTCCCAATTCCCCATCTGCAGCCCCTGGTAACCCCTATTTTACTCTCTACTTCTATGAGTTCAACTTTTTTGCACTTGACATTTGAGTAAGACCATGTGAGTTAGCCATTCTACAATGTATACCCATATCAAAACATGTTGGACACCATAAATATACACAATTTGTACTTGTCAATTAAAAAATGCACTATAATATGGAATTCAAATTTAGCTGATTATTCATAACAATTAAAATAATCCACTGTATTAGTTGAATAAAGGCAAGAATCATAATTTTTCATATGAGTTCATCAATTCATGATAAAAATAATCAAATTAGAATTATAGTAGAATTTTCATAAATTGGTAAATGATACATGCTTTCAAAATACCTATGGCAAATATCATAGTGAGTACTGGGATATTGATAATTCTCCCTGACAATAATGACTCAGGTAAATATACAAAAAAACTTTCTATTCAACAATTGTGTCAAGGTTATTTCCTGTGTGTTTAGGTGAAGACAAATCATGTGACATAAAGTAGAAAGAATAAATAATCATGGCAATATTTGTAGTACACATAAAATCCAAAACAAGCTAGGGATATAGTAGTATAATTTATAAGTAAGTTCAGTAAAATGTTAGTACAAAATCATCACCAAAAATTATCGAATTTTTATAGAATAATAAAAGTTGAAAAAATATCATTTACATTAGCATCACGATAATAATTACCTGTAACAAATGTAAGCAAAATACTGTGGGAGAAGTGATTACAAAAGCAGTAAGACAATCATTAATGAGGGAAACGAATAAAGACCTAAATGAACAAAGAGTTCTAATCTATCTGGGGATTAGAAGAATCTGCAGTGCATTGGTTTAAATTTTCCACCAGCTGATCTGTAGATTCAAAGTGATTTCAATGACCGAGAATCCAACAGATGATTAGTGTAATTTAGTCAGCTAAACATAAAACTGATATTTAACTGAAAACGACAGAGAATAACAGAGTTTTTTATCTTGAAGAACAGAAAGTTGGGAGTGTGAGAGATGCTTTGCCCAGAGACAACCAAGTCTCCTATTCTGACACTATCCGTCCAAACCCTGCAGATTAAGGGGTGGTGGGGGCTTTCTAAGAGTGACTTGATGAGCATAAACTCAGGTGTGGCTGGAAGGGGTTCACGAATAACAGAAAACACTCCTGTCACTCAGGAGATCCCAAGGATTGTAGGAGATCTGTGCCAGAAACCAGAAGCAAACACGAATATATATATTTTTATTTTAACACAGAGTGTTACTGTCTTGCTGGATATGAAGATGTATTAAATTAAGAGTTGTTAAACTTGTGCACAAGGATAGACCAATAGAATAGAATGGAGAAGCCAGAAAGAGCCCTATGTATATATGGATGAATAATTAATCACCAAGGTGAAAAATGCACACACTAGGGAAAAATAGGAAAAATACAGATGTGGGGAAAGTGTAGGGTTTTTTTTCATTAAATATGACTTATGTAGTTGCATATCAATATTTAAAACACAAAGAAAGGAGAGGATGAAAAGCCCTAGGAGGTAGAGGGGAAACAGGATGGGAAAGTAGACTCCTGTGGTAGGTGAAGTCAATTCCAGGTGAATCAAAGACATAAAAGTACAATGTCAAATTATAAAGTGTCTAGAACTGCACAATTCAATATGACACCTACTAGACGTGTAGGGTAATTCAAATGTAAATTATCCAAAATTAAATAAAAGTAACCAAAGAAAGTTAATTTTTTTCATTCACATCAGTCAGATTAAAGTTCTTGTAGCCATACATATGCAGCTAAGACTCCTATATTGGAAAACGAAGATTACAATATTTCCATCATTTTAGAAAGATCTATTGGACAGTGCTGATCTATAAAATAATAATATAGAATTTTAAAACAATTTTTTAGAGATGGGGTCTTGCTGTGTTGCCCAGGCTGGACTCAAACTCCTGGGCTTAGGTGGTGCTCCCACCTTCACCTTCCTGAGCAGAAGGAACTACAGGCATGCACCACCCTACCTGACTTTGTGGAATTACTTTTATAAACTCAGGGTACAGTGAGGTTTCTAGGCAGGACACAGAAGTGCTAAACATTAGAAAAGCATTGATAAATTTACAGGCATCACGTTTCAGACCTCCTCTTCCCCAGATGCGACCACAGAGAGAGGGAAACACAGCCATGCAATGAGATAAGACATTTAATGCGCGTAAGACCACCTTCAAATGAAGAAGAATGAAGGCACGCTAATAGAGAAAAATACAAAATAATCAGGAACTTCACAAGGAACATTAGAACAACGAATGCACATATGCAAAAGTGCTCCAGTTCATAACAAACAGGAGAATACAAATTATAATGCCCTTGAGAAACAACAACATACCCTCCAGAGTGGCTAAAGAGAAACAGTCGGACAACACAAAGTGCTGTGGAAGATATGGAGAAAAACAAACTTAAGTGGGCTGATGGTGGAGGGTACTTTGGTATCCAACTTTGAAAAACAACTGGGCGTTTTCCCATATTTGTGTGACCCAGAATTTCCATGCCTGGGTATATGCCAAACTGCAATGATTGCATATATACCGAGAGCTGCACACAATATATCCGTGGCAGGTTTATTTTTAATACCTTAAAACTAGACATGGCTCAAAGGTCTACCACAGTGGGAAGCAGTGGCTATATCACTCAGAATAGTGTTATTTTTGGAGCAAATGGAGGAGTTCATATTTAAAAGGGGATAAAGCTGTTTATGTGTCATTTCTTGTCACTGATGGACGTTAAAATGGTGTTCTCTCATGTGATAAATCATTGAGGTTTACATTTTTTTGTGCACTCTTAGTGTGTACATTTCATAGTAAAATTTATTTTAAAAAGAAAAGGACTGATACATAATATCAGGTGTAAATGTTTCCATATGAAACTCATCACCAGGCCATAAGGGAGAAACACAGTATTACCGAAGTACAGGTGATGACAGAAACATTGATTCTGGACCATAGTGCCCAGATTTGCAAAAATAACATCTTCATCATTTTCTCGCCATGCAATCTTGGACACATTTCTGAACATTAGATTAGCTTATTCTTCATTAAAAATAAAATAATTGAGTAAAATAATCTTTAAGACACTTTTACAGCTTTAAACTCTTATGGTTTCAATTAAATATATTGCCACATTGTGCAAAGAAAAAAAAAAAAAACAAGAAGCCAGTATTTCCTGGATATTTTACTCATAAGTGCTTTTATATTTTTAAGCGATTGCCACAAATCAATGACATGATTTCTGAGTGTGAGGTTTTAAAAGTGAATACTTCCCCTAAATTATCATTGTGTCATAAAATTATATTGATTCAAATTGTTAATTTAGCATTCAGAAAGAGAGAATGAAAGTACTATGTAGCGGAATCACAGGGACAGGATGTGTTTGATGTGGGGAAACTCGGTGACTTATGTTAACTGTTTGAAAATGTCCATTGAGGAGCTTCTGTTAAAGCAGTGGTTATATGTGAGATGCATAGTGTTTCTGCATCTTAAGCGGACCTCTTCCCTTTATAAACTACGAGAAACGCAGCTACCGGTGACACCTTGACTGAAGGGTTTCAGAAGCTAATTAAGGAGGAGTCCCAGAGTATTTCTTAAACATTCCAAGTATGACCTTCTTGCGTGGCAGTTTTCCTAGGAGGGTTTTTCCTTTACTGCCTCCCTAAGTTGAGAAAACGCATTGTTAATTCTCCACGATGGGCCTTGCTAATTAAAATCTGATGCCAGGAGAGATGGAGACTGTATGTTCTGCTTTAAGTAATATCCGGTGAGCCAGCTGCACTTCGCAATTCTAAATTGTTAAATAAGAAAACAAAGAAAGAAAGAGACAAAAACCTCTCGAGGGACCAAATAGAATTGTACGACTGTTTGGTTAATTGAGACAATCTTCTTAGCCATTTAATAAATCTAAAGCAAGATAGATCACAGGTGCATGGATTAAATGAAGTATGGAGATACATTAAGAAGGGGTGGCTGGAACCTTATGGAAAGGCGTTGCAAAGTGGTGTCCATTCTCATTGTGGTTGTGTGTCTTGCCGGAGGGCTCGGGTTCCTTTTAGAATGGTTAGATATCCCAGGTGTTACTCTTTCTGGTATGTTTATACCCAAATAACATTGCCACATAAAAGAATGAAGTTCTGAGACATTCTACAGCATAAACGGGCCTTGAACACATTACCCTGAGTGCACAAAAGGCCACATAGTGTCTGATTTTATTTGTATGAAATGCCCAGGATAGGTAAATTTCTAGAGATAGGAAACAGATTAGTAGTTACAACAGACTGAGGGCAAGGTGGGATGCAGAATGACTACTAATTGGTACAGGGTCTCCTCTTGGGGCAATGACAATGTTGTGGAACCAGACAGTGGCGATGGTTGCACAACATGGTGGACTGTGCTAAATGACACTGAATTGTACACTCTGATGTGTGGCTAAAATGATAAATTTTATAATACGTGTATAATGCCACCATTAAAAACATATTGCTGTATATGGGTAAAGAAACAGGTATATTATGAGAAAATATTGGTGAGAATGAAAATTAATACTTAACTCTGAAAGTGCAAAAGGTGTCCTCAAAGAGATGTTGACAGGAAACAGCCTCATGCTCTATAATGCTATAGATATTCGCACTGTCCTGATTTGTACTGTCTTGAATCTCTACCTTGCATGCACATGGGCTAGTTGAACCTTTAAATCTCTGTGGTGAAGGGTTATCTCAAAGCAATACGTAAAAACCAAATGATTTTTACATCCTGATTTTATCTTTGATGCTCAACTTCTCATTTGTGTACTCAGCTATAAAAGGCAACATGGGCTTTGTGATGGTTTTATTTGCTCCTGAATTCTTAGGGTTTAGAAAAAGGCCATATTGGGGCTCAATACCCCAAAATGAACATATCAAAAGCAACCTCAGAAGGAAAAGGTTCTCTCTGACCTTCCCTTGACCTCCTGTGTCTCTGCCCCCTTCTCCCCCAGGGCTAGCCATAGAAACTAGAATCCCTCTTCCCCAAGGCGGGTCATAGAAACCAGAACCCTTTTTCCCAAAGGCAGCCATAAAACCTAAAAATATGACTGTAACTTTCCCTTCATCTTTCTGTGTAAAATTGGCCATAAGGAAATTCTCTGACCTGCCTTATGTGGCTGTAGGTCGTGAGACCCCCATTCCAGAGAGGGTCCTGCCCCACACCCAGAAGGAAGGACGCTGCTCAGAGGGGACAGGAAGAGTCTAGACAGACAGGCCTTGCTGGGTTTCCCCACTCAGTCTGTTAGCATCAGATCATACACTTTTTTTTGCCAGACCTTTCAGTTTTGTTTTTTTAATTTCAAAATATTAAGGCGGTGCAAATGTTTTTGTTACATGGATACCCTGTATAATGCTTAAGTTGGGGCTTTTGCTGTGTCTATTACCAGAATAGTGTTCATTATACCTGATAGGCAAGTTTTTATCCCTCCTGCCCTCCCTTCTTCTTGGTTTCCAATGTCATTTATGAGTCTTTGTGGCTTTGTGTGCCCATTGTTTAGCTCCCAATTATTAGAGAGCACATGTGGTGTTTGTTTTTCCATTCCTGAGATACTTTGCTTAGGATAATGGTCTCCAGTTCCATCCAAGTTGCTGCAAAACTGAGTAGTACTGCATGGTGTGTGTGTGCATTATATATACACACACGCATTTTCTTTATCCACTTGTGAATTCATGGGCACTCAGACTGATTCCACACCTTTGCAATTGTGAATTGTGCTGTGATAAACATTTGAGTACAGGTGTCTTTTTGATAAAATGACTACTTTTCGTTTCGGTAGATGCCCGTTAGTGGGACTGCTGGATCAAATGATAGGTCTACGTTTAGTTCTTTGAGGAATCTCCATAAGGTTTTCCATAGAGGTTGTACTAGTTTGCAGTCCCACCAACTGTGTATAAGCGTTTCTTTCCCTATGCATCCATGCCAGCATCTATTGTTTTTTGACTTTTTAATAATGGCCATTCTGACAGGGGTAAGATGATATCTCCTTGTAGCTTTAATTTGCATTTTCCTGATCATTAGTGACGTTGAGCATTTTTTCATGTGTTTGTTGGCCATTTGTCTATCTTCTTTTGAAAAATTTCTGTTCATGCCTTTTGCCCACTTTTTAAAGGGGTTGTTTGTTTTTTTTCTTGCCGATTTGCTTGAGTTCTTTGTAGATTCTGGACATTAGCCCTTTATCGGATGTGCAGTTTGCTATTATTTTCTCCCATTCTGTAGGGCGTCTACTAATTTCGTTGGTTATTTCCTCTACTGTGTGGAAGCCTTTTAATTTAATTACATCCATTTATTTATTTTTGTTCTTGCTGTATTTGCCTTTGGAGTCTTAGTCATAAATTCTTTGCCTAGGCTGATGTCTAGAAGAGTTTTTCCTACATTTTCTTCTGGAATTTTTATCATTCCGTGCATTACATTTAAGTCTTTAATCCATCTTGAATTAATTTTCGTATATGGCAAGAGACGGGGGTCCTGTTTCAATCTTCTGCATGATGTGGCTATACAGTTTTCCCAGCACTGTTTTTTGAACATGGCTTCCTTTCCCCTGTGTACGTTGTTGTCTGCTTTGTCGAATATCAGTTGGTTGCAGGTAGATGGTTTTATTTCTACGTTCTGTATTCTGTTCCATTGGTCTATGTCTCGACTTTTATACCAGTACCATGCTGTTTGGGCAAAATACATCACAGGCAAATGCATAGGCAAATGCACCAGTTTATTCTCAAAATGCCTTGCTAAAGGATCAGTCATGAATGCATTGCCAATGCAAGTCATCCTGTCACTGCAGGAGAAAATTATTTAATAAACTTTATCAGGTTCTGACATGTCTTTAAATGTGGGACCTACTGAGTGAAGAGTTTAAGATTAGTTCAGGTAGGGGACACACTTTTCCTACTGCTAGAGCTGATTCAAATTCTCTTTGATTTTAAAGCTAATTCTTCTGTCTCATAATTTTGATTGTCTCTGGGGGAACTCAGATGACACTGCTCAGCTGCTCAGGCAATTATTACGGTGGTCATACTTTTGTGTTTCCATCAACTTTATCCTTAGTGTTTACGGTTGCATAATTAATAGAAGGAAACGTTTTCTGGGTCTTTTTGTTTTCCTACAGAATTAGCTCAACAAAACAGTGGAAGAGGTGCAGCTGGATGCAAATCCTACATTCTCCCCTCTGAATTTCCCTTTTGACCCTGATATCAGGAATTAGCTTTAAACTTAACCTTCACTCCTTGCTCTAGATTGGACTTCATCATCTCCTCCTCCTTCCTGGGGTGGACTGTTCCTTCTTTCTCCTCCAGAGCCATAACTATGTAAAAACAAACAAACAGCAAAAACAAGTTATCACGAGTGGATATTTTGAAAGTAAATTGAAATATATTATCGACATTACCTTCTACCTTTATAAATCCCTGCATCCTTAAGGGCCATCCACTTTCATCTCTGTGTGTACTCCCTTTCCGTGGTAGAAAATGGTCACATAATTCACCTTTACAATATATTTTTCCTGCTTTATCACCCTCACCTCCCTCTTTCTTACCTTGGTCTGAGACTTTTATTGTTTTGACTTTCCTTCATGCAACTGTGCTGTTTCTGGTTTTTTTAAAAAATGTTTTTCTTTTTAAAATATTAATAGTATTATTTTCTAATGGACAAATGAAAAAATGTATTTATTTATGGAGTAGAACATGATGTTTTGATATATGTATACATTGTGGAATGATTAAATCAAAGTAATTAGCACATCCATCACCTCACAGTGTTATAATTATTTTGTGGTGGGGATATTTAAAAAATCTACTTTCTTAGCTGTATTCAAGGATGTAATACGTTTTTACTAACTATGTCATCATGCTGTACAATAGATCTCCAGCACTTATTCATCCTGTCTAACTGTAACTTTGTATTATTTAACCAAAATCTCTCCATCAACCATACCAGCCCCTGGGACCCACCATTCTACTCTCTGCTTCTATGAATTTGATTATTTTAGATTCCACATACAAGCGAAATCATGGGGCATTTGTCTGTGCCTGGCTTATTGTACTAAGCGTAATGTCACAGTGTCATCCAGATTCATCCACGTTTCTTGGTTTCTTAGACACCCCCCCACTCGACAACAAGGGCAGCCCCAGTGATTAGAGATGTGACCAATAAAGAAAGGTATTCCAGCTGTTACAGATTCTAGAACTGTAGTTGTCTGGCAGCGGGTGTGTGGAAATCATATCTGTATCCTTTTATGATGTGTTAACAAGATGAAAAGCCGAGGGAAATGCAGAGAATACAGGGCTATAAAGCTTGGGGCTCAAATTATTCTCATTCCTGTTCATCTTTCCAGGCAAAATTCTCCTGCTCTGACATCTCTGTTATATTCTTTTCACCTTTTCACCTTATACTGGGAGATCGGCAACTATTTTAAGGCAATTCTGCTTTCAATGCCATTTTATAGCAATTTGCTCAAGATGGGGACATATGGCGATTAAGGATGTGGAACTACTGTGACCCTAGCTGGGTCTGGTCAGAGCAACTGTTTCATAAGGACATTCCATTTTTTTAGAATGATCCATTTGGAGCAATTCATAAATCACAGGTTGCTTTCAGGCCATCTCTTCAGATAATAGCCTTTTTGAAATTGCATGAAAAAAATATAGTATATTCATTTCTCAGGTCATATTCCTGACATGCGTTCAGAATGCATTTTGTGTTGCTTCTTATTCAAGGCAGTGAGGTTTTAAAGGAGGAATAAACTCTGGAAGTTTGAATGTCCCAAACGACATGATTCTATCTTTTTTGTAGTGTGGAAAACCATATAATCATCAACTATGACAAAATGTTTACACTATTTAAATTTCCCAAATAGTAAAACTTGATAGAAATAACACAAAATGGAAAACTCTTGGCATTTTCAGATTGCGGCAGAGCATATAGAGGAGAAATAAAACAAAAAATCGAATAAAAATCCCATTATTTGGCCAGAATGTATCTTTTTCTAAATATTCCTCTTGAGTGAAGGAAATATCTCCCATCTTGCTTCCCTGTGCTAATGGAAAATAAAATGGGAGGGAGGAAGTCACAAATAAACATTCCCCTTAACCTACCCAACATGTTTGCATTTGAAATGCAGAAAATGTTTTCATTAGGTACCAGGATTCAAATTAGATTTGAATGGTTATCAGGAAACTCATTATTAGTTTCTTTAGAATCTTAGTGATATAGAAAGAATCATTACTTCAAATTGAATTTCCTTGCAACCTAGGTACAATTTCCTATTATTTTGTCTTGAAAGAAAGGTTTACCTAGAAAAGAGTTTTACACAAAACAAAATACCTAGACTTTCATAACTAAGTGTCTTCCTTGAAAATTCAGTGTGTATGACAGTCATGCAGAACATTATTATGATTATTCTTTACAGACAGGGTCTTGCTCTGTCGCCCAGGCTGGAATGCAGTGGCAGGATTATAGTTGATTATAACCTCCAATTCCTGGGCTCAAGTGATCCTCCTGCCTCAACCTTCTGAGCAGTTAGGACTATAGGCGTGTGCCATCACACTGGGCTAATTTTTTCTTTTTTTTTTAGAGATGGGGTCTCACATTTTTGCCCAGGCTGGTCTCAAACTCCTGGCCTCAAGTGATCCTCCTACCTCAGCCCCCCACAGTGCTGGGATTACAGGCGTGAGCCACTGCGCCTGGCTCCAAAACATTATTTATATTCGCATATGAGATGGGTTTAGCTTTTAGGCTCAAATGGTTATGAACATATTTTTTACCTACAGGTATGTCCAGGAAGATTTCTGAACATGCTGAGAACTGTCACAGGGATAATTCTTCCTTGTTCAGAACTGTCCTGCGCCTTGTGAGGTTGGTTAGCACATCTAAACTTTGCTTGCTAAATGTCAGGCTAGACCCTGCCAACCTTGTGGCAACCACAATTTGAATCCACACATTCCCAAAATGGTAAAAGATTGTATGTGATATATATGTGTGTGTGTGTGTGTGTGTGTATACATATATATATATATATATATTTGGTTTTTTAGTATAAGAAATCTTAATCTTAAGGTTTTCCCCAAATAGATGCAAATGCTGTGAAGTGGAGGGAAGAATGTGAATATCTATGAAGGTGCAATGCTTTCCCAAGTCATTCATGAGCACAACACAGAAGATGTTATTTGATACTGTTTTACCTTAAAACATAAATTTTAGTGCCTACTGATAGCAGACGTTTGTCTGCTCCTTGATAAAATCATTAAAAAAAAAACTGATCTCGGTTCAGCAAGAATACTAACTTTTTTGATCACTAAAAGAGCTAACTCAAGGCTAATTCAGAAATAACTAGCCCATGTGACTACTCTTTTCAAGGCATGGCCTTATTATGAATAGTCAAATTTTTGAGTGTGTATCACATGCAGTAGCCCAAGGTATTTTTTTATGTTGCAGGAATGATTCATTTTAAAGAAATGGCATTTTTCTCTTTGATTCTGAACACTTAGTAAAAATATTTTAGAATATTATGTAGAAATGCACTTACATTTTAACCACTGGTACTTAGTCTGTGGTGGCAACAATTCACTTAGCTCCAAACCCTTGTGCATACATTGGGTAATATATATTGAAGAGTAACCAACAATTTACAAAAGAATATTATGATGGTAGAAGATGAAAAATGCATAATGCCATTTTGCTAACTTCCTCACTTATTCTTCATATTTACACAATTTTCATGTGATAGATTATAGTTAATCCCACTCACCCATCAGTATATAAATAAACGTATATTTCCAAGAACACAATAAAAATCTTATCTGCCGTTCCCATCGTAAATGTCCAAAAAATATCGAGCTAAAATTAACACTTTTAAAATGACCACTCTAGTACATTTGGCCAAAATCATAAAACAGTATATTTGTCTGAATTTTATTTTAGTAGAATTGACAGAATTATTATTTGATACAGAAATTCTCATAATGGAATTTCCTTTAAGCCAATTAAAGGGAAAAGAATCTAGTGACAATACAGTTTCCACTACTCACCCATTAATTTATTGTGTCATTAGGAACCCCCAAAGACTTACTTAAATAGTTTTTATGGACCATAATGGTGTGATAACCTACCAAGCTGATGAAAAATTATTCTATAACTTGCATGTAGGAGGAATGTAGGAGTAACTCTTTGGATACAGAATCTTCATTCACTGTTTCTGTTGCCCAATTGTTTGGATTATTGGCTTTTTGGAAGACTGATATGGAGAGAGAGAGAGAGACAGAGAGAGAGAAAAAGAAAGAATATTTATATTTTCTCCAAATATTAAAAGATGTATTAAGATGATTCATCCTTCTGGGCACACACAAGATTTGACTCAAACTTCATGTGTTTTTGGTACTATGTCTGTGATCATAACCTCCTTTCACCAGCAATACTAATTCTTATCTCCTATCATCAAAATTCTCTTTTCCAAGATGTAGTTGAGTTGCCTGGAAATCTTCTCTGATGTCCCTTCTATTTAGGTTTCCTTATCTTGATATGGGAGGGAGCTGATTGTCTGCAGTTTGCATAGGGCCCTAGCTTGTTGGATAATTAATTGCATACGATTTTTGCTAATGAGACATCATTGGCTCTCAGCAGTACTTTATTTCTTTTATTTCTTTAAAAAAATTTTTTTTTCTTTTGAAATACCAACCCAAACCAGATCAGCAGAACTTTATAAACTACCTTTAAATATAAGCTTATTAAAATATAAATATATATACATACTTTAATATGGCACAACTGTTTGACCCCTTACACCTTGAAAACATATGTGCCATGTTTTCTAGCTAAGACCTACCTCAGTTTTTTTAATTTATAAAAGGGCTACATT
Source organism: Daubentonia madagascariensis (assembly GCA_023783475.1). Classification (NCBI taxonomy): domain Eukaryota; kingdom Metazoa; phylum Chordata; class Mammalia; order Primates; family Daubentoniidae; genus Daubentonia; species Daubentonia madagascariensis. The sequence goes on along the minus strand of JAKFHU010001178.1, from coordinate 1,848,709 downwards.
TTAGCATTGTTTTCAGTATTATAGACATAATTTTCTAATAAGTAAAATGATCCCAGTTTTCCCTGTCTACGTCATATGCCGTGAATATAATCATTAAGATCAATTTAGTATAATCATACAAAACACAGCCCATATGATGGAAGTTACAATATTGATTTGTAATATAAATTTTAAAATGGTCTATTATAGTCAAGGTTTTTTTAAAAAAACTATTATAGAGGCTTGATATATTGAAATTCTTAATTTATAAATACAGCTCTACATAGCAAACACTAAAGTCACATATACAATATTTAAACTTTGCATGCCTAGTTGAGGAAAATAATTAGTCTATGGGGCTTAGTCTTCTTAAATTCATGCCTGGCTGTGACTTTGACTAGCTGTTTCATTCTTCAGAAGCCATTTACCTTTTCTTGATTTTAATTTTTTAACCTAAAAAATGAAAAAAAAAGAGATTTATTTTCCATATTTAAGGTTATGGGATAAGCATATATGTTTGTGGTTTTCATACAAAGTAATGACTATTTTCCCAATTTCACTTGGTGGTTAAGCTTCCCCAGGCCATTTTTTTAAATGTCTTTTTCATTTTGAAAGATGCAGAATATACAATATCTAGCATAATTCAGGAGATGAAAATCTATATTACCTGCCTTAAAATTGTTTTTGAAAGTTTGGTTGTTTTGTGATGAACCTCAGAAGAGAGGCGTATAATTTATGAAGCGTAGATTATGTGGTAGGTAAATTGCCTGCACTCTTTCACAAAGCAAATTTAATTATGTAATTTTATAGTGATACTGACAATGTCATTTAGATACCTCTTCGCTGAGAGTCATTTTGTTCAAAGAAGCTCCCAGAACAGAAAAAGAACAACAGCAAAAAAGGAAAAGCTCGCTTAAAAAAAATAATCTTTGTTTTTATTCGGTTGTTTCTTGTTACAGGATACGGTTGACATGTTCAGTCTCCCCACTGACAATTAATCTCTGGCTGTTTTGTTTCAGTCTCTGAACTCATGGGTGTGAATCACCTACCATCTGTTTCTTAAATCGTTTTGGTACCTGTGGCTTCTTCGAGTCATGATCCTTAAAAGCACAACATATCTAAAGGTAGAACACACTTCCTGTTCACTGACAGAACAGAAAGCTTCATGTCTTAGATTTTCACATCTAATTAAGTGTAATGCATTTATCTGTCGCTAGTGGGATATTCAAATCAGAAGTTGCTTCCTTAGAAGTGGAATAAAAAGCATATCGTTCAAATTCGGTATTCCCCACCAGAATTTTATGATGCACCTGTGAAAGGACGTATAGCTCAACTCCCCTCTAGGGTAAACAAAATAACTTTTTAAAAAATTTACCCTAGTTTGTCAAAAATGAGCTTGAGAAAATTCTAATCATTTTATCAGGCAAGTACCACAAAATTATAGACGCTGGTTTAGTGTGGGTAAGAAAAGCCAATATGACAGCCAGCTTCCAGAAAACTCACTCACAAGCCATCCACGGGTTCTTCTTATTAAGGAATATTTAATGCTCTTTACAAATGATTTCCTGCTAGGTTAACATCCCCTTATTCTCCCAACTCAGGAATGGTAACGTTCATAAAATCACACAATATGAGGGATGCAGAATACCTTGAAATGATGGAGCTAACTTTCTGGTTGGACAGATAAGGAAATTGATTCTTGGGGTGTTTAAGTTCCTTGCACAACACTGCACACCAGGTGTGAGCTCAGACTGTGACATAGGATACCGTTGTCTGACCTTGAGTTCAAAGCTCTTCCCGAAGGATTTTACCCAGGATTTGCACGATTTCATTCAGGTCCCAGGCTTTGTAAAGGGCAATTCTATTAAACCAACATTTTATGGGGCTCTGTGAATATGAACCTTTTCTGTTCACGAGGAGCTTTGGAATGAGTTGAAAAGACTTACGCTTCCACCCAGACTTCTGCCGCAAGACGCAATGTGATAAATTCATCACACTGTGGCAGACCACTGGATTGCAGATCACACAGCTGGCATAGGTCGATTTGCAGAAAGAACAAGGCTCCTTCAAGAGAGGGCCAATGAGTGAGCAGGACTTTGAAACAAGAACATGGTTCTTGATAGAGAAGGAAGCAGACCAGTTGCAGGGATGATTTAATACCCAGCTGGGAAAATGGGCTCTTATTGGGTAGCAGTGACTGACCTGGTTTTGCCTCATACACACAAAACGTAGTAAGGGAAAGTTATGGAGATGAAATCTCAGGAAGAAAGCTTGTTTGAATGAAGTTTACCCCAGTCTCTTAGCTCTTTATTCCACAACTAATTCAGACCTTAACCTTTGGTTAAGGCTCTTGAATCATTCATGAGGATACCTTTGACTATAGAATTCAGGACGAACGGAAAGTAAAAGAATTTAAATAGAAAAGAGATATTTGGAACATTGGGAAGCTTCTCCTTTCTTTTAGGTTGTTAAGCCTTGATTATATGAATATATGGCTGTAGAAGCTGGTTAACTATCTTAATATTGAAAACAGGAAGTTGAGGATGGAGTTAGAAATAGAAATGATAGAAAGAAAAAATAACCTCTGCCTTTTATAATGAAGCATTTTGGCAACAACCCTACTTATTCAAAGAAATATTAAGCATCAAGATAAAAAAATAAGAATTTTTTTTCCGTAAGAGCATCCAAAGAAGAATCTATCTTTTCCTTCAGTGTAATGGAAATGTCATAATTAGGATCAATTGTCATGACTTTCTTTTCCAGAAAATTAATGTTATTATCAAAGATCCAAGTTAAATGTTTTTAAGTTAGATAGAAGTGATTAATTGAATAAAATGGTTAGTTTGTGACAAACAATCATCAATGCTTTGTGTATGGCTGGATATCATGACAAATTGTTTATATAATAAAAGAACAAACATCTTTAAATATACTTAATAGCTTGAATACCTTGCATATCTGCTAGTTCATCACCCACAGTGCCTTCCTGTCATAGGTAACAAAATTCCTGAAATGCATATGTGCTTGTATATATGTAAATGTGTATATGTATATGTACAAGCATGCACACATGTATACATATAGATGCACACATATATGTATGCATGCATATATGTGCATATGTGTATAAACACATTTGTTGTGTAAGTATACATATAGAAAGAAATGTGCATGTGGTATGTTGTTTACTTTATAAATTTTAGACTTTATTGAAAGAGCATTATACTCTATGTTCTTTTTTATGGATTAACATGGTTAGTCATGTATATTCATGTTTGTAAGTAGGCAAGTAGTTATGATAATTTATTCTCACTGTTCTATAATATTCCACCATATAAGGAATACATAGTCTATATATTCATTATTTCAGTGTGCATTGAGGTTCCCTTGGGTTTTGGACCATTCTGCAGGGCTACTAAAATCATGTGTGTGCTTTCTGGTACACACTATCAGAAGATTCTAATGAGTGTGTAAGTGGGTCATACATAAGTCTGACAGCTGAATTCATCAGAAATGCAGAAGGTGATAGAATGCATTGTTAACATGCTGAAGGAAAGTTGTGTTTTCTATAACCAGCAAAAATATCTTGGAAAAAAATGATTGTGAAACAAAGGTGTTCTTATATAAAGACTACTGGAATTTAACTAAGAGACATGTATAAGAAAGGAAATGCTGAAGAGAAATCTTCATAATAGTTCCAGATAGATATGGAAAAGCAGTAGGATGTGAAGAACCGGTAATGCCTAATATATGCATTTACATCAAAATATATTAACTACAAAACAAAAATTCTTGTGTCTTTGGGCTTCAAATTTTGTTGAAACTAAAAATGAAAGGAAACTAACACCAAAAAAGGGGAAGAAGGAAATTGCTTTGGAGACTCTAAGATTTTTAGCTGTGTTGGGGAAGTGGTAAATATAATATTTCATATTAGAGTTTTATAAGCCTAAGGTGTACATTATAATCTATAGATTAATTATAGAACATTTAAAATCTATAAAACATTAAAAGAAAGTGAAAATAAAATAATAAAAAATGTTCATCTAAAAGATATCCAAAAAGGGGAATAAAACAACATAAAATAGGCCAAATGAAAAAGAAATTACATGATTGTGGAGACATGAAAACAAAACAAAACAAAACAAAACAAAACCTCAGTATCAATTACACAAATGTAAATGAACTAAGAACTCCAAACAAAATATTAAGGTTGTCAATCTGGATTTAAAAATAACAACAACAAAAACTAAAGCATTATACTGATTAAAAGAAGCATGCTTTAAAAATAAAGACAGAGAAAGTTTGAAAGTAAAAGTGTGGGGAAATATACCATTAAACCCACCACCAAAAGCTTGTATCTGGTAGGAAATTATAGTAATCCTGTATCTGTATGCATCAAATTATATTGCTCTAAAATACATGCATAGTGAATATTAAAACAAGATTTAAAAATTTCAAATGCACAATGCATTTGGTGCCCAAGAGAAGGTTCGTAAAGGTGCTCAGTTACACGCGCACATTAGAAGCAATTAGCAAATGACCAATATGCTCATGGTGGTAATTGGGCATCTTATCATTGTAAATCTTCTAAGGTGGGACAATGTTCGTGCATCTGGGCTGAATAGAGACAGCAAGAAGCTAGACCTACAGGTCAGCAAAATGAAAATGAAATGTCTTAGGTGAAAAAAGAAAACAAGAATAGATAAAACAGAGTCCTTCTCTGCAGGTTGGACATGAACGGTTCTGGTAGAGAGTTTGTAGTACATATTGTCATATGACAAGACGTCATTCACAACTGGATATTCTCTGTCTCTCTTCCTGTTTCTTTACCTTGTTTCCTACTCCTTTACTCCCACTCAGACACAAAAGACAAATCTTTACAGAGACAACATTATAAAACTATATTGTAAGATGTATGTGGTTAAGAAACACATTTGAACAGATATGTATGCTTTATAAAACATCTTGTGTGTCTGTATATATACATATATTTTTCTTTGCTCAATTCTAATTCTGAATGTCTCCATATAGGCTTGAATTTTAAAGAGTACATCATTCTAATTTAATAGTTTAAAATAAATGATGAAAGATATGCACATCACTAAAAATGTAAGTGTTTGATAGTTCAGTGAGGATGCCCACTAAGTATCTAGGGAAAGGTTTCTCTTTGTCTAAGCAACGTTACCCTTTGGTGCTTAGCCTTGGCAATGGACTTACGCTATGCACAAAATAAATATCCAGAATTCCTCAGGGGAATTTTCTCTGCTCCCCTGCCTCACTCTGGACTTTGATAAATAGTCTTCAATTTTTTTAAGGTTTGGAGTGCCTCTTAGGAATGTCCCTTACCTGTCCTGGGCTGCCCACAGCCTTTGCAGGGAGTTGTGGTCTGAAGGCCCATTGTTCCTTCCAAGGATCCCTCAGTTTCATAGGCTTTCCTGGCCTTGGAAAGGCATCTTATGGGTCCTCCTGGCCTTCGTCTGTCCTTCAACCTGCTGCACATCTCACTGGGTGAAGTTCCATGGAAAAAACTGGCAGGTGGTTGTCAATTTTCTGTATGTGTGTTGTTTCTGGGGATGGTGTTGGATGAAACCCATTCATGTGAAGCTATTCAAAAGTTATTGAATTCAGCTGGGTTCTCCTTAACCTTATCCATGTCCTATGCCTTCTCCCTTTGCTGTTCCGTGGCTGGGCCCCCCTCTCTCCTAAGAAAAGTTTATGTATAAACTCAGTTTGTTTAGGATTTTTTTTTTTTTGCATCCTTTGCTCTCCAGTAGGTTTAGCAAAAACTATCATTATATAGTTGATCAACTTGGAAGAGCCAGAGGCTTAGACGATTTTCTATCCTAACAGGAATCATAATTTCTACAATAGATTTTAAGTAAAAATATATAATATGATTTCTATGCATGAGCTAACTGTATGCATGTGTGCATATATATTATAGATGTGTGTTTGTGTGTATTTTCCACAATATTTGAAGGTATAAGAGATGCCAAATATTTGGATAAAATCTAATTTTGAAATTTGACTCAGTCAATGACCATGAAATAGTTCCAAAATTTCTCTAGGCACAATTAATTTCAATCTGCTCTCTATATAGTGGTTTTTAGAGCTCTGTTTGAGAGTGGACTTTATTTGCATAGTCCATGGACTGGTGTTTGGAGAGCATCTGGCTAATGGTAAGTGGTCACACTAATTTAACTATAATTATAACCTATATTTGTGATTGTGATCAATCATAGTAAGTTTATTACATAATAACTTTTCATAAAGTTGAGACTATCATCCTGTATGTAAAAATCATAATGCCACAAGGCATTGTAGATGTAACCCCAACAGAAAAAACAATCGGTCAAATATGAAAAAGAAAAAAACTCTTGAAAATAATGTTTTCAACAATGGACATGATTTTAGGGAATTTTTATTATAGACTCTATGGTCTAAGTAGAATACAGTAGTAGAAAAAGCATTATGGATAGAATAAAACTAATACCTCAAAAGTTTTTAAACCACTTAAAGTTAACTCTCTTTATTTCAAAATATCAAGGGGGTACAAATGTTTTAGGTTACATGGATCGCTTTTGTAATGCTTGAGGCCTGGGTTATAGGCGTGTCTGTCACCCAAATAGTGTTCACAGGGAACGTACAGACACCTGCTGTAATTTCCTGACATGCCAGATTATTGTGCCATTACAATTATTTTAACTTGGAAAACAAAATGTGAGGGACTTTACCTAATGAAAGTAGTTTGATAATTTATGTAATTCTCACCCTATTCAACATTGCTTAATGTCTGTTCTACTGTCTATCTGAATTTGGGGGAGCAGGACATGCACATAACAGAACAAAATAAACATTCTTCTCCCAACATCAAGCCCTAGAGGTTAATGACACTGTGATAGAGTTTGATATCGAGACAAGGCCATCGAATCTGAATAAGACATTAAATTCTTGCAGTGGAAGCTTTAGTAAGATGAAGAGTTTTTAAAATAATATCAAAATGTGGACTAACACCTCTTGTATTACCCTGGATGGAGTTGGAGACCATTCTTCTAAGTGAAGTATCACAAGAAAGGAAAAACAAGCACCACATGTACTCACCATCAAATTGGTACTAATCGATCAACACTTATGTGCACATATGAAAGTAACATTCATCGGGTGTCAGGCAGGTGGGAGCAGGGAGGAGGGGACGGGTCAACTCACACCTAATTGGTGTGATGCACACTGTCTGGGGGACGGGCACACTTGTGGCTCTGACTTGGACGGTGCAAAGGCAATTTATGTAACCAAAGTGTTTTTACCCCTGTAATACTCTGAAATAAAAATAATAGTAACAGTAATATTAAAAAAATTACAGTTATTTTTGTTTTGCTATTTCATTGAATCTTCTCAATAATACTGTGAAGAGGGTATTGGTGGTGCCTTGGTGCGAGTGACATGTTGGAAATTGAAAAGTGTTGCCATAAAATTCGAACCCAATTATGTCTGATTTTATGGAAAAAAATTGTTACATGTGGACTTTTCAGTAAATGATATGGAAAGTGCTGTATGCATGTTCAAAAGTACAATTTCTTAGAGATAATCTGTTGATTTCCTATTAAAGGGAACTTTGATTTTCTACCCCAAATATGAACATTTTGTAGGCTATGGCATCTTACAAATTTCACTTTGTGTAAGAGGACCTAGTAGTAGGCAATATTGAGTGGGCTTTTAAAACCATTTTACCAGTAAAACATCAAAACATAATGGGTCTATAAGGTTTACTGGAAGGCAAGATCCTAATATTTTTTAGAAACGCTGTAACCATAGACTCATTAAACTAAAATAAATCATTTTGATCAATCTGATGTTAAGAAGAAGCTTTACAATATTCCACTGGGAAACATGGTTATATTTCATTCTATTTCCATGGCTACCCTTTAAAATATTCACAGGGAAATATTAACCTTGATATGCAGTTGCATTGGCCTCTCTTTTGGGCATGGAATATTTTCTGGACCTTCAATCTGTTCTTAAATTTTATATCTGTATTCTAGTGCGGTTTTGGAAGTTTTCATCGAGCACAAGTGAAAACATCCAATTATCATTCCCTATGAAATGCAACACTACCTTGGCATGGACATGCACCGTTATCAAAGCCAAATTAGTTTGTCATAAATAGACTCAGAAGAACTTCAGCTATCTACTTTTTGTGGTAATACCTGCTGTTGGCTTCATAATAACTTCCAGAGCTTATATGTGGACCCACAGAAATTTTACTTTACTTTTTTCATATTCTAACTTTTATGTAGAGGTCTGCTTCCTTAAAAATGGATAGTTCTAGTACTTCTCAAAAAATATCAAAACACTTTTTACTCCATGTTTAGTATAGTGAGCTGAAACCCATATTTTTCTAAAATCTTCCATTGTAAATTCTTGGTTTCTTCAAGGGTGAAATTTTGACGACCCATGTCTTCCATTATGCATCATTAATAATTATGATAAGAATACCCATTGTGTCCTGGGATTTTTTTTTTAATTTAGGAAAACAAAGCAAAAGCAAACAAACAAATTTCCTGTGTCTTTATCTGAACACAAAGCTGCTGAAAATAAAGACTATTTTTTTTTTTGGTAGTCTCCCTGGAAGCTTGGTGTGGGTAGTTTCTGCACAGTAAGATACGGGTAGAGGGATGCTTTTGGAGGGATGTGTGTGCAATACTCTCTGTATTGGCCAGCTCCTTCCTGGCAGAAATACAGGCATGTTAGTGAGCATCTTAGATCATGCATGAAGACTAAATCCCAGCACAAGTTAAAGCCAAGCAATGATACAGAAGAAGGCTGGATTCCAATAGCATGGATCTCCTACATAGGTCTTGAAATCTTGCATAAGAAATAAAAGTCCTGTTATCTTAATTAAGGCATTGTATTCTTTGTGATTGTTAAATCACCAAAAACTCTTCCTAACTCAGGGTTTCCCAAGCTTTTTCTTTTCACCATCTTGGCACATGTAGTCAAAGATAATATTTCTCTATCAGACTGCCATTAACTGATCGGTGTTGATGTTCCAAAGCTTCTGAGATCACAGCCATTGTCGCCCTGGATGCTAACTTGTCATTACAGGGATTAAAAGGATAAATAACCAGTAACAAAGAGGATCCATGATTTTCAATGTACCATGGATAGTGTTGAGACAGCTGAGTCCCAACGACTAGAATAGCTTTTATTAAAAATTATATACATACCAATTAAGTTGTATGAACTTAATTAATTATCAAAATAAAAGATTGTGGATATAGTCTAGATCCACATAATGATAAATTCTGGTTTTGAATGATAGAAAACATTCAATAATTTTGGTCAACAGCCTCTGATATGGTAAAAGTTTTATTTTAGAAATGTTAAAATCACAATAGCAAGAGGAAAGTGTTTGCAATGAGAAGGAATGAAGATTTCTATGGGGCAGGAGATGATAAGTTTCAAGAGTCTAAATTAGAGTAGATATAAAAATGGAAACAAAATATTTGAAAGGCACTGTAAAGTATTTTTGATTAGTAAGTTGTAAAAAATGGCAAAGTTTTAAATTTTCATATTTTATTCATGGATTACTAGGAACGTAAGGATGGTATTAAACAGAAAACAGAAAATAGAAGGGGAACGGCTTGTTCAGAAGATGATGACTTCAATTATGATCACAATTTTGAGATGATTTCAGAATTTTTGTATATCTAGACTGTAGGAAAAAATGAGTTCTCAAAGAATGGATACACATCAAGATTGTGTTGTTTCCACATCCTTGCAATTGTGAATTGTGCTGCTATAAACACTCAAGTGTCTTTTTATAGAACGTCTTTTTTTCCTTTGGGTAAATACCCAGTGGTGGGATTGCTGGATCATATGGTAATTCTACTTTTAGTTCTTTGTGGTATCTCCATACTACTCTCCATAGAGGTTGTACCAGTTTGCAGTCCCACCAGCAGTGTACGAGTTCCTATCTGTCCTCATCCACGCCAACATTTGTCATTTTGGGACTAATGGCCAAAAACATATGAAAAAATACTCAACATCTCTAATCATCAGGGAAATGCAAATCAAAACCACAGTGAGATATCAATAGGCACCCTTTTATTATGGTGTAAGCAAATAAAGACCACCCAAATGAGGACAAGTGGAGACTATTTACTCCAAATTTGCCAGGGAGTCAGCCACTTTCACTTGCATACAGCAGAGATTCAAAGGTGGCGGGAGGGAGGCAGCGTTATAGTGGGAAAAGGTAAGATTCCAGGTGTTCCCTGATTGGAGGCTGTTAGCACAGGAAATCTGTAAGCATCCTATATGATTGGTTTGGGGTACATACCTGGTTTTCTCTGAGGGGTTGCAAGGGAAGCTATGAGTCATTAATCAAGCCCTGGCGTTTTGGACCAATTGCTACAGGAGTTGTTGTTGGGTTTCCCATACTGATCACTGTAGATGGTGGGTCAGAACCCTATTTTTATATATGGTTTGGCCGTTGTCTGCATACTCATTCTGTTCATTTTAAAGTGCAAAGTTCCACTAACGTATCAGGAAGATATCTGCACTGCAAACTGTTTTGTGTGACATTGCCACAACACAGATGTTAAACACTGGCGTTTGTTCTAGAACTGTGTTTCTGCAGTCAGGGCTGAGATTTTAAGGAATCATTTCATGGCCACACGCTTAACAATCTATCTCCAAGCATGGCACTAGATCTGCCTGTATCTGAGAGGATTCAGATGCTTATAGAGTTACAGATTTCTGGCCCTAACATTGGAATGGTCCCAAAGTGTCTGCATTTATTATTACATAAACAGTTTGGGAATTGAAATGCAATGCTGTTATGAACTAGGCTGCAGAGTTAAACTACCAATTTTCCAAAAATAGTTCTACCATTTTTACTACGTGGGAGAATCTTCTTGAACTGTCTTAGGATCTGTCCCCTGTTGTTGAAAATGGGGAAACTTAATTTTTTCAGAATTATTTTAATCATTAAATTTATATCACCTATGTGTTATCATCATCATCTTAGAATGCAGCATTGTAAAAGGCTGAATTTCATTTTCACAAAGGGAAAATGAAAGGTAGTTATAACAAAAGTTCTTTTTAAAATATTTCGTTGATGTATTGATCAAAATTATAAATGTTCAATGTAGAAAATTTTAGAAACACAAGAAAATACGACATCAACAATCCACTTGTCCATAACACATAACATAGCGTTTAGCCGTTTCTAATATTTCAGTGCGTTTCCCTTCATGTATTTCTACGTGTAAGGACACACACACACAATTGTAAATAACGCTGCAGGGGGAGCGTCCTGTATCCCATCTGCTGGCCATGCTAGTCTATTTCATCCTCTCTTAGAATCAGATTCTGATGTCATTCAAAGTTAAAGTCAACTCCTTGAAGACAAACACGCCATTCTGCTAGAAGGAAGAGCTGAAGTATATGGAGGACAAATATGTGTTAAATAGGAACAAACGGGAGCAAACATTTTCCTTACATATATCCGCTCTGTCCTCACTTCCTTTCTCTCTCTCTCTGTCATTGGCTTTGCTTCGTTTTTTGATATTTATCAAGCAGTATCCCAATCTCCTCTTTACTTCTACTTTGGACGTCATGCGGCATCAGTAGGAGCTCCTTGGGGAGGAATATCAGGATCGTTTGCTCACGAGTTCCTCTATTTTTGTCCAAAGAGGACTGCACCCATCACATGAGGTCCAGCTCAGTCCAGAAAGGGAGGAGAGACATTTAGAGTCCACAACCTAGGAAGTATGAGTAAGATGGCTTTGTCCAAAGTGGAATCTGTACTAATCACTTCCTCCTGAGACTCTAGTCGATTTGGTCCCAGCCAGGGTTGGACCTGATCCAATGAGCTGTTGCTCATATGAATTTTTTGGTAGTTGTAACAATTAATCCTGCTTGGCATTGTTTCAATCAGCAGATTTTCCAAGGTATTGGGCATACCGTGGGTGCAGGTGGTTCAATCCTGGCCTTAAACTACTGGAGTAACACCCTAATTAGTATCGGTAGCTCAGATCATTTTAGATGCCAAGGTACAGGGAATCTCCAATCTTGGGGTTTTTTTGGTATTCTTTCCCTTTGGAAACCAAAAGAACATTTAAGAGGCAGTAACTGACCAGAGGCTTCTGTTACTCATGGGACCGTATGATTAAAAAAAAAATCTTTCAAAAAAATTAGCCATGAATAGAAGACTTGAAAAGACAAAGAAAAAATATCCAACTCAATTAGGTATAGCTGTTTAAATGGCTGTTTGAAGCATGAATCAAACAAGAAATCGATAGTATTTCTAAGGAACTGATGGTGCATCACCAATGCTTGTGGACAAGAGATGTCCTTTCTCTCCACCCTTGACTCTTGTCCCCAGACAAATTCATTCTATCTCCCCCCTTCTGGAATAATTCACATTCATTCCTGAGGGTCATGATTTAGAACTGAATATATTTGATCAGAAAAATGAATATCAGGTTTTGGTTGAAGGCATAGAATCTGTGTGTGAAAAGATTAACCAGGAGATGGGAATATCTCCTTGCTCAACTTCAGACAAGGAATACTGAGCCTTTTGCATTGAACTGGGTGGAGTGATCTAATGTTACACATAAAATTTTTGGCATACAGCCGAATCCACTCATTAGCATTTTTCAGTGGCTGTCTCCTGCTACAATGTCAGAGTTGAGTAGTTACAACAGAGATCATATGGTTCAACAAATCTAAATTATTTACTATCTAGCCAGGATAGAACCACCTGCACCCAGAGTATGCCCAATACATTGGAAAATTTGCTGATTGAAACAATGCCACATATGATTAATTGTTAGAACTACAAAAAAAATTCATATGAGCAACATCTCACTTGATCAGATCCGACCACAGCTGAGACCAAATCTCTTAGGATTGCTAGAACCTGGTGCTCCATAAAGCGGTCTTCATGCAAGATAAAGATGATGTTCTGAAAGACTTAATGATGGACGTGGGAGAGTTTGGAGACCCCAGAGGAGATGAAGGACAAAGTTGAGATGAAGTTAAGAACTGGTAAATGTGTCAAGAGACATGATTTTGTGATCATCTTTCTTTTAACCACACACAAAACTGGAATGGGTACTATGTATGAATGAACATGTGTCTTTGTCCTTCTCAAGATTTATACTAACTCTCCCCATCCCTTAAACTTGTTTGGCTTTGCTAAATTAGACTTCTCTGAGCCCATCCAGGCAGAAGCAACCAAGAAGGGAAACAGAACGCTGATAAGGACATGGCTGAAGCACAAGATCTGATGCTCACTACCTCCTTTCTTAACAGTCTGCTCTGGATAAGTATATAAGGCATTAATATATAGGCATTATAATATATAGACATTAACAGTGGATTACTGAGAAAGAAGCAAGATGTTTTCTCCAACTTGTCTCTGCTGTACCTAGGAGGGAAAATTCAAAAGGATAAGAAAGAGATTAGCAAATATACAAGTGGGCCAAATTCAACCACTGCCTTTTTATTTTATTTTATTTTTTTGGTACATAAAATTTTATTGGCATACTGCCAACTCCACTCATTAGCATTTTTCAGTGGCAGCCTCCTGCTACAGTGTCAGAGTTGAGTAGTTATAACAAAGATCATATGGTTCACCAAATCTAAAATATTTACTGTCTAGCCTTTTACAGAATATGTTTACTGGCATCAGGGCAAAGTCCCCTGAAATCCCATTGTACACACAGATAACATCTTTTCTTTCTGACTTTGTGGTGCAACAGGCATGATTTGGCCAGGCATCCTTACATAGAATACCACAAAAATGGTTTTTACTAAAAACTATTCATGACATCAGAAATAGGGATATTTTTACAAACTTGATGGATCAAGAATTTCCTGAGCCGTGTAGAAAAGTTGTTTATGTTGGGAGCAAATGAATGACTGTGACTTTTAACTGATACACGTAAGTTGCCAAGTATGACTTTTTAATTTCTTTGTTGTATGGTATAACAAAGGCTTTTAAGTTCATTGATCACATTACATAACAATAAGATTTATATCAACAGTGATTAGTCAGGATGAAAAAATATTTTGAAGAACTGAATGGAAACTCCCAATTGATAAAATATACTGAAACTTACCACAAAGGAAGTCATTTTGCCTAGAACAAAACAAAACACAAAAAAAGAATATACTCAATTAAATGCTGTCATCAACACATGCTGATGAAATGTTTAAATAGCCGTGAATGATGAGCTAAAGATGTTTAAATAACTGTGGATGATGAACTGATAGAAGAATATCAGAAAGGATAGAGTCACGATGTACCCATTAATGAAAATATTTCCTGTAACCCATTAAATAATTAAGAATTCACGTCCTGTTGGTTTTTCAAGGGTGTTAGTAGGCTTATGGTTATTTAATAAGACAATGCAGAATCTGTTGTAAGAAAACTAATAAAAGGTAATTAGAGATATATATGGTAAGAAGTTATTTATCTATTACTGGGCATGAATTGAGGAAGAAGTAATTAAAGCAGATGACCTGAAGTACTTTATCTGGTACAAAGGCAAGTGACACAGGCTAATTTATTTGCAAACACACTGCTCATTGTACTTCCTGATAAAAGGATGCATTTATTTCTTAAAGCTGTTGTAACAAAGTACTGCAAACTGGTTGGCATAAAACAGAAATTAATTCTCATATAGTTCTGGAGGACAGAAATCTGAAATCAAGATGTCAGGATGGCTATGCATCCTCAGCTTCTGCTGGTTGCTGGCAATACTTGGCGTTCCTTGATTTGTGGCTGCATCATTTCAACTCTGCCTCTGTCTTCACGAGATCTTCTTTCTGTGTTTCTGTGTCTTCATGTGACCATCGTCTTATAAAAACTCCAGCCATGTTGTGTTAGGAGCCTACCTTACTCCAGTATGATGTCACCTTAACCAATACCATCTGAAACAACTCCATCGCCAAATGAGGTGACACTCTCAGATCCCAAGGGTTAGAACTTCAACATAGCTTTTAGGGGAAGGCGCAATTCAACTCATAACAATAGACTCAGGATATTTGATAGGAGGTGCACTCTTGTATATGTAATTCCTTTACAGATTATCCCTGGTTTAAAATTGCTATAGTACTTCAAACCCAAATTTATGAATTTATGAGGTATACCTTTGTAGAAAAGTCTCGTGTGGTTGGTTAAAAAATGAAATGATGTGTCATGCATTAAATGAAACCCTGCTGTCTGAGGTAACCCTGCAATACCTTATTTATGGATAGCATTCCTTCTTCTGAGCCAGATAGTGTGTGGTTGTCATGGGAACAAAGACCAGGACAACCATGTGGGATGTTCTGTACTCTCCTTTTTTCACTGGTGTGTCCAGGTTGTTTGAAACCTTGACATTCTTAGGAAAGGTACTTGCTGGGGAAGATCTCTGATTGGCCTGTGGCTAAATTGATATACCTCCCCTCTGTTTTAGTCCAAAGGCTATAGCAATTACTCAGGTGAGATGTGACTATGATTTGGAAAGGATGGTGAGGGAAAAAAAAGACTCCAATTACTTTTAAATCACAGGTATAGCTGAAGGAATAAGCATATGTATTGAATTCAGTATTGTTTTAGGTTTGCCATAACAAAGTGCTACAGTCTGAATTTCTGTGTCCTCATAATTCCATATGTTGAAACCCTCACCCTCAAGGTGATGGGTTAGGAGGTGGGGCCTTTGGGAGGTGATGAGGTCATGAGGGTGGAGCCTTATGGATGGGATTAGTGCCCTTATAAAAGGGACCCCAGAGAGCTCCCTTGCCCCTTCCACCATGTGAGGGCACAGTGAGAAGGCACCATCTATGAACCAGGAAGTGAGTCCTCACCAGACACAGACTCTGCCACGCCGGGATCTTGGACTTCCAGCCTCCAGAACTGTGAGCAATAAATGTCTGTTGTTTATAAGCCACCTGTCTATGGCATTTTGTTATAGCAACCCAAATGGACTAAGATGCAAAGTACAGCAGTCTGGGTGGTTTAATCAACAGAAAATTATTTTTCTGACAGTTCTGGAGGCTAGATGTGCAAGATCAAGGTGTTGGGAGGGTTGGTTTCTTCTGAGGCCTCCTTCCTTGGCTTTTACTGGTTTCTTCAGCAACAGGAAGCAGCTACCTGACTTGCACATCTTTGGGACACAGCTAGAAGACTGTTCTTAGAGAAAAACAGTTGCAAAAACAGAGACTTTGTTCTCTTCTGTGCCATCCCTGGGCTTCCCAGGACCACAACCTTGTGCCCATTTGTACTATTTCAAAGATGAACAATCCAGGTGTATTACTTAGGGCTATCCATAGGAACAGGACCGATAGGAAGCATGTGTGTGAAGTGTGTGTGCATTGAGAGAGAGAGAAAGAGAGAGGGAAAGTCTGAAATCGTGGTTGCCTGATGTTAACCATAGTAATTTTGGAGCAGTATACATACATTGGGGCAAATTCTTTTCAGAAATTAAAAGTTTTATCTTTGTTCTTGTGTATTTAGTTTTTATTATTTGTAATAAGGCTGAATAGATCTTCATTAAAACATTAAACATTATTTTCAGTATCTTGTTTATAATCCCCACATTTCCCAGTGGCCTCCTATATCCCGACACTAACCTGTCACAGGTACCATGGTCTGTGATTTTCCATAAGAAGCTGTTGAAGGAATTCCTCTTCCTTCTACTTAGCACCTAAATTACTGCTGCTGAATGCAACTTACTATCCATCATAAGGGACTTTTTGGGATGCCAAGGATCAGCTTCATTTGTTTCAATTGTACATCTCTGGTGCTATGGCTTAGAACAACAAAAACAGGCGTTCCTAGTAACTAAGACGTGAGGATTTGTCATCTTACGATCACCATTTATTCCCAAGGGACATGTAACATTAAACACCCAGCATTCTGAAAGCAGAAACAATTTAACTTGTTCTTAGTGTCACAATTCCTGTAATACAATGCATTATTCTTGCTTTATTATTTTCTACTTCATATAGATACATAATATAAATGAATCTGAATGTATTTTCCAATGTCTGCAGTTTCCCTGCCCCTGTTTCCCCCCCCCACACCACTCATGACTGTTCAGTTGGATGTGGAATGCATTTATTTATTGTGTTTATTGTCTACTATACAATAAATATAGAATAAATATAGTATAAAGTTTATACTCCCACACCTGAAGTATAAACTCTGCAAGTGTAAGTTTTGTCTATTGTGGTCATTGTTGAACAGATGACTATTCAGGTCTGAAAATACTATTCTTATGATCCATTTCAGTTATGCTCCTGTTATCTGTGATAGAACTACATGAGAATATCTTTAAATTACCTAAGAATATGTAGCAGACTTATTATTATTATTTTTTTTTAAGTAGAGACTTATCTTATGCCAACTGAAAAGATTTCCTGTTAGGGAATACACCCAAGAGATAAAGCTCATTGGTTTGATAGTCAAACATTTCCAAATATCTTTAACAAATTAACTTTATTTAAAGTTTCATTGCATTAAGCAAGCATGTTGCTTCATTGGAGCCCTGTAAATATTCTTTTTTAAAGGCAGAATCTTCCAGGGCCCTTTTTAAAGAAATAGTCATTTTAGGGTAATCATGAGGTCACATATTTTAGAAGATTATTTCCAAATGTATAATTTCCTCTTATTACTTTCACTCAACCAAAAATGTACGTTAAATGATACCTTTTTTTCTGGGACACTTATCCATATTTTTTTTATAGCTTTCACTGAAGCATAAATTTATAAGAATGAAAAATTTTCTTGCCAGGGAAACCTGGATTGGTAGGAATGCATGGGATATTTCTGCTATTTATAGAAGGAACAGCTTTCTCATAGGACAGTTCGCAAACATAAATATTTGCTTGTGTAAATTGTCTGCCCTTTCATCTATTCTTGGGGCCTAAACCTTTGAGTCGGAATAGACTAACTGAAGAAATGCGAATTTTATCTAACCAAAAGTCTCCAGTTCTATCTTCCACCCTTTGCACACACATTTTCCAATATATAGTATTAAATATTATATATACGTACTTGTATACATTGTATAGTCAAGTATCCCATACCACTTATAGTTATTAAAATTTAAAAATGCATTTAGAAGATATTACTTTTATGTTGTCCATAGTAATGATAACATGATGCTCCTCCAATAAATTGATAAAGATTGTAGGATTTATTTTGACAAAATGACAATAACATACACAAAATTAAAAAAAGAGACAATATGGAAATCCAGTAATGCTAGAGCAGAATATGAAAGTTTTACTAACTAAAGTTAAAATGTAAAGCTCCCAAAGCTAACACAGCTCATTTTATGTCTAAAATTATAAAGTTCCATGGGTGACCTTTATCATATTCTGACTTGCCAGGGGGAGATAAAGGAATTACATAAGGAAGTTCAAAGTGTAATGAGGTCATCCTCAATAAATGTTTTTCAGGCTAAACTTCAAGACATTCCTAAAGGTAAGATCTATTCGAGTGTGAAATTACTTCCCGGGGGGGGGGGAGCAGAGGAGAGAAGAAACTTAAATGATGTCATTTAAAACCATTGGAAGAAGTCCTGGAGGGAAGCCACTCTTAGGGGTTAATGGTCACTTATGCAAGGAACAATTTCTTCTCTCCAAATGCTGTGATTATCAAATCCTAACTTTTTGATGATTAAACTATGTAGAAAATACAGCATATATAAATTATATTCAACAGTGCAGAGGACAGATTGCTGGGTAACTTGTTTTTTTCAAAAAAGTTGAAATTGAAAGACCCAAGATGAAGGATGCCCATTTTCTAATCACCGATGGCAGATGAAATTCGTGTGTTCCAGTCAGCACTCCTGAGTGTTTTAATGTCTGGATTTATGCCATTTATGCGACTGATCACTATCTGGGAGGCAAATTAAAATCTATTCATGTTTCAGTCTATCAAATTGGGCTCTGGGCTCTTGGTGTTGTCTGATTTCCCACTGTCAAATTATCTCTTCATTGTCCGTGATGTTTATTAGGTTTATATGTCTTTTAACTTCTGATTAAGGACTACAAAGAAGGCTGGGATTGTCTTAAAGATTTATAGGTGGTAATATTATGTTGGGTCCTCTTTCCCTAGCTTGGTCCCTTTTACCTGGCTTTATTAAATTAGTTTCACAATCGTTTATAAAACAGGATTCCTTGGCTATACATTGTAAATGATTGAAAACCCAATTACCACTTGGATCAATAGCATCTTTAAGTCATTTGGGGAAAATAAAATTACTCTGTAACTTCACAAAAAGGTTTTTTTTTTTTTTTCTTTTTTTCTCCAAAATGTTCACTGCTTCTCAGAAGTCCCTACCATTTTCTGGAATTTTTAAAGGCAAATAAGAATTCAATCAATTGGAAGAAAAACATCAGGTGTCCTGAATGTTCTTTTTGAGGGCTTCCAAAGGAAGAACACAATGAGGGCAAAGAACATGGTCTCTTTGTATTAATTGGCTACATATAGGTGGAGATCGTCAACGTGGTTTTGCTGGGTTTCTGTGAGTAGAGAACAATGATGTAATCAATGTGAAATATAAAATAAGCCCGTTAGTCGTCACACAGATACATACTCTTTAAGCATTTTCCTTGCTGTTCCTGTATTTTACTGAGTGATCTGCTTCATACATAAGACTGTGTATAGACATAAGTTCCCCACCGCTAATTTGATTGTCACCATTTTGTTTTTAGTTTAGATATATTTATTAATACATCTCTTCTACATGCAATGTCATTCAAAAATAGTTTTCTTGGTTATCTCAGGAAGGGAAAATAGGCTTCCAGTTATTAATTAGAAAATAAATTGTGAGGATCTTAAAATATGATGGAACAATATCTTGGTTTAAAATAGAAAGAATAGGAAAAGATGAATTGTTGGTACAAATAAAGACTTCTCAAAGACATCTGTTTAGCAAATCCCATTGCCTGAAGACAGCAAAGCGAAGGAAATAGGATAGTGACACCAGGAGAAAACAGGTAGGTCAGTGAAAGAACTTACAAGATAGTCAATACAAAAACATTTGAATAGTAAGACAAAAAAAAAAATATATATATATATATATATATTTCCTAATTTGAAAGTTCTGGATAAATGGAATAGCATGAAGCCGTTGTCTGATAAAAATGAGTTTCACATAATCCTTTAAATATTACTGAAATCTGAGATACCTTTGGAATAGTTATTTTTAAAAAGGGCATAAATCAATTTAAACGTATGTCACCTCTGGGCTGGTATTGACATGCACTGTAATTTGATGTATGTCATAAACACACCCCATGCATCGATATCATTTTTGCTTTAAATGTTTCTCTTTTGGAGCAATTAAATTAGGAAAAAAATGTATTTCCCTGTCATTTATTGCATTTCCGGTGTTCATGTGTGTGTGTGTATTTAGATTCAAGTTTCTGCTGTCATGTTACCAAAAAGCTGAAAATGCAAAAGATAACATAATTATAACCCCTATGATATTTCAGACATCCAATATTTTAACTGAAAATTCTACATGCAAATCTTCTATCATTAAGGCCCACGTTTTCCATCTGGTTGTTGGATATATTTCTGCCACATGAGCAAGCCTATAGCAAATGTGTATAATGAAGAAAAATAAATAGCACCGTCCCTGAGTACTTCTCTGTGATATATTCTTTGAATCCCCTGACTTTGGGGTGCCCAGCGATGCCCGCTATTTTGTTTCCTACTCCATCCTGACTTTTAAGTCAACATGGTGTGTTTTTCTTTCCTTGTATAACTCATCATTTGTAAATTTAATTTATGCTCACTACCGTAATATCTATTGGATATTTGTTATGTGCGTGACATGCTTAACTCATTTATCCATGGTATGTTATTTATTTCCCATAACAATCCTTTGTGAACACCGATTACTTTCTGTATGTTCTGACAGAGGAAAATGAGTTGATTAAAGAATATGTCAACATCACAATACACAGACACAGCAGAAATTGGGAGGGCAACTTGCACCTAAGCCATTGATCATGACATCAAGGCAGGGAGAGAATAGCTAGGGAAATACTCTGGGATCAGTATGATAAATTAGCTAGTAGAAATTCCTGTTGAGAATAGAAGATGTGCACGTGGATATGGCCTGAAACACAGGGTGACTGACAATGCTTCCATTGGAAAGAGATGGGGGACAGGTATTTCAAGTGCATTCAGTGGCGTTTTGTGAACTTTCCGTCAGTCCCAGCAACTTTTTGCCTGGTTTAATTTACTATGAGTGCACTTAATGTGTATTTATATCACCATACTCCACAAATTACCTAAAATATATATTAGACATCTTCCCACTGGCAACACGGAAAATTAATTCCTAAATCCTTTTCTCCGTAAGAGAAGCTACAGTTGTCTAACTTTCTTAGAATTATCTTTACAGGAATAAGTTGTCTCCTTATGATTTTTTTTTTTTGTTTAGAAATTTATTCTCAAAACGAATTGCTTCTTTATGTATAACACTGAATTCTGACCATAGACTGAGTAAGTAAGAACAAGTTTGAATTTCTATAAGCATGATGGAATTAATATAATCAATTTTCACATTGTATCCTAAAGCCATGTACATGGAAAGAGCAATGAACTTAAAATTTGAAAAACCCGCTTTTGAGTTTTACTATTTCTCAGTTATATGATTTTTGGCAAATCCCTGCTTCTCTGATCCTTAGTTTTTTCATCTAGGAAATGTAGATAATAAAGTGTAAGGTATGAAGGTATGCCGTCTATATGGGTGTAAATATAATTAGAATTAATATACAACTGTAACTTAATTTAGTGTAATCACACTTATGCGACAATCTCTACCAAAGTACCAATGCTTTACGGAAGATGTTGATTCCTTCCAGGGATGCTACAAACTTGGTACAAATGGGTTAATTAACCCAAAAGTTTTGTTCATTTATATTAAAGCAAACCAAGAAAAAAAATGATTTAAAGTGTGGCAATTCACGCGATCAAATAATATGAGAAAAGTATAGTTCATGGTGATATTCTTTGCAGTGTTTAGTTTTTAAAAATGTTTTTGCTTTACTTTTTCTCTCTTGATGTGTATATATCAGGGTACATTATTATCACCATCATTCTTAATAAAAATATTAACACTTCAGTTCCCAAAGCAAAATAATAATAATAATAATATAGAGAATAAACTTAATCATTCTAAATTAGAGAATAAAATTTTTTTAAAAGGTTAAGTGGGAAAAATCGTTTCAACAGAAAAATAAGACTCTGTCCCTGCCTCAGTCTCTGGGTGAAGTTGTAATAACCGAAGGCATTGATATCTTTGATCCAGATCAGAAAATAGAAGGGAACAGTCTAAATTGTCAGGCTTGGTGATGACAATATGCATCTGAAAACTTCAGGCCACAATCAGCAGTCCTCAGAGTGAATCCGTTAGCTCTTAAAGTGTTAAGTGTTATCAGCACTACGTATTTTGACAGCACTTAAATGCTGCCCCACCAACGGTATGTGAAAATAAAGTTAGAAATTATACAAACTGACACACACAATTGCCTATGTGTCTTTGACTCTTGTCTAAGATACTACTTTAAATATTGCACCTCTTTACCAGAACATTGGTAACTTAGTATCTGTCATTTTTGTTGTAATTTTCCTTCATTCTGTGTAACTAAAGTTAATGTGATTCTGATTTATTTTTGCTTAATGTTGAAAAGGTATGTAAAACACAAAATTAAAATGATTTTCCCTTCTAATTATATAAAAAGAAAACAATTTAAATGGACGTTTAAATTTTTCCATCCTTAACTTAAATGTGACATATATTATTTTCATAAATTTGAATACTTTCCCGGCACACAATGAAACACAATCTCAGTCAAAGCCTAATTTGATTTTTGACACCAAAGAATGATGAGCATTATTTACTTGTGATGAATAATAATAGAGTCACTAAATGGTAATGATAAATTAAATTTAATCAGTTTGATTTTGACAGCAAATGATTCTATGTTGTTAAGAACCGTTTCATTTATAAAATTCTGATTTGATATTTTAGAATGTTTTAAGTATTATTATTATTATTACGATTTAGTGATGGCCTTTGAGATACCGGACATGCCATTAAAAATTTGTGAAGTCACTAACTGTGTAAAATAATGTTGGAATTTCAATAAAGGTAAAGCAATCTAGATTTAGGACTGTGATATCTATTATGCATTAGTTAAACCTTTCTGGTTAAAGTTAAGGGGGAGAGATTAGGAAATAAATACAAGGAAATAAAACACATAGGTGGATAGTTAGGTAAATAAATAGATGGGTAGGATGGGTAGCTAGCTGGACGGTGGGTGGATGGGTAGATATCTAGATGGAAGCTGATAGATATGATAGATGATAGAGAGATGACACATAGATAGATAGATAGATGGACAGAATGCATAGCTAGCTGAATGGATGGATGGATGCATGGGTGGATGGATGGATGGATGGAGATCAAAAGAGACAGACAGATAGATGTAATAAATGGATAGACAGATAGACAGATAAATAATATGGATGAATAGATAATAGATTGGATAGAATGATATACAGATGATGGATAGATATGATAAATAGATATGATAGATGGATAGGTAGATATGATGGATGGATTGATGATAGACAGATAATAGGTTGATAGAGAGAGAGATAGAATATCTTTATCTAATTTACTTGTTGCTCATTTTCAAGTTTTCTGCACTAAAACATAATCTCCACGAATGAAGGACTTATGCGCTTTTTATCACTTTCATATTCCCCGACCCTAGCACAGTGCCTAACAATAGTTGAGGCTCAGCACATTCTTGTAAAGTAAATAAGTACATGGTCATCAAGAGTAAGTCACTGAAAAAAAAAAAATGAGGTTGATCTGTGTCACGTCCGAGTACAGAAACTAGAATGTGCAAATTTCAAAAGCAGAAGAAATTCGACACGTCCCCCAATTTTAAGCATGGCTGAAGCAAACTGAAGAACGTCACGGGGAGTATTTGGGTGTTAAAGAGAGAGAGAGCAGGAGATTGAACAAAGAGCCAGAATTCTTAGGTATTTTAGGTAACGTGTTCCCCAATTGTGGGAGGTAAACATGAAAAAACACACAGGGAGGAAGAAACTGAAGCTCAGAGTCTCAGAAAGGATGCAGCGCCTGCAGCGTGGGTGGACACCACATGAACCTGGGAGATACTCCTGTAGTTGAGAGGAAATTAAACTAATAAGGATGAAGGTGTGAAGGAACCAGATATTTAGCAAAGCTCTCGAAGAGGAATCATTGCCCATTTCTGCCCAATGTATGGGGTGTTTGTGTATCTTTTGGTGGAACCCACATCTGGTGTGCGGTATGGTTACCTAGGAAAGGAACTTCTAAATCCTAAGAAAGATGTATGTTTAGCATCCGTCGAGACTGCCAGTGTCCCAAAGTGGTACCATCACTTCTTCTTTTATTTGTCTGGTTTATTTTTCTTTTGCTATCGCTCCTGAGTCTTTCACCATTCCTAAAATGTAAGTCTCTAAACACCTAACCAGTGCTGACTGTTTTGTTTTCTCTGACATTCACAGCAGAAAAAGAAAACAGGAAAATTAATTTCTGACTTTGGAACAAAAAGTAACTTTGGTCCTAATCATGCTCATATTTCACATTTACAACCCTAAATACCAATTTTTCTTTTTCTTACTTAGACATAATGACCCTTTGCCTGGTGGTTTTGCTTGCTTTTTCTTTGCTATTGGTGTGTTGCTGTTGTTGTTTTCCTGGCCAGGGGAGCGTGGATGGCCACAGAATGGCAAGCGTGAAGCCACACTTAAAACTATAAAATTTGATGCAATAATTTGCTTCATTTCAGAAGTAGATGTTGTAGATTAATTATGTTATGAAATAATCTTCTGGAAATTTATTTAACCCAGCAATCTTCCTTAACACATTGAGAATAACAGTGGTCTAACTGTTCAGGAACACCTTCTTTTCTGTATTTCCATTGACCAAAAACCAATGTCATCTCCCTTTAAGCATGCTTTGTAGAAATTAAAAACATGTATATATATACACACACACACACACACACACACACAAAATGTATCTGACTCATTCATATTATCAGCAACAATATTGCTTTATGTTCTTTATGAATGATCAAAATTTTAGTTTTGAACATGGGAAATATTGATTTCTAACTTTGGGGAAATGCATTCCATAAAATAATCATGAATTTAAAATGGAAATATATGAACAAGAACCTATTTGCGGTCTTAACATACAAATAGTATTGAGGAAAAATTTTATCTAATCATGGGAGGATGGCAGTGTTTTTACAGAAAATTCTTACAGAATTTTCCTGAAAATATTTTTAGTTTCATATTAAGGGAACACAGTGCTAGAAAGGAAAAAAAAATAATGCCTGTTGATTAATTGCTTTTGTCAAGTGTTGGTGTATACATCTTGCATTGATAAATATAAGCACACACGAGACACTGTCATTGCATAATCAAAAGAGAATATTTTATTAGCAAAGCTTTGGCAAATGTTATTTATGGACAGCAGTTAAGCCCCCAAACACTGATAGAGGCTTCCCAGATTACAGAAGTAGAAGTTGAGGCAAGTACCATGAAATAGGAGAATACTCAAAGAAATCAAATACCAGTATTTTATGTAAAGCAAAATTTTAATATTAAACAGACGATGATTTTTCTGAATTGGGAAGGTCTACTATGTATATATTCTGCATTTAGAAAACTATTTTAATTTCCCAGCATTTGTAAAAATTTGAAGCAATAATTAGCTTCATTTCAAAAGTAGATGTGAGAGAGAGATTCATTATGTTATGAAATAATCTTCTGAAAATTTATTTAAACCAGCAATCTTCCTTAAAACATTGAGAATAACACTTGTCTAAACTGTTCAGTAATACCTCTTATCAGAGCATCCTTGTACTCACGCAGAAGTTCAGCATCACTTGTTGCGGAGTTTTGCTGTCAGCATAAATTGCCAGTTTAATTTTCTGTTACACAGGCATGGCTATTTATTGAGTTAGCTAACCTACTTTGATTGCTAGTGTTTCCATTAGATTTTCAAAAATTTTCCCTTATAATGGATGCAAAATAACACTTTTTGTCATAATTTATTTTTCATTGAGAACATATTACTGCTTGACTTTTTAAGAGCAGATACAAAGAGTCATCATCAAATGTATTCTTCAGCAAAAAGCATTGTCCTTAAATAAGAGTCAACACAAATTGTTATTTTAGTTACATTTCAGAGGGTATACTCCACTGATAGCATTTAATATATTTGATGGGTTTAGTAATGATGTTTCCTGAAGCAAAGCAATACCAATATATAAAGACATTGTTTTCACTTAGTAGTCATTAAGAAATTACCCAGTTTAGGCAGTGAGTTATGTCCAATAATCTTGTGGATAAATTAACGCATTAATTTTGATCAGATCACATTTTTATCATTTTAAAAATATGCAAGATTTTGATTTTTCCATTTCTTAAACTGGGGGTTCTCAAAGTATGGTCTCTGGACTAACAGTGTACAAATCACCTGGAAGCTTGTTAGAAAAGCTAATTCTTGGGCACCACCACCAATGGGCTCAGAAAATCTGGGAGGGTGATCCAGCCATCTGGTAGCTTAATTAGTCCTATCTGTGTTGCATTCTCAAGTTTGAGAGCTGCTACATACTATTTTGTTTAATATCATTGACAAACTTCTCTGATTTTAACTGGCCACACCAGTTAATTTAGGCAGATGCTAAATCATGTTCGTGCATAAAAATACAGGCTTTATAAATTGGTCCTGAATTATGTACGCTGTGGAAAAGTTCTACTTCTTCAATGAAATTGAGAAAAAAACGATGCATATGTGAGGTGATGGATTTGTTAATTACCTTGATTTAATCATTCCACAATGTGAACATATATCAAAATACCACATTGTACCCCATAAAATATATACAATTATTGTTTGTCAGTTAAAAATAAAATTAAAAAGAAATATTAAAAACTGCTTTGACAATAGATTCCATCTTTAATGTCATCATATGATTTTGCTGTTTCAAGTAGTAAATTGGTTGGATTTGAATTTTAACTTTGTTTCTTAGATACTTAAATACAGGTAGTGCTAATCAGGAACCCACTCTCAAAGAGATGTTCACTGTGGGAACACTCCCACGAACAACCACACATCCACATTATAGAATTTTACCTTTCAGATAGATTTATAAGCCAACCTTATCACTTGGCATTGCTTACAAGAGTCAGGAACAAATTGAATAGGAATGCAAAAGAGGATATGGAAATAGAAGTAATTATTTTAGAATTATAATAGTTTTTAATATCAAGAAACAGCTTCTTTGCTGTTTATTTCTCATAAACACACATGAATAACCCAGGAGGTTCCCGGGCTGTAGACTTGAACATGGGAGAAGCACCTCCTCACTAAATCAACCAGCAACGTGGAGTTTCTGCTTCTAGCAGTGACCTCCACAAAGCCGGCAGTCATTAGCACTGCTGGATGTTGAAAGTGGAAAGGTATCTTAAGAGAATCAGAAATATCTTGGTAAGAAATATTAATTTCCCATTATTGCACTTATAGGAATGTGCAGTTACTTTTCCTACAGTTTGGTGGCGGTGTTTTAATATTAGGATTCTGGATATTAAATACTGCGAAGGTTTTTAGGAGCTCTTAGATCTTGATAATTCACTCCAATATCCCTTTAACATGGGGAACTCCTTTTGACCTTGGGTTTACCTTGCTATATAAGGTGGGTTGATAGAGATGCATTTGAAAAACTGAATATATCGATGGTTTGAGTCCCCACCCAAAGCAAATTGGGGCTTATACCAAAACTATGGTTGTGTTTCTTACCTGTCTTCTCACTGTTGTTTTTTGTTGTATACCCATCTGGTGGTGTCCTTTTCCTCAGATGTCAAACATCAAATTACTAAGAACAGCCTCATCTACTCTGTGGGATTGGGGAATTATAGTGGATTAATTATTAATGTTTTATGTATTAATTTGTATGTATGAAAGGTTACATGAAACATCTTTGTTTGTATACACAGATTCTCAAATATTTCCCTGGAAGAACATGCTTTAGTGAGAAACGCAATGTTTTGTGAAAATTTTAGATGACCCCACGTTCGGAATATTTCAGAAAACTGACTTAATCAAGGAACTTTTCCATAAATCATCTTGCTTCTCATAAATTACGAAAATAACTCCAAATGAAGCTACAGCTCAAAGGTCTTTTTCAGACTCGATGTTGTCTTAATGTATTTATTACAAGGATCATTTTGTAAATGAGCTTCTTGTGAAACTTTATTATTGAAAACATGTCCACTCTTATCTCTGGAACTGCCTTTGAGACCCAGAAAGTATCCTGGCTTTTTATGAAGAATTTGAAAATATTTACATCGGAACCAAAAATACACACAGGAAAGATGACCAATTTCAATACCAACCGAGATATAATAGTTGAGACAAAAGGGTCCTGGGTATGGCTATTTTGGCTTCCTGAGATTTGTGTACCATGTGTGACTGAAGATATTTTTTTTAATAAAGAAAGAACTTTATGTAAAGAACTTTTTAAACAATCTGTCCCCATATGAAATGCTTAAAGAAAAGTGTCCAATACAGTCCATGAAAAAATCATAAGCCCTTTTTAATATTTCTGCACTGAATAAATTAAAATGAGGATATCATTTTAAAAATTAAAATTGAATTTAAAAATAGAATTATGTCAGTGAGGCACAGTGGCTCAGGCCTGTAACCCTAGCACTTTGGGAGGCTAAGGCAGTAGGCTAGGAGTTCAAGGCCAGCCTGGACAACATATCAAGACCCCATCTCTACCAAAAATAATAATAATAAAAAAATAGCTCTATGTGGTGATGCATGCCTGTACAGCCAGATACTCAGGAAGCTGAAGCTACAGGATCGCTTGATCCTAGGAGTTTGAGGCTTCAGTGAGCTATGATGACATTGCACTCCAGCCTGGGCAACAGAGCAAGACCCTGTCTCCAAAAAAAAAAAAAAAAAAAAATATATATATATATATATATATAGAATTATGTCATCCTTTTTCTTCTATCAAATTAAGACACCAAAAAAAATTTCAAAGCAAATTAGGAACAGGTAGAATTAGAGAATAATTTGAATAGGAGTTTCTGTTGCTGATGCCATACAATATTTTAATTCAGTGTTTTCATTAATGTGCTTGCATATCCATGGATAACTTCAGTTGAAAGTGATTACAGCAGTGTATGATTTTGCAGCAAAAAGGGAATTGTTGGCATGCATCCCAACCCTACCAAGAGCTAAGTATTCTAGAGTTCAAAGAGATGACCTGTCTCTCTTATCATCAGAGAGGCTACAATCCATCAAAGACAAACACCCAGGACTCTGTTCTTTACATACTTCAGTGTTCCTGTTCCTTACCATGGTATAAACTTTTTAACAAGCATTGTCACAATTATGCTGTCCATCAAAATTGCCTACTTTTTTCTCAGTTTATTTTCAGGACTGGTTCTCTTTCTACACCTATAAATATTCTTTTCATGTATCTAGACCTGAGTTTTCTCAGTTCTAAAATAATAACACCTTCACATAAATAGTCTAATCTCCCTTTGCTTAATATAGCATAATAAATCTTGCAAACATATTAAGCTACTGGTGTGAAGTATTATGATTTCCATTATTTCTAGTAATTGAGTCCATATTGATTGCATACGTGAATACAATAATGACTTTTGGCCAAACACAGTAGGGTTGTTGTCTGCCTGAATTTTCCAATGCTGTTTATCTTTTTAAGACCTAATTTGAATAGCTCCCTTAGAGTCTAATTTATTCAGTGGAATGTTTTAAATGGGATTAAATACGAATTGGGTACTCTGCCAGAATTATGAAACATTTTAGGCTTACATAGTATAATGCTAATGAAGTAGTATTTTAAGCCCTTTTCCTTTTGGGTGCCAACTTATTTTAAATTTGATATTGCATGTAACCATTACAGGATTAGATGCTATGTTCTGAAATTAGTACTGTTATTGTAAATTCATATTGCTTCTAATTGAAAATTAGAGGTTCAGAGGTTCACATTGATTAAGCAATTTAAAACAATTAACAATGGATTGTCACAGCATTGTAAAGCTTATTTGCATTAAGGAAATAAATGCTTCTTATATGCTATTTCACTCTATCAAATGATTATTGAATCTCGTACTCACCATATTGATCTTTTTATAAGAGCTGTGAAATGATGGCAAAAATTTATTAAAGCAATTAAAATTGAGGGGGCAGGTATTTTCAAGATCAAATGCTATCGTCACCTGGGAAGTTGCTGCACTTTATAGATATATTCATTGTATATATGCCCTGGGCATCATGTCCCTGGATAAGCATTGCCATAATTAGCCGCTATTACAGAAGGAATTGTGTTGTATCCATCAGGTGCGCTTGCAGGATACAGATGTAAACTCAAGAGGGTGTGCTGAAAATGACATTTTTATGGTCACCTGGAAAGAAATAGAGACTACCAGTTGATAGACATGAGTCTCATTCATGACTCTAGGGAAGAGTTATTTAACGTGTGTTAGGCTCACATTCCTTACATATTTGTGGTTTACGGATTTATAGATTTTAGAGTATTTTCACATACATCCGCTCATTGGATTCCCATGCACATATGTGAGCGCTCACACACACACACATACACACACAGAGATTAATAATGTGACCTACTTTAAAAAAGGCACAGAATAAATCATGGTATATAAATGCATACATGATAATGATATTGAGATCAGCATCATTTTCCCAAGTAATATTTAATTTGCACTTAGAAAATATAGCTAGATGTAGATGCAGATAAAGATGTGAATGGAGAAGCAAAACAAAAAGACATATTCATAGATAAATAATCATCAATGATCAGTATTAATCAATCAAAACTTTTTATGCAGGAAGTCATCTCTGCACATCATCAGAATTCTCAGTTTCTTTACTTGATCATAAAGATTATAAACTGATATTATGGAATTACATATCATTCTTTTATGCTGCTAGATTTTTTTAAATCTTTCCTCTTTTTATCTCTTCATTAGATATGAAAAAATGATACTTTTGTTCCATATACTTTAAGTGAAAATATCTAGAGGTGTTTTGTCAGATATCATTGAAATACACACACACTCATATGGGCAAAATCAATAGATGATTTTTTAAAAAAAGATTATAGCTTTTGGCAATTTTTTAATATATATGTTTTGCAATATGTGATTCATATTCTTTCACATGCTTGTCTACTTCTGTGACCTAGAAGTGCTCTGATTCTACACTGGGTGACTTTAAACCTTGATCAACACTTACTGTGAATCAACTGTGGTCAGGTTACTTAACTTGCCTGAGATCATTTAGCAAGAGGAACTCTTAGAAAGAAATAAAAATGGTCACCAGCCTATGAGAGACATTCAAGACACCTTAGCACTTATTATTCAACTTACTCCCTTTCCTTCTTAATAGAACTGGTTCTCTTGTTTCTTATCCAAGGTGTGGTAGATTGCATTATAGTAAATATATCTTTGCCCCTCACTACCAGGCATTTCCCTAAGAAAACTGGCTCTTCCTATGACAGGATCATACCTCTTGTCCCATCAAAGCCAATCTTGGCCCCACGACTTGCTCTGGTCACTAAAAAGTGAGTGAAAATGACATGCTCTGTTTGTTCTTGGCTCTTCTTTCCAAACTATATTGTGAATTTGCTTTCATAGACATCTCTGAACTATGGCAATGGTATGTTGGTAGTGTCAGGGTGGGTTTTTGAGAGAGAGCTTTCCTGGTTCTTTGGCTCCTTGCTTGGAAGAATCACAGGTAGGGCTGGTGCAACGGAGTGAACAGAGACACAAGCAACTCACATAAGCAGCTTTATTACAGGAAATAGGAAGCCTTACAAAGCGAAAGTACATTCTGGAGAGGAGTGGGCTGTCTCCAAGAGTGGAGAAGACCCTGAACATAATGACATTTCCCTTTTTAAGCTGGTAGCCTAATTGGATGCTGAGCTGGGGATGGAATATTTATGATTTTCTGGAAAAGGGGAGGGGAGTCCTCAGAATTGGGGTTCTTCCTCTTTTTCTACCTTATAGGGTAACTTCTGAGGGTTGCCATGGTATTTGGAAAATGTCATGACATGGGTGGGTGTGATTTTTACTATGTTAATGAGGGACAGTTCCCTTTAGGTCATGAGCATCTAGCTTCTGTACAAGCTCCCAGTGGGGGAAAGTCCCTAAACTCAAGTTCTGGTGGTTGTAGTTTCTTTCTTCTGTTCTTATTGGTCCCTACCCTTGGCCCTCGACCACATCCCCCTATAGCATGGGCTTGGACATCTTCCTTTTTCAGCATACATTCATACATAATCTCATTTTTTTATTAATTTCTAGAGAGACATACAGTGAAGTAATAGTCATATTAAGAATTAAGGGACATACAGTTTCATTACTCAAATTGTCTTCTACTTTCTGTTAGCATATAAAGTGATTCTGATATTTGAGTGAATTCATAACAAGACTGAATATGAAAAGAATGTTCCTGTTCCATTTTTAGTATCAATTTATTTAGTGCATATTTGTATGTCAGGCTCTTTCATGAACATGCCAGACAGCTAATCTAAGTTGCTTTCCACAATTTTTTGGAGGAAATCCTATAATTTCTAATATAAGTCTTCTGTGAAGACTTAAGGTCAGAAAGGTCCCAGCATGTATCTTAAATCACATGCCTAGAAGGTTTTAAGGGTGGTTTTGAATACATGCTTAATAATTCCATGCTAGAGAGTTATTCTGTTTTAATAATGGTTTATGCAGACCAAGGTTTAGCCTTAGATTTTTGGACAGCATGAATTGCTTACTTAGTTCCACATTCCCACTCAGCCTTGTTTTGTTGGTTTCTTGTCATTGTTGTTTTATTCTATCTGTATTCCTTCCTTTTGATGAAAACTACACACAGAGACACAACACATTCACATTTCAGACTGTGGTAATATTAACTGTATTTTTTACTCTCACATTCAAGATTGCATGATAAACTTGCCAACAGTTATCAAATAATTTGTCCAGTCATATTTTGTAAATAGTATGTACTTGTTGTTTACCCAATATCAATAGAGAATATTCTATGCCTTTTCCATCAGAGACCTTAAAGATTAATTCAAAACATTGAAGTACTCTGTAGAAACTAAGGCTAGAAGTTTTGACAATATTAGTATTGGAAATAATCAAGTGGTCAAAGGTTTTGGAATGTTAAATGTTGCAAGATTGTTTGCCTCCATTTAAAAAACTTTTCATCAGTCAAGTCTCTCAAATGGAGATTTCTTTATTTAGAATTGGAATTTTCAATATTTACATGAGAAAGGCAAAGTATTTGTGTCTATGATTTGGTTTGATCTTTCACTCTGGAATTGTGCATTATTTCTTCGATCTGTAGATAAGTATTCACAACCTCTATGCTATTGAAAGTAGTTATTTTGGCATTTGTTCATTTAATTTCTCAAGTAGCAATTATGCAGGATCTTAGCATATTCTTTGGTAGTAATGGATTTGATATTCTAAGTTTGGAGGATTAAAGGCCTTCATTTGAATTTCACACGCAAGGGAGCCAATATTAGCTTCTCTTGACAAACACCAAAAAGGGCAATCTTAAGTCAAATATCACATCCTGCCATATAAATACCAATCACAGAAAAGCTGTTGATTCCATCTATAAAAAGTAAAATATCAAGGTGATTAATATTTCTGATGGGAAATCGTGGCTTCCATATTAGACTTAAGGATAGTGACATATTTTAATTAAAAAATTGGAGGTTTTTTTACATTTTTTAGATGAAAAGCACGCTCCTTTTTGATTTCACCTGTTTCAAGGTATATTTACAAAGTTCTCTCTGAATTTTGCAAGCAACATCATAGACATCAGATACTTCCATCTACACCAAACTGTTAAAGGTATTAGTTTGTTTCAGGTTATATTCAATTAATTCCAAAAGAATAGATGACTTACACTGACCTTGATAGTTCAATATGTTTCCTTCACATTTTATTTATAGTCCAACCAATGATGGTTTGATGTTAAATAGATTTTAAATATAAAATAAGGGTTGGAGGGAAGAAAAAGATATAGTCTTTATATATCAGACATATGATAATATATATTTTCACCTAATTCACTACTGAAGTTCGTCATGGGTTCTGAGGCAAAATCCACAGAGTTTCAAAGATGATAACAAGAGTTTACATAAAGAATGCACAGGATAAGGTCCACACCCACTGGCTAAAGGAAGCAAAGGAAGATAAAGTTACTTAACAGGAGGCTCTAGGTTAAAGAAGGAAGATCAGCTTAAGAGTCAGAGCTCCCTACTAAGACAGAATTAATAAAATACACATATCCAAGCTTTAAAGATATAATTAACATTTTTGAAGTTGTGTTTGAAGGATGTAATTTTTGAATACTATATTCTAAATAAAAAGTATCCACAGTGGTAAGTGCATAAGAAAAGTGGACATCACAGCAAACTAAATTATTCTGTAAGGTTGAAGGCGGGGATTGTCTTAAAACACAAGAAAAAATATATATGTTATGAACAAGGAAACATGAATAAAAACAGAAAAGGTGGAGAGAACAGAACCCAAAATTACACATAAAGTATAAATATTGTTTAAAAAGAAGAATCAACACTTGCATCGGGAGTGTAATCAAAGCGGTATAAGAAGAACATATACTTGAACTAAAGAAATCCGTGACTTGTCAGAAATAAATGATTGCATCGCCAGATACAGCTCTCTCCTCTCTCCCTCTCTCTCTCTGTCTCTGTCACACACACACACACACAAATTCTATTAACAAAAAGAAACCTTGAAGGCAGCCAGTTAAAGGGAAAGTATTATACACACACTTACAGAAATCAGTGTTGGATACACAACCCTGGAAACTAAAAATCTATGATGTCATCTTTGAGGAACAAAATTGCCAGGCATTGTTATTAATAAAACCAATGAGTCCAACTTAGGAACATTTCTCTGTTGCTAACTGGTGTCTCATGAGATGATAATAAGATTCTATTTTCTTTTCTTCTCTCTTTTTTTTTTTCTTGCTCTTTTACTATTTTAAATGTCAGTCATAACAGAAGAGCTCAGGACCTAAATAATACTGAAAACTTCACCCCTTACTAAGGAAATTATTTGAGTCATTGAATAAAAACACAGCTCTACAAACAATAGAAGACCAAGAACAGTTGCAATTGTTCTAGGGTTGTTATAACAAAATACCATATGCTGAGGGCTTACCCAGGAGAAATTTAATTCCTCACAGTTCTAGAGGCTAAGAAATCCAAGATCAAGGTTCAGCATGGTTCTGTTTCTGGTGAAAACGCCCTTCCTTGCTTTCAGATGCCTGGCTTTGAAACCGCCTTTACAAATTGATAAAGGGGTGCAAGGCGAGAACTGTGGTAAGGGCCTCGCTAAAAATAAGGCACAGGCCTAGTTAAAAATAATGATAATAATTAGCCACTGTCTCCCTGCTTGCTTCTCTATAATTGCCACTCTGGAGCCACATAGCTGGTGGTCATACAGATTCTTAGCTTTCTCCATAGATAACATCAGCTTTTTGAAACCTGGGGGTAGTTTCTGAGATATCTTCCAGGTCCCACGTTCCAGTGGAACTGCTGACCCACCCAGACCAGTGGCCCACACCGAGGAACTCACTCAACTGGTCTTGTGACCTCCATGTAAGAACCTGGTCAGCAAAGAAGACAATTTCTACAACCCGATGGTTCTGCCCTGAACCCAGCCAATTAGCAGACTCAATTGCCTACGCCACACTGTCTTTAAAAACCCTGTCTTCCAAATTCTCGGGGAGGCGGATGTCAGAACTTTCTCCCATTTCCCCGCTTAGCACTATGCGGATTAAACGCTTACTCTGCTGCAAACACTGTTGTCTCAGTGCAATGGCTTCCTCTTGGGCAGTGGGGCAATGAGCTTGGTTGGGCAGCGACGGCTTCTCACTGTGTCCTCACATGGTGGGGAGAGACAAAGGTCTCTCTCTCTTCCTCTTCTAAGAAGGCCACCAGTACTGTAGAATTGGGACCCTGCCATTATGACTTTATTTAACCTGAATTATCTCCTAAAAGCCCTACCTCCAAATACAGTCACATTGGGGGTTAAGGATTCAACATACGGATTGCATTTGTGTGTGGGGTGGGGGGAAGCATATTTCAGTTTATAGCATTCCACTCCTGACTGTGCAAAAGTCATGTCCATATCTTATGCAAAATGCTTTCATTTGATCCCAACAGGTAAAACTGTTGAATTGTGAATCTGGTGTATATTTAAATAAAGATTAAAAGGATGAGACACATGTATAATATATAAGTTTATAAATGTTCATTGACAGAAGAGGATTCTCAGCACATGGTATCCCTAATGAAATTTGATTCACCTCTACGCCAGGATCCAGCAATTGCACCCTCCTAGGCTAGGTGGTTGCTGAAGCTCACAGAAAGTTGTGTACGAGTGAGGCTTGGACTTGGCCAGAACAGCTGCAAGAGAATTTATGTGCAGCTCTTTCACTCATGGATGGGTTGAGGGTCAGAAATGCAGCACCTGATTTGATGGGCTAGACAATCAAATGTGGACATATCTCAACAGAGAGAGAATGACATTGTGCGGAATGTTAAACCTAAGTGGATCAAGTTGTTGTCTATGAACGTGTTATGTAATTGTGAAAATACGATTCTTGGAAGGAAGAAAGATACTGTTAGGAAGATTATAATACTAGACATACTTTAGTGCCCAAAACTGACTCAGCGAAAATTTAGGAATTGGCAGAGAAAAAGGTTAATATTTATAAAATGAATTTTATGAATGGGAAGGAAATTAGAGACTTAATAGTTTACAGAAACTATTAGTTTAGTGAGAAGTAGTTGGAATTATATACACAAATAGTATTAGAAAAAAAATGTTTGTAAACAGTATTAGAAAAAATATGTACTTGTATAAAGGAGGAGTATTATTATTAAGGGATAGAAAAGAACAGGAGAACTTTCAACTTAGCAAGG
Source organism: Daubentonia madagascariensis (assembly GCA_023783475.1). Classification (NCBI taxonomy): domain Eukaryota; kingdom Metazoa; phylum Chordata; class Mammalia; order Primates; family Daubentoniidae; genus Daubentonia; species Daubentonia madagascariensis. The sequence goes on along the minus strand of JAKFHU010001178.1, from coordinate 1,811,614 downwards.
GAGAATATGGAATGAGTAGTAATTAAACCTAATGTGCAAAATGGACAAAGAAAGAAAGAGAATTTCAGATTTAATAGGGCATAAAAACACATGAATTTATCAACAAGACTGTGAAAAAGCTAAAATTACAACTAAGAAATCAATAAAGGTATTAAACCACATGGGGAAAGTATAACCTAAAACATCAGATAAAAATGTGCCCAAAAGTTTGTGAGTAGCATGCAAATTAAGAAATAATGCCTCTCCCTGAAATGAAAGATATAGTCTTCAGGGAAAAAATAAGGTTTAAATGCTTAGCATGTTAAATAAAATAGACCCACACCAATACATCATGAACTTTTGAGGCAAAGATAAGATCAGAAAATCCAGCAGGGAAAAAATTAGATGACATAACAGGATCGTGTAGCTACTGGCATTGAACAGCAACACAGAAATTCATAAAGCAGAAGTAAATCTTCACATATCCAATAACAGGAACTGTCAATTGAGAAATATTTACCTACCTTGAATGATATTAAATGCAAAGTCTTCTTAGGGTATTCTTTGTTCGAGAATCTAGTGAATAGGCCATTATAATGAAACAATAATTATGATATTAGGTGTGAATCTAAGATTAATATCCTTTATCTCTCTCAAAAAAAAAAAAAGAATTTCAGCTCAAAGACTTAAAGTTGAATAAATTTCCTAGAAGTCTTCCAATATTCATTAAGAGAAAATAAAGCTAAATTTATAAGTGTATTCAAGCAGTATGTTATTGATAGATTAGTTCTGTTTTGGTGATCACTTCTTGCAAAAAGAATAGCTATGTAATTTATTATTATTTTTTTAAAAATGTGATTAAAATGTTTTTTTTAATTTGATGTGCATTGCTTCCTAGTTGACCTTCTATAAAGTACAATTTGAGTTAATTTAACTGTGGAAACTTTTTCAGTAATCTACGCTATGATCTCTAGTGTACCACAATTTCTAAAGGCATTCTGGGAAATAAGCAAATGGTTAATGCTCATTCTTGATAATATTATTTTTATATATATACAAAATAACTCAGCGAATGAGTTTATGACCCAGTTCATAGTACATCTCCAGTATATAAAATTGTATAAAAACTATATATCTGTGTTGAAAAAAGAAACACAAATCTTCCTTGCAACATCATGTACAATCAAAACACACATTTAAACCTTTTTTGTGGTTATGAGAAAGTCAGGGATATTTCCTCCAGCCAAATAAATGTAAAGTGTCAATGAGTTACATAAAGCACTCTCATCAAGATGCATTACTTGGAGACTTCTTGAAGGCGATAAGTATCATCTCAAAGTTCATTTAGTACACTGGTTTCTGTATTTCTATGTAGTTTATGCATATTTTTTTCTATTTCCTTGCCTTCATTGAAGAGCCATGCTTTAGCATTTTCTAAGATATACTAATACTGCTCTAAATTATTTTTCCAATAAATAATATTAAAATTCTCAAACTTATAGAAAAATGGGAAGAATTGTACTGTGAGCATACATATAACATCGGTATAGATGTATATTATACTTTAATTGGTTTATCACATGGCTATCAATGGGTTAACCTCTTTTCACTGATTGGGTTACTTGTCTTATTTTTTTAAACGTATTTTAAAAATAAGGGGTAGACACCAGTGCATTCCATTGCCAAACGCTGCTTTAGCATGCCTATTATTGATACTTGTTTCTGGTTCTTTTGTTTTATTTTAGGTAAAATGTGCATACCAAAGTGAAATGCACAATCCTGCGTATACCTGCCCGTAAGTCTTGACAAAGGAATAGGCATAAACCCCTATGAAGATGTAGAAGTAATTCAGATCTTTCACACAATTCTGCAATTTCCAGTCAGTTCCACCCCTGCCTAGTTAGGCAACAGCATGCTGATTTTTTTCACCATAGATTTATTTTGCTTTTATCTCAAATTTCATATGAATAAATATATAACAGTTTGTATTTTTTGGGGGAAAGGGCTAGCTTCTTTCTTTCAATATCATTTTTAAAAGATTCATCAATGTTATTATGTATATCAGTAGTTCACATTTTTTATTACTAAGTAGCAGTTCATTGTATAAATGTGCCGTAGTTTTCAATTCTTTCTCCTATAAAGTCTGGACTGTTTCTACTATTGGGCTATTATGAATCAACCCTCTATGAGCATACTTGCACAAATATCTTACAAATATATTTTCATTTTTCTTGGGTAAATATTTAGGAATAGTTCTGACAGGTCTTAGGGTTTGTGTGATCGTAGATTTATAGGAAACTGCCAATTTCTGTCATTAAAATGGGAAGATTATTTTTTAACCTTGTGTTCCTACATAACTTTCTTTTATTATGCACACAGCCATTTCAAGTTAAACATTGCATACTATCTTTTATTAGATTTTTAATATCTATAATCCTCTGGTACTTGTACTAGGAAATTCACTGTGACAGCCTACTGGTCACTTCACAACCTGGATATATTTTAATTAACTTTCTGTTTGTTTACACTCTTCCAACCAGTTTTATTTAATGTGACATAATTTTATATCCAAGCCAGTTAATGCTTTTTACATCAGGGGACATATCAAGTCCACTTTTTTACTGGGGAAAGGATATTAAGTTTTCTAATGTAATACGGATTAGCTTGCTTGCACCTTGTTCTGCTGGGTCATTTACAGAACTGTATATGTTTTGACATTATAACATGATCATACTTGAACATATTCATTCTTGTGAGCTACTCAATTTATTTCTCAATATTGGAGGCAAAGCTTCACTGAAACATAAATTTGGTACATTACCAGCCATATAAACAGACAAATCATGAAAATGTGTGTGCATGTATGTGTGTCTCTCTGTGTGTGTATAAGACAGAGGGAGAGAGAGAGAAAGACAGAGATACTGACTCCATGTGAGCAAGTGGTGATAGGTTTTGAATTTAGGAGGCTTCTTCTATGCATCATTATATTTCCAGCATTTGCACAGTGCCTGACTGAGGTGGTAAATATTTGTTAAAATTGTATGATAGTATGGCATAAGTACATCTTCAAATCAATGTCATCTTTTTATTTAAGAGTATGACAGGGGTACGAACGTTTTGGTTACATGAATTGCTTTGTGACATTTGAGTCAAAGTTGTAAGTGTGCCCATCACCACGTGAGCGTGCATTGTACCCATTAGGTGTGAATTTTCCCATCCCTTCCTCCCCTCTCCCTCTTGCCTGACACCCTATGAATGTTACTTCCATATGTGCACATAATTTTTGATTGATTAGTACCAATTTAATGGTGAGGACATGTGGTGTTTGTTTTTCCATTCTTGTGATACTTCACTTAGAAGAATGGGCTCCAGCTGCATCCAGGTTAATACAAGAGGTGTTAGTTCACCTTTTTTATGGCTGAGTAGTGCTCCATGGTGTACATATGCCACATTTTATTAATCCACTCATAGATTGATGGGCACTTGGGTTGTTTCCACATCTTTGCAATTGTGGATTGTGCTGCTATAAACATTTGAGTTCAGGTGTCTTTATTTCCTTTGGGTAGATGCCCAGTGGTGGGATTGCTGGATCAAATGGTAGTTCTACTTTTAGTTCTTTGAGGTATATCCAGGCTACTTTCCACAGAGGTTGTACTAGTTTGCAGTCCCACCAGCAGTGTATGAGTGTCCCTATCTCTCCGCATCCACGCCAGCATCTGTTGTTTTGGACTTTGGTTACAGGAATTGCTTTTGTGCCGTCTGAGTCAAAGTTATAAGTGTGCCCATCACCAAGTGAGTGTGCATTGTACCTGTTAGGTGTGAATTTACCTGTCCCTTCCTCCCCCCTCCCACCTGCTTGGTTTCTGCTGAGTTTTGCTTGAAAGACCAAATGAAGTTAATTGACATCATTGTCATCAGTCATCACCAATTAAAAAGCATGGAGAAGCAGTGTGGTCCAGCCTCTCTCTCTCTCTCTCCTCCTACTCATTTTCTCCTCATTTTTTACTCCTTCTCTTACTTCTTTTTTTCTTCTTATGTGGAAGAAAATTTAAGCTGGTGCTTCTGGAGCCTTTGCTCTAATCTCATGTGGGCCTGAACATTTGACCCTTTCTTCAAAAAATACAAAAAAAAAAAAAGACGTTCATTCTTTTAAATAAAAGTTCACAATGAGATATACTTTATAGGAAATATTACTGCTAAATTTATGAAAATAAACAAAGAGTGTTGACGAGCCTTATTTACTGAAAGTGATTAAAATGGAGAAGTGTTAAAAAAAATAAAGTTTATATTGTGCATTTTAAGCAATGGCATGTGTAATCCATGCTGTTTGGTGGAAAAGTCGGTGTCATATCAATCGTGTGGCATTAGTTCACATCCATGTGCATGTGATTAGTGTCATGGGCTAAATTGTGTCCCCTTGCAAAATTCCTATGTTGAAGCCCTAAACCCCAGGACCTTAGAAAGTGACCATATATGCAGATGGGGCATTAAGGCAAAATGAGGTCACTAGGGTGGGCCCTGATCCAATAGGACTGGTGTCCTTATAAGAAGAGGAGATGAGGACACAGACACACACAGAGGGACTACCACATGAGGACACAAGGAGAAGACGGCGTCTACACACCAGGAAGTGAGGCCTCAGGAGGAACCAGCCCTGAGACACCTTGATCTCGGACTTCCAGCCTCCAGCATATGAGAGAATAAAGTTCTGTTGTTTATGCCACCTGGTCTGTGGTCCTTTGTTATGGCAGCCCGAGCAGACTCATATAGCCAGTTTCTAAATTCCAGTATTATTTTATTACTCAAGCTCAGCACACATTGATCTACCATTGATGACAGGCTGAGAAATCGGTTTATTTCAAGGTACTAAATGAAGGCACATACTGAAAACACAGCACTATGCTCCAGACAAGTCCATAAAGTCCTCGGGGAAAGTATGCCCCTTATGTCTCCTTAGTGGATTTGATTCAAGCATTGAATTGATCAAACCTTTCCTTTATTATGACTTAATAAATTAAATTAGCAGTTATTAGTAGATAAAATAGAGAGATGATATATATGTATGTCTGTGTTCATGTGTGCATACGTGTGTGTGTGTGCATAGAAATCAGTTGCTAAGTTATGAATTTGACTAAATGCCAAGTTAGAGAGACAAGGTCATTGTTGTTTCTATTGTTTCTTTATTTCACGTACATAATTAGGACTATAAAAATGTTAAATTATTTCTCAATGTTCAATTACTTCAACACCAGATTTTAGCAACTGTTTCTACATACAGTGGAGAAGAATTAATATTAATAAAAGACTACTAGAAGCTTTAAATAATCCAACAAAATATGAAAATAAGTCCCTATTTGCATATTTACATTGTATAGACTTTGAAACCTTCCAAGTGGGTGAATAACATGACTTTCTTCCTTTAATGTCATGTCCCAAGTCAATATGCATGTCATGTCAAAATTCTGAGCTTCAGGAAAAGGTTAGGGAATGATTTTTCAAGGAGAATGCCTAAAGATATGCAGAAATGACTTCTTTTGCCCTATAGCATCACAACAGGAATATCGAAAAGCCATAAACTTTCCCCTCTTTTTTTTTCAATGATAATTTGAAAGTCTTATTTAGAAAGAATGCAGTGAATAAAGACACATTGTATTTTTAGCATATTTACTCCTTTTTCTTCTCTTCTGTCTTCATATTATAGCAAAAATGCATCTTCCCAGGCTGATTGTAAATGCATCTATTCTATCATGAACCAAACATGGGGGGAAAACAATGATTGTCCAACGAAAGTTATCTCTTAGTCTGTGTCCATATATTTAACAAGATAATCTATTCATGTATTTGAATGAGCTAATATTTATTTCATTTGCCATAGTATTAATCTCTGGGGATAAACTTTTAAAGAAGAAATGTGACCCAGCCCTCATTCTGTTAATCCAAAGATGGTCTCCAGCTCTAGAGTAATAAACCTAATGATGTGTTAGAAATTAAATGTATGTGGAATCTAAAACAATCAAACTCATACAGCAGGGAGTGCAATGGAAGTTACAGAAGCAGGGGGTGGGAAATGTGGAGATTTTGGCCAAAGAGTACAAAATCTAGGTTAGACAGGAGAAATGTGTTTTTTTTCTTTCTGTTTCTGGGTTCTGTTGCACAGTGTGGTGAATATAGTTAATAATAGAGTATTGTCCATTTCAAAATTGTCAAAAGAGTACATTGTAAATGTTGTCACCATACAGTGTTAAGTATTTGAGGTGATGGGCACGTTAACTAGCTTGATTTAATGATTGCACATTGTATTAATAAAATATGACATTGCTTTGCACCCCAAAAATGTATACAATGATAAGTTGTCAATTAACAATGAAATAAAATAAAATGTATGGACCCAGCCTAGATCTTCAGAATCAGAACATTTTGCAGAAATGTGTGTTTTAACAAGCTCTCCATATCATTTTTTCCTCCACCAATATTTGAGAACCACTGTTCTGGTGGGTTATACTAAAATGCAGAGGTTATATACAGTGCAAGAAATGAAATATAATGCATATAGTGAAGAGGGAAAACAGACTCATGAAGGTTCTTCCCACAAAAATCCATCAAAATTGAGACAAAATCTGAGATTTAGGGATTATAGTTTGCTCATTTAACCACACTATCCTGGAAAGACTATGCTTTTAGTCAAAGTCTATCTGTTAAATACAAAAAGCGTGAATTCCAATTGTTCACCCTCCGCTTTAATAAAATATCAACAGAGCCTGTGATGTGCCACACACCTATGGAGACAATTTGGTGAATATAATTCTTTACATGCTTATGTGCACAGTCTTCACGCTGAAAACGAGTAGAAGTCGAGAGAGAGGAAATTGGGAAATGGCAGCTACCTTTGTCCACCCTGCCTTACTCTAGGGATAAAGGTAAGTAAACAGCCTTTTGACTGCTTGATCAAAATCATCCAATCAAAACGACGGGGGAAATTAAACAGAATTGTTTACAAATTCAGAAAGCACAGACAAGTCAAAACACATGGGCACACAGGCGTACGCAGCAGTGCCTAAGCTCACCCACACTGAATTACTTTGTGCAGGAATGTGGTAGTAAATCTTTGAGTTTACTACCTGGATGTTATGGATGGTGAGGAAGTTTGGAATACAGAAAAATAACCACTCTTTGTAAAAATTAAAAACAGGAAACGAATGGCCCTGTTGAATAACTGTAAGGTGCAGAGGTAGAAATATTTGAATTCAAATAGAAAAACAGAACTGAAAGAGCTACACCTAAACTTTGACACGTAGAAAACATGACTCTAAATTTATTTTAAATATTAGGAGTGGGGATCTATCTAAATGTATCTATCACTTTGCATATTTAATTTCTTGTCAATAAATTATAATAGGTCTTACGAGTTGAGCTGTGGATTTGGAGTAATCCCATGTGTTATGTATCTTCTTTAACATGTGAATCTATGACTATGCGGATGTATCACTAAAAGCCATGGGGCTGATCTTCCGGAATGAATTATTTAATTATCATCCACTGTAGACTAGGCAACCATCCACTCAATTATAGAGAACGTCACAATCCGACACAGTGACACATTTAAGGCTTGTAAGAAATTGATGCATACATTCTAGATAGACATGTTCATATTTAAGATAAGATTGAAGGTTGATTTTCATTTAAGATTTTTATTCAAAAGCCCATGGATGATTTGACTCTTGGCCACATTATGCAAATATAGAATAGTCAGGTCTACTTCATTGTCACTTTTCTTATTACAGTAGGCAATCAACGGCTGGATGCAATTGCCAGTATATCCTCACCCTATAAACTGACTTGCTAGAACCGAACATAGAGAATAAAAATAGCCCTCTGTGTCCAAGAAAGGATCTATTAAGTAGAACAGGTTAATGATTTCTCACATGAATATTTTTATGTAATAATTAAACTGGAGAGTTACCAGCCCTGTGTTGAGCACTGATTCATTAACTTCCAAATTTCTGTAATTGACAGGCACCTGAAGCTACCTGGTGTGTGTAGATAATAAAATGTTTAAGTCAGGAACATTATTTTCATGCTTTGCTGCTTTAGTTCCTGAAATAAATACTATCGCATGGGTCCATTAGCTTTATTTCCCTCCTGCGTGAAGGGTAGCTTCATCGCACTGAAAGCTACCATTGAGATCATCTTATTTTCCAGGAAAATGAGGCATTTAAAAGATAAAGGACATGTCCAAGGTCATCAATTTAGCATTGTGGCTGTATAAACATTCTGTATACTATTTCAAAATGAAGTTTCTTTAAATAAAGGACTTCAAGATTTTTTTTTCCCCTTGTCAAGAATGATCTTGTGAATTAATGTCAAGGTCAACTTATTTATCATTCTGAAAAGGAGTTGGAAAAAAGTAAACTAATGGTTATTTCTAAGATTTCCTTACTACTGGCATATGAAGAGAAAAAAAATCCATTTCTGTATTTGTTCACTATAAACCTATTCTTCAAATGATACGTGTGTCAGAAAATTGGCAGAATGTTGTATTTTATATGGAATCCTGCTAAAACTCATTCAATGAATATGATGATTGGAGTTCAATGCCTAGTGAAGATTGTTTAAATGTACAACTTTCTTTAAGTAATTTTTTAAAATGAGGAAAGCAATAAATATATAAAAACCTCAAGATTATTGTACAGTAAAGGTATCATTCACTCCATCACATATTATTTGATATTTGAAATGTACTGGTCACTGTAATAGGTAAGAAATATCAACATCTTACATTTCAGAATTTTCCAATCATCTACGTTGAGCCAGGATTGTGCAGAGTTTGAGAATGTAAAATATATTTTGAGATTTTTAGATATGCTGCAATGACTAGGGCGTTGCTTTTTTTGGTCCTGGTAATTATGATTATATTAACTTACTAACAAATATAGTTGGTTCTCAATAAATATTTGTTGAATATGTGATTGAATCCATGAAAGAATAAACTCTAGGTGGATTTTTCCTATTCCCAACTGTGCTTGTTATGGTTCTAAGAAAACCAGTTAAAACAAACATTAGGACATTCTTGCTGAGGCACAAAGTTAAAACTGTATAAGAATTAAACGTCCGGAGAACAGTTCTTATCATACATGAAGTGCTCATGTCTATTTCAATATCAGAAACTAGAAAAATTACAACAAAAACATTTATAATCCCAAAGGATGTCAGTGTAATACCATAGGAAGTGTTCAAGTAGCTCTGTGCTTGAAGGAGTCCAATTTCGGTTTCAATTTTAAATTTCCTTCTCAAATCTTATTATTTTTATAGACAAAATTAATACCACTACTATCATTTTTATTTAATTCAATGATCCTTGAGTAACCCTGACTAGCTTATGGAAATTTAAAAAATTATACATTTATTTTTTATTTCAGAATATTATGGGGGTACAAACATTTTGGTTACATAAATTGCTTTTGTACCATTTGAGTCAAAGTTGTAAGTATGCCCATCCCCCAAATAGTGTGCATTGTACCTGTTAGGTGTGAGTTTACCCATCCCCTCCAACCCCCTCCTACCTGCTTGATTTCCCATGAATGTTTTCTCCGTATGTGCACATAAGCGTTGACATGTGTGTTTGAAATTATATATTCTTTTGGTTTTTAATGCTCTTCATCTTGGTTAGAAGTAAAAAAACTGCGAATTCATGTTTCAGAATAATTGACCAAAGATCATAACTGATGTCAATCAATCAGGCAAACCATGAGTAGTGAACAATGTGGCAAAGAAAATTCTGATATATTCTGATATAGTGTCTCATTTCTTGTCACTCATAAAAATTTACATGTGACGTCATCATCCCAAAATTATCTTTCCAAAGAGGTCTCTTGAATTTTTTCCCCCATTTCTTCTGCAAAGTATCCCTTTCCCTGAGATTTTCATCTATATTAGTGAATGATTCTATCATCCCTTTTACTTCCCAGCCAAGTACCACCACGTCCAATTCTTCACCACTTTCATTGTGCCGACTGTTCCATTTTCCTTAGAAGGATGTTTTTAAAATATAAATCAGAGCATGGCACCCCCTACTTATTAAGATCCTGAATGCTTTCCCATCACCCTTAAAAAATATCCCAATCTTCTACATACCTCATATAGTCAATTTCATAAGAATAGAATGGTGGTTACCAGACCTTGGAATAGAAGGGAAAAATGGGAAATTGTTCAATGGGTATAAAGTTTCAGTTGTGCAAGATGAAAAAGCTCTATAAATCTGCTGCACAACATAGCACCTGCAGTTCACAACACCGTCTCATGCACTGAAAAATTTGTTAAGAGGGTAGATATCATGTTGAGTGCCTTAACGCCCTCACTCGCCAAATAAATAGAAGCACTCAAGGAAAAAATATATCCCAGTCTTAGCACACTCTGATAAGCCTGAAATTATGACTATAGCACAGATCTCTGATCTCAAACCTTATTGCTTCTGGTTGGCTCTTCCAGCTTTTGCTTGGTTTCTTGAAGGGATCATTGCCCCTGTCTCAAAGCCTTTTAAAATATTTATTTCCACTTTTTTTCCCTCATTATACTCTTCCCCTAAGAGTTTGCATGGCTAGCTCCATCTCTTCTTTTGGGGTTCAGCTCAAAAGTTTTATTCTCAGATGTTGTATCCTTACCAACCATCTTATGGCTTTTGTCAGCCTGTTGCTCAGATCGACACTACAGTGAGCCCTGCTGTGTTTTCTTCAAGGTGCTGTCTGTAATTTAGCTGGCCTGCCCGTGGTTTGTTGACTTTAAATCTCCAGCATAGGAATGTTAAGTTTCTTAAGGGTGGTGTCTTGTCTTTGCTTTATCTCAATGCTGTATCATTAGTCTTTAAAGTAATCAACCAACGTAAATAAGTGCTTGTCATGGGCTGAACTGAAGTCTTAATCCCACAAATCCATGTGTTAAAGCCCTAACCTCCAGAACTTCAGAATGTGACCTTATTTGGAGATGGGTCTTTACAGAGGTGATTAAGGTAAAATGAGGCACTAGGGTGGGCCCTGATCCAACAGGACTGGTGTCCTTAAAAGAAGAGGAGATGAGGACACAGACACGCACAGAGGGACGACCACGTGAGGACACAGGGAGAAGACGGCGTCTACACGCCAAGGAGAGAGGCCTCAGGAGGAACCAGCCCTGACACACCTTGATCTCGGACTTCCAGACTCCAGGACCATAGAGAATGCATTTTCGTTGTTTAAGCCAGCCAGTCTGTGATATTTTGTATGGAAGTCCTAGCAAACTAATAGACCACTGAACAAATATTAACCCATGTTCATTAAATCTTTTATTTATATAAAGAACACATAACTTTATTTCAGGAAATGACATAGTTTCAAATTTGGCCCTCTATTGCAACTTGTTTGATTCTGCCATGGCATAATCCCTTGTGACATCATGATTTTAATGAAAAGCATAATTAAAATGGACATTCATTAGAAAATAGCTCTTGGGAAATTGTTCATGGTCTCAGAGTTTTACACGCTAAGATATTGATGTGGTGTACTCTTGTGCCATCTGTATATACGCACCAGTTACCTTAATATAAGCACTTACAATCTGACCTAGAGAAAAAGTCTACTTTTCTTATTTTAATAGATTCTAACTTCAAAGGGCACTTTTTGTTAAACTCCAATAAGATAGCAGAGTGCCCACAGAAACGTGCCCGTGAGTGGCCCTGAATTTAGCTTTTGATCACTGCTGATTGAAAGTAGTACAGGAATGATGAGAGAGGAGTTAGGAACAAAGATATCATTTTTTAATCAGCTTATGCTGCAGAGATGAGAGATCACTAACTTTGGGACCGTGAACTCGGGAGCAGCTCGGTGTGAAGGGAGGCAGGTCAGAGAAGCTTCCAAAACAGGCTGACGTCTTTTCAGGAGAGTTCACTGAGTTGCAATTTGGAAAGGCAAACTTTTTATTCAACTTATATTTGAGGATTTGTATACAGTCTACTGTAGTTGACAGTGATTTAAATAATTTAAGTCACTGAATTTGGTTTCCTAGACAAAGTGATGGAAGTGCTTCAAAAGACCTGGAACTAAGTATTACATTCTTTCCTTTATGGCTGGGTTGACGTAGCGCGAATGATTTAATGTCACTATTAATTTACTTTTCTATCAAACAGTTAATGGGACAAATTGCAGTAATTTTAAGGTCAGTTGCAGCTTAGTAGTTCTGTGAATTTAAGTTCTCTAATGCCTACTAGCCTATCTCAATAGACAAAGCTACACTGCTTCACAAGTAAAGACACTAGCACTAATTAGACCTTTCAAAATAACATTTGATGTGTCATTTGATGTGTAGTAGCATAATTATGATGTTATGTAAGATTTTCCCCTACTTACAAGTGATTTTTTGGTCCAATACCCATTTTGCTAAAAACATGTAATATGAAATCAAAAGAAGATGACAATGATGATGATGACACAAATGCTACTGATCATGTACCCTGATATTATTTAACCATTTAAAATTAATGGAAATGTCCAGAGAGTTGTTTCATTGTTCACTACCTTTGGTCACTATTTAGCTCAAGTGGCAAACTAGTTCTCAACTGAAATGAACATCAGTCAGCTCTACTGTTTCTCCTGTGAAGACAACCTACCTCTCTGCTTGTTAAATATCAAGTTTTAACAACCTAGGAGCCTGTTATTTCTGAATTTTCTCTTGCCCCTCCATTCTCTACATGAAAGACGAAGTAATGTTCCCAAGTGATGGCTCCACTGATTGAGGACAATCTGTCAGAATTTTGGACCTAGAAGACACTATAGCGCATGATTCTTCAGGAAATGCAGTCTTAAACTCATTTTTCACATGCCTAATGTCCAAGCTTCAGAATTCAGACCATGGTCATGGTTTCAACTCAGGTAGAGAAAGTGAGTATGTGGAAGATGATGCAGGAGGTATTAATTGACTCTTCTTATAATTAGCATGCCTTACTTTCACTTACTTGTATTGGCTAGACGTCAGCGATGTGGTCACACCTAATTGTAAGAGTAGATGGTAAAGTATTTTACCTGTGTGCTACAAAGATAGAAGAAAAGGGTTTGGTGGTTCTCTACCACGGCTTGGCAGAAGTTGGAAAGATTGCTCAAGGGAGCAAGTAGCCCTCTCTTAGAGAAAAGCAGGACATGGTGATATAGAACATGCATTACAGGCATTTTAAGAAGTCCAACAAGAATCTACATAAAACTCAGGAAAATCAGCAGGAAAAAAATCAAACAACCCCATTAAAAGGTGGGCAAAGGACATGAACGGAAACTTTTCAAAAGAAGATAGACTAATGGCCAAAAAACATGAAAAATTGCTCAACATCTCTAATCATCAGGGAAATGCAAATCAAATCCACAATGAGATATCATTTAACTCCAGTGAGAATGGCTTTTACCAAAAAGTCCCAAAACAACAAATGTTGGTGGGGATGTGGAGAGATAGGAACAGTCATACACTGCTGGTGGGACTGCAAACTAGTACAACCTCTATGGAAAGTAGTATGGAGATACCTCAAAGAACTTAAAGTAGAATTACCATTTGATCCAGCAATCCTGCTACTGGGTATTTACCCAAAGGAGAAAAAGACATTTTATAATAAAGACATCTGCTCACGAATGTTTATAGCAGCACAATTCTCAATTGCAAAGATGTGGAAACAACCCAAGTGCCCATCAACACATGAATGAATTAATAAAATGTGGTATACGTATACCATGGAGTACTACTCAGTCATAAAAACCATGGTGAGCTAACACCTCTTGTGTTAACCTGGATGGAGCTGGAGCCCATTCTTCTAAGTGAAGTATCACAAGAATGGAAAAACAAGCACCACGTGTACTCACCATCAAATTGGAACTAATCAATCACTGCTTATGTGCACATGTGGAAATAACATTCATTGGAAATCAAGCAGGTGGGGGGGGGGAAGTGGATGGGTATATTCGCACCTAATGGGTGTGATGTGCATCGTCTGGGGCACGGGCAGGCTTGTAGCTCTGACTTGGGTGGTGCAAAGGCAATTTATGTAACCAAAGCGTTTGTACCCCCGTAATAGTCTGAAATTTTTTTAAAAAAGAGAATTAAAAATAAAGAAGAAGTCCAATGTAAGTAGAGAGTAGTGTGCAAGGTAGCAGGGAAATAATAGTAAGAATAAGACATATTTAAAAGAAAAGTCACAGAGCCCCCTGTATGTAATGCCAAGGAGTTTGACTTGTCCTGTAAGCAAAGCAGAACCAGAGAATAATAAGAAACCTAACATCTGGTCTGTTTTTGGAAAGCTCATCCTCACAGCAGTTTGGGTGATGCATTGAAGGCCCCTAAGTGTGCAGAACTGGATTTCCGGAAGAACCTTCTAATATAGTACAACTAGATCTTGGCTAAATTTCTACATGAATGCCTTTTAAGAATTGGTAGGTTCCCTAACATATGAAGGAAAATCCCAAGAGCCCAAAACAATTGCAAACCAAAACAACTGCAAATATAAACAAAATCTAATGAACTCAAACTAGAAAAATAAGTGGTGAACAAAGCCAATTTTTTTTTAAATAAATGCCAACTTTAGGGAGGAGATCTGGATTTAGTGTGGGGCCCATCCCACAAGATGTGAGAGCATCACCTGAGAATCCTGTATGAGGCAGGACTCTTGAAAGGACCTGAGCTGACCCTTGGTCAGTATCGGTCTTGCCTCCTTGCAGAAACAAAAGCAACATCTCTGGAGAAAAGTGTTTCCAATTTAGGGTGCTAGATGCTGCAGGTTACGTTGAGTCAAATGGGAGATCGCAAAATCAGTGACCAAAATCAAAAGGAAAAAAACCTCTTTGAGTAACAAAAAGGACTCAGAAGAACAAAGCCATGGTGTACGTGCACTTATAATACTAAGAAAAAGTTAAAACAGGGATGAAATATTTAAAGAAATTCGAAGAAAAATGAAAAATTCAGCCAAGTGCATGAGACTGTCCGAAGTCAACGGAATCTGAAAAAAGAGCACAGCTGAAATTCTAGAAACATAAAATCTTTGTATTTGAAAGTTCAAAACATGAGTAACTATCAATTTATCCACAGCTTAAGAGTAAATGGGAAAACAGATTGGGAAAATGCTGTAGTTCCTCCCAATCCGCAGCTTCGCTGTCTGTGGTTCCAGTAATCCAATGTCAATTGGGGTCTGAAAATAGTAAATGGAAACTTCCAGAAATTTCCTGGCGGCCTGCTCCAAGCTGCCCAGGATGTGAATCCTCCCTTCTTCAGCGTATTTATGGTGTCTTCACTACCCACCTGCTAGTCACATAGTAGCCTTCTTGGTGATCAGATTGACCGTGGCGGAATAATAGAGTTTATGTTCAAGTCACCCTTATTTAATTTAGTGATGGGCCCAAGGCATACGAGTGTTGAAGCTGGCAATACAGATACACCAAAGAGGAGCCATAAGGTGTCTCCTTAAATGAGAAGGTGGAAGTTTATCATAGGTGTGTATGTACAGAAGAAAACACAATCTATACGCAGTGTTTGGTACTACCCAAGGTTTCAGCCACCCATCAGGGGTGCTGGGCTGTATCGCCCGCAGTTAACGGGGGACTACTGTATGCAAAAATGCACGCCAGAAATGAAAGTATGAGAAACATTTTTAAAAATGTGAACTAGAATGTGACGATCTTACAGGCAGCTGATCTGAGTCACAAAGGAAGAAAGATTTTCCAGAACTAGACAAAAGCAGAAGTTGAAAAATATATAAAGGAAAGAAACAAAGGAAACACAATCTATAGGCACATTAAAGTGAGACCTGATAGCAAATGGGAAGATCTTAAAAGTAGCTTATGAGAAAGTAAATATCAATTAGATGAACAGAAAATGTATAATAAAGCAACGATTTCTCATGATTCTATTTGTGCTTTAGGATATAGCTAATTCCCTAAATCTGATAGAGATTACGGAGCATCCACATCTACGAATCCTAAAAAAGTTTTGAGTATACTCACAGGTCACTTCAAACAAAGGGTGGCATATGACCTGTGAATCTCCTGGTAAAGTTGAAGGATTGATATTTTAGTCATTTTTGTTCACAATCTGTGGCTTACGATGAGGGGATAAATCCACCCCTCCCTCACCCAGTCAAGTAACTCTGTCCTAAATCTTAATTCTCATAATTGCATTTTAATTCCCCAAGCTGGAATAATAACACTTATTTTATGTGATACTTTAAGATCTGAGGGTGGGAATGGAGTAGAATTCTTACCTCATAAACATTGAAAATTAATTATAGACTCTTGTGTCACATTTTTAGAAATGTAATATTTTTATCATTGATACATTTGTGTGATTCTTTTCCCCTTAGAGGTATTTATGTAGTTAGTTATATTAACAACATTCCCACCCTGGGCGTGGTAGCTCATGCCTATAATCCAAGCACTTTGGGAGGCCAAGGTGGGAGGATTGCTTGAGGCCAGGAGTTCAAGAGCAGCCTGGGCAACGTAGTAAGACCCTGTCTCTAAAAAAAAAAAAAAATTAGCCAGGTGTGGTGGTGCACATCTGTGGTTGCCGCTACTTGGGAGGCTGAGGCAGGAGGGTCGCTGGAGCACAGGAGGTTTCAGTGACCTATGATTGAGCCATTGCACTCCAGCCTGGGCAACAACGTGAGACCCTGTATCCTTAAAAATAATAGTAATAGTAATAATAATAATAACATTCATGCATTTTTCTTACTGAACCAAATTTGCACTCCTGGAATTTATGTTTATGATAATTATATGTATAACTATTTTTGGTGATATTTTATGTTGGGTTTTGTCAATGATATTCAAATGACATTAATGCATAGTTTTATTTGTGCCACTTTAAAATCAGTTTTAGGAATGCATGTCATATTTGTTTCATGAAAGTATTACATTTTCTTTGATTTGGATTTTTATAGGAAATATCCAGATTGTCAATCAATTGAAGCTTTGATGGCAATCCCCTATAAAACCATTGGGCCAGGTGCCTTTTTGTAGAATTACTTATTTGAAATTTTTCTATGTTTTAAATGGAAATTTTTTGTTAAAGTATTCTTTCTCTACTTGAGTTGCATTTGGTAAATAGTTACTTGTTAGTAAGTTAGACATTTAGTAAATTAGTAAAATTTTAGTGAATAAGATTTCATCCAAGTATATTTGCAATAAGTTATAACAAATCTCTCTTAATGTCTCAATTTTCTGTTTGTTTCAATAGCTTTCTTCCTACTTGTTCTTCCTTAATTTTTGTATGTGCACTTTTTTCTGTATTTTTTCTTTTATTTAATACTCTGTATATACTTTTTAATTTTTTCTGAGTACACTTATGTTCTATATTGTACATAAGAAAATTATATTATGTAATTAACTATATTAACTGTTCTCCTTAACTTCTGCTTTAATCCTGATGTTACAAAAAGGTAAAATTTAAGCCCAAAGCATCAAGCAATGAAATGAAAAACATGTAGTGCTAAAGATTCCAATTAATAATTAAGATATATTGATTAATATCTGTGCCTTAAATAAGAGGGCAACCAACTTCCATTAAGGAAACATTAAGGAGCTCCAAGGAGAAAGAGACAGAGTCACACAGTCAAGGATAAAAACCATACAAAAGGAAACAAATCAACTAATCTCAAGTAAAATGCCCTAATGGATGCATATAAAATTTACACCTGAATAATAGATAACATTTTTAATGTGCAGCTAAGCACTTATGAAAACATTCATGAAAATTGATCATGTGTTTAGTGATAAAGTAAATATCCTTAAATTCAAAAGGAAAAAAACAAAGTACAAAAATTCTCATGCTTTTTTTTGCTATTGAGTGAGTGAATTTTGTTATAACTAATGTTTTTTTCTCAAAGGGGTTGGGTTTTTATTTGTATATTGTATTCATGCACTTCTAACCAAGAAACACTTGATCAATGAGCCTTCCTTAGTATTCTTGTTCTGTGCTACATATTTCCTGTACTCTGGCAGGTATTGTGGGAAGAGTTTTTCATTAATTTTTTTTTTTATTTTCACTTTTGGTTTTATTTTAATAGTAGCTTCCAGTGAATTTTATCTTTTTTTTTCTTTCAGTTCATGTTTCAGCATATAATTTTGCTTTACCATCAAGAGCTGGTGTTTTTACTCATAGGGTAGAGGTTGGTTTTTTAAATTTTTTTTAATGGCTTACTCTATTTTTCAATTGAAGGCCACCCTCTTGGGTTTGTACAGTGAAGTTACCTTTTCTTAGTGAATGGCTTTTGGTTTTTTAATTGTTGTTTTATTTGTTTTGATTCATTTTGTAAGGAGAACACCAATTCTGGCATACACTTTTGATTTTGTGGGATTGATAATTTTACTTCTTGCTTTTTGGTTTGTCACTTTCTTTGCATTCAAATCTCCAAGGGATGCCTACTTTTGTCAGGTGCCCACACACACACCAGTAACAATTCCTTCCTCAAATTACCCCCTGTCACTACATTATAGTCAATATTCATAATCACTTGCATTTTCACATAAAAATATAATTAAACAAAAGTAGTTAACATTCACATTAGAAAACAAAAAGAAAATATATAGTATCTTAGAATAGTTCTTTATAATTTGTGGAAGTTTTTTTTTTTTTTCCTCCTCAATGGGCAAAATTTTAGCATGTAGTGAAGGCTGTTAATTTGAGTGGTTAAAAAGAAAGTGATTCAAGAAGACTCACTCCCCAAAGGCAGATCCCCTGGGGATCTCTGATGTTTAAGGCTTTTCAGAGGAATTTCAACTTCTCTTACAGTTTTCTGCATGGGGATGGGCAGTTGTGGAAAATATTTTACTGATAGGGACCCCAAGCATATCTTTGAAAGGAAAGGGACATATCTGGACTCCTGAAAACACCCTTGGTAAAGTCAGCAGATGAGGTTCTGGAGTTGGAGCCTGTTCACGTGCAAAGGGAAGGTCTTTCAGATTAGGAGGAAGCAGGAGATGGGAAAATGTGAAGAAGGGTCCAAGAAAATGCAGTCAGCAAAGCTGAGCTGCAAGACTGAAATCTTAGCCCGGGTTCTTCTCATCCTGAAACTTCCTTTGTAATTCCTAAAGCACATTTATCCTTAAACCCATTCCCAGATCTGTTTCTAGCCCAGGTATGAAAATGTTGAGAATGGGCCCCAGTGCTTTGGTGTTTTCAATCTCAGAAACAGAACTGGACAGAGGATTAAAACCTAACAATCCAATGGATCCATTAAAAGTACAACCATGTACACTATTTAAATGACACACCATTGCTAATTTAGAGTATTTAGTATTAAAAAACGACAGAAACGAGGTTGAAGGAGGAAGGAAAAGTTAATAGCGAGTTGAAGATATTTTCTATTCTATTTCTATTCTACTTCTATATATTTTGCCAAACATAGTTCTTGCAGATGAACAGAAAGGATGCATTGCACATTGCCTTCTGTTGGGATGTTTCTACTTTTTTTTTTAACCACCAGCTTCCTAGAGAGAACACACCATATTTCAAGATATAAATATAGATGGGAAATGGCAAATGCAAACTGTCACCCTGACATTATCAAGTATTGTATCACATTGGCACTTACCAATAAGTACACGGAGTTTTCATATTAAATGTGTTATAAAATAAATTAAAGAGAACATTTTTTTGGTACAAAATAATGCTCTTAATCCAGGTCTTATTGCTACAACTGAATAGGTGAAGTCATAAAGTCAGTTTTCTGATGAAGTTCATGTTATATTAATTGGTTACCTTTTAAAAAAGGACTTTAGTGATAACAAAGACATTGTCAAGATAGTTTCTGCTGATCTAGGAGACATGGAAAGCAGACAGTGAAAACATAGACTATAATAATGTAATACCAGATATACTTTAAATATCTATTCCACAATTTAAGCTTGTATGTTGGTTATAAACTAGAAAGTAGTGATTTTTTAATAAGGCACGGATATTCTTTTAAATTTATTACCTGCTTATTCCTCTGCTCTGTTTTAAAATATATGAGTAAAAATCATCCTTTATAGATAATTTCCTATAATTGAAAGTAGAGGTTCTCATTTTTAGCAGATTTCCATTTTGATCTAATAATTTTTTAAAAAGTAACTGTAAAAAGATGCTATTCTACATGCAATATGTTAAGATTTTTTAGAGTTCACAGAATAACTTAATATATATGTAGTCATTTAATTCCAATATTAACTGGAAGGTATGTGTGTATATATATTAATATAAATGCAAATGTGTTATATCCTCTGAAGTGCATTCTTCTTTTGCGTCGACTATACTGCTGTGTGGTCAAAATATGACTGATATTAAAAGAGATTAAAGAGCATAGATAACTGTTTTCCTCATAGTGTCTATAAACAAATCTCATCCAAGGATATTACCATTCAGAGTGATTTGCTTTGGAAACACAAAGCTTTCTGTTCTCAAAATAACAAATACTCACCTATAAATACTAATGTGTAATAGCCAAAGGCAGAAACCATTTAATTGAATCAATGCCCTTGACACATGGTTTAGGATCTTATACTTAATGTAATGTGATTTTTTTTTCTCACTGAAATTATGTACATGGAAAGAAACAAAACCATTGTTTTATTTTTACTTCATTTTACTTTTTGGTTTTGCTTGGTTTTTAAAAATATCAATATATTTAGGGGTACAAGTGACTTTTTTTTTTAGATGGTTATATTGTATAGTGGTGAGGACTGGGCTTTTGGTATACCCATCACCCGAATATTTTATTTTATTGGTGTTAGTCAAGTAGAGTTTTCGAAAAAGAAAAGTGACAAAATTAGGCATTAGGCAAAAGCAATATAGAAAGGTAAATAAGGACCACTATATCATGATGAATATTGGCAATTTTATCACAGAAGTACATTAGCCACTTGGTTTTATTAACCACAGAAAAGGCAGTCTTCTGTGCATGCGCACACACATGCACACACACAGAGTCGTGCATGAAGCTACTGGGCTCATTTACAGTATGAATCAATACCTCTCTCTCTCTCTTTCTCTGGTTTTTGCCTAAGAGCTTATTCATCATAATGTAATCAATACTTTAATTCCCTTCCATCTACTAAATGGTTACAGATTCACGAAGATGAGTGAGATTTAAAACATCCTGGGTTGTATTTCAGATATGGGCTCACCTCTTAGAGGGAGCATCTGCAGTTCATCTTCATTTTCTTGGCCTCAGGAGTCACCCCCAGGCACTTCAAATGCCCTAGGTCACTGGCCATTGTGACTTCACAGATGAGCACATCACAGGAGTGGGGTGCTTTACCTGGGGGCCACTGGCCATCTGCCACAATCAGGATGTGTGTGCGTGGGCTGACAATTTTTGCTTGTGTGTGACTATTCTCCTGACGATGTCTGCTTCAGAAGGTGCAGCCTTGTTTTATGGAAGGAGGGTGGTTTTAGAGGCACAGGGGTCCACACATGAGCTCCTCCTCGTATCTCATGAAACAGAATCATAGATGTGGCAGCCTGAATTTCAAAGGTGAAGGTCTCACTTTAATTGTGATCATGGATTCTGAGAAAAGGACATCTGGACAGGGTGCAGATGGGATGGTTTGTTTCTCCTGGGGCTGAGAACAGCAGGTAGCGGATGGAATAGTACGTGGCAGAACATCCTTGTCTGTGTCCAAGATGACATCTTCACTCACATGCCACAGAACCTGGACAGAATCAACTCAAACCAGGGCTTAGTTGGAATGGTTGACCCGAACAGCAACATGTGTCTTCCCTGTGGGGTTTAGGTTTCTCAGAAAGTGGAGGTTGACTACCGAGGGACTACATCCCAAAAGAGAGCACCCCCAAACATGTGGTCCACAGAAACCAGGTGGAAACTGTAGGGTCCTACATGGCCACAAAGCATCATCTCTGCCCTATTCAATGGGTTCAGACAGCCACAAGTCATCCCAGATCCAAGGGGAAGGAACTTAGACTTCAACATTTTAAAAATTGATTAATTATTTAATTGACAAACAAGAGTTGTCAAACTAGTACAACCTCTGTGGAAAGTAGTATGGAGATACCTCAAAGAACTAAAAGTAGAACTACCATTTGATCCAGCAATCCCACTACTGGGTATTTACTCAAAGGAAAAAAAGACAGTCTATGAAAAAGACACCTGCACTCGAATGTTTATAGCAGCACAATTCACAATTGCAAAGATGTGGAAAGAACCCAAGTCCCCATCAGTACATGAGTGGATTAACAAAATGTGGTATATGTGCACCATGGAGTACTACTCAGCCATGAAAAAAATAGTGAACTAACAACTCTTGTATTATCCTGGATGGAGCTGGAGCCCATTCTTCTAAGTGAAGTATCACAAGAATGGAAAAACAAACACCACATGGACTCACCACTAAATTGGAACTGATAGATCAACACTTATGTGCACATATGGAAGTAACATTCACCGGAAATCAAGCAGGTAGGAGGGGGGACGAGGGGATGGGTAAATTCACACCTAACGGGTACAGTGCACAGTATCTCAGTGATGGCCACACTTATAACTTTGACTCAAATGGTACAAAAGCAATTTATGTAACCCAAATGCTTGCACCCCCATAATATTCTGAAATTTAAAAAAAGAAAAAAAAGTTGTATATGCTTATGTTGTATGACACGATGCTTTCAAACAGGTATCCATTGTGGAATCGCTAAATCGAGCTAATTGACATACACATTGCCATACATATTGTTTTCTCTATGGTGAGAAAACTTCGAATCTACTCTTTTGGTGATTTTAAAGTATACGCTACATTGTTTTAACTATAGTGACCATGTTGTACAATGGATCTCTTGAACTTATGCTTCCAATTTTTGTCCTGAGGGATGTTAAAGAATTTGTGGCCACTTTGTAAATTTGCCACTCATACCTACACTCACTGGATTGCCCATCCATGGTTCAATACCACAGCAAATACAAGTGCACATCCGTACAGCTGCCAAAAAACAACTTTCACGGAATTCAGGAGTTTCTGGAACTCAAGAGAGAACTGTGCAGTGACAAAGGAGTATCAGATTAAAGGTATTTTTGATTACTCTAAGATGGTCAACCTTAGCTTGGCTGTTATCCAGTCTCTGGGAATGCTGAGTACGTTGGTGATTATCCATAAGAAGGTAGATGACTAATAGAGACTGTGAATTGTGGAATGTTTGTTTTCATGAGGGAAGAAAAGGAGAACCTTCTTTGGCCCATTCAACGCAATTGGCTGTCGTTAACCTGGAAGAAACATACTTTGCAAAAATACACCTGTGGACCACATCTCTATAGGTTGTACTTTTAAAAAACGTGTCTATCTCCAGGAATACACAGTGGTAACTGAGATACTAAACACTCTTAGCTTTCAAGTATGCTATAAATACTGCAATACCCCAGTGTAGATTTCTGGATGCTGAAAGGTTTCAGTTGTAGCTATGACTGAGCATAGGGCGTTCTGTGCTGTTAGCTGTGTTACTATGACTGGCCTGATATTTAAACTGGGTTGCCAGACAATATTGTTTTTCTTTTTTATTTCTTCTAAAAGGAAATCAATTGGGAAGATAATTAAAAGCTCTAAGTTTTTATATCCAAGCCATAATAACATCAACATCATGGTGACTTACCTATAATAAACCTGTTTTTGTCCTGCCATATTTAAATTCTGTAGACATTTTCCATGAAAATACATTTTATTTAGGAAAATACTATTTTGGAGAAAGAGAGTCATTAAAATTTCTTTTAATTGTTATATACAAGTTAATGTTAAAGCCACTATTATGTATGATATTTGTTGCTCTTTTTTGCAAGTGAAATATGAAGATTACTTAGAATAACTTGGCTAATATTGACTGGTTGTAGAATAATACATTGATCATTGATTTCTGTATCTGTTTCTATAACCATACATACACACACACACACACACACAAACACACAGAGATAGATAGATAGATAGATAGTTAATTGGAGTAATCTATGAAAAACTCACATGTAGAAAAAAATGGTAAAGACTAATATTATACAGGCATTTTAAACAAAGCTTATTAAGTTTATTGTTAGGCAAAAACAACTTTGTTATAACTTTAAAAATCTGTTATGATGCAAAATTAAAATGATCTCTAAATTTAAAATAATATTATATTTTAGTAAAACATATTTTTTATCTAAATGTTGCCTCCCGTTTTTAAAAAAAATATGAGAAATAAAAGCCCTGTATATTTAACCCTGAGAAAAAAAATCTATTAACTGCTTGCTCTTAAAGAAGATGAAATGGGCATAATTCCCTGCAAGCTTTAGTCTAACACTTACTAGTAATATTATTTTACATTTGAATTACTAAGGTTTAAAACATTTGGTAAACATACAGTAGTTTTTATCTCTGTTCCTTATTCAGATGGATGACTTCATACAAATGGTTCTTTTATCCTCGCTTACTATTTCTGATTTCTGAGATTAGTCTCTTGCTTTACTGAATTTTATTCAGTAAATTTTACAGTGCAGTACATGGATATTGTGATGCTAAGTTATTGCTTGATTTTAAATTTTAGTCTCTGAGTGGACAACTTGGCTTAGTTAAGAAAAACGAAAAACCTTGTACTATTCTTCCTTTTACTTGGACTTAGAAAACATTTGCAGGCCATCACCTGCTCAGGTGGTCACTACAGAGAAATGTGAGACCAACCCTATTTCATCCTTTTGTAGGAGACTTGATATTTTTATGTTGAATGACCACGTGGATATCTCTTCATTCTATTTTTACTTTCAATTGACCAATAATTATGTATATTTATGGCACAGAAAGATAGATATTGCATGATCTCACTGGTGGAATCTAAAAACCTGACAGACGTAGACAGGAGAGTGGTGGTTACCATCTGAATATTTTTGTCACGCTTTAAGTCTTACATTTCGGTAATTTGTTGGTGGGTATTTTAGAATTGTTCTATATTTCTACAGGAGCAATAAGTTTGATTGTTTCCATTTCTAATATTATTTCTTAGTTATTTTGCATTTAATTTTGAGATTTCATTTTCCATCACGGATCTGGCAACAGTTCCTCCATGATATCTCTCATCTTGGAATGGTGGGTTTAACCAATACGCTATGTGCTTATTGATTTTGCAGGAGCGCAGGGGTCAGAGTAGCATGCAGCCCGGGTGTGGTCTAACATTCAATTTCAGCTCCTTCTCTTGAAAGTCTTCTCAAACCACGTGGTATTCCCCTTCTAGGGAGCATACTTTCACTTAGTCTTTACGGTATTCCAGCTTTCTGTGTGGCTTACAGCAGAGATCCTGGGGTTATTAGCTTTTAATTTCACTCCGGAGATCCCAATTTGATCACTTCATGGCAGAGTCTTGTCCAATGTTCAGACTTGGCTGTAAATTATGAAATACCGTCTTTGCATAAAGGGATAAAACACCAGGTCTCCCAAATGACCAACGCCCCTCTTAGCTCCTTGGTGCGTCTAGATCACCTTGCTCTATGGTTCTTTGTGCTTTCAGGATTGTAACCCTGGTTTTTCAGGGAAATTCGGACTCTCATTGAGGTTGGAGGAGGCTTATGTTGGAACCTTCCCTACAACTCGCTAAGCCCCTGTTATCTGCAGGGGGGTGCAGTGCTCTGCGACCTCTGTGGCTTTTTGTGTTCACTTTTATTTCTTTTATTTTGGTTGTTTTTAAAGGGATTATAGAGAAAGTAAGGGAGAAAATTACATTGCTTTTTTTTTAGAATATGTTTTTCAATCTTGGGTGTTCTATTTAAGGCAACCAAGAGGAAAAAAATATATAGAGAGATTTAAATTTCTAAATAGATTAAACATTATAAATACAGTGCTTTTTTAATCAGTTTGTGTTTCTTTTGAACATCAGCAAACAGAAAATAGAACATGAAGTTCCACGGATTGGGTCTGGATGGCACAGTAATGAATACATCTGGAAGAGATCGCTAGGAACATGACTCAAAGAAATCGCAGCTCAGAAAGGATTTCTTGGTATGAATGCCGCTTTCAAAGCATATAGCAAGGTCTATTTCTAGCCCTTAATCAGATGTTTGCATATGTGTTCCCTTTGATCGCTTAATTTTTATCTGAAATTTGCCTTCTGGAAGCTTCCACAAGAAATGGTCATAGTTACATTATTCACTGAGTTCTTTGTTTCCTGTTGTCTTAGACTGAAAATGATATTCCTGTTATCTTTACACCCAAAGGGTTAAAGATGACAAAATTTGGGGGTGCATGCAAAATGCAAACACTGTCGGTTCCAGCTCTATTGCTTGGATCTTGTTTTGTCCGCTGTCATGTGGCAATGAATATTACTACAGGAAAAAATCAAGGCCAGTCTAAACTTTAAACCTTATAAATCACCCTAATCTTTTTGCCAAGGATAATTCCGCCTTAGTTCAATTTTTTTTTTTCTGGATCAAGGCCGATTAATTATTCCTGACATAACTTGAGTCTTTTTAAAGATAAATCTCAGACATGTTTCTTGGAACTTCACCGGTAATAGTTGATAACTAGCGTGGTTTCAGTTTTCTGTTTTCTGGATACTGAACCTTTTTTTATGCCTTTTAATTTCGATTATATTGCATTTATTTTTCTTACATGTGTCCTCTCTGTCTCTCTTCATACTTTCCCTACAAATTTTATGCTTTCTGGCCATTTATTTATTACTTATTATTTCAAAATATTAAGGGGGTACAAATGTTTTAGGTTACATGGATCACTTTTGTAATGCTTGAGTCCTGGCTATAGACATGCCAGTCACCCAAATAGTGTTCATTGTACCCATTAGGCAGGTTTATTCCCCTCCCTTCATCCTCCCCCACCCCAGTTGCTCTCCACTGAGTTTTACTTCTCTATGTGCACATGTGTGCTCTTGGGTGAGTTCCAATTTAATGGTGAGTACATGTGGTGTTTAGTTTTCCATTCTTGTGATACTTCCCATAGGAGAATGGTCTCCAGTTCCATCCAGATTATTGCAAAAGGTATTAAGTCATATTTTTTATGGCTGAGTAGTACTCCATGGTATACATATGCCACATTTTGTTAATCCACTCATGAATTGATGGGCACTTGGGTTGTTTCCACATCTTTGCAATTGTGAATTGTGCTGCAATAAACATTTGAGTACAGATGTCTTTTTGATAAAATGACTTCTTTTCCTTTGGGTATATACCCATTAGTGGGATTGCTGGATCGAATGGTAGGTCTACTTTTAGTTCTTTGAGGAATCTCCATACTGTTTTCCATAGAGGTTGTACTAATCTGCTGTCCCACCCACAGCATATAAACATTCCTTTCTCTCTGCATCCACACCAGCATCTACTGTTTCTGGATTTCTTAATAAAAGCCATTCCAACTGGGGTAAGGGGTACCTCATTGTGGTTTTAATTTGCATTTCCTTGATGATTAGTGATGATTCTGTGATTTTTGTTCTTTCTTTTTTACGGGTTTCTGCAACTTACATTCTGCTGTTTTCTTACCATCTGTATTGAATTTCGACTTTGTTTTATTCTCTTATAGAAGCAAACAGCTCTAGTAAAGATGTTTGAGTGGTCTGGAAAATGTTATCTACAACTTATTTTTTTAAGGAACTTTGGCTCTTTTTCTCAATAAGGCAAGACATTTGTTCTGAAGCAGATTATAATCTGTTGTGAAGAGTTATACCCACATGCCTCCATTAGACTTTAGATATTAAGTTGTATTTGTCATTTATAATTTCCTTTCTGCCTCTTTTCTGTTTGGTTTACTACTGCTATTATTATTCCAAATTTCCTAGAGCTATCTAATATGATCAGAGTTCACATATTCTTCATAATGAGATTTACTAAAGTTATAATTCAATGGCCAAAATTTAGCTAGATATTTTGATAATATGCTGGTTGTCCTGGTCATCAACATTTGTTCAGTGTGGATTAGAGGTAGAATAGTTTACAGGGAATGAGACAGTTTGCATAGTTGGGTTACCTTTTATTTAGCTGGTTGAATTTTACTTTTATGAAAATTATCTAGGTTCATTTTGTGTGCCAACATTGCAACATTTGGTGTGCTTTACTAAGCTGGTATCCAATGTGACGATCCTTTGCAATAATAATGCGATGTTCCTCTGTTTCATTTTCCTGACTTTGAATTGTAAATGTTTTGCACAGTTTTGTTCTAGGTAACAAGAACAGATTATTAATATCATTTCAATTTTGAATAAAATGTAAACACTTCTATTAGACAAAGTCTTCTTCCAAGTAGGGGGACTTTAAGTGAGAAATTTGACAAGCTTAGTTCCCCCCGCCAAGGACCATAATCAAGTGCTGGAAAAAAAATAAATAACCATTTAATTACAATACTGATATATTTTTCTGCAGGGTGCATGAAAGGACTACGTTATTCAGAATAAAATTTCAGAGGCCATTTCTGAAAGAGAGTCTATGTGACTTGATTCCATGGGGATGGCAAGGCATTAACCGGGGAGGATTGGTGGCTTTTCCAGCGGAGAGAGAGCAACCTGCCCCGCTGCAAGGGAATTAGAGACAGCAAATCTCATTAAAATAACCGCTAATAACTCTAGGGAACCAGTGTGCGGTAGGACATGCCTGTGAGAGTTTGCACAGAGTGAGCAAAGGCAAGACAGTGACAGCAGCCGTATGCCTTGCAAAGAGACTCTGAATATATCTAGACTATTTTAGCATGATTGCAAATTATAAGGCAAGAGTATGAACTGGAGTGTAGAAGGAAACAGTTCTAGATTTTGGCAAGAGACTTTTCATTTGTGAGAAGTATGTTTCTAATCAGGCTAAGAAATGAGTGATGATGAAGTTGGCACAGGAGATGCAGATGTCCCAAGAAGAAAAACTGTCAGGAAAAGGAAGGAGAAAGAGCCAATGTAAACCTGATTTAAGAAAAAGAAAAGTATTCTTGGAAGTGCAGCTTTTTTTTTTTTTTTAAGTTGTAGAAGGTCTGAAACAGACATGATTTGAAGAAACAAATTCAGAGAAAATTGGTAAAGTAGCAGTCCATGAGAATTTGGAAAGATGATAGAATCCAGATGACAGAGATGGACTCTGAAAATTGTAGATAAAGGTAATTTAAGAGTAGATACAATTTTTAAAATTAGGACAGAACTTGATAATGGACTTGGCCATTAGAACTCAAATACCGGTTTGGAGGCATTAGAAAAAGTGTTGGCATCTTGCCCTATGTACGATGGTCAAACTGTCAGATCGAATTTGTAAAAAGAAGGTCATTCTATTCTAATTTTATCAGCAGTCCGAAAGCAACGGTGATGACAGATGACAGCTTTAAATCTTGGGATGTAATTTATTCAGATGTTGCTCGGGATTTTGAAATACATGAGTGTTTGAAAAACCAAGAGTAAGATACTAGGAACAAAATTGTTATATGCGAATTGGGTAAAAGTTAAAGATTAGGTATATAGATGGTAGGTAGTTAGATGTTAGATAGATGATAAATAGATAAAGAGATAGGTAGGTATAGGTAGAAAATATTAGATACATAGGTATAGATAGAAAATAGATAAATGATGGATATATGGAGAGATAGATCAATTATAGATGATAGATAGACCTAAAATAATTTTTTTAAATTTCTGCAAAAATCAAGAACACTGAAAAATCTATAGCAAGAACCCAATCCAGAGATTGCCAATTAAGATGTCAAATATTGTTGCTTGGAAAAGACTGACAATATATATAGATTTAAAGATAAATGTACCATACGACCAGCAACCCCTCTCCTTGGTACTTAAGAGAAATGAAAACCTAAATGCACCGCAGATATTTACTCAAGTATGTGCAAATCAGGTTAAACTGAAAAGAACACAGACATCCCACAGACTGTGTAAATAGATTAAAAATGTAGTCTATATCTACAATTAGAAGGGGACTTATCTGTAGAAGGGAACGACACATTGACATAAGCAGAGGCATGAATGACTCAAAGCGATGTGCTGATCCCAGGACGACAAACACACACAGCTACATTTTATAGGACTTCGTATATTGACATCATGGAAACTGCTATACAATTTATGTTGGCAGAAAACAGATTATTGGTTGCCTAGGGTGAGGGACAGAGGGGGATATGACTGAAAAATGAAATCAGGGAATGTTTTGGAGTTATGAAATGTGTATTTTTTATTGCAGTAAGCATGTGGTTATGAAGATGCATACACTTTTCCAAACTTATTGAACCGTACGTTTTAAATGGGTGCAGTTGACTGTATGTATTATGACTCAATAAATTAGACCAAAATATAAATGTCCTAAAAACTTAATATCTGGATGCAATAAATAACCTAGATTAAAAATAAAATTCCAGTAATGTGCTATTTACAAAAGATACACATTTAATGATAAGAATCCATTAGGTTGAAAATAAATGAATTGGCAAGTTATATGATGTAAACACTAATTCTCAAGTATCTGAAGTAGCTATATTAAAATCTGACAAAGCACATTTCAGGAAAATGCACAAGACTAGGGATGAAATAGGATATTCCCTAATGATAAATGGATCAACTAATTGAGGAAATGCGAACATATTAAATGTGTGGGAACACAATAATAGAGTTTCAAAATACATAGAACACAATTCTAACAGGTGCACAGCAAAAAAGAGGCCAACCCATAATTGTAGATTCAGATTCCAGTCTTCCTCTCTCAGTAATTGAGAGCATCAGTAAGCATAGACATGACTCAAGCAATCTTATTTAAAAACTTTGAAATAGTTGACATCTATTCTATATTCATCCCAAACTGATGAATATACTTCATTTTCAAGTAAACAAGGATCACCCACAGAGATAGATGATATGCTGGACCATAAAATAAATGATAATTTATTTAAAAAGTTTAAAACCCTACCAAGTATATTCTTTGATGAAAACAGAATTAAATTAAAACATCAATAAAAATAAGTACTTGGAATATTTGGCAATTTCAGCAAAATATTTTAAAATAGCCCAAGGGTCATAGACAAAAAAGTGCAAGAAGTATTCAAAGTTCGACTTATTAAAGTGTGTGCAATGTGACTCAAGCAGTTCCTCAAGGGATACTTATCGCGTTATAGGCTATTAGATTTTTTTAAAGGTTTGAAATCAGTGTTTTTTCTCTTTAAGAAGCCAGCAAAATAAAGAGCAAATTAAGCCCAACATAAAATGAAGTAAGGAAGTAATAAATACATGAACAGAAATTATTGAAAGAAATCAGTGGAGAATATATATGTTTTCAGAGAAGTTTTTAAGAGCTTTGTATTTTCTTTAGAGGAAAGCCTGGGTCCTGGGTCCTGGGAAGTTGATTCTTAATTTTAGTAGAAGTAAAGAGGTACAGAGAAAACCATGGGGAGAAAAAGAAAGGGCTTCAGGCTGAATAAGCACAAGGAAGGTTTGGAAAATAATACAGGGTGGGGGTAGAGGGAGACATGACCTTTCTCAGTGACCCACATCATTGTTAACGTTCCTGAAATATCTATAGAAGAGGACTTTTTTTTGGTGTACATTTATGGAGAGCAAGTGCGATTTTGTTACATGCATGGATTGTGCAGTGGTCGTGTTTGGGTTTTAGGGTCTCCGTAACCCAAATAACGCACATTGCACCCGTTAACAATTTCTCATCATCCACCCCCTCCTACCCCCCACCCTTCTGAGTCTGCACTATCATTCTACTCCCCGTGTCCACGTGTGCACATTTCTTTAGCATGCTCTTATGAGTGAGAACATTCAACATTTAACTTCCTGTGTCTGGCATGTTTCACTTAAGCGCATGACCTCCAGTTTCATCCGTGTGGCTGCAAAATAAATAAGTTCATTATTTTTTATGGCTAAAGAGTATCCCACTGTGTATATACACCACATTTTCTTTATCCATTTACCCATTGATGGATAGGTTGATTCCACCTCTTTGCTATAGTGAATAGTACTGCAATAAACATAGGAACACAGACATCTTTTTTTTTTGATCAATTAGTTCCAATTTGATGGTGAGTACATGTGGTGCTTGTTTTTCCATTCTTGTGATACTTCACTTAGGAGAATGGGCTCCAGCTCCATCCAGGTTAATACAAGAAGTGATAGTTCACCATTGTTTTTTTGTGGCTGAGTAGTACTCCATGGTGCACATATAGCACATTTTATTAATCCACTTATGTATTGATGGGCACTTGGGTTGCTTCCACTTCTTTGCCATTGTGAATTGTGCTGCTATAAACATTCGAGTGCAGGTGTCTTTTGTGTAGAATGTCTTTTTTTTTTCCTTTGGGTAAATACCCAGCAGTGGGATTGCTGGATCAAATGGTAGTTCTACTTTTAGTTCTTTGAGGAATCTCCATACTACTCTCCATAGAGGTTGTACTAGTTTGCAGTCCCACCAGCAGTGTATGAGTGTTCCTATCTCTCTGCATCCACACAGGTATCTTTTTGATAAAGTGATTTCTTTTCCTTTGGCTAGATACCCAGTGGCCGGGTTGCTGGATCAAATGGTGGAAGGAGAACTCCTGTGTATCAAGACTTCCCTGTGCCCTCAAATATTGTTCATTCACTCTAACTATCCTGTTGCATAGCAGTTTGCTTTTCTGTGTGCACACTCTGAGAAGGCAACAGAAGCAAGGGGACCTTTTAGAAAGCATGTCCAGACTCGGAGCATTGCATGCCCTTATTCAGCAAAAGTTCATTGGCACTTTTGTAGGTACTGGGTATAAAGTATTGAGAAACCTTAGAAGACCCTTCTCCTATGAAGTTTCCCATTTTCTTGAGAAAAGGTAGGCAAAGCAGGAGACAATGAAGAGCATCTTACTTCTGGTGTCAACCAGGATGCTGTGTAAAATAAAGTAGAGAACACAGTGCTGAGAAAGAGACTCAAGGCATCAATGCAATAAGCCATAGATAGTTGAGTGATTCCTCCAGGCAGAGACAAGATGAGGGCAAACACCTGGGGGTGAATCTCTCTCTTTCACGCAGACATGGGGCAAACAGGATTATGTGTTGGAAGTGGGTGGAGTAGAGCGGACAGTGGTCAGACCTCCAAAGCAAGAGGAAGGGCGGGAAGGGGAGAAATTTTCCCTGGGAACGTTTGAATTTTATGGTGATGATTAACCTCACAAGATGTGTGTATCTTCAGTGGTCACGATGCGCGCTTTTTTTGGAAAACGTTTGCAAGGGAAACAACTTGAAAGAGAACTGCTTTGGAAGCTGTTACACAGCCTAGAGGAGACAGACACGGTTGCCTTTGCATTTTAGCCGAAACGTTCCATTAATGCTTTATGAAGCACTCAGGGAAAATCTTATGCCGTCTGTTTTACACAAAATATTAAAAGAAAACTCTGAAATATTTATTTGAAAATTAACATGAGACCTTTTTGCTCTTCCTCTTTTTGATTTTCAAAAAATTTTTAATTGTTATACATGCGTAATAGTTACATATATTTATAGGCTACATGTGATATTTTCATACAGGCACACAATGTGAATTAATCAAATCGGGGTAATTGGGGCATCCGTCACCTCAGGCATTTAACATCTCTTTGTGTTAGGAACAGTCCAATTCCACTCTTCTAGTTATTTTAAAGTATACTCTAACTTCTTGTTGATTATGGTCACTTTGTTGCACTATCAAATATTTAGAAAATAAGCAAGTATTTTCAACCAACAGCTTCTTCCTGTAAAACTACCGAATTAGCCATTTACTTTTTCTCACTAAAAGTATATAAATGGAAAGACACATAATGTTTAGACTAGACTTGCCATTTGGGCTTATTTATCTTTTACATATTCATCTCTCGTCTATAAAAAATAAAAACTATTACACGAAAAGAATTGAACACACTTTCTCTTTCCTGGAATTTAATATTTAAAATACAGATGTCTTGGATTAGTCTGTTGGAATTTCTATTTAATAGCGTTTTCTTCACCAGTGTGTACATGGAAATGAATTTAAAGTTAGGCCTTTTAACAAAAGATAAACTTAGACCTTTGAATTCTGTCCCTTTTATTCATAACCAAACACTTCAAAAAGTGAAGCAAAAATTAAATGGTCTTTTATCAAACTATGTTTTGAGGGGAGCTGTGCATAGGAAAAAATTTTATACATATGTGGAGTTTCCCTAAAAAAACCAAAATCTTGAATATAGGCAGAACATTCAAGAGTATTTTGTGCAACAAGATCAGTCATCAAAAATGTGACTTTTAACATAATGAAAAGGAAATAGTATGAAAGTGCCCATTTTTGACTTCTCAAGCAAAGAGGATTTAAAAGCTATTTGAATTACAATAAAAATAGGTTTTTTAAAAGGAATTAGCAAGAATAAGCTAAACAAGCATTTGATGTGTTTGTAAAAAATTCTTAAAAGGTGGAGGAAGATGTATTGAATAAAGTTTGGGGAGTGAACTCATCTGAATAGAACATCTTGTCTCAGGAGTGGGATTTAAAATAGCTTCCTCTTACTGTGAATTCTCCGGTATGCGCAATTTAGCGAGGTCAGACTTAAATGTTATTTCATTGAAGGTTTTCATATTCAATGTAATCTATACATTGCAGGGAAAATGGAAAAATTTTGAAGGGGTGTTAGCGCGGGTGTGTTCTCCACCGAGTGTTCAGGGTCCAGTAGTCTGTCCCCAGAGATAAGGACACGATTACGACAAGATCCACTGTGATTTTCACGTATATCCATGCAGGCATGAAAATGCTGATTGTGTGGAAGTTTGATACTAAGACCTACTGAGCCATAGCAACACATGTTTGTTGCTGATGCCCAACTCAAAACAGCAGTTTCACAGATTTCCAAGTTTTTTTTCTTATCCCTTTGTCTCAACTCAGGCCTGGTTTTGTTTTCAGAGATAGTTTCAACCCGTGCTTTCAACATCCTGCTGTTCATAGAAGTGTGTCATGAAGTTCGCATGCATGTGCTCAAATAAGACCAAACATCATCCTCCTCCTACTGGAAGCAGAGCGACAAAACGGACGGAAATACGCATTGAGTGGATAAATGTTCTGTTTCCCCTCGGAATGAGAAATTAGGAACCCTTTACAGGTTCCATGGGAGAAAAATTCTCGTACAGGTTTGAAACCCACAGGCTGGTTTAAAGCCAACACGTCGTTAGCAGAATAATTTGTTAACAAATTATTGTCACCCTTTAACTGTGCTTACTTCCCTGCAATCTAGTACACCTGTGTCATCTACATAATGCACACGAACTCAGTAGGGGGACAACAGTGGGAAGTCCATAGCTTCTTTTTAAAATGAATCTCCCCTGGTCGGTTTTGAGGAGTACCAGTCAGGTATTTTTAGGATGTCCTTACATTGGTACCCAACTGATGTTTCTTCTAGTGATTAGACTGGGGATGTGTGTTCTGCAAAGGAGGACCCGACGTAAAGTATCCCGCTCGTAATATCCTACCAGGGTCCTACGATATACCAGTTTTGATGTGGACCTTGATCACCTGCTCTGAGGCTGTGTCTTTCAAGTTTTGCCACCATAAAGTCACTCTTTTTCCTTTTCTGCACTTTATTCTTTGGAGGGAAGCTGCTGGGAAGAATGTAACCAGTGATGGTCAACACTGCTTTTCTCCCTTCAACTCACCTGCCATGTGCATTTGGCAGAGAACTGCAGGTTAACATGGGTCACAGGACTTGTATTTAGTGCAAAAGAAAGTCAGACTTACACACGGAAATAAAAGCATTATTATAAAACACCGTTTGGGATTAGATTTAGAAGAAGTGGCATGGCCAAGTCCCATATTGCATGCCAAAGTAAGGAGCGGGGGAGAAGTCAGTAACGCTGACATACAAAATGTGGCTGATCTGGCATTAACTCTCTGAGGATTTTCTGTTAATAATTATGCCTATGGTCAGAAATGTTTAATTGATTTCTGCTCCGACCTTTTCATTGATGTTCAGACCCTTTTTTAGTAAAACTTCCTTGGTTCATTTCTTTAATAAGGTTGAGAAATCTTGCTTAGTCTATTTGTTTCCTGAATAACCTTTCCCCAAAGTTTATATAATGGATATACAAACAAAACTGAGAAATTCACAGAAGGAAGTCACATGGCTTCATGGTTCTAGAAATAAGGATTATAGCCCAGGAGTAGTTTATACTTGTTTATGTCGAGGTGGCCACCATAAGTATGAGGATTTTACGAGAAGAGTCTCTGACAGTAGGATTTATGGTATTCCTGTCCACAGATACCACCTCTAAATTTCCTAAATTCTGCATTTTCTCCAACTTTCAGGAATTATAATTTAAAAATTGTATATATTTAAGGTGTAAAAAAATGTGCTGGAGGAACGGGTTTGCCAGTACTATGTTATACTTCTGATGGGATAACTAGGGCACAAAAGCTTCATAGTAGCCCCTTGCATCTTTAAAGCATGATATCACTAGAGTAAAAATAAGCAGAAAGAGGGAAAAAAGGGATAGAAAGAGTACTCGTCAATTTTCCTGTGGCTCTATAGTTGCCCTACGTACGGACAGCCAAAATTTCCCTGGGAAGACCCTGAGTGTAGCTAAGAGGGCTGCTGGTGGAAAAGAAGGGGTCTCTCCTCCACGACAGGGAGCTGTATGTCAAATAGGTGGAGAGCGGGAAAAGCCAGGAAAATTGGATTTCCAATTTAGGAAGGTTCAGCTGTAACCTCCCCCTCCAAGTCATCTCTTGAGTTCGGCGATGCTATGATGCACCCCTCTCAAATCAAAATTAAGATTCCTCTGACAACTGAGTTTGCAAAAATCAATTGAAAAAAATCATGACCTGGCTTAGTTTACTCTAAGTAAACAATAGGAGAGATTCCATCCTTGCTACCAAGATAGAAAATAAACTCAGTTCAGGAAAATTTTTCAAAATGTGTATTACT
This sequence comes from Daubentonia madagascariensis, assembly GCA_023783475.1. Classification (NCBI taxonomy): domain Eukaryota; kingdom Metazoa; phylum Chordata; class Mammalia; order Primates; family Daubentoniidae; genus Daubentonia; species Daubentonia madagascariensis. The sequence continues at coordinate 1,774,790 of JAKFHU010001178.1, read as the reverse complement.
TCTACCCTGGATGTGAGACTTGAAAAATTCCTCTCTGTTACAGTGGATGTGTGTGAACTTCTAGTTGCCGGCGTAGTCTCCCTTTCTCCTGAATCCTTAAAGAGAATCCTGTTGTACACCCAGAAACAATGCATGCAATTTAATAATTCTTTCCCACTCAACCTTCTAGGCCAGGAAGCTTAAGTAATATTGTTGAGTGTTGCAGGAGTTTCCTATAAGGTTCTTTAAGAAAGACGGATTCAGCTGGGAGACCTGACCTCAAAGGCTTTAATTTTTTGCTATCCTCCTTTATGCAATTCAGAGATGATGTCTAGATCCCCATGAACCTTTGTGATGATTCACCTAATGTGTCAACCTGACTGGACACCAACGTATTTGGTTAAAGGTTATTCTGGGGGTGTCTGTGAGGGTGTTTCTAGGTGAGATTAGCATTAGTACAGTAGATCACCCTTTTCAATGTGGGTGTGCACCACCCAACCCCTTGCAGGCCTGAATAGGAAAAACATGATTCAAAAGAAGGAATTTTCTCTCTCGGTGCCACACGGCCTTCACACTGGGACATCAGTCCTCTTCTGTCTTTGAACTCTCAGACTGGAACATACACCATTGGCTCTCCCGGGTCTGGATTTCTGAGGCTTCATAAGGGTGTGAGCAATTCCTTGATATATACGAGGGCTGTCCGTAAAGTATCCAGCCATGCAACTATTCTCATTAGATTAACAATGGCTGGATACTTTCCAGACAGCCCTTTTATATACACATACACACACATATATAAACATACATACATACACACACACACATATCTACACACACACATATATATCTACCTTTATGTAGGCTCATACATATGCATGTATATATAAATACATATACATATGTGTATATATTTATACATAAATATCTTTATATATGCATGTGTATGGGTATTTTATATATGTATATAATGTTCATATGTGTATATATGCAACATAAATATATGTATATATATTTACATGTACATATATAAAAACATTTATTTTTATGAATAGGAGATATATGTATATACACATAAATAAATATATGTGTGTATATATATACTTAGATATGCATACATAAATAAATTTGTTTATACAAATAGAAGACATATAGATGTAAATATAAATATACCCACACACAAATCCTATTCATTCTGTTTCTATGGAGAACCCTGATTAATACAACCTTCCTGAGCCATTATTAAAATTCAAGGATTTTGTAAGTTTGCAGAAATGGTTTGAGAAACATGTATTTGCTCTGTCTGATTATTTCACTCTCTCCTGAATCACGTATTTCTGTTATGCTATTTATTTATTTCAGTTATTGACCCTACTTAAAACAAAAAAACAAACTTCCTTCACCACATACTCCTCTGCAATTGTGCCACGTGTCTGGGTTCTTTCCTTGCAAAATTCTTGGAGAGTTGTTTAGACTCATGCACTGCTATTTCTGCTCTTCGTGTCTTTCCTGAATCCATTCCGAGGCCCTGAGCAGAACGAGGCTGTCGTAGGGAACGTGTACGTGCTGAAAAATGAAGGAGAGTTGGTCCATGACAAACCAAGATGCGCCCGCATTTCGATGATCTCCACACAGCTCAATGCAAAGCATAACGTCAAATTCTGACCATATTAGACATTTCTGCAGGAGACACGCCATGTGCCCCCTCTTGGAAGAAACTGTCAGCCTTAGAGGATCACGAGGTTCAGAGTAGACCATACCTCTTTCCTTTTGCCATGAAAATGTGTACATCCCACTTAAGGAGCTACTCCTTGGCCTGGGTCCTGACCTTGGAAAATGAGTGCGGCATAGTCATGTGCAAACTGTCCCTTACAGGGCCAAGAGGTCAAAGTCAATATTGACTCATGTAAACCCCCACTGACTTGGGCATTTGGTACCCCAGCCAAGCTGATTGATCAAAATGTCTAATATATTCCTCACACATCAAACAACCAAACACAAACTCAATACCTTATGCCTGAAAACCTACCGAACTTGTTGTCTTGTCTGGCTTTGTAAACAACCCCACACTCCTAAACTTTACAATGCTCTTTGATAATTCTTTATTTCTCATAATTTACCCATTAAAGAGATAGAACTGGCATCATAGAATTTTCCATAAGAAGTTCCAGGTCCAGAATATTTCATGGGTGAATTATTTCCAACATGCAAGGAAGAAATAGCAGTAAACTTAGATAAACTTTCCTGAAAGAAACTGTGAGGAAACCCTGCACTGCTAATTATAGGACGTCAGTTTTAACACCCAACCCTGCCAAATACACACACACACACACACACACACACACAAATACACATACATAAACATAAGGATTCATATTAAAATATTTCCCATCCCAACTTGGTCCTATATGCCCTGAGCCAGACTTAGGTTACTCTTGACAGGTTACTATAAATTCTGCATTGTATATATGCATGCATTTTCATAAACACACAAACACACTAATGTATTGATGGGTAGTCTACATTTTATGTTCACATAACATGAGAAATAAAATACAAACATAACAACATTTCTGGGTTTTTTTCCAGGTAATAGTATTTGTAGAGATCATATGCCAATTCACAGACATCTAATTTATTATTTGAATTTCTTACATTTTCTATTTGGAATGGATCATAGCTACCAGACTGTTCAATATTTTTAAATGTTTCAACATTACAAACTACAAACCAGTGAACAATTTTTATGTGTAGCAATTATTTTAAAAATTCCGTAAAGGAAATGTTTTTATCAAAGTGAATGCACGTTTAGAATTTTGATAGATACAACCAAACTGACCTCTCAAAATGCCTTGTGTGTTACTATTCTCACTCTCCAGCGTGTGGAAGCCACAGGTACACATTTAACTTACTTTTTCAATTATTGCCAGAACTTTCCTCAAAACTCTTTCTTATGGACATAGTGTGTCTCCATCCAACACGGGACCCACCCCCAATACACTCAATGCTCTTATCTTACTTTATTTTCATTCTAGAACTTAGAAACAAGTGATACCTTTGACAACTACTGATTAATTAATGTGTGTATCTGTCTTCTCTCACTGGAATACAACCTCGCTGAATCCTCAACTCAGCTTGCATGGATTTTTGCTGAATTTCAATGTGTAGATTGTTGTGAGCCCATTGCACGCACTAAATCGATATTTATTGAACACAGACCAAACATAGGATAGTAGAACTGTTACAGAAGATATCTTCTTTATTATGCATAAAATTTTATTTGGACAAAAATTGATAGTATGTTGGGTCTATACTATATTTTCTAACAATTCACTATAAGATAAGAAAAATCAAATCATTCTGCAAGAACTGAGCCTTCTGCCATCACGGAGTGTATACTGACATTAGCTTTTGCTTCAAAAGTGGTGCTAGCTAGTGTTCAACAATTAATGAGGGGGAAACTCTCATATTTAATTCACAACTATTTTTGATCAAAGACTATGTCCAAAGGTTGACAATGACTAAAATTTTGCCTCAGGAATAAAATGTCCATCATTTGGTAAAACCAACACACAAGCTGAAGTTAACAAGGAACAAACAGAAACCAACCAAAGGAAAACACCAACACGTGAACATTAAATCAAAGGTAAACAGTGGAAAGAGACAATGGCGTTTTTCTTTCTGAGAGCTGCCCTCTCTGACATTTGTAGACTATCATCTCTAGTCCTATCCATAACTATTTAGACGTCCACGTGTTTCAGAATAATTGTCCAAAGATCATAATTGAAAAAAGAAACACAAATCTTCCTTGCAACATGTGCAATCAAAATACACATATAAACATTTAATTGAATAAAATAGAGATATATCCATGTATATAACTACATGATAAATGGAAATGAACTATGTAAACTACAACATAGATAAATATCAAAATTATTATCTCAAGTCAAAAAAGCCAGAAAAATATGCGCACATACACTAAGATTCAATTGTTATAAATTTCTAGAGAATAACCATGGAACATGTTCCTTATGCCAAATGGGGAAAATGTCTCACAGTTGTATACATCTGTCCAAGCTTATCAATTTTTCCCTTGAAATAAGTGAAATTTTGTTGTTTTTTATACTCCAATTAAGATTTTAAAAACTCATCTTTCAGTTCAGTTACAGAGTCATATTGCAAGTACTGTTCAATTATAGAGGTTCAGTTCAATTTCTAGCTTTAGTTTATACTCTGAATCACTACCCTTCCATCTTTATTTTATAAATAACATAATCTTCTCAGTTAGGGCTGGTATAGACCTGAGAGCAAATTGTCTGATTATTTTGGGGGTAGTGATTGTCTAAGATTTCTCTACTCTCGGTTGGCTGTGGGATGCCCAGTTCAAGAGGGTGATTTGAAAGAACATGGTTCTCCATATCAGGAACAGGAAACAAGACAGAAATCTTATAAACTGCATTGGGACTACAATCAAATCCTATAAATGTGATTGTATACCTATGGCAAAATTAAATTGTGGAAGTAGACTTGGAAGGGATTCTTAAGTAGAGTAAGAGGGATGAATTTGCTGTTGTTGAAATGTCTTGTTAAATTTAAATATAGACTTCTCCGAGGGACATGTCGATAACTCTGATTCATGGTACAGATGCCACATTTTATTTTTGTTAAACCAGACAGTAACATTTTTAGTATTAGAAAGTAAGTTTAAGCATACCTCCTCCATGTTAAATAATACAGGAGTTGGGGCAACACATCCTGTATTACAGACTCCATTTCAGAACTCAGGAATAAGAGGAAACAAATATTATTGTCCTTGAAATATCTCATATGTATTGTGTTCTCTCACTTTCCCCCAAAGGTCAAATATCAAACCCAACTTACACTTTTCTTTAAAATAATTTCATTAGCGAAATAACGGCATGTCATTTACAAAGCCCAACACTAACAAGCAGGATATTATAAGACTCATACTTAGCAAAGGTCTTGTGATGAACAATTGTTTCATTACATATCATATCAACAGACCGATGCCATAAAAACTGTCACAAATTCAGATTCTTTCCAAAAACTGACCAATTCTCAGCTTCTCTAGAAGAGGGAAGAAAAACACTAACGAAATGAACATTCTTGTCCTGGCTCCTGTACTCAGCCTGTTTTGGGTTGACCAAGAACCTCCACTTGAGCAAGACGACTCACGAGTAGGCTGACCTGGGGGTGGTTGTGTGTGTGTGTGTGTGTGTGTGTGTGTGTGTTTCTCACTCTTTGGTTTATACGGGTGTATCAGATTTTATATTTATGTCAGTCCACTAGCCTACATATATGACATAAAACAACCTTTCTGTCTTCAGTTCTTTATATTTTTTTCCATCTTATTGGTCTCTAGGTGAAAAAAAATCTAACGTGCCAAAATGATGGCTTTGAGTTTCCATAGCATTTTATAGCACCGTTTTAGCTACTTCAAGAAGCTCTCAGTTCCGTGCTTTGTATGTCAGTATGAATCATTTCATTTTATATGATTCTACTCGGCAGGGAGTAGAACCCTGTTTTTCTGAGGAAAAGGAGATTTATGTATTGTTTTCCCCGAGGTAAAATAGAAGTGAGGATTATGAAGGGGTGTTGGAGAGAAAATAGGAAAATTATTGACTAAACTTTCTTATGGGAACCTTCCTTTTTAGATTACGGGGCACTGGTACACAATTTCCATGGCATAGGATGATACAGGGAAGATACAGGAAAATGGGCCACTGAAAGAGTATATTAAATGTAGTGGCAGATGTGAAAAACTCTCTTTCACGTTTTATCCAAGTAAGCAAAATTTGCCTGAACTTAAAGCAAAAACTGTTGACTGTTGTTTTTCTGACATGAGGTCCAATCTCAAAGCTGCAGTGAAATGGCTGGATTATGTTTAAGAAATTGAGTCTGCAGAATACCACATATTGTTTTCTTACAGGGCATGGTGGTTGAGTGGCTTTGTTTGAATCTTATTAATAGAGAGACAAAGGCAGTAAGGAAAGAATCTAGTCTTGGAAGCCTGAAATGTGTGCCAAAGGCAATCATATCCCAGGGTCTGTGTTTGATCCTCTAGAGTTTTTACATATCTTGGAAACAGATCATATGAAGTTACTTTTAAGGTACACTTCAATGTGAAGGGCTACACAGAAAATATTCTGCACCTGACATTTTGATGACAAATTTCAGTCAATAAATGAATACCTCAGTGCAACCAGTAGAACATTTAGTGTATTGGAGGCATTGTGCTAAATATGGGAATAAAAAAATGACAAATTTTTTAAAGTCTTACCTTAATGGTTCAAAATGTTATCAAGGGCATAGACATCCACATAAAAAACTCTAAATGATAAATTCCATATTGAAGCATCAATAACTGAACAACTATGCCAGTTATGACATGAAACATGTTTCACACACAGGAGATGACATTTGTGTCGCTGAAGACTGAATGACATTTTTCAGCCAAAAATCAGAAAAAAAAAGAACTAGTGTGTACAGCAGCAGCACAGATATATTAAAGATCATTGTGAGTCCAGGAAATGTTGGATCTTCAGTGCAGCCCTGTTCGATGTATATGAAGGTGATTGCAGAACACTAAACTGGAAGAAAACACTAGGACTTTGCTCAGGATAATTTTAGATGTCAAAAATGTTAGTTTTAAGTTTATCATGTGAGAAATCAGCATGGATGTAGGTTTTTAAGTGAGTGAGTGATAACATTCATTTTCTGCCTAATTTTTGGTCCTCACGACCCAATATGGTAGAAAGTATATTTAACAAAATAATTCTGGAGAATTTTAGCAATAGAATAGGTAGATATGGAGATGAGTTTAAATTAACATTTTAAGAAGTATTTAGATTACAGATCAAGAGTTTAATTCTCAGTTAGATGCTGAAGTTTGGACTTATTCTGTAAAGCTGATGATAGCATAAAACCAAAGTAGGAAAACAACATATCACGTGGAGGGAAAAAAAAGGGGCCAAAAATAAATAAAAATAAAGTTAAATGTGAACTATGAGTTGGAGATAGGAGTAATGGATTTGTAAACTACAGTGCTGCACATGGTGTGTGAACATTTATTTCACTTACGTTTATTTCCAGGTCCAAGTTTGTGTCCACGACTCTGTGTGGACGTCTGTCTCTGCCTGTCCTTCCATCACTGTCTAGCTCTATTTGAATCTTTTTGCTAAGCAACTGTAACCTGAATTCACGGAAGTGTAAAAGTTAGCTTAGAAAGTGAGTACTTCAGAATCTGTAGGAGCACCAATATTTATGGGAGAGGCAGAGAGATGGTCCGTGGGACAGAGGAAAAAGAAAAGTTGGGGTAGTTTATAACAGAGGAATAGAACAGCAACCCTCATCGTAAGGTGGGATTCTGCCCTTTCCCACACCCAAGGAGTGGCCGCTCGGCAGTGTCTGGAGACATTTTTGGTTGTCCCAGTTGGGAGCAGAAGCTACTGCGTCTCGTGGGTAGAGAGCAGGGATGCTGTCAGACACCTGACAATGCACAAGACAGCTGCCCCTACCCCAACAGGTAATTCTCCAATAAAAAATGGCTCTAGGTACTGGGGTTGAGACACCTTGCAATACAGTAGCAGAAGCACCAAAGAGTGTCAAAAAATTAAGTGAGTACAGGATTGAAAACATCTACTATTTTTAACAGTTACAATACATTGTAACTCACAGTTCCTCAAGCCAAATGAAGGTGTGTTGGCAGACTTTTTGAATGAGGGCATATCTCGAACCATAGGAAGTGTTCAAATTCGTGGTTTTAGCTCCGTTCAACATATCTAGATGTTTTGGCTTTAGAACAATTTCTACCACTAATTACAAATGCAACTTTGGAAAAGTCCCTTAACTTTCCAGGTAATCCGGATAAATTTTATGTCCTCTAAGGTCCAACTTTGGAATGTTACTATTAATCATATCTGAGAACATGTCGCTGAATACTTATTTCATATGGTCCTCAGACGTGAGGAAGTGCCTGATATTTAAAATTAAAACAAATCTTTACAATTTTTTCTTTCTCTTATTTGACTGACATGATCAAATTTGCCTTTCGCTGAATAAACTATTTAAATATTAAAAGATGTTTACTAAATAAACTGTTTAAAAGGTATGATCTCATTAACTTAAATCCCAAAGATAACTATTAGAACAGTTAAAACAGCAGCAAAAAATTTCAAACTAAATTGGACATAGTTTGAGCTTCAGTTAATGAAGGCAATAGTACAGACTTCTATTTCCATAATTTAAAATAACTGCAAATAATTTTCAAACATCAATCTTGTAATATTAAGTGACCAAATGCCTAAATATTTTATTTTTATGGGAAAAAAGTACACTGTGGTGTTCTAATCTTGGTCTTACAATTTTTTTATTTTAAATAATACATGCATATAATTGGAATATAATTATATAACATATGTGCCTAACATTTTCCAATGGCCTCATTACAGCCTCTTTTTTAAAAATTACCTATTGTACTAGAAAGTGATGAGTTTTGACTATATGTAAATTAAATTTCAATATGATTTATTTAAGTGTAAGTTTACATAATTACTTTTTAATAATGGCTGTGCTTTACAACAGAGTCATAAAATTCCTACAAATTTAATAATCAGCCCTTGTACACTGGTTTAAGTATGCTGCAGCCTCCAAGTAGCATATACCTATAGACACTGCAACAGGGAAATTTACTGTCATGAACCAATATATGTTCTGTTAATGTGTAGGTTGTGTTTGGATGACTGCAAACCTCTCCCCTCTTAACAGACGGATGTGTAAAATGCTTCCTTACCTCAGTGGCTCTTATAAATGATTCTAATATGGTGTAACAAAAGTTAGTGAGACATCCTGTTATTGTTCAAGGAATGGTTGAGAATTATTGTTCAAGGAAGATTATTATTCAAGGAAGTATTGATAATAGTATGTTAAAAACAAGACACGTCAAAATTGAAATAAAAAAAGTTAATTATATTGAGTTTTGAAAAGGTATTTTTTTTTCTATCACAGTTTCAGGAAAAAAATATTTCAAATTTATTTTGAAATCAAAGACCATCCTGGGAATTTATGCTGTCAGTGACAATGAGGAAGCCAAGACCATACATCTGGCCATACGTCAGTATGTATTGTACCTTATTCTCTGCAGAGAAAACTATATCATTGTTATTTATATTTGTATTAAGGAAATATATATATGCATTAACTTTTATTAAGTACACTGGAGCTGAAATTTGTTCACACATGAGAATTCAGCCTTCACATTGATTGAGTGATGGATGTTAAAAGGTTGTTTATTACAAATGAAGCAATGGATCTACTCTCAGTCTTTATCAGAAGGTTTTTTATCAAAATTATACATTTATACACTTATCTGGAGATCCAGGAGTTTTCCCAGATGGCCATGAGGTAATTGCCAAATATCCCAGCATGATATAGTTGGGTTATGTCACCCAAGTGAACCGAAATTTAACACTTGGATTCAACAGACTAACTGGTTTCTGGTAGTTCATGACTGCCTTCACCTCAAGGGCAATCCTTTGATTTTATCACAATTGTTTAAATAGTGACTAAGACTTGAACCTGATACTCTGCAAATAAACATCAAATCAGATTGTTCCCCTTAAACACAGTCCTCTCTTGCATGTGCACAACTTTGGCCTCTGACTAACTCCATGAGGCCGTCAACAGACGGATTTGAGCCTTTCTGATATTAGATCCACGTTGGAAGCAGATGGAGTCTGAACCTTATTTTGTTGATGATGAAAGAACAGTTTCTTTTATTTTTTTTTTTCTGTCAGCCTATGGGACAAGGCTAAATGTGCTGAACAAAATGTTGAGGTCAATTTTACTATTCATTTGATCAGGGTTCAAGAACACCAGGGAATAGATAATAGAATATAGATTAGGGCAAAAAGAAGACTTACAATCTGGAGGGATTATGAACTCTCAGGTCCAACTATCACTGTGCCCTGAAGCTGCTTTTGGAGACGGTATATGATTTGGGGATGCTTAAGCTTGTAGATTGAATGGTCTTTAATGCCTTTAGTAGTCCTACAAACTTGAAAAATGATAAAATGTTAAATATTTGGTCTCTCCTAAATGTTACCAATCTCACTTAAAAATTATCTGGTTGAAGGCCATTCACCTGCAGGTGGAAGAGGGAAGGTATTAATGTTGGGACTTATCTGGAGACGCTGTGGTATGACTCAGGTCATACTGCAGAAACTATGCAGGATTCTGGGTGGCATCACTTCTGCCTTCTCTTCTATGCAATGCAGCAAGAGAACGTAGTGTAAGTGAACAAGAATATGAGAAGTTTAAGAGGCTGACGGAAGACAAGGGCATTCCAAAGAAAATATAACAAATGTCATTGAAAGTGGTAAAGTCGCTACACTTTTTCCTAGAATATTAAAAATAAAGTATCTGAAATGAAAACATACCACTGTGATTCTTGATTGAAATTTCCTATTCAAAAAATTGCCTTTTATAAAAGCAGTTATTAAATAATCCTTACGAATATTGAGAAACTGCAATAATCTTTTTTTCTCTCTCTCCATTTTTATTCTCTTTCGCAGACACCTGTCCTAAGTGAGCACATTTCCTGGGTGAGTAGAAACGTGATTCCTACATCTCCTGATGTTTTAAGTCAGTTAGGATGTGTTTTTCTTTGGGGTTACTGCTGTAAGTATTGATTAGCAAATAGTCCCACTCGAAGGCTGCCATGACTTAGGCTATGACTTAGATAAGTGTATGGGTTTAAAACATTAAAAAAATATAACGGACTAGGCTAAACACTGGGGGATCCTTTAATATGGAGACAAAGAGAGGGAGTTTTGTCAAACACAGATCTGTAAAATATGATTAACTCTGACAAATTCCAGAGTGAATAAATTATCTTGCAGTGGCAAAATATTTTACGATTCTATTAACAGATAACATTTATAGAAGATGTGCCTAATGCAAATTTAAACACAATTTTCTGTGTCTTGTGGACACCAATATATGCCTTAGAAACTCTGAACATAAGTCTTGATACAGGGTCACTTGCAATTAATAGTATCCTGAAAGCAAGTTCCATATAGAATTTATGCATGCCCATACACAGATGAAGTTCTATGAAATGGGTTCTGCATGAGCTATTTTCCACTATTTTCTTCATAATAGCATTTAGCTTTTCTTTCACACACATACCAATATCATACCACTTATATCAGCTCAACCATAATTTAATTTCTTTTATATTCTTAAAGAACACAATGGCATCAAGAATATGTACAACACCATAATCTTCTCCACAACATCAAAATCAACAGTATGAAAATAAAATAGTTTTTTCTTTCACATCGTAATTTCTTCTTTCCTAGGAAGTCATGATCTTTTCCTGATGGCTTTCCTTCCCAGTCTACTCAATGCCCAATTTGATGTTGCTGGATTCATTAAATGTTTAAATAAATTGACTTAACATACACATACGTGTCTTTGAAGATAGCTGCCTTATTTGTAATGCACAGAACAATCTACTTGAATAGAACTATCCAGAAAATAGAGTCCATGGTGGAAGAGGAGAGAATTCAGTTTAAGACTAATAGTGCAATTCCTGGATACTTCCTGGTGAATGGGGAAAACATAAGCTACAACATCATGGATTTGAACTGTATGATGCAATGCAAATTTTCCACTGAATGTCATTTGAGAGGTGTTGCTGGATGGCCAGACTACTTCAAAAACATATTCTGGCCACCCAGATATTATCATATCTTGGTTGATGACTAATGTATGCTGACTTATGGGTGAACCCTTCAAAGCCAGACTTAAAAATAAAAACAAGAATTTAAAAAGGAAAAATAAAAGAAACAGAGCAGAGACTTCAGTGGCTGCACACTGCGAAGGATACAAGCAGACTATATAGAATGATTTCCTGACATCAGAAATCATTTCAGTTAGTTGACCAGCATTAATTTGCTTCTGGAAGTTGGGAGTTGGGAATTAACAGAAGACAGTATAATATGACCAAATTCAACATTGAGAGGAAGCCCCTACTAATATGGAACCACTACTTCTTGTTTATTTATAACTCTTTCCTAGAGGGGTAACCCTTCATATTTACTTGGGGTATGATTATTTGTCATCAAAATGGAGAAAGCAGATTAAATCTGATATGAAGCCAAGACATAGGAAGAAAATGAAGTTAATATGCTAGATAAAAACTCACACACACATGCACAAAGTCTAAATACTGTATAGAATCCCATTATGATAATATCTGGGTGGATAGGACACCTAATTATCTAGCAGCAATGAACAAAATGTTTGTCATATAGGAGATCTTTGCTTTCTTAACCAAACTCTACTACTCACAAGATGGGTTATGTGAGCAGCTTCAGTTGGCAGAACCCAAGAGATGGTGTAAGACTTTGGGCATGACCCAATGAGGAACCCAGGAAATTCCCTCCTCTAACAAACAACTCTGAACCTCACAAAATTATGAAGAGTATCAAAGAAAACCATTTTCTAATTCTGGAAATTAACTAAGTGCAAGCAACAAATCTGAAAAAAATGTTTACTCAAAAAACAAAACAAAACAAGTGGACTAGGGGCTGCTACCCTCCTGTCCAACTCCAGGGTACCCTGAAGATCACAGCTTTGCTGACAATGCATAGAATTTACTGACTTTATTTGAAGGTCTGCATAAAAGGTCTATACCCAGGGGCATTTTTGGAATCAATGGCAATTGATTGGTTGCAATGAAGAAGAGAATTATAGATGCCTACATGACCATGTCGTTGGACCAGGCAAGAGACTAGTCAAAAATGTAAAGGAGAAATATCAGAATAGACATTCTAGGCAGCTTTGAAAACTGTTGACCTGTTCCTGGGGAATTGGAATGCTATATGCAAATGGAGAGTTGCAAAAATGCCCCGGAAAGACAAAGGGGGGCATCCGTTATCTACTAGCCCATAGCTCATTCTGAACTGCCTGAACTTTGAATGCATGCTGCACCCCACACATGGGTATCCTCAAGCAAGATATTTGTGTCTTATTGACTAATGTTGTTTAAGGAAAGCTCACCAATCATTGGTTGATGACTAATGTATGCTGACTTAGGAGTGAACCCTTCAAAGCCAGACTTAAAATTAAAAACAAAAATGTAAAAAAGAAAAATAAAAGAAATAGAGCAGAGACTTCAGTGGCTTCACATTGCAAAGGACACAGACAGCCTATATAGAATTAGTCCATGCAAATCACTAAACAAAACAAACAAAAACAAAATGAAAAAGAAACAAAGGAGTGGAAATAACCACACCAGGGGAAATTAGAATCCAGATTTTTTACATAATATAACATAAATTGCCCCATTTTTCAACAGCAACAGCAAAAAATTACTAGCTATGAGAAGAAAGGAGAAAGTGTGACCCATAAAAAGGAAAAAACGAATACAATAACAGAAAGGCCCAGATGCTGGCCTTGGTAGAAAAATACTTCAAATAAGCTATTAATATTATAAATAAGTTCCAATAAGTAAAGGAAGCAATGTTTAACAACAAAGAATAATGAAAATGGCATGCCAAATAAAAAAGACTATTAATATAGAGATAAAAATTATTTAACAAAAGAAAGAAATTGAAACTCTAGAGTTTAAAGGTACAATAAAATGAAAATTTTACTATAGTGTCTCAGCAGAAGATTTGAGCTGGAATAAGAAAACGTCAGTGAATTTTAAGATAGGTCCATAACTATTATCCACACAGTATGAATAAAGGATGAAGAAAAAGGAAGGCAGCCTTGGGAATATTTGGAACACCACCATGAATACTGTTGTGGTGTGAACGTTTGTCTCCCCTCCACTGAAAATTCCTATGTTGAAATTCTCACCCCCAAGGTGATGGTGTTAGGAGGTGGGACCTTTGGGAGGTGATGAGGTCCTGAGGGTGTAGCCTCATGGATGAGATTAGTGCCCTTATAAGAGGGACCCCAGAGAGCTCCCTCACCCCTTCCACCATGTGAGGACACAGGGAGAAAGCGCTGTCTATGAACCAGGAAGTGAGTCCTCACCAGACACAGACTCTGCCACACCAGGATCTTGGACTTCCAGCTTCCAGAACTGTAAGCAATAAATGTCTGTTGTTCATAAGACACCCAGTTTATGATATTCTGTTATGGCAGCCTGGACAGACTAAGACAGGTTCCAACATACACACAATAAATGTTATAGAAGGAGAGGTGACGTTAAAAGGGTCAGAAAAAGTTTTTGAAAATGTATTGGTTGAAAACTTCTCAAATTTGATTAAAAACTAATCTATACTCCCAGGTAGCTCAGGAAACTCCAAGTAGGAAAAATTCCAGGCATTCATATTTAGACACATGGTAAGCATGGTAAGCAAACTGTCAAAAACCAAAGATAAAGGGACAATTTTGAAAGCAGCAAGGAAAAAAACATGACTAATCAAATAAAAAGGAGCCTCAAATGATTAACAGCTGACTTTTCACTGGGAATAATGGAGTCCAGAAACAATAGAATAACATATTCAAAGTGCTGACAGGAAAAGAAAAAAAAAAAACCTACCAAACAGAAACTCTACATACAACAAAAGTATTCTTCAAACAAGAAGGCAAAATAAAGACCTTCATATATAAAGACTTAGCGAATTGGTTGCTAGTATTCCTTCCTTATAAGGTGTAATAAAAGAAGTCCAGCTGTCTGAGAAGTTATAGCATCAGATGGTAACTTCAATGCTCAGTAAGAAATAAAGACTACTGATAAAGGTGCATACATAGGCAAATATGAGAATATACATGTATATTTTACAGAGCTATATCCATCAAAAGTATATAAAGAAATACGTAACATAATACTAGCTAAATGAATCCAGCAATATATTTGTATGTTAAAACATCATGAGGAAGTGATTTATCCCATGGGCATAAGATTGTATAAATGTTTAAGAACCAACCAATTTAATTGAGCATATTGTTAAACATTAGAAAGAAGAAGATGATTCTAGTTATGGGCAGATTTCTGCCCCTCCCCAAAATTAATATGTTGAAGTTCTGACCTCCCTAATACTTGAGAATGTGATTATATTTGGGGATAAAGTCTTTAAATTGAAATGAGGTCAGTAGGATGGGGTCTAATCCAATGTGACTGGTGTCCCGATATGAATAGAAAAATCTGGACACATGAAGGGACACAAGGTATACTCAAGTACAGAGGAAAGTCCATGTGAGGACCAAGCAAGTAGCCAAGGAGAGAGAAACCAACACTGCCAACTTATTGATCTTGGACTTTCAGCCTCCAGGACTGTGAGAATAAATATCTGTTGTTTTAGCCCCTTAGTCTGTGGTACTTTGTCATGGCAGCCCAAGAAGACTAATTGAATCCCCTGTGGTCATCTCAATAGATAAAGAGGAAGCACTTGACAAAATTCAAAATTTTAATTTTAAAAACTCTCAGAAAACTAGAACTTTAAAAAAACTTGCAAAAGTTTACATAGATATCAAATAAAAACTGAAATCTACCATTTCAACTTAATGGTGAAAGACTGTTTTTGCCCATAAATCAAGAATAAAATAAAGATGTCTATTTATATTAGATGTCTATTTCTGTTGCAGCAGAATCATGGGCGTACAAATTTCTCTTGAATGTTCACTTTGTTCTTTCTGAAATCTGGGAAGGAAAATACATTGATTTTGTTGTATATAGGAGGGTGAAATTTGATTTTTTTTATCAACTGAGAAACCAACTATACTTATTGATGTATTATGCACACCACAAAAGGTGGACATCTTTGAAAAGTAGCATAAAGTGATCGATGGTTATATCAGACTCTCGAAAACTTTTAAAATATGTACACTAGTTCTGGAGATTCCAATATACGCCCTGGGGAGATCACACATTCTTAATGTAAATCACTCTTCTGTTGCACTGCTGGTCTAGAAGGGAGTGAATTCTATTAGGTCAGTGACCCTGGGATTGAATATAGGTCTGCCGCTAGAAATAATAAGGAACCATCTGAATTTTTAGCTCAACTCCAAATCCCCCAGTTTATCACAGTTCTTTAAATAGTTTAGGATTTGGACACGGGGGTCTCCCAATAAATTTGAGTCACATGTTATCATTCAAATAGAGTACTATAATATGTTAAAAAGCAATACAGTCCTCAACTAAAAATAAAGTTCTACCCCCGTAAAAATCTAAAAAAGAAAAAAGCAGTAGAAATCTAAAACAGCTAGGATGAATGAAATAATAAATATTAGAACAATGAGACAATTAAAGAAAATTAAAGGCACAAAAGTTTGAAAAGAAGAAATAAAACTATCACTGTCACTAAGGAATTTATCAAAACAAAAAGATTTCTAAAAGTAGTAAATTTTAGTGTAGTATGTTGCAAAATTCAAGGTCAACACCAAAATCAATGCTATTTATTGCACCAGCAATAAACTATTGGAGATAAAAAATGTAAAATAACACATAGTACCAAAAGTATAAAATACTTAAGTACTAATCTAATAAACCATGAACAAGAAAGGTATGCTGAAAGCTGCAAACTCATGATGAAAGAATTCAGTAAAAATCCAAATAAAAGGAAAACACACCATGTTTCAAGCCTGGAAGACTCAAAACAGAAGAGATGTCTTCTCTTCAGAATTTTCCATAGATTCAACACAATTGAGATTTCTATCAAAGTTTCAACACTTTTTTAAAAATCTAGACAAGTTTATCTTACAATTTATATAGAAAGCAAAGAAACTAGAATAGCTAAAATCATGTTAGAAAAGAAGAATAAAGTTGGAGGAATCATATTATTTTAAGACTTTCTACACTGCAACAGTAATTAATATAGGCTGGTACTGGTGGTGAGTAGGCACAAACATCAATGAAAAGAATAGGAAATCTGGAAACAAACCTATATAAATATACCCAGATAATATCAGGAAAGGCACAAAAGCAACTCAATGGAGGAAGAATATATGTTTCCATAAATCGTGTTGGAGCATTTAGACATCAATTGTCACAAACAAAAACAAAAAGAAACACGCAAAAAAAGTCAAAAACCTTGATCCAAACCTTATATCTTAATTTTAAAATTATCTTAATATAGATTGTAAATTTAAATATAAAACAAAAAATTGTAATATTTTTATTTATTCTAATTAAAATTCTAATATTTATAAGGGAACATGAAAGAAAATCTTTGTGACCTAGCGTTATTCAAAGAGTTTGTAGGCTTCACATGAAAATCACAACCTATGAAATACTTCATAAAAGATCTATAAAAATAATATCTGAAAAGATGAGTGTTAAATAAATGAAAAGCCAAGCCAAGAGGCTTGAGAAAATATTTGAAAATCACGTCACTGACAAAGGATTTGTGTCTTGGATATATAAAGAACTCTCAACCCCAAAATAGGTAAAGAAAGAAAAAAAAATCCAAGCAAAAAGTGAGCAAAATATTGAACACACAGTTTACTATATACGGTGTTCAACATCAGTATCCATTAGGGGACTGCGTGTCAATACCACTGTGTGATGCCACAACCCACCTATTAGACTTAGAACTAAAATAACAAAATACCAATAATACTAAATGTTGAGTATTCAGAAATATTATTGGTGGTGGAAATCTAAAATAACACAGCCACCTGAATATTAATCTGATAGTTTCTTGAATATTTAAAACTATACATTTTACACACTCTTGGGAATTTATCTTAGGAAAATGCACAATTATGTTTACACAAAACCTGTACATGATGTTTATGAAAGCTTTTTTGGTCCCAAAGTGAGAAACAGCACAAATGTTATTTAATAGGTGAATATTGTCTCATATCTATACAATAAAGGAAACAAAAACAATAAAAAAGGCACAAATGATTGATACAGGTACCGACACGTGTGGGTTTTAAAGGTTTTATGCTCAATTAAAACAGCCAGTCTCCAAAGGCAACATATATTGAAATTCCATTTATATAGTATTCTCCAAAGGACAAAATTATAGAGATGGAGAACAGGTTAGTGTTCCCAGGTTTTAAAGGAAGGAGAGAGAATATGGCTACAGGGAGTTACACAAGGGAATTTCTCTTTGGTGATGACCCCATTCTGTCTTGATTGTAATGGGGTTATTCAAATTTGTTCACATAAATTCTAGAATTATGATCAAAACATTCAAAAACTAATATGTTCGAAAACTGTGGAACCGAAATCATTTCTGTATTTTTTTCTTATTATTTTAATTCAATAATTTGGGTTTTATTGCTTCCTTATATTAATTGACATCATAAATAATAGTGATCATTCAATACGTTTAAATATTATATCATCATGGTAATGCTAATCATTCACTCATTTAATCATTCATTTGGTTGAATTTGCTCAAAATTCACTTTGTGCTCTAAAATAAATATTTTCTCCATTAATTGTAGTCACCCTAAAGTGCTATAGAACATTAGAAATTTTTCCTCCTATTGAGCTGTTATTTTGTGGCTTTTAACAAATCTCTCCCCATCCTCCCCTGCCCTATAGTCTTCTAGTCCTCTAGTATCCACTGTTCTACTTTTTACTTCTATGGGATCAACTTCTTTGCCTCCACTTGCAGGTGAGAGCACACAGTAATTGTCTTCTGTGCCTGGCTTATTCCCCTTAACATGACGTTCTATAGACTAATCCATATTACCACGGATGACATAATATTGTTTTTTTTATGGCTTGAGGAACAGGTCATTTGCATATTCCCATTTTTATTTGGCATCATCTCTGATGGACACTTAGGTTGATTTTCCATTGTGCTTATTGTGAACAGTGCTGCAATAAATACGGGAGTGCAGTATTCCTTTCATGAACTGATTTTCTTTTCTTTGGATATATACCCAGCTGTGGGATGGCTGGATCATATGGTAGTTCTATTTTTAGTTTTTTGAGGAAACTTTATATTGTTTTCCATAGTAGCTGTACTAGTTCACATTCCCGCCAACAGTGCATAAGACTTCCCTTTTCTCCACAAGGTACTGTGGTTATGTAAATTGATACCTTTCGTCAAAGGTGGGTGATGTATTCACAGGATCTCTCTATACTAATTCTGCAACATCCATGAGTCTATGTTATTTCAATGTAAAGGAAGTTTAAAAAATGTTTAGAGCTAATGAGAAAGCATGGCGATCATTTTTTTAAAAATCTTGTTTATTTTCTTTCACTGAATCTTATCCAGATGATATTGATTATGTGGATAAAATGGTGACCAGGATGTTCCCTGTCTTTTGCCCATAGATTAAGATTTACATTATCCAGACAAATGTTTTAGAGTAGTTGATAAATAAGTGTGTGGATTGATGGCTCCAAAGACTGTGATTATCTTAGGTGTATGAATTTTAAAAATCCACAAAGGGAAAAGTACACTAACAATTGTACAACCACCAATTATTTTGTATTCTAAGTTCGCCTATTTCCAACACTACTTAGCTGACATTGCAAATATCATTTTGTCAGTCTCTGTGTTCTTTGTTGTATCTTCTCTCTCTCTGATTGTTTACTTTAACTTCTCCCTGGACAGCTCCCTAAACAGATATCCGTGAAGACAAAGTCCTAAATTTTAAAGATCTTTGTTTTTTAGCATATCCTATTAATACTATTTTACATGCACTTTATAGAAACAACAAACACTATAGCTATTCCATATCCTTTTATTCTGAAATTTTTTAATGCACACACATGGTGACAAATGACATATTATATTTATGTAATTATAGTTTGTGTTTCCCCATTTGAACACAATTTACATCAGGAAAGGACTTTTCTTCTCTGGGTTCCTCCATAAAGAGAAATAAAACAGGGTAGATGCAATGGCATAGTAGCCTTATTATATAAGCTCTGTACGTGGTAAAGACTTTTGAGCAGAAATGTGAAATCAGTTGGAGTGTTGGATATATGTACATTGTAGGGAAAGTACTCAGGCTAAGAGAACAGGCCCCTGTGAAAGCTGTTTTGAAGGACACCGTGGTGCCGTGACTCAAAACTCAGGAATAAACTTACAGTTCAATAGGGAATTTCAAATTGAAGCCAGGAGCAGCTAAACTAGGTGTTTACAGAAATTTGGATGAATTTGGTAGGGTAATACTAGGAAGATCTGCAGACATCATCTAAGCGGCTATTATTTAATAGTTAAGATGATAAATTTACTGTAGGTGGAGGTACTTAAGGGGCAATATCCTTATAAAATATATGAATTTAAGATATTAAGAGAGGGTCTTTGGAAAACGTCTAAATATTATAAGGTAATTCCAGATTGACGGTGTGGGTGAGATTCATGGATAATATCTGCTGGTGATTGTCCCTCAGCTCAGGACTATGTTGGTGAGCCAGGGGTGTTGGATCATTGCCTGGCACAGAAATGTATTTCCTCTTTCTTACCATGGTCAACCGCACGGACAAAAAAATAAGGGTACGTTCAAAAATATATGCATAATCCAACAGCAAAGGAAAAGAAAGCTGAAAAGGAATAATCAGAACTAACATGTTTTGGCCTTTTGGGTAGTAAGAAGGCAAGAGACCAGTTTAAGAAGCAAATCAAAACATCATTATTAGTATGTTTTGTTCTTTATTTGAGTCTTTTAAAAATTTTTTAAATTTATTTCAGAATATTATGGGGGTACAAACGTTTTGGTTACATAAATGGCTTTTGTACCATTTGAGCCAAAGTTATAAGTGTGCCCATCCTCCAGACAGTGTGCACTGTACCTGTTAGGTGTGAGTTTCCCCATACCCTCTTCCCTCTCCCTCCTGCTGGATTTCTGATGAATGTTACTTCCATATGTGCACATAAGTGTTGATCGGTTAGTTCCAATTTAATGGTGAGTGCATGTGGTGCTTGCTTTTCCATTCTTGTGATACTTCACTTGGGAGGATGGGCTCCAGCTCCATCCAGTTTAATACAAGAGCTGTTAGTTCACCAGTTTTTATGGCTGAGTAGCGCTCCATGGTGTACATATATCACATTTTATTAATCCACTCATGCATTGATGGACACTTGGGTTGTTTCCACAAACAGATAGCGGAGCAAGAGAACTCTTCAAAGGCTATGATCAGTCTTTGGAGAAGAACCTCTATGTCAATACTATGAATTCTAATACTCAAATGATCTGGAAAACTTTCATATACAACCATTTTTGCATGTTACTGAGAAAAGAACTAAACATTCATTCTGCCTGATAATATATTGGGAAAAAAATAAACAAGTAAACATAAATATATGAAAATGTCCCTCAAAAATATTATCCTTTTTTTCCCCAACTTTCATTACCCCAAAAAGAGATAGAGGATAGAGAAATTGTCTTCCTCCATTTAACTTTCAAAACTTATTGGGGAGAAGCACATCCCTTTCCCCAGATATTTGGGGAAAGTGTTGAGTCAATGAATATGTAGTGTGTTACAGATGACAGCATCTTATGCAGATGTTAAAGGAAAGATAAACATCCATGAAATTCAATTGTATATCTTATTAACTTCAAATAAAGTGGCTGAGCATATGGAGATAGTGTCACCTCACTGATCCCAAAGAGGCTGCTTTGGAGGAAGAAAGAGGATTTTAAATCTTTTTTCCTCCTGGGATTCTAGCCTCAGAGTAATGAGCAAATTTCTGAGATTCATTTATGAAATCCCAAACTGGAGGAGACGTCAGTTCAATGCCTCTCAGATTCCACCTCATTTGGATGCCATAAATGCATTCATATACACTGTTGGTGGGACTGCAAACTAGTACAACCTCTATGGAAAGCAGTGTGGAGATTCCTCAAAGAACTAAAAGTAGAACTACCATTTGATCCAGCAAGCCCACTACCGAATATTTACCCAAAGGAAAAAAAGACATTCTGTAAAAAAGACAACTGCACTAGAATATTTATAGCAGCACAATTCACGATTCCAAAGATGTGGAAACAACCCAAGTGCCCATCAATCCATGAATGCATTAATAGAATGTGGTGTATGTATACCATGGAGTAATACTCTACCATAAAAAATTGGTGAACTAACACCTCTTGTATTATCCTGGATGGAGCTGGAGCTCATTCTTCTAAGTGAAGTATCACGAAAATGAAAAAACAAACATCACATGTACTCACCATTATATTGGAACTAATGGATCAACACTTAGGTGCACATATGAAAATAACATTCACTGGGTGTCAATCAGGTGGGACAGGAGAGGAGGGGATGGGTAAATTCACACCTAATGGGTACAATGCACACTATCTGGGGGATGGGCACACTTACAACTTTGAATCAAGCAGTACAAAAGCAATTTATGTAACCCAAACATTTGTACCCCTGTAATATTCTGCAATAAAAATTTTTTTTTTAAAAGTAAGTGATTCAATATCAGCCACAGATGTCATTAATCCTCTAGAGCAAAGTTTCTCAGCCTTGGCATTATTGGCTTTTGGAGCTGGGTATATTTTTGTTGTGGGGAGCTAGCTGTCTTGGGCATTGTAGGATGTTTAGTAGCATCCCGGGTGGTGATCCATTAGATGCCAGTAGCATCCACCCCATCTTCTTTATTGGTTGCCATAAATGTTTCCAGACATTGTCACATGTCCCCTGGGGCAGGTCACAAAAGCCCTCGTTTGAGGACCACTGCTCTAATGCTTAACTATCTGATCTGGTGGTCTGTATCAGGGTATAGAATTCCTCTGAGGACCAAGTAGTAGAACACAAAGTAAAAAATAAAATCTTTCTTATTAGGTAAACAAAATTCAGGTCAAATATCCATGCTATGATATGAACGAGAATACAAACCACATGTCGTTACATGGGAGTTTTGTCTTTGCTTTCCAGAGGATGTAGCTACATTCGTAATTGTGAGTCTTAAGACAGTTGTGGTTTGGGCTAAAGACTTGCCTTGATGGAAATTCACTAATGATGTGTTACTGGTGCCTCTTTCTTGCCTAACTATCTTATCCCACTTTGAGATGTAGTTACAACTCGATACTCACTCACACTGAATGTAGATTTTCATTATCTCTGCATTGGATTGTTGCTTCCACAATGGTTTTGTGGACAACCGTTCTTACCATTGATCCTGCTCTGAAAATGACGGTGTCTCTTTTAAGATGTTCAGTTTCAAAGGAAAAATGAAACAAAACAAACACCAAAAAACAAAACCACTTTTTGGATCCTAGTTGTCTAAATGGTAACCCTTAAACTCAATCGGTTTCCTGTATTGTCTGTGCCTTGTTATCACAGGGTCCTTATTTTCTTGAGGCATCAGCTTGAATTGTGCATGATATTCAATCCAGAATGCATGAGCAGCAGATGGAAATCCTTCTACTTTCCAGATACGACATTATAGACACTCCTGTAATGATATTGATGAACTTAAATGTGTCTGAATATAGCAAAATAGACGTGTCTCAGTGCCTTGGAATTCTTCCTGCAGAAGACGTTTCCTTGTCTTCACTAAACTATTTATTTATCCTACTGTTTATTCTTTATTTATTCTCTAGTGTTTAATACCTATTTAAAAACTCTTTTCCATGCTGAATATCCACTGACCCATTAACCAGACTTACAACTCTTTGCTTACCCTTGGTGAGGTTTGTGTCCACTTCCACAACCTCATAACAGTAATTACTATGTATTGCATTTATTAACTTATGTAGATCTCTATGCCATATTCAGCAATAATCTGCTATATATTCTCAGTGAAACGCATCAGGCTAAACCATGGATAGATCATAAAACACACTGAGAAGCATTCTCCAAAGAAAAACAAAACAAAAGTATGACCCACAGTTTTTCTACTGTTGATAAATAATCATTCAGATACAATCTCCTATTTGGGCAAGTGTTCTTGAAGGAGAAATTTCTTGCACTCCTTCTACACTGGATAAAGGACAAAATAAAGCTATAATGATTTTGCCAGTAAGGATTGTTGAATAAGGCAGATGCAATCAAACCAAAAAAATAATAAAATAATCATTTGAAAGTCTCACACACACACATACACATATATGAATGTAAATCTGTATCTGTAGATCTGTAAATCTACAAATCTATCTATCTATATCTCTGTATGTATAAATCTGTAAATCTGTATCTGTAGATATATATCCATATCTATCTATACATATATCTATATCTATGCATCTACAGATATCTATATATCTATGTATATAATATGAATGGATCTAAAGTATCTTTTGTGACCTGTCAGCTCTTTGGATGCACAGCTTCAAACCTACTCTTTTTATTTTCATTGATTTGATTGCTACATTATCCTCTACTTTAGCCTATTTGGGTGAATATTAGTAGGCTTTGCTGGTGCTCTAACAGAACATGTGTGATTTAGAGCATTATTTTAGATGTGGCGCTCATGCATTCTGGATTAAATATCATGCACATAATTCAAGTTGATAACTCAAGAGAGTAGGGACCCCATGACAACAAGGCATGGATGATACGGGAAAAGCATTGATCATAATGAGACTGTCTTTTGCACTTGTGCCAAATCTAACTAGGAACGTTGGGGTTAAAAGAGCCCCCATTTGTTATCAGAGTAATCCAAATTAAAACCACCTTAAGATAATACTTCCTACCAGTATAATTGCTAAAATTTTAAAATCTGAAAACCCCCAATATTGAATAAGATGTGGAACAAATTAAACACTCATATACTACTAGTAGGTAAAGTGGTCCAATTACCTTAGAAAACTATTTGGCAGTTTCTTTTTTTTTTTTTAATTTCCAAATATTAAAGAGGTACAAATGTTTTAAGTTACATGGATCATTTCTGTAATGCTTGAGTCCTGGCTATAGGTGTGCCCGTCACCCAAATAATGTTCATAGTACCCATTAGTTTGGTTTATTCACCTCCTTCTCCCCCTGCCCTGGTGTTGAAGACTTCTTTATGTGATTTTGGGGCATTTATACATTGTTTGTGGAAGTTGATGTTCAAGTCCATTGCAATTTTTTTCATTTTGTTGGTATTATTGATTTGTAGAAATTCTTTATATATTTTGGATAAAAAGTCTTTCAAATGCTTTTTTTGCATCCATTGATAAGATAATATGCTGTTTTTCTTCATTATGTTAATATGGGTATAGAGAATGAAGTTATTTTACAGCTGTATTAAAATACTATGCTTATACACACACAAAAAAAAGGAGCCCCCTACTCAGTGGAGAAAATAGCATCATTTTCTCTTTCCTGAAAATGGTCACTGAAATCTTGGATGAATGTCATAATAACTATGATACCTTTGTCGGTTTTGTATTCCAACAATATGCTTTGGTCCACTCAGGTTTTGATGTATTTAAAACGCAAAGCTGAAGGTATAATACATTATTCGGGTGATGGATGCCTTACATTATATTTCCCATTACTCAGCGAAACTAGGCAGGTAAATAAATATTACTGTCCTTGAAATACCTCTAATGTATTATAATCTTTAACTCGACTTAAAGGTCAGATCTCTAATTCAACTTAAAGTGCACTTAAAACTAATCTCTTTAAGACCATGAGAGAAAAACATCCTTTGCCTAGCATTACCCAACAAGAGGCTCATCACTGATGTTCCAAGGTGATTTCTAGAACACTATATTCTTTTTCTTTAATTTCAGAATATTACAGGGGTACAAACACTTTGGTTACATATATTGCCTATGGACTGCCCAAGTCAGAGCTACAATAGTGCCCATTCCCCAGACACAGCACCCTGCACCCATTAGGTGTGAGTTTTCCCATCCCCTCCACCCCCCTCCCACCTGTCGGACCCCTGGTGAATATTATTTCCATGTGTGCACATAAGTATTGATTACCAATTTGATGGTGAGTACATGTGGTGCTTGTTTTTCCATTCTTGTGATACTTCACTTAGAAGAATGGGCTCCAGCTCCATCCAGGATAATACCAGAGAGATTAATTCACCATTGTTTTTATGGCTGAGTACTACTCCATGGTATACATATACCACATTTTATTAATTCACTCGTGCATTGATGGGCACTTGGGTGGTTTCCACATCTTTGCGATTGTGAATTGTGCTGCTGTAAACATTTGAGTGCAGGTGTCTTTATTATAGAACGTCTTGTTTCCGTTGAGTTGTACATGGTACCAAGAGTGAAAGTCTCTGGAATAGTTTATGTCCGTGTTTTAATCAGTTCATTCTGCCATAACAGGATACCAAGACTGGGTGGCTTAAAAACAGACATTTATTTTCTCACATTCTGGAGGTTTGAAGTCCAAGATCACAGTGCCAGCAGGGTTGGTTTCTCGTGAAGCCTCTCTCCTTGGCGTGTAGAGGCCGTCTTCTGCCTGTGTCCTCACGTGGTCGTCCCTCTGTGCGTTGTCTGTGTTCTAATCTCCTCTTCTTATAAGGACACCAGTCCCGTTGGATCAGGGTTCACCCTAGTGCCTCACTGAATTTTAATGACCTCTTTAAAGGACGGATCTCCAAATACACTCACACTGGGTGTTTGTTAGAGTTTTAACACCTGAATTTGAGGGCAGAAGGGCAGAAGGGCAGGACAGTACAGTCCATAAGAGGTGGTCTGTCCCACTCACGTCAAAGCAGATTTGCTCAATGCAACTGAGAAGTTCCTGGGCTCAGGGGTCACTGGGCTTGAAGGGTCTGATTGGTTGTACAGGCATCTACGGAGAGTGAGAACAGAAAACAAAGAAGTCTTTTAGGAACTACATGATAGTTCTGTGTGGTCATGCACAGAATATATCCCGTTGCAAATAAGTAACAAAAAGTACAAAAAATAATTAGCATAGAACCTGGGGAAGCCCTATCATTTAAGCCAGATGCAAAAGAATAGAGAATTATCCAGGGCACAAAGTGAGGGTGAATCATGTATTTTGAAGGAATAGACAGTAGTCAGGAGAATCCAGTTACACAGAGATATGGGTTGAGCCGTGCAATAAAGACATATGGTAATTAAAAGGTTATTTGTGAGTTTGATCAGCCCCTCAAAGCCAGATTTTCATGCTGTGAAAAATGAACGTGTAGGAAGAAATAAAAATTACATTTTTAAGGAACTTAGAGAGAGAAGGGAGAAATATTTTTATATTGCCAAAAATTGAGCATGTTCTTAGGAGAAGGGGATCTAACAAAAGAGGGAAAAAATAAGTTACTAGAGGACAAAGGCTTTGCAGGAGTGGGGAGTCACTGGGTCTAAAGAGAAAGGGGCAAGAAGAAGAGAGAAAATGGAAAACAAGAGTGAAAAAGAAGATGGGTTCAAGGGAAGAGAGAGAAACAGAGAAAGAGACAAAGAGGGAGACAGAGACAGAGAGAAGGGGGGAGAGAGAAACAAAAACAAAGCAAAGCAAAACAGCAACAGAAAAACCTGCAAAATCCTAAGAGAGAAGCTTGCTTACGAGTAAGTAGAGGGACGGGCACTTTGCAATCGTGACGTGTCTTGCTTAGAAAGCGATTATTTCTTCTTCTTCCTCTTTGGCGAGGCTCTTGTTTTCTCCCTGCTGCCGTGGTTTTGCCGGGGGTCCATTGTTTTGCTTCTCATTTTCCTCTGGAATTAAGCTCCAGCTCTGGGACAGGAGTGAACTTGGCTAAGTCACTTCTGCTTTTAATGCCATCTCCCTCCTACCTCTGTGATAACGATGCCAAACTCAGAGTTATTGTCCAAAAGAAAATAACGCACGTTTGACAACGTGTGAACACAGGATGGCACGTTGCTTGGTGAAACCCATACTTGTGCATTTAAAGTTGCATTTGACAACTTGGATTTGCTTTTTTTCGCCCCAGGGATAATGGTGAATGCTGTCTACACACTCAACTCATCTGGAAAAGGGAACAGAGAGAAACATTTACAACACTGACTGTTATTTTATTACCTCCTGACTTTAGTGCACAGCTCAGACCGTGAAGGCTTCGTTATGACGGAGTCTTGTTCCAATTCCCGGTATGAATTGGGACTAGTAATTCTCTCGGCAAAAGTCCTGTAACCTTCCAACTGCTCACTTATTTTTTTCTTTTTTAACTTTCCAGAGGGTGGAGTATGTGACCATTACATTCATACTTTTATTTACTTTGAATCACTAAAAGTATATCCCAGCATATTTATTATAATCCTCTGGCATAAAAAAAGTATCCTGTGATAACTGGAAACTATAATAATTTTTTTTTAAATTGCATCTACTATATCTATAATCGACATAACAATTTCCTTTTTCCTTCCAAGAACTAAACTATTCATACATTAGGAGTTGCTTCTTAGGTAAAATATGTAAGGAATTTCTTGATTAATTTTCACCCTGGAGGTAATCACAGGAATATCAAATGACAAACACATTTTACATATTTAGAGCTTTAATAAAACCCAATGGAGCCACTAATTCAACCTTTTTTTCTCAGTGGTAAAAAGAATGTAAATTATTTTCCAAATATAAAACTTTTCCACATTGGCAAATGGAGTCTAAAATATTTTCTAATTATTTTAAACTTAAAGCGGCCAGATGTCTAAATATTCGATAAAGGATAAATATATGCAATTGCTGCTAATTGTACTAATTGTTACCTGACATAAGAAAATAAGAAAAAAACATAAATATGCAGGAGCAGAAAACAAATAAGAGATAAATAAATAAAATTTACATTTGGCATCCTGTCTTTCAAATTATCATGTTTAATAATTGTTTTATTTTTCCTTCTCACCCGTGTTACATCCTGGCTTCTACTTCAACTTTTCTTATTCTCCTAGTGTATTCTTTTTTTGTGCTAATCATGTCTTTTTTTAAAAATCTGTGCCTTCTTTCTCTTCTTTTTGCTCCTTCTTTATCTGGACTTTTGACAGTGATGTATTATGAGAACAACAGAAATGCTCGGTTTTAGCTTTCGGACATTTTACACCTGTCCGTTGACGACACCCACACAGGTCCCAGCAATTATGTGAGTATCCAAGACACCGCTCAGGTGAAGCGCTGCCCTTTGTAGGCAATAATCCTGTTTAGAATCTATTCTCCATAATCCTTCCTTTTCTGAACCAAGATTATCCCATGCGTGGATATTAACATCCCGAAAGTCCAACGTAACTTAGGACTTACATGTTCCCAGAGAATCTCAAGGTTTAAAGATCTAGAATATGTTTGCACAAGATGGGCATACCAGTTTGAGATGTGAAAAATAGAAGTTGTTTTCACATCCCGCTTGGTCAAAGAATTTCAGTAAGGCAAATTGGGGCAGATTGAAAGACAAAACCTAATGACTGATGCATTCAAGGCTTTAACTAGGTGATTGTAAAAGAGTTAGATATTAACTTTAGTAGGTTAGGAAAATGTTGTCTGCTGAACTGTAAGGAGAAAGGTGTGCCTCTCTGGATAGCACAGGTTTATGAGTCAGAGAGATGAGAGTTCCTGTGCCAGCTCTCACTCTCCCTAGACGTGGTAAATCAGGATATTGGCTTAAATTTTCCCAATATTAGGATTCTCACAAACAAGATTGCCTTAATACCCATTAACCTTATTTTAATTCATATTAAGCTTAAGTACCTTGTCTGGATTGTGGTGAGAATAAAACATAATAACAAACGTACCTTTTCAGAAAAATGCCTTGCACAGGTTAGCACAGTGTATATTCACATTAACTTAAGCAATATCCTAAATGGCACCAAAGTCTATGCAATTCTGTGTTTCTTTTAATTTTACAAATACAGTAAATATGTGGAAACAACCCAAGTGCCCATCAATCCATGAGTGGATTAATAAAATGTGGTATATGTACACCATGGAGCACTACTCGGCCATAAAAGAAAAGGTGAACTAACACCTCTTGTATTAATGTGGATGGAGCTGGAGCCCATTCTTCTAAGTGAAGTATCACAAGAATGGAAAACCAAACACCACATGCACTCACTATTAAATTGGAACTAATCGATCAACACTTATGTGCACATATGGAAATAACATTCATCGGAAATCAAGCAGGTGGGGAGGGTAGGAAGGGGTGGGTAAATTCACACCTAATGGGTGCAATGCACACTGTCTGGGTGATGGGCACACTTGTGGCTTTGACTCACACAGTACAAGGGCAATTTATGTCACCAAAACGTTTGTACCTCTGCAGAGTCAATAGTGATTGCGTTGCTGGGGCTGTTAAGTTAAAACAAGTATGGGTTTTCGTTATTTATAATTAAGCAGACTAGGTTCAAGATGAAAACGCACAGGAGAACCAAGCCTTTTTGTGTTCTGAGTCTGAGATCCTAGAAGGAGTTCCGTAGGGAAGGGAAGGAGGTCATGACAAAATTGCAGAAAAGAATAAAATAAAAATAAAATAAAATTGTGCACACTGGTTCTGAACATTCCCAGAAGAACCTGGGAGGTCACTCTCTCGTCCCCACACAAATCACTCTTCTGTTTCACTTCTCTGTTTGATCTGCAGGGGTGCTACCTCCTCTCTGAATTCTGCAGTTGACAGTGTGAACCCAACACAACAAGTATCTATTCGTGACAGCATCTAGCTCTACCCCAAATTCTTTGCTTTGTGGCTATTGTTAAAATAGTCACTCCAAGTTGGACTTGTGGTTCTGCAAGTAAACCAGAATCAGATCTTGTCCATCACATCCAGTGTTCACACCATAGTGGACAGTTCTTACCTCCATGCAGCCACAGGGAAATGTGTTATATCCTTTACCATATAAGGTTGAACTGTATTTTTTTTTTTCTGAGACAGAGTCTTGCTCTGTCACCCAGGCTGGAGTGCAGTGGCGCAATCACAGCTCAGTGTGACCTCAAACTCCTGGGCTCAAGTGACCCTCTTGCCTCAGCCTCCCAAGTAGCTGAGACTACAAGCACATACCACGATGCCTGGCTAATTTTTCTATGTTTGGTAGAGGCGGGGTCTCCCTATGTTGCCCAGACTGGTTGCAAACTCCTGGGCTCAAGTGATCCTCCTACCTCAGCCTCCCGAAGTGCTGGGATTCCAGGTGTGAGCCACCCACCACGCCAGGCCAGGAACTAGCCTTTGATGAAGTACACTCAAACCTTCATTATTTACAGATTCTAGATTTGCAAATTCACTAAAATTTACTATTAACCTCAAAATCAATATCCATGGTGGGCTTGGGTCATTCATAGATATGCATAGAGTGGCAAAAAATTGGCACACATGTTCCCAGCTGAGGTTAGAGACGATTCTCTGCATTCTGGTTTCAATTCTCATACCATAAACGTGCATTCTTTTCTCAAACTCTTTAGTGCCAAGTTTTTCACATTTTTTTGCTTTTATGTTGGTAACTTCACTGTATAAAATGACCTCCAAAGGTAGCACTGAAGTGATGTTTAATGTTCCTAAGTGCAAGAAGACTGTTATATGCCTTATAAAAAAAAAACAAAGCAATTAATTCAGGCATGAGTTGTGGTACCATTGGTCATGAATTGAATGTTAAAGAATAAACAATATGTATTGGATAAGGTGTCCTTAAACAGAAACACACATAAAACAAAGTTGTGGAAATGTTGGAAATGTGACCAAAGGCTTGTAGGAAGCTAACCCCCAAGAAAAATGATCAATGATTCAAAATTCACTAATTCCATGTTGGTGGTGACTTGAAGGTAACTATCACAAATAACAAGAATCAATGATGCATAGTAAGTTTCTCCTCCCATATGCATATTGTAGCATTATAGTATTATAATAGAAGACTTTGATACAGGTAAGGTTATAATAATATTTTCAGGAATATTCATTTCACATGTGATGAAAATATACTGCAGTGATGCTGGTAGATGCTTTGTTCAAATATCCTGGACTTTTTCTATCTTTTATAAACAAGTGACATAGAAAAGTGTCTCAAAGAATTAGTCTGCAATAGTAGTGAGGTGCTGTTAAAGATGTCTCAGGTGGCCAGGAGAGATGATGTCCCACACATAAAGCACAAGGTCTAAATACCATATTCAATTTAGTTCTGACTCAGAGAGCAAGATGAGCCATGTGTGTTTCTGTTTAATGACACCTTATCCATACATATTGTTTCTCAAAAGAGTTAAGAGTCTCTCTTCCCCCTGCCTCCTGGAGAAATAGAACATGCTAAGGAAATCTCCACGGTAAATAGCATGCTTATTTTGCCATCAAACAGATCTGTACTGTAGCAACAGAAATTTTTCAGTGGTATGAGTTAAAAAAAAAAAAATTCTTGAGAGTCCATTGTATGGAGTGAGGTAATAGCATATACAAACGAAGCCTACTGCAACGAGGTTTAAATGAACCAAAAAAGCTACTTCCTGGTTACTGCGGCAGTTTCCACTTAAGCAAGCTGCAGTTTGCTGTGCAAAACCCAGCGTGCGTCCATGATCAACAAAATAAAAATGAGATTTAAAGGAACAAATGGAAGTCTATTTTTAATACTGAAGCAAATAGCTCTTTAAAATCTGCATTTTTTCCCCTGCAAAATCTTCGTTTCTCCTTTCAATGGTGTAATGTTTTGTAGCTTGCAGTAAAAGAGACAAGAGTAAAGTCTTAGTCTAGTGGTTTATGTAAAAATGTGTCATTTATTTGTAAGTAGATGGATGCACATTGAATTCTCACTACTGGGGGAAAGAGTTGTGAGTAGGTGTGGAGTTGATGGAGTGGGTTGATGTATAGGGCGGAGACAGCCCGCTGGGTGAAGCCGACCAAATTCCTTTAGTGGTGCTTGGCAGGGAAGACTTGAATAAGACAAATACAAATGTGTTGGAAAACAATGAAAACATAAGATACTGGTGGAAAAAGTTGTCAAGAATTGAATTGGACTGAGTGCACTTTTGATCAGATTGGAAACAAGTTGAAGATATAAAGGAAGAAGATTCCAAGAATATTGTCTTTAAAAGTTATGGGGTTTCTTTGTATTAAATTGCTTTAACGGGGCATCCTTTGTGGTTGTGATTCTTTTCTTAAAATAACATAGTTATGGCAGAAAGCATCACAGGCCAGGAGAGTCAAATAATGCCTGATGCTTTATTGCATCTGGAATTAATTTTTGTGTATGGCAAAAGGGAAAGAAAAACTCAAATATACTTTTGCTGAAAATATGCATTGCTCATTAATCAGTCCCACTCATTGGACAGTTCAGATTTTTAAAATAACGTGCAATTGTGCTTCTTTTCTAGATTAAGCCTTAGAAATGTGTGGGTAATTTTACAATTTGTCTTTATGTTCTGTAGATCCATTCTTTTGTTCTATTTCCTCTAACTGTGTGGGTGTCTGACCTACATACTTACATACTCTAACCCAGACTTCACAAGTTTTTAAATTTCAGATTTTCTTTTTTCTTAGAACCACAGTATATAAAAGGGTCTACCTAGTGACCATTTTTAATATTAAAATTACAATACAAACTACCCCAACTTATCCAAATTTTAAATTTATACTACATATCAACACCTGCTATGCCATGTTTTTATATATTTGTATGTTCATATTGTGAATCTGTGCCTTATTTCTGATATCTGTAACAATATGCAATACATAGTACGTGACCAGTATGCATTTGTTGAATATGGGAAGTACTAGTATCCATCTGTATAAATAGCAATTTTATGGTATTTCTTAATAATGCTGTAGGTAGACATTCTTCTGTTTTCAACATGTACTTGGTTCTTCTTGGATATCTATGGTTTCTTATGAAATTTATAAGGAAGTTTTAATTTTCTGTGAGAAAAATAAAAACTCGTCTGGAATAGGACTAGAACTGAGTTTATCATAGAGGTTCCTTTTGGGGGCGTGGCTGTCTCTATCTCTTGGGCCTTCCCAGCCACGACTGTTAACCAGAGACTCCTCATCTCTCGCAGCAAGGTTGAGGAGAGGGGCAGAGAGGCTGCAGGTTATACAGCTTCGGCAAGGTGGATCACGCGGTCTGAGAACATGCTTTTAGACAAACGTAGAGGAGAGTGTGAACCAGGGATCTGCTGGCACTAGAGAGAGACAGATAAATAGGATGAGCCTTGTTTTGCTGGGCTGGCGGGCAATGGTATCTCAGGGTGTCTTGTAGGCGCCAGCAGCTAGAACTGGAAGTGAATGCCTGACAATGTCCTAATTGCTCCTAGCTGTCCCATCCCTTGCCACCTATCACCTCTTCAGAGGGGTCTTTTTGGCTCATTATAGAGTCTCATTATAGAGTTTTATTATTTTTTCATAAGTCATGTATGCTTAATTTTTCTTTTGTAATACTCATCCCCAGCCCCACATAGAATGTAGTGTCTAGGAACATAGGCTGAACTGCATGTCCTTACTGTTCATGGCATACTTTCTTGCACACGCTGTACGTGCCGAGGGTGGAGGCAGCAGTGACTGGGTTTAGATACCAGGGCTGTGAGGTCTCGACATCCGGGCAGTGTGAGAACAGGTGACAGGATTTCACCACGTCAGTCCTTCTTCCGAAGAAGACTCAAGTTTCTGAAAGGAAGGAGGTTTTAAAATCGTACACAGGTCATGAAGAACCCATGGCTGTGATGAATGCATTACACTCAGGGGCACAGGCAAATGTATTACACTCTGGGTCGTAGGCATTTCTGGTATTAAGGATTTAATTACACAATTTATAGGATACTATTTAATGGATATAACATATCCTCTGGGTTTTGCTTCTGTCCCCTAAGTCATTTAATGGTGGCTGTTTATACATTTGTCTTCTTGCTGGATTATACATACTTTGAGATAGGGTCCATTTAAGTATATCAATATTATATCCCCAGCACTTAGAAAAATAATTTTTTTTACTCATGAATTGTTCAATAACAGTAATTGAATTCTCTTTGTTGATATAAACTCATTTTTTGTTAAGTCGTGAGAGGTATGTTTATGTCAGCAACTCCTAATGTGAATTCTATGGAAAAAGTTTAATCAAGATGCCCTGCAGAGAAGTAGTTCTTGGGCAAACTACTTTGGGAAATTCTGTATATCATATCCCTGGTTTGGCAGCCATTAACATGTCTAGATCCTAAATCCATTTTTACAAAGAATTATTATTGCACGTAGATGCCTAAGCATATTCCCAGAGCAGTTGAAATTTTATATCTCCTAATATGATTTTTATACCTACATGAAATATAGTCTGTTTCAATATTTCTACAGATAATGTTGAGACTGGGGAAACAGAGTTAAATTAACATCTTCTCAGGTGTCTAACCTCATGTAGAGTATAACACAGTGACAGTTGAAAGATGAAGATCAACAATTGTCTTTTCCTAAATTTTACATCTCCTCCCTTGATATTCTATACACGTGAAGTGTATTTTTAGTTACCAGACTTCCTCTATAATATATATGAAGTTTGTCTTACGTACTTCATGACCTGATGGTGTAAGAGAAGAGGAAGTATTTAGAGGTCACCCACAGATGTGCTACCTCAGGTATTGCTACAAACTCCAGCTAATGTTATTGGTAGTAGGACAGATGTATAACAAGTATATCTCACATTGCTTTAAAGACTTGATATTCTTGTATCAGCAATTTGTAAATGACTGTAAGTAAAAGATCCATTCCAATTAAAATAGAAAATCCATTGCAATTTAAATAGAAGCAAAAAATCACTAACTGAGTTCATTTTTAGATTCTGTTTAAATCAAGTATTAAGGAATGTCTTATTAAAATGTATCAGGCTAGTAATGTTCTACATTTTGGGACATGTTTTGTGTAAAAGGAGAAAATGAAATGTATTAGAATCTGCACGTCCTTGAATTGGTGCTGCTTATATTATATCAAATGTGCTAACAAAGAAAATGAAAGACATTTGTCACATTTCCAGCAAGGTCTTCGATGAGATCGCATGACAAGTCAACATAACATATATGATGGAGCATTCCCCCCTGCAAACAGAGAAGCTGGAAAGTGGGGTGTTTTGTTGAAAGACAATTAAACTTGTTAATGATTTGTTTACAAATCACTGGAGCAGGCTGGCAGCTGCAGGGGATTAAATCCATGGTGAATTTTTAGAAACATTGTTGGAATGTTACCAAGATTTATTTAAGACTACTTTAGATGATCATTTTGTTTGTTTGTTTGTTTTTAACTCTGGTTTAAATATTTCTTCATTGATTCAGCACGTCTTATGGGGAACATGCTGAAAATTCTCACTTCTACTTGAAGTCAATAGAAACAAGATATTGAATATATGGAATATATATGTATGCATAGGAGAACTTTGTCCATGGACAGCACTGAGATATTTGCTCCCTAGCAAACGGGTTGTTAGCTTTAAATGTTTCATCTTTTGGTGAGTACAAGCAGAATCGCGCTTAACCCCAAGATAAAAAGGTTTAGAATGCATTTGGGTGCAGGGTCTGAAATTGGCTATCTATGTGAGGCAAATATCCCAAAAGAGTTGCATATTAAAATGCAATGCCAAGACTTGTGTTCTTGTGCCTGAGTCTACAGAAATGTTAAAACACCTTCTTCAGGAGCACTTTGCATACAAGAGTCCTGGCTCAGAGAACCACTCAGCCAGGTTCATACAGAACATTTATGACATTGAGATAACAAGAGAGGTCATCACAGCATCTGCAACACACTCTATGAGGGAATTGACTCCGTAGGAAATAGAGATCATGAAACAATTTAAGTGAAAAACTTTAAAGAAATGAGGTTGAATTGTAAATTGTAAAAGGAGAAAAGATTCATCAGTAAAAAAAGAACATGAGTATGACATAGATATGTATAAGAACAGCGTATGTGAAAATGACATGGGTACACACATTAAAAGAATATATATGGCGTCAGTGTGTTCATGGCGTGGATATAAATATGTGCAGGGTGGATATACATATATAGGGAATGAATATGCACGCATACATATCTACATATAAATGTGTATTTTCATACACAACAAATTCAAATGCACGTCTTTACCTTAAAAAGGCTTTGACTCACACTCTTGTTCAGGAATAGGCAACATGTTCATTCATCTCAAACCTGTTTACAAGTGTGAAATACTGTACCTTAATTGTGCATCAGAGGGTGCTGGAAGTTACGGTCAAAGAAGATGTTAGCTTACTGGTAGTGACATTTCATTTCTTTAAACTTGAAAATATATGGGAAAATTTGAACAGTTTTCTTTTTAAATTTTGAATGGTGTAAATGTAGGTGCGTTTTATATTATCTGTATGAGTGTATGTATGTATATCTGTATATATGTATTATCTGTGTATAGGTATGTAGGTATATCCATATCTTATAAGTTTATGTATAAGTAGAGATAAGCATATATTTTTAACAGAAGCAAATATTAAGAAAAGGATATATAATCATTTCAATAAACATAATAGAGTTTTCACTTTTCTCAGAAATAGAGTATACAGACCAATGCTTCAGCTGATAACAACACAGCAACAAGAACACTTTAACGAGGTATCAGACAGTTGTAGTGGAAGCTAGGACTGCAAACATTACAACAGCCTGCGTAAAGGGAAATGCACACGTGGGTGAGCCGCAGCTATTTTTGTACATCTGGGCATTTTACAAATCAAGGTGCTGGGTAAGAAACTATGGAACCTGGGCAGAAGTTCCTACTAGGAGGAGAGATAAATAACCCGCAAACACACTGCAGAGCTTTGGACCATATAAAAGACTTAGAAGACGTGACTGGGGGCATTGAGGAAACAGGATGAAATGATTTCAGGCAGAAATGAATTTTCATATACTGACCCTGAGTTTCTGCCCATTTTCCTCTCAAGATATTTGCTGATACTGAATCTGTGTGGAGTAGTATGCTAAGAAACCTAGCACTTTTTCAAAATGTTATTGTCTCATTATTATTTAATATAAATATGAAAACCCCAATATTTGGGTTACATAGGGGTATATTTCCATTGTTTAATTTTCTCACTGTCTCTTTTTTTTTTTTCTTGATGACTTGGTCCTGCCTTTCTCTTTGCATGCATGATTTATTCTTATTTAATGTTTGCAGTCATATATAAAATTTGCATAGGCTCTGAAAGATAATACATATCAAATATCATACAAATTACCAATTTGTTTTAACTAAATAGTAGATAGGATCGATACAGCCCAAGCATATAAGGAAACATGGCCTATTTTTCATGCAGTATTATAATGCCATATGGACAATCATAATGTTGAAAATTTCTTTTAAGAATCCAGTGATAACAGTTTTGAACAATTTGGCAAGATGAAGATCATAAAATTCTTGCACACATATAAATTATCATAGCCATGTTGACAGGCAATGTAGAGGTGTCTTGTATAACTGAAAATGTATTCTTGTGTATACAGCACATTCAAATGCACATTTATACCTAGAAAAACTTTGATTCATATTTGTATTCAGGAATGCACAACATATTCAGCTCAACCCTGTCTGTAAATGTGAATTACTCTAAATTAATTGTTATCAAATAGTGCTGGAAATTACAGTAAAAAAGTTATCTTACTGGTAGTGACATTATTTCCTTTAAATTTGAAAATTTATTGGAAAACTTGAAGGGTTCTGTGAATCGTGAAAATGTAGGTGACTTTTTAAATTGTGAGCTCAGGGTGAGCTGAACTGATCATAAACATCGGTGCATGGCACATACCCATTATGTTTTCAGATCCCAACTTTATTTACTAATATTCAGTTATGTTTGTTATATTATTCTTTGTATTTAAATATGTTCTTATTTTCCAAAAACAAAAATCCCACTAACACTGATGAAAGAAAATATGTATCCATGATTTTTTTTTTATTTTCAGAAAAACTAATTATAATATGTAAAATAAATCTTGGCAACTGTTAGTTTCACTTTCTTTAAAATACAAGGTCTGATTTTCTCTGTTATGATTCAAGTATAACGTATTTGACAAGTAAAAGTATGCAATTACACATAAGGTTCTCTAAATATTATAAAGTAATAAATGAAAAGGGTTTTTTATGAATTTTGGTTTCTCTAACTGAATTCTAATTAGCGGTGCAGTTAATGCTTCTCTGATCTCTATGGCGATTATCCCTCTCAAAAATAAAAATAATAAACAAAATCAACCAGAGCATTATTTGCAAATATATATTGAAAATTGATATAAGCCATAGGTTTGCATTTTCACTTGATTCTTACAGCAAACTTTCGAATTAGTAGGTACTGTGGTCTATATTTGATGCTTGCAGAAACTGAGATTTAGGCCAAAAATGTATTTTGCTTGCCCCCTCCCTATTACTAACTGGTTGGGCTGGATTGGCAAAACCATGATTTGAATCACTAGGATATTTAGCCAATCCAGAGGTGTGTGTGTATGTGTGCCTGAGGACAGAATCATAACTTGATTCTTGATTAAAATCAGCATTTATAACTAATCATACATAGTGCATCATGGCCAAAGTTTTGCCATATGTCTCTTTTATTTATTCATTTTTTGCACATTTTCTTTCTCCTATATAAAATGTGGCCCCTGAGTACCTAATGCCAGCCACAACACAGAATACAAACATTTCATCTGATGTTTTTATTCCGTTAATTGGCCTGTAAATATCAGCAGAATAGTCAACCCAATTATGCAGTCTACCTAACAAGCCACAACATTTTTTTGTTTAAATTTATTTGACTACATCAGCAGGTCATCAATTTTTTTTTTCAAAAATGCAACATTACCTGGGTGCCATGATTGCCCCAGCAAAATAAAGAGTGTGACATTTAATTCAGAAACCACTTAAAGGCTAATTAAATATAGGTATTTCAAATTAATTGCTTTTGCAGAAAAATGATTGTTAGTAGACCTTGTTACTAAGATATCCATGACTGATCTAAGTACTGGAAACTGAATATGTCTATTCTTACCCTTGAAGGGAAATGGTTTTCAAACATACGATATATGTTTGAAACAGATTATGGCCAACTAGCTGCCTGGGAACTGTCATCACAGGGAAGCCACTGGGCAATGTATTAGGAATGTTCATTAGTCACTTCACCAGCTCACTGTTTATCTGTAGAAAAAAATGTCTTGGAGATGAAGGAGTCTACAGAGAAAAATGAGTTGCCAAGCCTTGCTGGAAAGACAGTCAACTCAGGGTTCAATATCTAAACTCTGTTAAATATGTCCCCACCTTCATTGCATGGTCATTTTCTTAGTTTAGATATCTGCAGTCTCTGTCAAAAGTGCTTACAACAGCTTCTAAGCTCGTTTTCCAATCTACAGTTTAAATTTTTTTTCCCAAATAATTAGTCTTCATGAAAGTGGAAGACCTTTCTAAAATTTGGGTATAATTGTTAGGTAGATAGCAAGGGACCTCTGAGACTTTCCTAGGGGCAAAAGAGGGTGCCTTGCCTTGGTGCTGCCTCAAGCAATTGCCCCACCCAGGAAGAATGACATGGGGTACTTGCTGCTGCCCCACCATAATCACACCAAGAACCGAGAACAGAACAGACAACTACGACCCCACAGAATCACGGCCCCATAGTAGGAGACTGAGAGTCAGGGCTGGGACTAGATGCCAGGGCTTGCAGAGTGGATGCCAGTGGTAATGTAAACCACGCTCAGGCAGAAGCTAACTAGAGGGGTTGACAACCCAAGAACCTCCTTTAACCACCTTGCCAGCTACCTCTGTCACCTTAAATGAACTTTGGCTAGTTACAATATCATTTGCATTGTGGTTTTTAAAATTTCTCCACCCTTAAAATCACCGTAACAATTCTGAGACGACCACATAAAGTCTGAAAATGGGAGGGAACCCAATTCTAGAAATGACTACCCAAACTCTTAGTAAAAGCCAACCCCTTTGTCTTGAATATGTCTCCCCTCAATTAGTAAAAGTACAAAAGATCTAAATCCACTTCCTCCCAGTGCGGCTGCTCTCTTTATTTTCTTTCTCTTTCTCAGACTGTCTCAACTATACTTTTGCTTTCAATAAAAAGCTGTCGCTCGCTTGGCTTACGCCTGAAATTCCTTTCACGTGGATCGCCAAGAACTTGGGAAAACCTCTACTCGGAGGCTGGTAAAAGTTTAATAGGACTCATTAAGTAAAACCCACCCTGCTCAACCATCCTACTGGCAGAAATCAAAGAAGAGGACATTGAATAAGTTTTAGAGGAAAAAAACTATGGTAATGCTTTGGGGTCTATTAATAGGAACAAAAGTAGAAAATACAACAGTGATGCAGCCTTTTGGATGTGCAACTCTGACTTCCTGCTACAGAGATTATCATGCATTCATTTATTCAAGACCAGGTGATGGCCTTACAAAACCACGTCAGCGTTTGTGCTGAGCTCACGCCTCTACTGGGTGGCTGCTTTGTGCGTGGTAGCCTGATATTTCTACCTAAGCCTAACTTGCTTCCCTGCCTGTCTCCTTCACTCTGTATTAAACTCTCCTCATTTCCTGCTTCCTCACCCAGCCTTTCCTAGATTCTTCCTGATTTATTTTACAACTGCGTTTTCCCCTAATAAAAATCAAAGTAAAGACTGAAGAGCTATTCATAGGCAGCAGTAGTACATGGCTTTTCCAAGTTAAAAATATAAAATAAGAAAGGCTTTGTAATATGGGCTTGACAAGTGATCAAAGTCGTTTTATTTACATTAAGAGTTAGGATCCTAAGCTATGTTTCACGTTGCAAACAGTTCAATTAAACAGATGTCAAGGACTGAGCGTTGAAATAGAGAAATCATGAAATATAAATGTATTAGTAGAGCTAAAAGAAAATATGAACGTATGGTTGGCATTTCTTCTTGGTTCTTATAATAACTATAGTGGGGAAAAAAACAGAACCCTTGTTTTCAGCATTGTATTTGTGCATTGTGATTTGTATTTAGCTTAAAGATCAAATGTCAAAACTTAACCCTTACATAATATAACATTTAAAGTCCATCAATGCCAACCAAGATGAGATTCTTGATAATGTATGATGCTTGAAAATGCCCAAGTCTGTATGAGTAATTATCAGCAAGTGGCCCACATAATGCCATAGCAACACACAGATTCTACAAACAAAACAGAATTCACAACTTCTATCTGCTCAGGAATAAGCTCTTAGATGTTCACAAAAAAGTAAAGGAAAACTCAATTATCACGGTAGTTTTTCAACTTTTGTCTCTCCCTGTATCTAATTTGCGTTGCAGAGAAATTTACAGCCTCTAGGAAGCAGGCATAAGGTCAACTCAGCCATCAATCCTGTAGCTCTTAATAACTCAGAAATCAAACTTTTATTTCCACCAAAGAATTGGAAAAGACCAATGAGAATTTTTCTCTGTCATGCTGAAGATGCAAAAAGCAGACACAGTTGGTTTTATCGGTGTGTAGGAAGGCCAGAATTGGCCACGTGATTGTTCTAGGGAATCCCAGCATATAGAATATGCAAAAATAATAAAAGGTAAAACAATTAACAATAAAAACCCCATCTGTCTGCAGTTCTAAACTGTTTTCTTTAGTTTTACAGCCATTTTATTGTTTCTCTTATGATAATAAGTTGTTTTTTCTTCAAGTACATTTTCTCTACAGGTGATAGGGCATTGTGGATATGATTTCTCACTAGACTATAGTTTGAAGATGGATATGGAGTTGAAGATCCTAAGACAGACTATCAGAATGTCCTTGCTATATAACTGAGGGAGATTACTCCCCTACTGGAATATGATTCTCTTTGTATTTTAATTCTAATTGCACCAAACTCATCAAAAGTGATGAAAAGTGTATTATATGCCCAGGTATAGTGAAGGTTGTTATTACTAATTAGCAATTCCTAATTAATAAATTTAGTAATTGTCTATTGCCTTTAAATTGACTTTTCTTTAAGGGTTATTGTGTGCTCTAATTTCAGCTAATTTTTGTGGATAGTTGTGTCAAATCTAAAATATTTTTAAACAATGTAATGTATTATTAATAGTAGTTGACTACATGCCACACATCCTTACAGTGATTTACAAGTATCAACTTATTGAATTCTCACAGTAACTCCATAGAGAGGGTATTTATTATTGTCAACTTTATTTCACATAAATAAGAAGCAGATGCATACATAATAACTGACTTGTCCCAAATCTCAACAGTCAGTACCTGCCTGAGCTCCAATTCTGTGTGCTATATTCGAGAAACAGAATGATTCAGTTCCTCATATCTCAGTTATATATTTCAATTTCTACCTCTACTAAATTTTGTGTTCTCACATTCCAATTTTCTCCATAATTAGAACTGTTAATATAGGATGTTGGAAGTCCCATAGGATTTTATAGACATGCCTTTGAATGTGTGAGTGTAAAACAGATTTAAACACATTTATTTATTAGGTTCCAGGGATATTTAAAAAAAGGTAAAACTACTCAAATAATAAGAGCGTTTAAGGTACTTTGAATGTGATTCTTAATAATTCAGAGATCAAACTTTTAATTATAAACTAAACAAAGTCAATGCTATTTAAAAACTCACGCTTAAGTCTATATTTTATTACCTTGAAATTTAAAAATAATTATGATAAAGATGGAGTAAATTATTATAAACATGAGAATAAATATTAAAATATCACTATTACCCACATTTTTAAAAGCATTACAGTCACTAGTTCTAACTTGCGTCAAATTTAAAACACCCCTGAATGGTTTCAAACTTGAGCACTTTGTGCTACAAATCTGCTGTTTTCTACTCTTGGGGCTTGTCTTTTCCATGAGATAAAAACAATTGTTTGCATGCAACTCTCATCCTTGCCTGATACAGACATGTCTTCAATTTGACAAATAAATGGTCGTGTTTGAAGAGCGGAATGACACCAATACAATAATTAAATGTCAAGTTGAATCTGCCTGCAACGTCCGCACTTGCTGATTCACTTGCTCTCCGTGTGTCTTCATGTGTCCTGCAAACTTACTTGTTCTTTTGCTTTGAATTTCCGTGTGTTCTAACACCTACTCACCCAAAGTTTCTAAATCTCCCCCACTGGCATGTCCTCTGAGACAGGTTACTTAGATACAAAAGAATAAAATCAAGAATGGGGTAGAACACTCATGCACACACACGGTGAATATTCCACTGTGTGTATACACCACATTTGGTACATCTATGCATCCGTTGATGGACTTTTGGGTTGTTTCTGACTTTGGCTATTGTAATTCATTTTGCTGTGAACACTCATTTGCAAGTAGTTGCTTGAATACCTGTTTCCAATTCTGTTAGGAGTGA
Source organism: Daubentonia madagascariensis (assembly GCA_023783475.1). Lineage (NCBI taxonomy): Eukaryota > Metazoa > Chordata > Mammalia > Primates > Daubentoniidae > Daubentonia > Daubentonia madagascariensis. Next base: position 1,730,730 of record JAKFHU010001178.1, on the reverse strand, counting down.
GATGACTTGTCAGGGGCTGGAGGGAGGAAAGTGAGAATAGTTGCTTAACAGATACTGGTTTCTTTGGGGGGTGATGAATGTTTTGGAATTAAATAGAGGCCATGGTTTTACAACATTGTGAATGCACTAAAGTCCACTGAATTGTACCCTTCACAATGGAGAACATTATGAAAAATAGATGTTTAAGCATAGCGTTATTTCTGAATGCTAGTTACACTATAACATAGGCAAAACTCTTAGTTTGAATATGGATTTAAAGTATTTGTTAATATCTAAGCCAAGGATGATATGAAAAAATAAACTACTGTGGGAAATATTAAATATATTTCATACATTCTAAAATACTACATGTTTAGTGCTATCTAAAGATGCTATGTAACCGTTGCATGTATTTTATTTTGCTGGGCAAATTTAACTGGGATTGACTTTTAAGAAAGGTTTACCAATGTGGGTATGTGAAAAGAAAGCAAATATTTCCTTCCTCAGTCTTTTTTATAATGAAAGATTCTTCAAAGTCCTTAAAATAGAGCATCTTTAGCTTTCATACCTTGGCAGGTAGGGATATAAATGGATTCAGCTACTTTGGCAAATGCTTCCCCTTTTTTGTCAAAATTGAACATATATGTCCATCTTATGACCAAGTAACTCCATGTGTAGGCATTTATCCAAGATAATTCAAGGAATATGTAATCACAGAGAAAATGTAAGTATGTGTATGGAAAAAGAGGAGAGAGAAATTTTATTTAAGTTGCATTTATATCTGTTTCTTGGCATCATAAGGTTGAGTTACATGTCTAGAATGTCTTGTTCTAAGAGCAAGGTCTTGATAGTCTGCTTTTTAACCATAAATAATTTATTGCCATGACTTTTGTATGTGATCTTTAGCCTAATATCTATAATTACCGTAAAGCTTGGTTTTCCTTCTTGATATAATAAATAGTATCAATTTGAATATGAAAAAACTAAAATGAAATAAAAGTAACTTTTAGCAAAGCAGAGATGGAAGAGACTTTCCTTAATCTGATAAAGAATATCGGCAAAATATCTCATTTAGAAGTTACAAAATGTTGAAATACATTTTAAAATGCACTAAGAAGTGAATGAGCCAGTCTGCTTGTCGTTGTTCTAGAAGTCTTAATGAAATAATGCAATGAAAAGCAAACACTGGCTATATGTATTGGAAAAGAAGACATAAACGTGTCATTATTCACAGTTGACACAACTCAGTCCATAGAAAAATCTAGAAGATTGTATGGGACAACTACTGCAATTATTAATACTAAGTGATTCTGTAAGATTGTGAATAAAATTGTATTTCTGTATCCCAGAGAGAGTCAAAGAGAAATTTCAAAAAGATTCCATGTACAATAACATAAAAAACAGTCCAATAATGGAAAATGCATTGAATAATTCTGAAACTTGTTAAATATTAATATAATGGAGAAATAGCCTACATTTTTGGTTTGGAAGAATTACTATTTTCAAGATACCTTTACAATTTGTATCTTCCATGCTACAGAGGGTAACAGAGAGAGTCCCTGACCCCTGAGTGAAGCTGGAGAGTCAGTGTTTTTCAGAGGCAAAGATTCCTATTACTACGTTATGTTTTCTTCTTGGTGCAGATTTTGCAATTTGAACAGCAGCTAAGTCAGGAGGCTTCACCTGGGACGGGATCTGAGCCCTGTGTGTGTGTCTAACACAGCAGGTGCCAACGCCACTTCCTGGACACAGATGGGAGTACCAGCCAGTCCTCTAAGGTATAGACAACATTCCCCAGAGAGGCTTGCAGGATGCTCAAGGAAAGCAACCAAGCAAAAGCCCCAGGATGCGATGACCAAACAGAGGAGAGGACCTCTAGGACAGAGACGCAGCAGGAAAAAAACAAAACGAAACAAAAAATAAGAAGACTGAGTTGTCGCAAAGGATTCAGCATGAAGGGATTAAGGTGAGGAACCCATTCTGAGCCTATGTTAATGAAGTAGCAGAGGATTGATCTACAGGAAAAAGTATTCACATTTTTTAGTTACAAATCCAGAAATGTCTGCTTGGGAGAATTTATAAGAGGTCCAAACAATGCATTACAAAGGAGGCTTAAGAGATAAGATAGAAGGTACGAAAATGTTTAGATTTCTGAAAGAGCAATCTATTATTTGCTTAAATAATGAACATTGTCAATTTTCTTTTGGAAAGAGGAGGGAAGGAAATACATTCTAACGCTTAGAAAGAAGTTCATAAGCAACTTCATGGTATTTTCCAGTTTCCCTTGTAAACAGAAACACCCTTTCCCTTTGCACTTGGAACAGCATTTATTTCAGGTAGTTGGGGTTTATGTTTCCCTTGTTTGTCTGCAAATTCTTCAAAAACAGAAATTGTATTTTCATACCTGCAACTGGTGCAATGAACAGGCTAAATAACAGGGGAGGTGTTTACTCAATATTGGTGGATTGAATTATGTTCACAGAAACCATTTCACAGCCCTAGGATTCATTTATGTAGATTTTCATCAGCATGTTCTGCAGAACACTAATCTCTCAAGATACTCTGCAAGAAAATGTTTTTCTACTATATATATAATACATTATATATATTATATAATATATATTATATTATATAATATTTGCCCAACTTGAGTGTTTACAATGTTTTTTGAAATACTGAAAGTCCAAAGAGTTACTGGTATGGTTCAGAAAGGTATACAAATCAAGCAGTTATTTATATAATAGATTTTGGGTGTAGTAATTATATCTGAGATACATATATCAGGTTATAAAGAATTTTATATATATATATATACACACACACACATATATATAAACTAGGTATATATATTCATATACATACACATACTATATATATAAAAAAACATATATTACATATCCACAGTATATATACTAATGACTAATGTTTTATCTTGTCTTCATTAGAAACCAATTTCAAATTAACTTATTATTGAAGCATATTATATTAAAGTGTCAAATCCTTTTCTTGGTTGGAAATCATGTGTACATATGAGAAGGTCCAAACTCTTTAATAATTTCTCTTTAGTTAAGAGAGTAACTCCTTTCCTTGAGTTAGTGCAGTGAAAATAAGTATTTTGTGCCTTTTTCTTGGTTCTGGATTGAAAACTATTGAGAGACAATGTTGTGTTTAATAGAAATCAAATGTGTAAAATGAAAAATCATACAGCACACACAAATGTGCCACTCTAAAGGCACAGTGCCTAATAAGTGATATATATGTAGGAGTGATTCTTTTCTGCCGCAAAAAAAGAATTCATGGTGTTTCTTTAATTTGCTCATGGGTCCAGTAGGAAGTGGGGGTCATTTCAACTCACAAAAATTTTATTGAAATTCTACATGCTATATTTCCTCTTAAATAAAATGCCATGCATTTACCATATCTTAACAAAATAAGATATTCTTGAAAGAATAGGCTTCCACACTGACATGTGAGCTTAGAAATACGGCACACTTTAGCCATATGATGGCTTTCATCCCAAATCCAAGTAAGCAAACTTCATCATGAGTCAGTTCCTGCTTAACCATTTTTAGAAATCTAGAGGGAACAAAGACTGAAATCAGATGTTCTTTTTACATTTAAAAACACTGACCTGAATCTATCTTTCAGACCTCACTGTGTAACCACTCACCTCTGTTTCTGCCTGTGCACACACTATCTGTACTTCAATATTTAACCCAGATATGTTCTTTTTATTGACTGTTTGCCTGTTGGCAATGTATTCGTGCTTTGTATTAGCAATGTGTTCTTTATCCTCATTATAAATATTTTATAATATTATTTTTCCTATACTGTTCCTTAAATAGTCTGTACATTCCTTCAGCTGAATAATGGTGTCACATAGCTCTTTGCTTAATAGAGTATTTCTCACAGAGTCTAAATATTTCAAAGCTTTTCGACAAGGAAAACAAGAATTTTTGAAGTCATTAATATAATAGGAACAGAATAGTTTTTTCTTCTGTGTTAATGTAATAGGAACACAATAGCTTTATCTTCTTTTTACCAAGGAAAACAAGGATTTTTGAAGTCATTAATATAATAGGAACAGAATAGTTTTTTCTTCTGTGTCACCGTCTATGATTGTTGCTGCTGTAGCCTCCTGAATTTCTAGGAGCCTTTTGATTTTCCTTTTCTGAACCTATAACCATTGTATGAACTTCATTTTTTCCATTGGTCTGATCTTCTTAAAATGAAAATCCATAATAACATTTTGAAAGTTGGTAATATGCATAGATTTAATTAGTATTTTCTCTACATTGAGTACAAACTCCTTTTAAAAAACTAATCCAAAATTGCATTCTGGTATCCGTGTGCTATTTTATTCCCTGAATATATTTTTTGGGAAAGTCTGTGGAAAAAATGTGTATCTTGCATTTTTCATATATCTGAGCTGTCAGTTAGTTTTCCTGCATCCAATCAAAATAAAATCAAGAGCTGCCTAACCTTAGGGTGAAATGGTGCACACGAACAATCCTGAACAGACAACAAAACAGTAACAAACGTAAGGAAGCTTGGCTGATTGATTTAGATATTGTTATGGGGTCACAGCCAGATTCAGGTGTTAAATGTCCAATCCCCTTTTATTTTGGATGCAAAGATGTTTCTTATCAAAATAGTGAATGTGGTTCATTTGTTAGGATTTTTTTTTTTGAGAAATACTTTCTGGCTGCTGTCTAACTCATTTTTAAAATGTAAATGTCATCAATTCATATTGATACAGGCTCCATTGGGTACAATAGATACCTCTTCCAGGATGAATACATTGTCAATTGGAGAAAGGCCCTTGAAGGTAATCTTTAAAGAAAAAATTTTACAAACAGATGTCTAAGGTTGATTTCATTAGTCAAACTGCGATCATTTAGACTCACAATCCTTAAAAAAATTTTCATGACTTGTCTGGATGGTAAACATCTTATAACCATGATCTCTCATCATTTTATTTAATACCAACTGTACAATCCTTGATTTTATTCAATAAAGAGTGCATTTATGTTCCAAATGCTATGAGTAATTTGTCTTTCCCTTCTCTTTGGAGAGTTTTCTGTCATCAGTTCATCACAATTTGGAGGCATCCACCTCAGAAATGTTTAGAAGTTCCTGCTTATGTTTCAATAGTATTAAAATGACTCTTCTCTAGCTTAAATTCAATTTTCTGTCTCATGCTTACCAGGCTTTTAGTACAGTTACTCATGCCTTTGCTTTATCCTTCTCATATACATATTTTTTTTAAAACTCGTAAGTTACCTTGGTGTTCCCTAATATGGGAGAAACGTTAGAATATGTTGCACTTTGAATTGTTTAAGTATATGCTAGTTAGTGTCCTTTCTACAACAATCAAAGTGCATATAAAAATTTATGAAACATAGAGTTATATTACATTTTTAACTAGAATAAAGATGCTCCTGTGTCCCTCCTAAAAAAAATATGATCTCTTTTTTTCTTTTCATTGCCTTTGTAATGATTAATCCTCCTCAAAGTGATTCTCTTTGAGATTGTTCATCTTTGAGTTGAATTAGGGCAGAGATCAATATTCTAGTTGTAATTAAAAACGACAACACTGAATTTAAAAATATAGCTCTTTCTTTGCATAGATTCATCACCATTTAATTCTAGTTTAAACTACCCCCAATGTATCCCTGGGAATATTGCTGAATCATTTCTTCATTTTTAAATAAACTTACTTGATTGAATTACAATATGCAAACGGAAAAAATGCACGAATCTTATGGATATAGTGCAGTAAACTACCACAAAGTCAATACACCTGGAAAAACACTGTGTGAATCCAGGCATAGAACAGTGGAAACCTACAGTATTTACTCTTGTGGCTTGGACTGTCTTTTATTCAACCTTATCTTTACCAAATTCGTTTTTTTTGTCTCAAGTAGCACTGGATCATTCTTTTCCTTCATGTATACCCTTCCCAAAATATCTTTTTGGATCCATTGTTGGTGGTTACTTGTACCATTTCCACATTGGGGTTATCAACAAAATGCTATCATGAAACGTCTTATATGTATATATTACAATGTTTTCTTGGGCACGTATCTTGGAGTAAAATTTCCAGGTTCTGGCAAAGGTACTTGTTCAGCTTTAAGTTTTATAGGGTAATTGAGAGATACATTCTCACCAGTTTTGTTTGGTTTGAGCAATTCAGATGAGTATTTAATGCTAGCTTGTGGCGGTATATTTGAATTTCCTTGATGTTGGACTTTTTTTTAAAGTTTATTAAGAAATTACGTATACTTTAAAAAATATATGCCCATTTATGTACACATTTTCAATTGAAATCCATTATATATTTTGGAAATAAAACATAAATCCTTGTAGAATACATTAATATGTATTGATTGCATCTATAAATTAAAAAAAATTTTTTTTTGAGACAAGATCTTGCTATGTTGTCCAGGCTGGTCTCAAACTCCTGGGCCCAAGTGATCCTTCTGCTTCAGCCTCCCAAGTAGCTAGAATCACAGGGATGTGCCACCATGCCAGGTGTAAACTTTTATTCTTTTAAGGGTGCCTTTTCAGAAGACAATATGTGCATTTTTATGAAGTGCAATATATCAATTTCATGATTAAGTAATGATTAAACATATCTGCATCTTGATTGAAAAACCTTTACTTACCCTGATGCCAAAAAGAATTTCTCTTATTAACACGTTTAATAGAAATTTTAGAAATTTTTTTCTCTATTCCACATTTAGTTCTATAATATATACTTAGAATTATGTGGTTTTAAAAAAATTTTGCATTTATTTAGTGCTTTTTGCATATAGCATGAAGTGGGACAACGTTATTTCCTCCACTTGATCCAGTGCCAAGTATTGAAAAGATATCCAATCTCCTCTGCATTTTTCAGAAAGCAAATACTTTTGTACTTGCAAGCCTCTTTTTGGCTAATATATTGCTCCCAATATCAATAGAAGATTGCATATCACCTTCTCATCTGGCATGATTTAATAAAGCAAACTGAAGATACCACATAGAAGAGACCAACAGGGTGGTCCTCAGTCGAACAGCCCCCCAAAAATGGAATTCCGCCAACAACTATGTGAACTTAGAAGTATTGAGCCTTCCTGCAAGATCACTGTACTGCAAGAAACTTTGATATAAATGTGTTGTTTGAGTAACTGCTAATTTTGGGAGTTATTTCTTATGCAACAATACATAACTCATACAAACTCTCTGTATTTTTTTTAGTGGATGATTTAATGATTTGATTTTACATCCCTAAATTATTACTAACTGTTTTGAATTCATATTTTACTCTTTTGCCCCTGGCAAGATCCTGCAGTGAATGTGGAGTTCACTTGATGTTTTGTTTTTTTGTTTTATTTCTCTCTGGAGACCACCAGTCTTATAAAGTTTTTGTTAAATACTAAAAACAGGTGTTTATAAAGTTTCTCTTTTTATGGTTGCTTATAAATGGAAAGTAATTCTAATATCAGCTACTCTATCGTGGCCCGACCCCAACATTCTATTCTTACTGTATGAATATATTAAGAACACTAGAGACACCATTTCATTGTAGAAGATAATTCATAAAAAGCATACAGTATTTTACATGTTAATTTAATTGCTTATTCTTGTAGTCATATTATACTATTCTGGTTATTTTTCACTTAAAAATAACTTATTTTTGTTAACTTTAAAGTAGTTTATTAAAGAATAACACACAAACAATAGTATGGTTGTTTTTATGTCTATCAGTAAAATTTTATCTTTGTCTTCTGTAAGTCATGGGGTTCTGCATGAATTTAGACATACAGTTTACCTTTGAACAACGAGTCTGAACTGTGCAGGCCCACTTATAGGTGAATTTTTTTTTCAAAAATATATCAGAAAATTTGGGGGAGATTTGCAACAATTTGAAAAAACTCACAGGCAAACCATGTAGCCTAGAAATATCAGTAAAAATAAGAAAGTTATTTTTGATAACTTTTTTTGATATGAATGCATAGAATGTATGGAGACACTAGTCTATTTATGTCTATTTATGTCTAATTGACTGTTTATCTAATTGGTAAGGCTTCCAGTCAAGAGTAAGCTATTAGTAATTAAGCTTTTGGGGAGGTAAAAGTTATAGAGGGATTTTTGACTGCACAGGGGCCAGAACCCCTAAGTTCTGTGTTGCTCAAGGGTCAGTTGTGTGTAGATAGGTAGAGATATAGGTAGGTAGGTAGATAGATAGATACAAGCTAAAGCATAATTATTTTCTCATTAATTTTGTAACAGAACTCTCCTATTAATCCAAATACTTTATTTTTTAGATAGGCTACTATAGCACCTACAAATAATAATTTTATCTCTTGAATAGCATAACTCTTATTTCATTTTTTGAAATTTTCCACATAGACTTCCCTGCACATTAAAAGAACATTGATACATTGGTGATATAGTGGGTATTAGTGCATTGCCCTTGATTTTAAGCAGAAGGTTCCTTATGTTTTTATGTTAAGCATGAGGTTAGACATTAGTTTTAGAAAGTACTTTGAAAAGTATTTGCTTTGAAAATAATTCAAAAAATGTTGTGAAAAATACTTTCCCAAATACCTATTTTTTTAATTCTAAAATACATTTTTTCAAATAAATATATTTTTAAAAAGTCTCTAAAATTATTAAAAGTATTTTAACAATCATTTTATAATATTAGGAAAAAATGGGCTTTTTAACATCATGGATGCTTCTTCAGATAACTATATTAATAAAGAAAAAACAAAAGAAAACAAAAAATCCCTGGGAAGAGTTATCACTTAAGTATTGAAAAGCTTTATTTTCCAAAGTGAATATTGGTTTATTTTGAGTAGTCAGCAGGTCCCAAACATTTATTTAACAATTGTTTATTAGAACGTGCCAGATTGCTCATATAGTGCGTGACTTTTTTTCACCCCATTTTATTGAGGTATAATGGACTAACAAAAATGTATTTTATATCTTAATTGACTGTTTAAGGTGGACAAGGTGATGTTTGGATATACTTTATGAAAAATGAAGTGATTACCATAATCAAGAAAAATATATCTACCACCCACATAATTACGTGTGTGTATGGGGAGGGGGTGCAGAGAACACTTGGCATCTACTCTCAGCAAATTTCAAGTATACATTATTATTAACTATAGTCACCAAAGCTGTAGATTAAATCTCCAGAAATTCTTCATCCTGCATTAGTGAAACTGTATATCTTTTCACAAACATTTCCCCATAAATTTTCCCCCCAGCCCCTGTGAACCACCATTCTACCCTCTGCTTCTGTGAGTTGGATATAATGTTTGTCTTGACTACATAGCAGGTTACAAAGTACACACACGTGCAAAGATGATGCTTATAGCCTACAGAATGAGCCCTTTGCAAGTGCTCTGTAAAGTTTCTCATGATCTATGCATCTTTTATGGTCTTGGGAAAAAGTCTTCATGGAGAAAATGACCTTAGATCTGGACCCTAAACTAAGCCAAGCCAATGTTTTAGTGGTTCAGAGAGACTTTTAGTCAAATCAGTAGAAATATATAACACTATAATTAATTATCTGTCAATATATCCACTACACTATGGTCACAAATTTATGAACTGTGAACAGTTTGTGTTTTTGACACTAATTTGCTGAAGGCTAGTCTGTTCATGTCTCAGGAAATTCCTTTTTTTTCTTCTTCTTAAACATTCAAAGTGAATAAATATTTTCTGGTATAAGGCTAACTGATCCATTCTGGGGTCAAGCTTCCAGCGACATGAGCTCTCTCCTCTAACAAACCAAAGACATTTAATTACAAAATATCCCATTTAAAAGTGTTCCACTGTCTATTAGCAAACGTTTCCTTTCAGCTTCACTTTTATAACCCACCCATTAACTGCTTGTCCAGTTAAAGAGAAAACACGACTCTGTCAAAGTTCATCTCTCACAATTTAGCTGCTTCTGCTAAGTGTTATTTATGTAAGTGGCCTCCAGGGAATGCAATTCAACCATTAAATTAATAAAAGCTCCACAGCTCTGTAATCCTTACAGCACTAACACAGAAGACAGAGACCTTCCATACCCAAGATCAAAGAGCCTGGACCTGCTCTTTTTTTCTTCTTTTTTTTTTTGGAATTTATTATCTCAAGAGTGAACAATCTCTTTCAAGGGTCCTACACAAAGAGAAAACCAACCAACCAACTAACAAATAAAAAGAGGAAACTAAGTATCTGATATTTCAAATGTTAGTAGTTGTCATTTTCTTTTTCTCTGGAGTCTTAATTTTTGGTAATGTCTTAGTATTGAAGTCATATAATTATTTTTAAAGATTAGAAATAAAGAAGGTGACAACTGTGTGTTGAAAACTTCTAAATTAAAACATATAAGGTTGCTTTCACGGGTTCTCTCTCTCTCTCTCTCCCCGCTAAATTAATGCTACTTCTCGTATCAATTTGACTTTCTGAAAAATTAAAATTGTCTATTTCAATTTAGTGTCAAACTTCCTTTTTAATTTATTCTTATTCTATAATAAATTTGGGCAATAGATATTTTCTTCAATTTACAGGTGAGAAAAATGAATTTCATACATAGCCAGTTGCCAATTCCAGATATCTAATAAGTATTCATGCCAACTTTCCAGCTGAGTTCTACTCATTTCCAAACATCATAATTTCCAGTAAAACACCATTGCCTGAATAAACCTATCTTCCTGGAGTAAAATAGGAAGTGGTATTAGGAGAGTTGCTTTAAGAAAATGTTGGAACATATCCTAGTTAAGTGATTGGGTGAATACTTACTTACTATTTTTTTTTTTTGCCTTTAACATATTTTTATTTCAAAATATTAGGGGGATATAAATGTTTTTGTCACATGGATATTTTTATATTGCTTAAGTTGGGGCTTTTGGCATGCTCCTCTATTTAAATATTCTCCATTTTTTTCTGACTTTATTTAAGTTAAATATTGAGAAATGTTAGAATGACTGCATTTCTGTAAGTGGCAAGTACATTGAAAAACACTTTAAAAAGAAAGTATATAATTCTGTGTGTTTGCTTATATATTATGTTATATATGTAATTAATCATATTATGTGTAATATATTACAATAGGTATAATATATACTTCTGCCCAAGGAAAAAGTTAGTTTTTTGTTGCTAAACAATGAAAAATTACACTGTATATATCATTTTCATATGTTTTAAGTGCTCATAAATACAGGAAAATTTAGTATTTCAGGTGTTTTTTCTTTTTACCATTATTTAAACATTCACCAAGGTTTCCTTTATTTATTACTGTTATGTTCATTCATTCAAAAAATATGTACTGTTCAAATGCGCTACAGAAATATGCTGTTTTTAAGAATGGCATAATCATATGCTTTCTTTGTAAATGTGTGATTATTCTTACATGCATTCCTATAATTTTAAATAACTTGAAAAATCCTGGAATTCAGGAAAATCAATTAGTTAAGTAATGTCAATAGTTACATAACATATACTTCCAATACAAAATTACTAAACTGAGTTTATGCTGAGAAATGACAAGTTCTGTATTGACTGAAAAATAAAATGATCTCAAAGGCAATAATAAAGGGAAATATTGGCTCAGGGTCATGGAGATAAGGCAAAGCATACTGATAACAACTATTCTGCATCATAATGAGTTTTCTTTTTTTAATTATTATTTCAAAACATTATGGGGGTACAAACATTGAGGTTGCATAAATTGCCTTTGAACCACCCAAATCAGAGCTGCAAGTGTGCCAATCCCCCAGAGAGTGCACACCGCACCTGTTAGATGTGAGTTTACCCATCCCCTCCTCCCCACTGGCCAACTGCACAGCCAAGGAAACTATCACTAGAGCAAACAGACACCCTACAGAATGAGAGAAAATATTTGCGTGCTACACATCTGATAAAGGGCTGATAACTAGAATCTATATAGAACTCAAGCAAATCAGCAAAAAAAAAAAAAAAAGAAACCACCCCATTAAAAGTGGGCAAAAGACATAAATAGAAACTTTTGAAAAGAAGATAGACTAATGGCCAAGAAACAGATGAAAAATTGCTCAACATCTCTGATCATCAGGGAAATGCAAATCAAAACCTCAATGAGATATCACCTAACTCCAGTGAGAATGTCTTTTATCAAAAAGTCCCCAAACAACAAATGTTGGCGTGGATGTGGAGAGATAGAAACATAATGAGTTTTCAATGACACCAGCAGCTGCGTAAACCAGCACAGAATCCGTAGCTTAAGCTAGAACCTGATCCATGCATGTAATTTTCTGCCAAACTGTATTTTCCAACATTTTAACCATGTTGGAATTGCAGAGCATGGCTGACATTTTAATTTTTCTTTTGTGAATTAATGTGTCCATTATTAGTCCCTCATGCATTAAATGAGAGGCACAGGGGAGAAATCTTAACCGGACCAGAAATTAGGGTACATCATCAGTAGTTGATGCAACAAAAGATGCAATCTCCATTTTATTACTTATCTCAAATGATATTTACATGTCACAAAAGTAGCAAAAAGGTGGCCAAAAGCAGTGATGCTACTATAATTGTGAACAAGGGAGAAGGAAAAAGGGGTCATATATGTGAACCAAATTTTTATTATTCATTAATCACAGCATCACAGCAGGAAGGCAATAAGTTTCCATATATATATATATATATATATATATATATATATATATATACACACCTTAGGTTTATACAAAGGAGGGAACTTTATGGGGAAAACTGGCACATGAAAATTGCACCAAAAGACAAACTATGGTCCCCTGAAACTAAAACACTACCAGCTGCAGTTTGTCATGCATGAATAATTGGACCACAATTTGAATGTTCTAAAATATTACACACAATAATGGAATAATTATGAAGATGATTATGAGTCACTTGTTATATTAATAGGATACTAAAGTGACAGAAGTATATGTACATAGCATGTAACAGAATAAATTTGTATAAGGTTGGGACTGAAATTTTTAATTGTTTTGATTTATCCATCAAGATGATTATATAAGCAAACACTCTTTAATGTATCTACCAGTTCAAGAAAAAAAAATCATGCCTTTGAATGCAAATACATTTTACTTATTTCCTGGAACTAAAGCCGCAGTATTGTGTTATAAACTCCTACCAATGTTACCCATTTATAAAAGGTATCATCCCTCACTCCATATTCTTGATTTAACATTAAGAGTTCCTATTCATAACATGTCTATACACTATGCCTTATTTACATACCATTGTAGTGGAAATTATTTTATATATTTTATGGATCATCTCTCTTATTGCATGAGTGTAACATTTTAAGTTGACCTTTTTCCCTTTCCTTTCTTATTTATTATAAAGTAATGTGTACCTTTTTCACAAAAACATAAACATCAGGCAAGCTTAAAGAAGAAAAAAGATTAAATAAAATTCTTTTCTTCCTCTAATGCTCTAAACTACCTATAACGAGTTTAATTGGTTTTCCTCTCACTGCGGATAAAGATTGTAGGAGTATGTATGAACCTAGACGTAGACATTGATGGGATTAGCAAAAGGTATCTAAATTAAGGATATCTATTTCTGTATCCATATCTACTTCTAAGGATATTAATAAGTATAGATTTAACAATGGCATTTTTCCTCATGTGAACACACACACATTCTAGACATGCTCAAAGATAAGTGATGGTAAGAAATTTATTTTGTGGTGATTTTAAGTAAGACAGCAATATTGTAAAGGTCCTATTAAAAAAAAAAAACTCTGAATGGCAGTTGTCATGAGCTTGAGAGGTATAATAAATTAGACAGTAGAAAACCTGAAATTTGAGAGTTTGTGAAGGCTGTCAACAACTAAGAAAATACATGACATATTAACCAACTTAGTTCTTGAATAGTTAATCAATTGATAAGGCATGAAGCATAAGATTATAGAGTAATATTTGTCAATACTCTTAATTTAAATAGATCTAGTTAATATTAAAACACAAAAAAGTAGCATTGCAATCCAGGCTTGATATTTTCCTTGAGGAATTTTAACTGCCCTTTGGCAATGGCCTGTACCATTTGCAAAGAGGCAAGTTTCTGCTTATGCATGTACGTGCACACATTACCTATGGTTTGAATAATTTCAGAAAATATCTTAACATCAAGCTGTTTAATTGTCTCTGGAGGTACTTTCTTGATAATAACATTTTGCTAATATCTCTGAGCAATCAGATGTATTGTTTGTGGCTTAAAAAGTTCTTGGAAACCAAAGTTATCTCAACAAAACAAAATTAGATATTCAAAATTTACATTCTCAGATTATTTGCTTCTCAGTGACCAAAAAGTGAAAGGTACTTTATGTTTCAGTATAAATGAAGACTAGTGGAGGCAAAACTTGATTCAAGGAGATGAGTCCTTTTGAAATGCAATGGCATTCTTGACTTGCCTGGAGTACACCATAAATTCATTAGAAGATTTATATTATGCTTTTCTAAATGTAAAAATGATAAATTTTCTCTAGTCTAACTATTTGCATTCTGCATTTGCCAGAGAAGACAAAATTATAGATTGGTTTCTGATTTGGGTGTACAGTTAAGCTGATAGATTTAAGACTAAAGGACATTTAGAAATTTAGCTCCAAAATGTGGTTACACGTCATATTTATATTCTTTCATTTTTAATCTACAGTATTGTACTCCATATTCTTTCATAAATAATTACCTATTCGTTGGGTATACAAAATGTGTCAAATATATTCAACGTAAAATGGGAGATATTCATAATGAAAGAAAAATAACTATCTGTAGTTACACACATAGAAATAGATTTTTATGAAATGACTTTCTGAAAAGAAAACCCATCAAGTAGACATTGTTAATATTTATAGGGACATAAACTCTTGTAGATTTCTCAGTTTGATTAACTTCCTATCAGTAAGCAAGCAGGGAGATGATTATGTGTGGAATTAGAAGGTAAGTTATTTCTATTTGCTATACCAAGATGATTTTTCTTTGATTAGGCTAATTTAAGGTATAGGAGTTCAGCTTAATCAGAGGAAGTATGCATGTTTAGTAGCCTTCAATTAAAAAAAATCTAAATTTATCCTTACAAAGCAAGTAGAATGTACATGGTGTCTAGGTAATCAATTATGTATACTCATTCCAATTCTTGCCCTGATCAGTGCAAATGAGGTAGTTTATATTACATACATTTGCGTCCTCTGTAATTATTCCAAGATATCTCTTATTGTTTTCATGTTAAACAGAAGAGTTCTATGATCATGGATGTCTCTAGATAAGATCGTTGGCATTTTGAAACTGCACTTCACTTATCACAAAGTCATCGATTCACTTATGCAGTGTGAGCGTAGACACTGCTTGGCATCTTTAGTACAGACACTGCGGAAAACAGTATGGAGGTTCCTCAAAAAAGTAAACACAGAAGTATCATACGATCCAGCAGTCCCGCTGCTGGGTATATGTCCAAAAGAATGAAAATCGGTGTGCTAAAGAGATATCTACACTCCCACGTCTACTATACCTCTATGCACAATCACCAAGATGTGGAATCAACCGGGGTCCATCAATGTATGAATGGATATAGAAAATGTGGTACATATACATGTGGTACATATAATGGAATACTATTCAGCCATAAAAAATATGAAATCCTGTCATTTGCAAAAACATGGATGCATGGAAGTTGAGGTCGTTATGTTAAGTAAAATGAGCCAGGCACATAAAGACAAATTTCTCATGTGCTCACTCACATGTGGGAGCTAAAATTTTTGAAAATTGAACACATGGAAACAGAGAGTAGAATGATGGTTATAAGAGACTAGGAAGGTTAGTGAAGGGGGGGGATAAAGTGTGGATGGTAAATAGTTAAAAAAATACAGTTAGATAGAACAAGATCTAGTATTTGGCAGCACGATAGGGACCATGGTTAACAACAATTTATTGTATATTGCAAAATAACTAAAAGAACAGACTTGGAATGTTCTCAACACAACATAATAATAAATAATCGAGGTGAAGAATATCCCAATTATCCAATTTGATCATTGCACACGGTATGCTTGTGTCAAAATATCACATGCACTCCATAAATATGTACAACTATTTTGTACCCATAAAAATTTCACAACCAAAAAAGTTATATCCTCTCTCTTCTACACTGTGAGTTTCCTCTAACATGTACTTTCCATGTTTTTACCCGAAATAGAGATGCCGCACACTGCCTTTAATAATATACATATGTATTTGTATATTAAATATTTCTTTCTCATTGAATTTCATGTATAAATAACACATACATTTTGCAGCCATTTGGATTCTTCCCCTGTATTTGTGATCAGAATTAGGAAACGACCCATCGAACACAGCTATGCGGAAAATATTATTTTACTCATAATGCCCACCTTAATATAAACACGTGGTTATGATAATCAAGTGGTATCATACAAGTGAGAGATGGTGGAAAACTCATAGCATTTGGAAACTAAGGACAGTGATGAATTATACGCACTAGTAAACCACACTGAGAAGCAATGGTTAATCTGTTCATACTCAGCCCTTGGAAACACCAGTTGGAGAAGATACAAAGTACAAAGAATATTAACACAATTCATTGGACTTTAGCATCCAAAATTCTCAGGTGTAGGCCACCTCCCTAACTGGGTGGCTTGTAGACTTATAGCACAATGTTACGTTGTGGCTATGGCTACAGACCACCGAAGGTATTTCTTCCCAAACTGTCCTTAACCAAGCCACACACACATGCACACAACATGTGGAACACAGCCTGTGAGCAACTGAGCCAGGTTCCAGAGAGAACACGTTGCCCCGAACGCATGCAACGAGGGTGGCATTGAGAAACATAAATGTATGGAGAATGGTAAGTGTAGGTTATTATTTATCATGAATAATGGATTTTAACGAATGGATACACAAAAGCCAACCTGGCTTTCGTGCTGCCCACGATTGTTTGGTTTTTTCGGTTCTCGGAAGACCCCGTGGTGGGACGAAGAGCTGATCAGACCCATGACAGCCGGTTGTGACCAAGTGCACGTGCAGTGTGAGGCGTGGCGCCGGGCGCCCTGCACACGGGCCTGCAGGTGGGCTGGGCACGAGGGCAAGCGAGGCCGTCCGTGCCCCAGGGCACAGCAGGGCAGACCTGGTGGGACAGGAGTCCCTCTGTCGGTCGCCAGGGCTGACGGCTTCCAGGCGTTGACTTGTCCAGGCCGTTGATGGTTCGAGTCTCATGCGAGAAACGCCTGTGAAATGTGTGGGAATGTTTAAAACATGAGGAACAGAAACAATGACTCCAAGACACACGGGAAATGCTCTGCTGCTGGGAGGACTCGGCAAAGAGAACGGAAGAAATTTTAGATGGTTTTGAGTGATCAAAAGAGAGAAAAGATAGAATTGGTTAAGAGGAGAAAGAGAGAGACAGGAAAGGGAGGGAGGGAAGAAAGTAAAAAAGAAGGAAAGAGCAAAGGAAGGAAGGAAGGAGGGAAGGAGGGAAGGAGGGAAGGAGGGAAGGAGGGAAGGGAGGGAGGGAAGGAGGGAGGGAGGGAGGAGGGAGGGAGGGAGGGAGGGAGGGAGGGAGGGAAGGAAGGAGGGAAGGAGGGAGGGAGGGAAGGAAGGAGGGAAGGAGGGAGGGAGGGAAGGAAGGAGGGAAGGAGGGAGGGAGGGAAGGAGGCAGAGAGAGGCGCAGGGCAGTATGTAGAGAGTGAATGGTCCATTCTTAGGCGTCATCTCTAAAATTGCCAACCGAGGGCATTGACTTCAGCCCCGTGGCCACCTGGGTTCCCTTCCTGTCAAGGCTCTTTGAGGCCATTGTGATGAAACTTCCCTGTTGTGTTCGCCCAGCATCCCCTTTCTGTCCTTGCTAATGTTCGATGTTACTTTAGATAATTTTTTATCTCTTTATATCTTGTAATGATCATAGATAGTTAAACCAACCTCGTGACAATTGAAGAGATTACGTGATGTTAAAAAACTTGGCAATATATGTAGACAATATTTTATATAAAATATACAAAAATATGCACAAATAGATGTCTAACTGTTAAGATTTTATTGCTCTTTAAAATGTTTATTTATAATAAATTCCTCTGAAAAATAAATGCCATACCCTTAATGGCTGATAGAGTTTATGCACTTGAGATACCGGAATGTCTATTGATAATCTATCGGCCAATTTCTGACTATGGTGAGATAAACAGAAGGCAGCAATATCAGCTAACACACATCTCTGCAAAGCATCTTGTGAGTTTTGGGCCACTTAGAAAATTTCTTCACTTCATAATTAAAATAAGCATCTTTGAAGTGTGGAAAGAGCGGGTGACCATTGAACTGCCTTACTGTGTTTTTAAAAATAATGCACGAATAAAATATGATGTTAATACGGCTCAGAGAGTAAGCTGCTGCTTATTTTTGAAGATAGAAACCTCAAAATTACTTTTTTTTCAATTTAGATGTACCACTAGCGGCTCACACTTTCTTAAGCCCTGTGCATTTAATCATCCAAATGTCTTACGTTTCCTTACCATTGTAATCCAAAAAAAAGAAAAAGAAAACAACTTTGAGAGCACCTTAAACCTGTTACAGGTAAATGCTATGTTTACAACAGCTACTTGGCATTTCGTAGTGATTACAAATTATGCTGAACAAGCTAACCACCAATTTTGTATTTCAGCAATTTGCCTCTCAGTGTTTACGTTGTGTCTGAACCAATTTTTAGGAGATGGCTGAGTAGTTCTATGTGTTAGGTCCATGTGGGTCACTGGCTCATTTTTGAGTCATTTATGCTGGCAAGAAATTGCAGGTCCCGGAAGTTTATGCCAGCATGAGATAGAGCTAACATTAATTACCCTTGCTCAAGACCAACAATTTTTAGTTTGTCATTAAGAAATGGAATCAGGTTATGGTAAGCACTGACAAGCCATTAGTTCCAAACATTGCATTTTTAGCAGGTAGAATGAACTTAAGCCAGGGATATTTCTAATATTTAGTGCAGCATGATATTATGGTTTCTTCAGCTGTCAGTGTTTACCTAGATTTTCTATACTTGTAAATAGAAGTTTTCATGCTGTCCAAACTGTATATTCATGAAAATGGTTGCCCTGTGGACTATTTTTCTCATATTTCTGTTTTAACCATTCACCGTAATTGGTGAATTTAAGCAATTGCTGTAATATTGTTGAGTGTTTATCCTGAGCATTAAGTAGAAATGAGCAAGCCACAGCCATCTCGGCTCAGTACCTAGAAATATCAAAAAAGGAGCTTTTAAATCTTTAATGTAGGCATTTCTACCCCCAAACTTCAAGCTCCGCAGCTATTGAATAACAGTAGCAATGACCTTTCCTCATTTTTTTATTAGCTGCCAATGTTAAACAAAATAAAGAGAGATTATCACTTGGTTACTAGTTTTTTCAGTTCTTTCTGTTCTCCCGTGATTTATTTTATTCCATCCTTGCTCAGAAAAAGAAAAAAGAACAAAATTGCAGTGAATAAAAAGGATGAAAAACAAGAAGGACATCGGGGAAGGCTGATCAGCAGGGTGAAATGCGAAAACATTGGAACGGAGAACAGAAATTAAATAACAGCGTTCACGCCTTGCTGTGGGCTTTGCAGAGGGTGCACATTCCAGACTGCGTAGGAAATGCTCTCTGCAATGGTCATTATCAAGTGTTTTGTTCTTTTCCAGTTTCTACTCTTTGTTTCTCTGTCCTTCACACTGTCTGTCCCCGTAGTTTGCCACACGCGGAGGAAATGCAGAGGTGCGGGGATTTTAAGGGCAGTGGAAATTTCCTTGAAGTCAAGGGCCGCCAGGGTGTCTGAGATGCAGGGATCACAGTTATCGCTTTGGCTTGAGAACTTGGAGGCTCTGATGTGTAGGTGAATATATATCATGAAAAGTGAAAGCAAAAAAAAAATGCAAGAAACAAGGGATCCGGGTAAGTGATTGCTGAAGTTTATGTTTTTGGGCACATATTATTTGTGTGTCCAATGAAAGCAGAGAGAGAGAGACAGAGACAGAGACAGAGAGATATCACCTATGGACCATAGCTTGGACAGTGTCCATAAGTTCCACCCTGACTGTGATGTAATCAGGTAAGATATAGCTAGATAAATAGATAGACTGATAGAAAAATACATAGATGGAATATATGATACATAGATAAATAGATAGATAGACATACATAGATATCGATAGATATAGAGAGAAAGAGATATAGTACATACAGATACATAGATACATATATAGATATGTATGTCATAGACATATATGTCTTACATTGGTTCTGCTCATCTGATTAAACCCTGATTCATAATAATAATATATACATATTTATTTATCCATACATAATCAAGATATCTGTGAGTAAAACATATGTACACCACTCTATACATAATATATATAGATACACGTACAAACACATATATATTAATTTTGTCCAATAATGGAATCCACTAAATAATAAAATGTATCTATTCTCCAAATAAGCTTGCATTAACCTAAAATCTCATGCATGCATTATTACCCAATCATTTATCCAAACACTCTTTGAAGAACTAATACACGCTTAGAATATACACCACCGCCAGAGATATGATTATAGATATAATGAAGAGAACACTGACAATGCCCTCTAAAATCATATATTTATTTATAGAGAGGGGCATGATCAGGCAATTATGAAATTAGCTATAAGAACTTTGGAAAGACACATTTAAGGAAACCTAATGATTAGATAAAATAATTCCAACTGAGGTCTTTGAAAATGCTAGCCTGGTACCTGGCAATCAAAATAGAAAAATTTAGGGAGAGAAGGCATAAGGATATTCAAAGGATAATACTATTCACTACCATTTGATCATGAAATGCAAGGGACCAGAGCATAATTTTTAATAAATAGTTCACTCTTACAAAACACACTTCATGATGCTCAAATTGCAGATGCTGTCATAAAGGGATAGAAGTGCAATCACTAGGTGTCAGTGCCAGTGGTTGTATGTGATTGGCACAATTTGTTTCCCAAGCTCCTCATATTCTTTTATACTATAATATTTATGGTTGCCCGTTATATTTTCCTGCTTCAAATGTGGCCACCTGAGTGTAACCCCAAATGGAAAAGACTACGGGGTTGAGACTGAGCAGCTAAGTCGATTTGGGGCAGATCACAGGGGTGCCTGGATTCATTGCCTACATGGTTTGACCACAGTGGATGCTCCAAGTACTGCCAAGCGGTCCGGACTTCATTCCTTATGTAAATTGGAGCAATTGATAAGTGAGCCTGTTCTAAGAGGGACCTTCAATTTTTTCCTGTCCCAAACCCACGCGAATTCATCCACATCCAACTTTATTGTCATTGAACTTTCTTAGAAAACGGGAAAATGGACCCACCTCTAGAATATACCTTTTTTAGGCAAATACAAACTTTTTAAAAGAAAGGTAAATTATTAAGGAATGTCTGGTCTCTGAGGATGCTGATTAAATGAACCAACACGTGTTAGTTGTCCAGCCACAGATACAAGAGCTGGCTCTACTGAGGTTGAGTTTCCAGAAAAGTTGATGTGTGATTTAGAAAGCTATCAGAACAACAATTTTTACAGTAACTTATTTTGAATTAGAGAAGCACGTATATTTTTAAACCTTAGCTCATTTCCATGCAGATCACATGTATACGTATGCAGAAGAGGCGTCATTTTTTTCCCACTTCAAATTCTTTTAGTTTATAGCAGCATATGTCTCTAACATATTTTTCCCGGAAGCTGAACGTGATTCAAAAAACGCTGCTCTTATGTTCACTAGAATGAACTTTTGGAAAGTGTCCTAAAATCATGACTATTTTCACTAATATCCTAATAAGATATGAAGCAAAACACACACACACACACACACACACACCCTGAATCTAACAAGAAAAAATATTTTAGAGGAGATATTTTTATTACTTTTTTGATCAGATATAATATTACCACTTAGAAGTAATAAAAATATTTTTTACTTTTTTGTTTTTAAGTTCATGTTGCTGTTAAAAAACACAGACTTTGTATCTTCATGCCAGAAGAAAAGATGCTTGGTCAGTTCAGAATGGCATATGATTCAAAAGAATTACAATGCATTTGGAGAGAAAACTGTGTTTGTTTAAATATGATAATCTCCTGTGCTATAAATACAACACATTGAATATATCATTCCACTAGCTTCAGACATCTGATTTTGATTTGGGGAACTAAGTTGTTTAGTGAATTGTGACTTATTTCAATGAAAAAATTGTTGTTGGTTGCTTTTAAAATTTTATTGTTATTACTTTTTTTTTATTATTACTTATTTCACCATGTTCAACCATTCACTTAGATTTTGTTCTTCTATCCTTAAAGATAATCATGCTTTAAAAGTTTACCTTTCTTCCCAAAATTCAAGTTGTTTTTAGTGGAAAGTTTGGTTCAATTAGCCTATTGGACTATATCATAAAAAACAAAACTTCATTACACTGGAGTTTTTGTTTTGCCCATTAAATATGAGGAATTATTATTTTCTGGACACAATTAACTAGTTAGTTCTCAAATATGGTTTAGCTTTAAAATTATACATTCTGTTAATCACTTGATGTGTTAAAGTTGTTTGTTTAGTAACCACATCTTAACAAAAGAGATTAATTTCATAGCCATTTTTTCTTTACACATACAGAGTGATGTAAGCTGGTTGCTTTTGTGGAAAGCTTACAGTCAACTCTTTTATTAAACGTGTGTCAGTTTGATATCTCACGTTCTGTTGACATTGCCAGCATCTCCCCCAGCCCACACTCCCCAGTGACCTGTTCTTACTGTTTCCTTGGCAGGGATCAGCTTCAAATGTGTGATCTGTTCATTCCTCAGCATAGTTGCTAATATCCACTGTCTGTCTCCCGTGTCTAGAACTCAGCATCCCAGGAGAGCAGGGATCATGGTCTCTTCCATTCACTGAGATTCCCCAGGCACCTAGAACACTATTCAACAAAGTAGTATGTATTTGCAATAAATCATCATCCAACAGAAAAATAATTTGCAAAATTTTCCAAAAATGCACTTATGAGTAAAGTAGCACATGGAGAGGATTTCACCCCACTCTGCCAGTGTTAAAGTCAATGAATTGGAAAAAAAATTGTCAGATGGAATATGTGTCTGATTCTAGATATTTATCATCTTATTTCATCTGTAGTGGATTCCAGGTTAAAATGTGCTAACTTTTTAAAAATTTTCACATAGTGTTTTATGTTATTTTAATTACCTGTGAATAACAGTGCACGTGGGATTTTCCTTTGTATTGATATATTCATACTCACTCTATTTACTATTATGAGCAGATTGACAGCCTCTAGTCTAGATATTATAAAATTGTGTAGTGATGACCTAATGTGCAAGAAGTCCTAATCCAGCCTTTGGATATTTAGACTGGTTTCCATCATCACGGATTTGTGGGTACATGAGTCTTGTCTTTTCTAACTAAGTGAATATTTCTGTGTGAGCAGAAACAACATTTCTGAAGAGCAAAATTGGTTAAAATTTATATAACATGCTGCTCTATGGCATAACATAATTTAATATATAATAAACCTCAATTCCAGGACATCTTATCATTTGATTTGTTTTCAAATGTCTTATAAATTTCCCCCAAATAAAATTCATACACAGATTTAAGGAAAAATATGATCTGTTATAACACTCTTTTCAGAGATTTGTTTCCCAAGTCAAGAACTTTATTTTAAAAAGTCTAAGAAAACTCAGAAGTACTAAATAATGTAAGAACTGGATAATCAATCTCCCCTCAGAAACTCCTAAGCAAATTTTTTTGTGAATTTTTATTCCTGAAAGGTTTTTTTTGCATGACCATCATTTGTATCATCACAGATATTTGCTGTCTAAATGTGAATAAATATGATAGTGTATAATTTTTTGCTTAATTATTGATAATTGTACATATACACTCAATATTCCAGCTTTAAAATCATATTTATGATTAAAATTTGAAATTAAATTGTAGCGTTTTAAGTAACATAGCTTGATATTTCCTTGAGTGAATGTACCACGGTATATTTATAATCTTTTTTTAACAAACATTGTTTTGCCCTCAGGGTATTTTGTTATAGTCGTGCTTATGGTTGGTTTTAGAGCAATTTTTCTGATTTGTTAATTGAAATTGGACATATTTTTTAAATAGATGAAAATAGCTAATTTATATTTATTGTTACATGTAAGTTTAGGTTTTAAGTCAGGGCCTTTTCTATTTCAATGTGTTGGTTTATCTAATATTATAGGACTTTTGTTTTATTAATTAGATTCATAATTTTCCAATATAGGACTATATACATGAAGCACAAACACATACACACACACATATCCATATGCAAATATAGCACAATCGTAAAGACACTGACTTCTGGGGTTCAAATCACGTATCCACCACTTACTACATTGGTGACTTTTAAATAAGTATTAAACTCTGTCCACAAGGTTAAACTCTGTCTGCAAATAATCCTTGTAAGAGCTAAGTGGATTGCACAACAGATAATAGAAATTCAAAAATATTAACTATTGCATTATTATTATAGTGCTAATATTTAAACCGTGTATTTACACCTTTATTTCTTGATTTATTCAGACCATACTTTCTAACTTGCTGCTATAAAGATCTGACCATTAGCACATTTACTATTTTCATAGTTCATTTTAATCTCTTCCTCCTCCTATTAACGTTTTTCTACTGTTGGGAAAGATATCATTTATACTCTGGGTTTTTATAGTTATTTTAATTCTATTCCTAATCAAGTAAAAACCTCTCGGTTGTTTTTTAACGCAATATCTACCTCATTCATTAAACTCTCTGAATTGTTTAAAGCAGTTGGCACATTTTATTTTATAATGAATCCAAGATACACTTTGGGAAAATAGCATTCTTTCAGATAATGTGTGCTATAGGTCAGATATCTGTTTAGAAACTGCATGAGCTTAAGATCCATGCCTTGAAATCTTATGACATGAGCCTTTACACAAGAAGATTTCTGTGCTGCCAAAAACGTGGGGAAGATACAAAATAGAGATGATTCTGTCACATATATTTGTCTAGTAATCATTTAACCCAAATCTCCACGTACAATTTTATGAAGTCTATATGAAGGTAACCAAATGAAATTCTTCCTGTCTGTTGCAGTTCTCCAGGTGGGGACTTTGGTATTTGTGCAGGTGCAAATAAATTGTGCAGATATACAAGGACCACAAGTGCACAGTCAGCTGAGGATGGTATCTATCCAACTATAGCTGAGCTGAGACATCTTCTGCACTCACTGGTTTTTTGGTTTTTCTTTTTTTTATTTGATGACAACTTAGTAGGTAGAAATTCAATTACACAAATGTCTTCCTTATACATGATCCCTTCTTATGCAATCATAATTCAACCACCCCAGTCTATAATTTTTATTATTTTATCCTCAAAATATTTTATCTTCCAAACTTGTTCTATTGCTCCTTGCTCCTTTTATCCTGGGTATTTTTTTGCTTCTTAAAGGAAATTAATTTTTGTTAAGACAGTTCCTCAGGACCCACCCTCAAAAGAAGAGAGAAGTTTCCTTCTGTTTTTAGATATCACATTCATTTTCATACAAAAATATCTGCTCATTGGAATATAGCTGGAGAAAGGGGGAAATTCACATTTAAAATTTTGCTTTATTGCTGACTTTTAAAATATGTACCCATGCTATAAAATGCAGAGTATTTCTATGCCACTTGCTGGTCTTAGATAGCAATAGAGCAATGGAATTTATGCATTTTATAGCTTATTATCAGAAGTATTTGCAGTGTTTAGTCATTGCTCCAGAAGGTACTGTCTTTGGATCTCTCGTACTCTGGAATCAACATCTGAAGGGTTCTCTGGTTTTATTTCCCTCCCTCCCCCCTGTTCTTCCTCCCTTTTCCCTTCCTTTCTTCCCTCCTGCCATCATTTCTGTCTCTATCTCTCATATTCCCAAGGTAAAAACACCACTGTGGATTGTTCCTTTTTTATTTCACTTTACGTGTTTCCTTGAAGTTCTCTATTCCTTTAAATATTTGGAAGAATACTTAGCATAATATTCATCCAGCAGAACAGTAGGGCTATGGTTCTGCAGGTGACCTGCTAAATATCACTGGCTCAAACTGTTTCCAAATGCAACTCTTTTATTTATTTTTTTTGTTGACCAAGCTGAATTGCTGTCTAGATACGCAACACCTTTTGACCAGCGTATAAAACTTGACCTAGATTTGTTTTTGTTCCATTTTCTAAGCATAGTGATGCTTTCCCCAGACCCTACCATGTTTGAATATTTTTGTAATTGGTTTTTTAGTACTCAGCTACTTGGGAGCGAAAGACAAATTTCCTTGCTTCATATCACTTGCACTCTTGAGTGTCAATGTCAAAGACACTTTAGTAGAGCCCATGATTGGAAGAAGAGGGGAAAAAGCAAATGTTGAACAAATTCATGATCTGTTAAGTCAGATGATTTTCATTTTGCACCATTCCTATAATCATCAATCCACCAAACAGTTTCACAATGGCTCACCCAAGCCTTCTCCCGTTAAAGTCAGTGTATTTGTTGTCCTACAATCAGAGCTGTCTAGAGCAGAGTGTTTCACATACCTTCTAAGGAGCCAGCGCATTTCCCTGATGTTTAGAGATACTGAGCATTTTTTCATACATCTGTTGGTCAGTAGCCTATCTTCTTCTGAAAAGTTTCTGTTCACGTCCTTTGAAAACCACAATAAGATATCATTTAACTCCAGTGAGAATGGCTTTTGCCAAAAAGTCCCAAAACAACAAATGTTGGCGGGGATGTGGACAGATAGGAACACTCACACACTGCTGGTGGGACTGCAAACTAGTACAACCTCTATGGAAAGTAGTATGTAGACACCTCAAAGAACTAAAAGTAGAACTACCATTTGACCCAGGAATCCCACTACTGGGCATCTACCAAAAGGAAAAAAAGACATTCTATGAAAGAGACACCTGCACTCAAATGTTTATAGCAGCACAATTCACAATTGCAAAGATGTGGAAACAACCCAGGTGCCCATCAATACACGAGTGGATTAATAACATGGTATATGTACACCATGGAGCACTACTCAGCCACAAAAAATGGTGAACTAACACCTCTTGTATTAAGCTGGATGGAGCTGGAGCCCATTCTTCTAAGTGAATTATCACAAGAATGGAAAGAAAAACACCACATGCACTCACCATTAAATTGGTGCTAATTGATCAATGCTTATGTGCACATATGAAAGTACCATTCACTGGGTGTCGGGCAGGTGCAGGGGGAGGAGGGGGTGGGTAAACTCACACCTAACTGGTGTGGTGTGTGCTGTCTGGGGGATGGGCACGCTTGAAGCTCTGACTCAGGAGGTGCAAAGGCAATTTATGTAACCAAAGCCTTTGTACCCCGTAATACTCTGAAATTAAAAAATATATATATATGCAGAGCCAATGCGACCTGTCACTCAGGGCGTGTTTTCAAAGCAGGCCCACGTGCCCCTGGTAGAAGGCCACAATTTCTTGTTCAGCAACATTACATCACTCCCAGTTCAACCACTAGAATGAGTTCGTTTCCCACAGAATAGCCAAAGTGTTTGGCAGTAGTACTCCAACCTGATCTTCCCCCAGTACTTGAAGCCACCTGTCTCTTTATAACCCCGTGGGCATTCTAATCTGCAATACATCAACTCTTTGTTGATGGCCAGGTAGGTGAAATATGCATTATCACCAAAATTCACCATCAAGAAGAACTTTCAGTGCTGAGGTTACGGTGAGGAAACTACTGCCAAAACGAATCTCCCTAAACTAGACAACTTTATATGTCTCTTTCTAAAATACATCTCTGTTAGTAATAATAAAAATGTGTCCACCTGTCTATTTTCTCATGTACCTCTTTTTTAAGAAGTACTGCAAATTTTTTCTTCATGATGCTGTGTTTCTGGGTTCTACATTTTTTAGAAATAACGTCATCTAAGCTACAAATGCTTTATGGCCAGAAACTACAGAGGTTCAAAGATGTGTAAGATTGTACGTATTGGACTAAAACAATGAAAAGCTGACCTGGATAAATGTGTCTAAATGCTTTTTCTGTTTTATTCCCAGAAGCCAATATATATTTAGCATTTTAGCCCCAGCTCTATTGCTAATTTCTGATATACATTTTTCTTTGGTGCCAATGTCTTTTCTTTTAACAGGTGTATTTCCTGTATTTTCATGCAAATTTTCAGGTGACCTTTTGAGAATACAAATGAAAATTGCCTTTGAAACATGCTATTCTCATCCCCAAAGACCATCAAAAATTATTTATGATGAAATGAAAATCCAGTGAAATAACAACAGAAGTGGGTATATATGTTTACGAAAAGGCGTATGCATAAATGGTCATTGCAGCCTTATTCACAAATAGCCCAAAACTAGAAAGAACTCAAATGTCCACCAACAAGGAAGCAAAAATAAATGTTTAATATATTCAAACAATGAATACAAGCAATAAGAATGAGTAAGTATTAGAATAAATGGACTCAAACAACTTAGTAACATGGATGATTCTCAAAACATAACACTGAGTGAAATTAGCCAGACATAAATGACAACTTCTAGTATTGGTTAGAACTATGGTTCTATTCATATGATGTTCAAAACAGGCAAAGCGCATTTATGGTGGTAGATACCAGAAGTGTGGTTACTTTGGGGAAGTTACTGGAACACAAATGAAGTGAGCTTTTCAGGTGGTGCTAATGTTCTGTTTCTTGATTTGGGATTATTTTGTTTCGTAGTTTGGGCAGTTTTACTTTATGAAAAATTAATCTCATGGTGTTCTGTGGATTCATGCACACTTTTCTATAGATATGCTATACTTCAATTAAAAAAAAAACTTACTTATACTCTGGGAGGCCAAGGCAGGAGGATTGCTTGAGGCCAGGAGTTTGAAACCAGCCTGAGCAAGAGCGAGACCCCGTCTCTAGCAAAAATAGAAAAAATTAGTGGGGTGTCATGGCATGTGCCTGAAGTCCCAACTACACAGGAGGCTGAGACAGGAGGATCGCTTGAGCCCAGAATTTTGAGGTTTAGAGAGCTATGATGACACCACTGCATTCTACCTGGGGCAACACAGCGAGACCCTGTCTCAAAGAAAACAAACAAACAAAAAAACCAAAACAAACAAAAAAAAAACTTACTTAAAAATCAGGAATGCAAAAGAAACCTATGAAATGTAACAACTTTAAGATCTCAACTAGGTTACCTAGGATAACTATGATAAACACATGTTTTTTGCATGGTATTGATCATGTTTGATCATGTTTTCTGAGGCAACCAGATTGCGTTTCCGTTGTAATTTCATATCCTTGTTAGACACCCTCAGCCACTTCATGAGGACTGATGTCAGACACATGTTGTGGGGGGCTTGGTCGATGTACCAGTTCCAGTTTTTGAGCTATTGGGAGTTTGGTTTTATTCTAAAGTTTGCATCTGGGTCTGTGAATGTGGCTGGACCCTAACTTCTTTGAAGCTCCGTACAAGCCTATACAGTAGTGGGCACCTATTTTTCTCCATGGCTGTATCTCTGTTAGGAAGCCCCTTAACTCAAGTTCCCAGCCTTCTGCAGGACATTGCTAATCATTGTTACCACAAAGCATGAGCTTGGATCATGTCTACCTGCTTCTAGAATAACTCTTGCTTTGTTAGGTCTTCATCCTCACCAACATGAGTGCATTACAGTTGACCCTTCAACAATGTGCGGGGTAGGAATGCCGACAGTCAAAAATACATGCATAACTTTTGACTCCCCCAAATTTATCTACTAATAGCCTACAATTGACCAAAGCCTTACCAATAACATAAACAGTTAATTAATACATGTTTTACATGTTATATGTATGTATACAATATCCTGTATTCTCATAACAAATTAAGCTAGAGAAAAGAAAATATTATTAAGTAAATCATAAGGATGAGAAAATATATTTACTGTTCAGCAAGTGGAAGTGGAATCATCACAAAGGTCTTCATGCTCAGCATCTTCATGCTGAGTAAGCTGAGGAGGAGGAGGAAGGGAGGGGTTGGTCTTGCTGTCTCAGGTGTGGCAGAGGAGGAAGAAAATCCACGTATAAGTGGATCCACTTAGTTCAAACCTGAGTTGTTCAAGGGTTAACTGTAGCGTGGCTCTTTTGAGAGCCATAGGAAATGATTGCCCTGTTTTGTTAGTGTCTCAATGTCTTTGGGTGGCCTGTTCCGATGTTGCTTCTATTAATTTTATTCTTTTAAGAAAGAGAATACCATCCCAAAGTGAATCTTCATGCCCCTCCTGAGTTAGTTTTACTCATAAGTCCTGTGATTTTTTTCCAAGCACCTTTTATTCATAGGCACCTTATGCTGCCCTCATTAAGCTACATACCTATATATTTTATAAATGCCACTGTGTCACATAGGCACACTGTCTAATTTATTTCTTCCTTATTAAAAGTGGTGGTGTTATGTTAAATCATTGGCAAGTGGAAGCTCATTGTGGAGACGGTCATATCAACTATTAATCAAATGTAAAGAGGAAATATCAACTTATAAATGGAAAAATAAAATGAAAGCTAGAGAGAGAGACTACTTACAGATATATTCCAAAAATCACTTAATGCCC
This sequence comes from Daubentonia madagascariensis, assembly GCA_023783475.1. Taxonomy (NCBI): domain Eukaryota; kingdom Metazoa; phylum Chordata; class Mammalia; order Primates; family Daubentoniidae; genus Daubentonia; species Daubentonia madagascariensis. Next base: position 1,700,078 of record JAKFHU010001178.1, on the reverse strand, counting down.
GTTTCTTGCCTACTCAAACATTTCAAGATGTTTTTATAATTCTTAAGGAAAAAAGTTTGCTTGTTCTTTGTTAAGTAAATTATAATATTTAAGATTTATCATTTTGGAAATTAGCCAATTTATTATAAACTGATCTACATGTTCAATCTTGCTTTTATAAGGGCATTGCTGCTGTTGGCTACCTTGTTCCAAACAGACAATTCTCGGTCATAGTGACCACGATATAAAGTGTCCTATTGATTTAGTACCAGCATGTCCCGGTTCTGTGTCTGAAAAGAAACATCAGGAAGCTCCATGAGACACAGAAAAGGAAAGTCCTGAACAAATATGTTAAAATTCTCCCCCACACCTTGTTCAGAAAGTGTTCAGTTCACTCCAATGTCATGCATCATTTTCAACCATGGATACATCAGAGCAACAGAGGTGTGCCGAATAAGTTAAACACCAAGTGTGAGAATCCTATTATTAAAGAATAACTTTCTTTAGTGTCTTAAAATAAAATCAACACTAAAAAAAAGTTGCTTTTGAAAATGAATATATTGTATGACTTGCAATTAATTGCTTAAATGTTAAACATCGGTAGCAAGGAGACAGTTGTAATAGTAAATATAAGCGTTTGCATAATGAACATTTTTATTTCTCCTTTAAAGAGTGTAATGTGTTTCCATGGAAACATTAATTTTCTCACTCAACTGCACTGGGGAGGCAAACCTTATTTGAATTACTTTAATTCTTAGTAGTTTTTCTTTTCTTTTCTGTCTTCTAATTCACTCAAGCGTTGCCAGAATTTAAGACTATTTGATTCCCAAATTATCTCGGTTGCTAACCTGATATGCCAAGTTTTACCTGCAAATTTCACAGCCCAGAACATGACAAACAAGGACCCAGAATGATCAAGTAACGCAATTAGTCTAAACGAAGCCTTCCACTAAAACAAGAAAATATAATGTAAAATATGGAACATGTAGAGAATTTACAAGTTATTAATTTAGATCTGTGAACTCAATGACTTCTAGGTTATCTATCCTCGTGTTTATTTTCATCTACATTTCAAAAGATGAACGAAACTGGAGTCTATATGGGTAATATGCAATATCTTTACTCTTAGAGTCGCGAGATTTCTATCAGAAAAGAATCTAATCCTGATCTTCCATGCAAAAGACATTCTATAAATTGAATAATCGAAACATTAATACTTGATAAAAATCCTGACACTGTTAGAAGGATGTTATTCTCCTGAAAGAAATTGTATCCTTAAGATCTGAAGATAAGCTGACTAAAACACTCAGCAGTGTGAGGAAATGGCCTTAATATTCAGCACTTTCCATAAGGAGTAGCATGATCCCTCTGCTTCCAGATTAGTAATTATTCAGTCTTATTTCCATACAATGTCATTGTCTCCTCCTTCTCCTCTCTCCCTCTTCCTCTGACCTACCTCATCTTACTTCTTTTCCGCATCCTCCTTCCTCTTCCTCCTCCTTCCTTCCTTCCCTTCCATTACCCTCCTTCCTCCTCCCCTATTCTCCCTTCTCCTACCTCCTTCCCCTCCTTTCCCTCGTTCCTTCCTCTCTTCCATTCTCCATTCCTTCCTCCTCCTTCCTTCACTCGTTCCTCCTCCTTCCCTCCTTCCTTCCTTCTTCCTCCTTCCTTCCCCTCCTCTCCCTCCCTCCTTCCCTCCCTTCTCCTCTTCCCTCCTTCCTTCCCTCCTTCCTTCCCTCCTTCCTTCCCTCCTTCCCTCCCTCCTTCCCTCCTTCTCCCTCCTTCCCTCCTTCCCTCCCTCCTTCCCTCCTTCCCTCCTTCCCTCCCTCCTTCCCTCCCTCCTTCCCTCCTTCCCTCCCTCCTTCCCTCCCTCCTTCCTTCCCATCACAAGAATGGAAAAACAAGCACCACATGTACTTACTATCAAATTGGTACTAACTGATCATCTTTTAGGTGCACATGTGGAAGTAACACTCATTGGGTGTGGGGCAGGTGGGGGCAGGGATGGGTAAACTCGCAGCTAAGGGGTGCCGAGCACACTCTCTGGGGGATGGGCACGCTTGTGTGCCGAGCACACTCTCTGGGGGGTGGGCACGCTTGTAGCTCTGACTCGGGCACAGTCAAGGCAATACATGTAACCTAAGCGTCTGTACCCCGTAATACTCTGAAATAAATAAATAGGAAAAAGAAAAAAATAGAAAATCATAGTGTCTGCCTTCTACAGTTAACTGTGAAGATGTGAAGAAGTAACGTATGTGTGGTGCTTTGCATAATACCTGTTATGTACTGTATCTCCCTATTATGTTTTTACCTTAATATATGCCTTCGTGCATAGATATTTATTTAACAACTCTTTTAATAATTTGAGGAGTTTCAAGTTTGTTCATGAAGAGGTTTGCAGGCCCAATATCTGGGTATACCCTGATTCAGTGATACTGAAAGCCAAGCAAAATCTGAGGTTCTGGGAATATTTCCAGAGTTCTAAGACAAACAGAATTCAGAAATTTGCATCATAATATACAGACCCCCTGGTTTCAGATTTTACGTTCTGATGCCCTTTCAAATTATTTGATATTCATTTATGCTGCACTTGATGAGTCAATTATAATATTAGTAGGTGGGTAGATAAATGATTACTTGTCAAATATGAGAATTCTATTTGGATTAAGTAAAAATAAATGATTGATCTAGAAATACTTATATTTCTAGATGAAAGGATGTAGCAAACCTTCCACCTTGATCTTTGGAAGTAATAAAGGTTTTATAGAAAGTGATACAATTTAAAGTTGCACTTTTGTTTAAACAATATTAAATGAAGAGCATTAACATGACTAACAAATTATCAAAATCTGGCTGAAAGAGTTTACTATTTAGAAGTTTACCAGACTGAAAAAGTAGCTCTTGAATCACTCCAAAACAGCATTTAGGCAAATTTAGTCTTCCCAAAGGGGTTTGATATAAGAGAAGGTAGGTAACATAAAATATAATTGTGGATAGAAATTGTCAAAAATACTTTACTGTTTATTTTTAGTATAGTTCAACAATTAAGCCCTACAAATATATTAGATTTATTTATTTATAAGAATTTTATCTAGTTATGTTCACTACATATATTTTTTCTTTATAAATCAGAGATTGAGGTACCATTAAATACAGCATATAACAACATAAATATCATAGGGTTGCTTTTTTCCTTAAGAATAACATTTGCTGTTTGGAATAATTTTTCCCAAAGGAAGCCTGTCTACTAGATTTATGATCATTACTTCATAAGTTAAGAAATAATGACTTTGTTCAGTTTATACTACCAGCAGAGTAAGACTGCTGAAAAAAAACGTATTGGTGGATATCTAGTATGGCCAACGATTGGTGCAGAGATGTTTTACAGAAAGGTTTTATAAACTGTGAAAGAAACCATGTAATTTTGAAGAGTGAAAATACATAAGTCTTCCTAATGAGAATATTTCTAGTTTGTTGACACTGAAGTGGTCATTAAGTAGGAATGTCCTGTCAATTCAGAGAACACAGACTCTGGAAGTTTATCACAGCAAAGAGCAAGTCAATGCTCCCTGCAGAAGGAGAGCTCATGTGGACGAAGTGTCAGTAAACCAAACAAAACGGAACTAAACACGCTTTGTTCCAGCCACTGATACAAGACAGGAGAGGGAAGCGGGGGAAGATGTCCCATGTATCCGAAACGTATGGCAGGGAGACTCTGGATTTTATCTGCCTTCAGTGATCTTTTGTTCTTCCAGGGCATCATGGTTAATTTCAGTGGGCAACGTGCCTGGATTTAGGGAGGTCCAGATAGCTGGTAAAGCATCATTTCTGGGTAAAGTACCATCAGCTTCCCTGGTTCCGAGGCTTTCCGACTTGGACTGAGAAACGGTAGTGCCTTCCCCGGGTCCCCAGGGTGCAGACCTCCTGCCGTGGGACTTCTCAACCTCCATAATCGTGTGCGCCCCTTCCCCTAATAAATCCCCCCCCATCTCTCTACATACTGGGGCTTCCATTCTTATCCTGCCCAACATTGATGAACCCGTGGCCTTGAAACTTACTGACCCACTAAATGCTTTTAAGAGCCAAAGGTACATCTTGTAAAGGAAAGTAAGTGGTGGTCACTGGGGCTTGGAGAGGATGAAATGTTTGCTTTTCTTTTGATGGAGTGTGTGTGTGTGTGTGTGTGTGTGTGTGTGTGTGTTCACAGATACTGAGGCACCTTAGTGGGGAAAACACTGAGATTTTGGCTGAGACTGGATGCAGGTCCTAGAGGATCTGATTAAGAAAATCACTGGGCTTGTTTATACCTCAGTCCATTGCTCACACCTGGTCCAGAACATACCCCAGGGGAGAAAAGCACATAGAAATCTGGCAATGAATTCTCCATTTTTCAAACAGCCACCAGTGCCCATTGAAGTACGGTGACTATGCTAAACAAACAAAGCTGATTGAATGTTTTATTTTGTGTAATTACGAAATCTACTTTTTCTAGAGTATGTCTAAGCATTGGTGTCGCTTCAATAATAGCAGCAGTGGGAATGCAAATCTGCTCATTTTGCATTTTTATCTTTTAAGCAGCAGTATATGACGACCACCTGCCACCTGATTTTACTACCTTGCACAAAATCCTATGGAATGTAGCCAGGCAGATTGATTAAAACATAAGTTTTTTAAAAAAAATTTGTTCTGTAACTTCTATACATATAAAGGATATATTGAGTACTCTTCTTCAACTAAAAATTGAGGTGTTTGTGTACTGGACTTGTAAAAATAAATTTTTGTGCATATTGAATTAGTTTAAACATTCTAATGCTTGGCAAAAGGTACCAGTTTATTGGTGAAATTAATATGCAAGCACATAAGATAGGTCAGAAAATGAGCACCTATATATGGTTTTACAGAAAAATGAGTAATAATCACAAACACATAATTTATTTTAAAATCTTATTTCTGAAACTAGAGGCTTATCTACTCAGTCTCAATTTTGCATATATTTGATCCCGAGTGCAACAAATAAAACTGATTAAATGTGGTTTTATTTATCACTGGCTTAGTAATTTAAAACATGTGCTCTATAAAGATATTCTATAAAAAGTAATTTTGAAAATGAAACCTCAGGGTTTTTAAACACTATTACCAGAAACAGTTTCAACTTACAATTGTTTTTATAATGTCTCTGAAATTTTTCTCAGTAGTGGCACAAATACCATTATTATAATTACTTATATCAGACTTATTTCGCATCACCAGGGTATAAAAAATTGTTGGCCTGATTGTTCAGAATCAAGCATTCCTGTCATGATCCAGCCAAAACTAATTACTCTTTATGGATTGACATTATTTTTCTCCAATTACGAAATAAACATCATGAATGAAATGGTATCTACAGTACTTATCATATCCCAAACCTCTTAACAGGGCAAGCCAAAGATGTATTTGTATGCTGTGGGAAATGCATCTTTCCAACACTGAGGTCACCTTAACCTAGACTTTAAAAAGTAACGAAGATAGTCATCAATGCATTTGATGTGTGAACATGTGCATTGAAGGTGTTTAACTGATGTAAAATAAACAACTATAATGAGTTAGAATTAAATAATTAGAGTAGAGAGTTGTTTCCATCAGTGAGGCCTGTCCATTCCAATGGAGTGTGGCGCCATGTTTATTCTTTTCCACCTCCTGCTCAGCAATCGCTCGTCCACAGACTGCAGTGCAGCACTTCTGGACTACATGATTGACCATCCGTGCCAATTCAGGATGGCATCTGTTAGGGTTTTGCCAAGTAAACAGAAGCTGCTGTAGGAAGAAAGCTTTTCCTGCAGGGAAACAGAGGCTTCCATCACTCAGAGAAGAAGAGAGAAGCTCACCCTGAAGCTAAGGTAGATTTTTAAAATCTCAGTGGAAGCCTCCAGAAGCTCTAAACTTGGCGATTTATACCAGCTCACCTTCTGCTCATCCATCTGACTGCACCAGCCCTGCAGTAACAAAAATCCGTCTTCTCTTCTACTGTGAAAATCTGTCACCTGCAGCTATATCTGGCGAAGGCAGTTTCTACTATTTTTTTTAATGGGATGTTGGGTAGCATTTAAAGCAGGAAGGAGAGATCTTGAGTTGACAATAGAAAGTCCAGCACAAAGACTTGCAAGCTATCTGTCTAATATTAAAGAATAATCAGTTGATGCCCCAGCCATGCACCATTAGGCATTTGAACATTCCATGGTGAGGATTTTCTAACAAAGGTTGGATCTCAGTGTCCTATAGAAACCTTGAGTATGACGTTAAGCAATTGAGGAGGGCTTTCACCTCTTGGAGGACACTGCAACAGGTATCAGCTGGTGAATAGGGCTGTACCTTTCAGGGAGGAGATATCACATCAGAATAAACCAAAAAAGCAAGGAGATGAAGAAGAAAAAGAGGAAACAGTCAACAGTGACAGGAGAGGTAAAGCATGTTGTCCTGCCTATCTGTCATATACCCACAGCCTCTAAGAGATAATGACGCGTATTTATTATTTTAGCTCTGGGAGCTGCAATCAAAACCCTGCATACCGAAAACCTGTGCTCACCGGACATTCGAGCCACAAACCGCATTTCAGAAGCTACTAGGTAGATCATACTCGTGCAGAGATGAAGCGAGATTTTTAACCTAATGAGTACACCATTGCCTTAAAAATAATTTAGTTGCAAAATCAACTCTACTATAAAGAAGCTTAGCTTCCAGAAAACTCTTTAACACTGCTAATGTAATACATGTTCTCATGACTTTTTAAACTTAATTTTACAATTATAAAAAATTCATAAGCTACATATTATATTTTACATGAAATATTACATCTTTTATGATTGAAATGTATTGCACATCCATTGAACGAATGTTGGAAAGTGTGCAATGGTGTAATTAAGAAGGTAAAATGTTACCAAAATCTTTATTCAGAAGGATACATTTCGTGTATTCAAGTGTTTGTTTTCTCTGTGTAACTATATATGAAGTATTTTATCTCATCACTATCCCAAATGTTAATAAAAAAGCAAAATTTAAATGTCAGCCTGTATTTCATCATCAATAAATTTCGTAATTGATGTCCTTATTATATTTTAAAATGTCTATTTTCCTTAATGGTTTACATATATTTTATCTTGTTTAAACTGAATCTTTCAAGTGAATATTGTGGCTTATGTTTGTAATGTCAGAATTTTGGGAGGCCAAGACAGGAGGATTGCTTGAGGCCAGGAGTTCAAGACCAGCCTGGGCAACATAATGAGACCCTGTCTCCACAAAAAAATTTCAAAAAATTAGCTGGGCATGGTGGCATGCAACTGTAGACCTAGCTACTCAGGGAGGCTGAGGTTGGAGGATCGCTTGAGCCCAGGAGCTGGAGGCTACAGTGAGCTATGAGCACACCACTGCACTCTAGCCTGGGTGACAGAGTGAGACCCTGTCTCTTAAAAAAAGAAAATTAATTAATTAAATCAGGAACCTCTTTTTTTAATAAGTAATATGCACATCACTCACAGATTCTTCAAAATTCCTTAATTTTATTCATTGTGTTTACATTGTTAATTCACTGACATTTATTTTAACATACAATATATTATATTATTTTGATATGAAAAGCCAATGGAAGTAATAGTATTTCTTACAGTCTCTATGAGAACTGTCCAATAGACCTTAATTCAATGAAGGAAAAGTTTATACTGCACTTTCCAATATGGTATCCATTAGACACATGTTTCCACTGAGTACTTTAAAAGGTGAGTAATAGACTTAATTTTAAAATTTATTTACTTGTAATTAATTTAAATTTAAATAAAAATAACCACATGTGGCTCATGGCTACCATATTGGTCAGAGTCCATCTAAATGCTCTGAATAAAAGTCAGAGATTGTAAAATTTCCTTGATTAAAAAATGATCCAATTGCATTCATCCCATAAGAAATGTACATAAAACATAAAGATTTGAGTTAAAACAAAAAGATTAAAAAAAACTCATACCCTGTAAACACTAACCAAAAGGAAGGTGGGATTTCTATATTAATGTGGGATTTCTATATTAATATGACAGAGGAAATATTCAGGGAATGTCAAGAAATATTTCTACAGAAATGGCAACACATTTCAAAATTGATATTTTGGTCAATGTGTCAAGAAAATAGAATAATTATAATGTCTATGCACCCCATAATAGAACAGCTAAATGAATAAAGCAAACATGGGTGGAAATATGGAGAAATAGAAAAATCCACAATTGTTGTTGTGTATTTGAAAAACATTTTCCCAGTAATTAGAAATGACATTTTATTTCAACAGTTTAAAAAATTGGAATAGTATACCAACCAACTGGGCTGAACAGAAACACTCAAATACACGAAATGTACCCTTCTGAATAAAGATGTTGGTAATATTTTTCCTTATTAATTACTACTATTGCGCATTTTCCAAGATTTGTCATCATAGGGAAGAGATGATAATTTCAGCTGTTTTTGTCACACGGGGCAGGCTGCAGTGACTCCCAGAACAATGGCATGTGTGATCACTTTCCTATCAGAATCTCGGACAACCTTCCCTGCTTACAGCACACTTGGTCACATACCCCGCAGCCCCACCAGCATCATCAGCCTAGCTTATCAATATAGGATCTCCATTTTTTTCCTACCCTTTTCATATAGTTTGAACTGAAAAGGAAGGTTTCTGTAGGTGCTTCTAGGATCCCGACTATGAAAGTATTTTCATTTTTAACACTTAAAACTTTAATCCATTCATACTCTGAATATGCCATTGTGACTTTAAGTATAAAAGCAGAGGGCTTATTTTTTCCAAATGATTCAATTTCTTCCGCTTTATATTAATTACAATAATAATTTAAAGAGGTCTTTGCCTCAGTCTGTAATATTTTCTTGACCAGATATTACATGCTTTCAATTTTACTAGAAATCAATCTTTTTGAAGATTTAAAAAAATTTTAATTGTATATATTTATGGGGTTCATGTGATATTTTGATACAGGCATACAATGTGTAATGATAAAATCATGGTAATTAGAGAATCCATCACCTCAAGCATTTATCATTTCTTTGTGTTAGGAACATTCCAACCATACTCTTTTAGTTATTTTAAAATAGACAAATTATTGTTAACTATAGTCACCCTATTGTGCTACCAAATACTACATATAATTCCTTCTATCTAACTGTATTTTTGTACCCATAATCCATCCCCACTTTATCCCCCCCCACCCCACCCATACCCTTCCCAGCCACTGGTAACCATAATTCTAGTCTCTATTTCCATGAATTCATTGTTTTAAAATTTTAGCTCCCCCATATGAGTGAGAATATGCAAAATTTGCTTTCTGTGCCTGGCTTATTTAACTTAACATAATGTTCTCCAGTTCCATCCATGTTGTTGCAAATGGCAAGATTTTGATCTTTTTTATGGCTGAATGGTATTCCATTGTGTATATGTACCACATTTTCTTTATCCATTAATCTGTTAATGGACACTTAAGTTGATGCTATATCTTAGCTATTGTGAACAGTGCTGCAATGAACATGGGAGCACAGACATCTCTTGTATATAACGATTTCCTTTGTTTTGGATATATACCCAGTACTGGAATTGCTGGATCATATGGAAGTTCTCTTTTTAGTTTTTTGAGGAACCTCTATACTGTTCTCCATAGTGTATGTACTCACAACACTGTACAAGGGTTCCCCTTTCTCTGTACCCTTGCCAGGATTCATTATTGCCTGTGTTGGCACTCTCTGAAGATTTTTGACCTATGACCAAACAAACACACATTCTAGTGGTTGCATTGCAATGGTTTCCAAGTCTCTCAATATTTGAGGGATTTGCATTTGGACAGTCAATTTGCCAATGGCCATCCTTTGCCTGTAGACTGTAACTTAGCAAATGGTTAAATGTGTGATCTATTTCAAAATTTGGGAGAAAATATAAGCGAATTCATCGTTGACATTGTGATGATATTCCTTCCTTTGTCAACCACACGAATGTGTGTGTATATATACATATTTTTTTTTTACTTGCAGCATACTCTTATAATTGCTTGACATATTTTAGGGTCTTGACTATTAACCCAAAGCTAATGATTTTACAGAATGACAGTCAGTTCTGGGAAAAGCAGAGTCCTCTGCTTTAGGTAATAAATAGTTTTCCTTCTCCATGGAACAGCGATTGTTAGTCAGTTCAATTAATTTGCTAATACGTCTTCTCTCTTGATAAATTTGTCTATTATTCAATATGACATTTTTATTTTTTTAATTTTTTACACAAGAGTGATTACTCATTGTTTTTGAAGATAAGAAACTATCAGTTAAGATGACAATTTGTATCTGATACTAAATAGTATCACGTGTCCAAATATTAGAATTTGACTTCTCTTTTAATTATGTATTCTATACACATCAACAAATAAAGCTATTTTTAAATGAATTTTTAAAAATTGGTTTGTATATATGTATTTTCCACTCGTGAGCATTACATTTTTGGTAAAAGAATTGGCTCAGAACTTTGATCATAAGAAAATTTCAACTCAGTATAAAAATAGTTGATAGTTGGGACAGTTGTGGATCGCTTCCTGGCATGGAAAACGTGTCTTTGAGAAATGTCCCAGTATTTAAACTCTTGATAAAGAAAAACATATATGAAACCTAAAAGGATTTCTAAAGGCAAAGAGTATTAAAACCTGGGTACAAGCAAATGGCCTTATGATGATAAAGCTCTATTGTCATGGAAGGTAATATTGTCACAAATCCCAAGTGGTGGCTAGTCAGTAGCTAGTCGTGTGAATCATGCTTTCGGGGTATAACCATATGCTACCATAATGCTTTTAGATTGGACACACAGGTAAACTAAGAAGTAGTAATAGAAGATCTATTCCATTTAATTTTAAAAAGTAGAATGAAATTTAATTACAGAGTTTTCAAAGTCTGAATAAGAAGTTTAAATCTAACCCCCGAGGGGATGTGAAAATGCCTATAAATTATCAAAAAAACAATATGTTCTGTTTTTCCATCATATTGCTTCTGGAATTAACATTTCTGAATAGACTAGCTAATTGGACACATTGGTTGATTTTTAACAGAGCACTTACTATCATCAGGATTAAATGTGTTTAAATCTGGGTGAGAAAATCTATACGTGGGATTATCCAAGGAAACACACACACATACACACACACACACACAGAATGTCTTAATCACAACTCCACTTAGGAAGTGTCCTATGTAAAGACAGAGTTGCAGATAGTAGGAGTCTAAACTTGGCTCAATCTCTGAGTAAAACTTGATTCTACGTGCAGAAAGGTCACTTATAAGTCTAGAAATGATGACATAAATGTCTCTTTTTGAACCACACTGGCACATTTCATAAAAAGGCACCTCCTTTATCTCTATGATAAATACAACAGGGCATTGAGTTTAATGTCAGGAGAGTACGGAGGGTGATTTTGTAATCTTTCATTAGCTTCAGCTATACCCAAATTAAATCACCTTTCTTTTACTTTAAAAAAAAAATTCTTGAGGCCACCTCAGAATTTCAGTGTGTGCTGGGGAAAGAGATGCTTATTTCTAGTGCTGCAAAGACACTTGGACAGTAAAAATGAGTGAGTTCTTTAAGACTCAGGGCAAAGATTGCTGATAAAGCCTTCTGTGTCTTCTTCACTGGACAAAGCACATCGTTCCTTCCAGGAGGTGATGAACATGTCCACGCTCGGTAATGACAATAATTGTCTGTCTCCGGTGCGTGGCACCAGCAATGAGTGATAAAACACTCTGATAACCGGCTTCTCTTCTTCCAAGAGAAGCAAAATGATTCTTCCCTGCAATGTGGGAATTGGCATGAAGCCCTCCACTTTCAGAGAGCCTGCTGTAAGCATCATGGAGATGCTGTGTGAGCCAGGTGAGAGCAAACCAAATGGCTAAAACACCAATATTTTTCTTTCAGAAGCCAAGCCAATGGGAGTCACTCACAAGCACTGTATTTGCCGTGCTGCACGCTGAGTCCAGATGCTTTGCAACCACAATTCATTTTCAGGGACATACAGTGTTCCGTGCATTTAAACCTCTCTACCATGAATGAAATCAAGCATTTCTGTGGTGAGTCCCATTTCATTGACTCAATTCATACGGGAGGATGAGCCTAGCTCTGAAATACTCCTAAAGTGTTCATTATATGGTCGTATAAATGAATGCATTTGATTCATGCCTTCATGTATTTGTCAAATGAACGGGAAAAGCAACAACTGTGGTTATTCCCCATCCACCCTCCCCCCCAAAAAAAAAACTTTGTTAGAAATCTTTGGTTACGTGGGATATTCCCTGCAAAAGTTATCTGTTCTTCCATAACAAGTTATATTATATATATTTCCTTTTAAATCTGGGCATTGGAACAGTGATATCTCAAAAATACCAAGGTGAGAATACCCAGGCATCTAGGGTTTTAGGAACTTTATCCTATACACACCTAAAATTCTTTTTTGTATCAAGGTGAAATACCAATATTATCTATACGTTCTTAAATATATTATTCCATTCTCAAGTTAAATAATAGCATTAGGTTTATGTGCCCTTTTATACATGCCCAGTTTTAAAATTTTCACAAGCTGAAGCTCATGTGTTGCTATTTACAATAGAACAAAAGTAGTTGCTCTTGCTTAGATTGTCATTTCATTTATCACAAAATCATACTTGAGGGAAAACACAAAGTTTGCACTTAAATTATTTCAAAGCAGTTTATGGAGTTAGCACATAAGAGAAGCGTTTCTCAGTATCATATGGAATTCCAGCAAAACTCTCCCCGCTGTTTGACTGACTCAAAGTCACTTTCGTAAACACTAATAGGTCGATATCATCAAATCAATTATGCGTAAATACATAAAGTAAAATGAAGTCATACTCTTGTCTTTAAGACAGATCATCCCATAACCAAAATTAGATAGATGATCTTCTATACTATATTCAAATATACAAATGATTGTTACTCAACATCACATGATATATAATCCAGAATTGCCCTGCCACACTTACAATTTACGTATAGTTGGCCCCCCATATCTGCGGTTTGCACATCCACAAATTTAACCAAATGCAGATAAAAAATATTTTTAAAAAAACATAAAATAGAACAATAAATTAATACAAATAAAAAATAATAGTATAGTATAACAGCTATTTCTTTACATAGCATTTACATTGTTATAAATAATCTAAAAGGGATTTAAAGTATATGGGAGGATGTGCATAGGTTATATGCAAATACTATGCCATTTTATATAAGAGAGTTGAGCTTCGGTAGATTTTGATATACAAGGGGGGTCCTGGAACCAATCCCCAGAGATAATAAGGGAGGACTGTACACTATAGGAACTTTTTAAAAAGATTCTAAGTGAGCTAATTTAGTTAGACATCAATTGTACTTTGGTCTGTAAAATGAAAAATAGTGATTTTTAAAGTCACTGAAAAAATTAAACAATAAGATGGCAACACAGATGATAGCACTGGCCAAATAATATATATACTAAAAGTCAACTTTTGAGCAAAAACTGAAAACTCCAGACAGAGGAATCACTCATCAATTTTAAGAACCTGTTGCTTTGCCTTTCCCTGAAAGCCAAAGGTTATACATAACCTTTGCCCAATAACATCAGGAATACTTTGGCAATGGTTTAATAAAAATATTGCTCTAATTTTAAGGTTCTCACAGTCTACGTTGACTGAGAATGTTTGTCTATAATATACCGATATGTTGCAAATTATTCTAAACACTTGGAATATTCCCAGAATTAAGGCGAATGTAGAAAAGAGAGTCCCCAAATGGGGAGTGAACAGTACATTATTTGATTTAAATGAAAACGTGGTCTGGGAATTCTCTCTGTTGCTTTTCTATATAATCCAAATGACTTAAATGATCAGTCCTTGCAACACCTATAACCCTTCCCTTTTTTAGCACAGAATAATATGGCTTCTCTTCAGATAATCGGTTCATAGAGGTGATTATTAAACAAAAGAACAAAATCCTAAAAACCATGAATCTATCTACCCTTGACACTACTAGTATTTATGATCTTTCCCAGGAAATAAAGATTAGGAATATTAATGTGAAATGCAATATAAAAAAAATTTGTAATGTCTACTGTTATTGATGGAAATGTATTTTAAAAATTCGTATGTTAGCTGGGTGGTGATCCCAGCACTTTGGGAGGCCAAGGCAGGAGGATCACTTGAGCCCAGGAGTTCAAGTCCAGCCTGGGCAACATAGCGAGACCCCATCTCTACAAAAAATTTTTAAAATTAGCTGGGCATGATGGTGCATGCCTACAGGACTATAATCCTAGCAACTCAGGAGGCTGAGGCGGGAAGATTGCATGAGCCCAGGAGTTGGAGGCTGCAGTGAACTATGAGCACACCACTACACTGCAGCCTGGGCAACAGAGTGAGATCCTGTCTCTAAAAATAAATACATAAAAATTTTAAAAAATGTTCATATGTTGAAGTCCCAATCCATAGTACACCTCAGAATGTGACTGTATTTGGAGATAGGGCCTTTATAAAGAGGTAATTAATATAGAACGAGGTCACCAGGGTGGACCCTTATCCAATCTGATTGGTGTCCTTATAAGGAGAAATTAGGACACAGACACGCACAGAGGGACAACAATGTGAGGACACAGGGAGAAGACGGTGTCTACACACCAAGGAAAGACACCTCAGGAGAAGCCAACCCTGCCGACACCTTGATGTCAGACTTCCAGCCTCCAGGATGGTGAGGAAATAAATTTCTGTTGTTTAAGCTACTTAGTCCGTAATATTTTGCTATGGTATTTCTAGTAGACTAATATGCATACTATTTAAGAAAGTATTACTTATATAACCATTTCCAATCAATTCACATTATCCATAATCTTTGTGTCCTATACTGTCATCTCAAAGAAGGAATTTGCAAAGACTGAATCACTGTTTTTGAGAGAAATTCAAAGGCAGGCTCCTGTGAGCCTCAGGTCACTACATTTTCATCACTGGCCAATATATAAGCTTGCGTCATGTGGGTTTCTATTTAAAGATGACTGTGTATTAATAACTGTATTTTTTTTTATTCTTTCACACTGAACACTTGGCCAATGGCATTATTACTCTTGCCCGAATGAAGCTCATCTAATACATTTATTTTCTCCTTAAGGCAAATCACAACCTTCTTGCACACAGGGACACTAGACAGCACTCAGGGGCCAATCGAAATGGCGAAATCACCAACAAAAAGCATGAAAATGGGAAAAACATGGCATTAAATAGGCCACAAAAAAAGATACTCGTTTACAATATAGGAGCTGAAACAGGAAGGCAGAAGATTGCCTTGTTCAACCTCACCTGCGATTATGTGTGTCGGGAGACTCAAGTTTTTCCCCGTTCTGCACTTGCATATCCCAGAATGATAGGAAAGCACCAGGTGTATTGATTTGGGGGTGGCAGATAAATTTTATCAAGTAGGCAAATTTGCAAATACTGAACCTGCAAATAATAAGAATCAACTTCATCTACATTGAGCTTCCCTAGAAAATGGGTTTAAGGCCCAAAGAGTCAAAAATTTAATTAACTCTAGGAAAATATCAAATGACAACATTGAAAGTTTTGGATTTCCAAGAGTATCAAAATTAGCCCTAATTTAATTTCATAATTCTCTGTTGAAATCAGGCTGTTTGGGGTATCAGTGCATGACAGGTGAGGATTGGGTGACTTCTGGTTTACTCTTGAGATGTCAAAGAGTGCAGACACTTCTGATTGTATAGGGCCTACCTAAGGGCATGTTCTGACTTTACTACAATCTTAGCTCACACATGGAAGATTTAAGAAATGTTTTTTCTGCCACGTGTGTTTCCATGACTTAAATGCCTGATCTAGAGAGTGCCTTTGGTGGATTAATGCATCTACTACCTTTACATCATTGACATTCACTAGGTTGCAAGCTAAAACGTAAACATAAAGGAATGGCATACATTTCTGAGAGTGTTTGAAAAAGTATAAGACTTGTGTCTTGGTTTGGACTTTAAGATAATTAGAAGCACTGAAGATACCACTTGCAAATAACGGCGTGTTATTCTATGCCGTTGCTAATAGTGTGATAGAAATGGCTTCACACTCTGCAGACTGTTGCCAATTCCATGGCGTTCTGATAGATTTATAATGTGTGGCATTGGAGGAAATAAGAAACACAAGAAGTAGGGCTTTACCTGAAGAATCAATCTTAAATGGCACCAACAGTAATTCAGATTAGTCATATTTGCTGGAATACAAATGATGCATTAACCTTTCTTGGGAAAGGTACTCTCTTAAGCCACCCCCTTCCAGAAATTTGGCTCAGCCTTGGAGCCTGAAGTCTTCTCATGATGAATAGAAATACCAAAAGTTAGACCCATGGGCCATAGGATATCCATAATCCAAGACCGTACTCCTTGAGAAAGTTGTCAGAGTCAGAGAAGAGAAATAGGAGACATTTACTACAGGAATAAATACCCTGCCCCTGTGGAAAGTGGACAAAATAAACAAGTTCGTATTACAGTTGGAGCATCCCAAAGTCGAATATCTAAAATCTGAAATTCTCTGAAATCCTTAACTCTTTGAGCACTGACACAACAGCACAAGTAGAAAATTTCACACTTGACCTCACGTGATGGGTCGCAGTCAAAACACACATGCACAACCCACAGTTTTTCAGCATCTCCAAGGGATAATAGATCCTCCTAGACCCCTTAAGCCTCAAAGTATCTTTTCCAAGCATGCTAGATTCCCCCACTTAAGCTCGCCCACAAAGGGTAATGAAATGGCATGTGTGCAGGCCAAACTCACCAACGGTGGGTTCCCCAGGATGCCCTACTCGGGGCCAAGACCTGCATGCACTAATCACTATGGGGTTTTTTTGTTTTGTTTTGTTTTGTTTTTTTTGCTTATTCTCTGTTCTGTGGTGTAAAGATATTCTTGAAAATGCCAAAAATGGTCTGTAGATTCTGCTCTGGATAACAGTAATAAGGAAATGAAGAAACATTCATGTTTATCTACAGCACAGAGAGTCCAGCTGTTGGAGAGGCTTGACAGAGGTGTGAGGGAAACACACCACGGAAGGGTTGGTGTTGGATTGACTGCCATAGGCAGTTTCTTCTCATCTAATAAAATAAAATAAAATAAAATAAAATAAAATAAAATACAGTGTGCAGTCACCTTTTAATCAAAACACGGCATCACAGATGGACTTTGAGAGCCCGCTGTTGTTTGTTGTTGCTGTTGTCTGACAGCTGATACAGGTGTTATGGTGATGCTACTGTGCATCACCTGAACACATTGTTTGTTCACCATATTAATGGCATGTCAATTTTTTTTTTTTTTTACTGTTAAGTACTTATTTGTGAATAAGGGTAAGAAAATGATTCCTTATTGGTAGCATATAAATTCAGAGTCGGGAAGGGTGGTGATGCCAAACAACCACAGATTTTCTACGTGGGTGGCTGAGAGAGTGTTATCTTTGCTTTCTGATGGTTTCATGTACACAAACTTTGTTTCATGCACACAGTTATTAAAAATATCGTATAAAATTACCTTCAGGCTATGTGTATAAGGTGTATATGAAACACAAGTTGAGTCCTGTTCCCAAGACATCTCATTATGTATATGCAAATATTACAAAATTTTACAAAGTCCAAAATTGAAAACACTTCTGGTCCCCAGCCTTTCGGATAAGGGAAACTCAACTTGTAATGTGCAAAATTTCTCTTGTACTGTTTCTTTCTGTCCCCTGCTATCCACGGCCATTGTAATAAGGCCTCCAAATCTATTTCCACAGTGATGTTTAACCTTGTTACTACATTGCCACATAAACTAATTTGGAAATTTCGTAATCCATCACCCTACTCATGTCCCTTCGTTTCCTATTGATGAATTTCACCCTCTATTATCTTTATGGAACTTTCCTTTGTTAAAAAAATAAATAAACTGGAGAATTGATAAATGAATACTCCATGTTATTTTCCAGATGGTGAGCAAAGTATTTCCAGAATTAGAATTAGCCATGGCAGAGATATGGCAACTGTTCAAGTTTTATTTGATGAGTACCTAAGATATTTTGGGATGTTGGGATGGATGCTAGATCCTAAAGATACTGGGCAAAACTTTGAGGCATTTGCTCTGCATATTAAAGTAATGGAATATTAACATATGATGGAAGACTTCTGGGCATTTACATTATCTAGAATATTTTTCGTTTCAAAGATGCCAATAATTGTCGGATGTGTAGTCATAGCTTTTTGGGATTGAAAAACACTTCTACCTTAAAATGAAAAAAGAAATGCGCCTTGGCCATATTTGTATTTGTTTTTACAAAAGGGCAACTTACTACATACATCGTTCTAAAACTTTATTCTTTGGAAAATGACTATATTTTTATTTATTCATCTTTTCATTTTGTTTAAATTTTATAGTATGTATGGTTTATATGACCCTCAAATACTTGCATTATTATAAAAAATAAAGAAAAATAAATGCCAAAATTTCTTTCCGAAAGGATAATAACATACCTTTTTATATTATTTAAATTAATCAATAAAAATAGCAGTTTATTGAACAGCATGACTCAGAGAAGTTTTGAAAAACCAGTCATTAAGAAGTTAAGAACTTATTTTTTAAAATTCTTATATATTCCAAGTGTTCCAAGTGGGCTTGTGCCCTAGTTTCTAATTGAAATGAAGTTTTATTTGAGGCATTTATTATTTATTAGATTTTAGTCCTCACTATAAATCATCATAATAATGGGGCAGGAGAGAACAGAAATTTCTCATTATGTGCTTTTACAGGACACATTTAAGCTCTTTTCCCTTTACATTATTTAAAATATATTAGCAAGAGTAATTTTGAAACACAATCTGCCTATTATAGCAACTGTACCAACTGACATTTAAATTTGTTCAGGTTCTGTGGAAAACAGTGAAGGAGAACAGTGACTCACTGTGCAATTTTAGAATGTTCATTAGGGGCTGTCCAGCCAGGAAGCACAGGGCCCTGCTGATGGGAACGGGAAGACAGAAAATTGCGCCAATTAATTACAAGGTAAGGTAATGATATAATAGGGCGGTAACGGAGGAGAATTCTGCCTTGTCCTGCATTTGGTCATTGAGATTCATGATGGACCCTCACGTCAGATCTGGGTTGGGCAAGTTATGGGAAAGCTTGCCCAATAAAAGAATAAGGGAAAATTAAGAGTTCTTTTTTTCCCCCTCTGGTTAAGTTGAGGTGTCAGTTAAATGAACAGAATGTGAACAATGCCTAAGAAATTATACAAAACTGCCTGCAGAATTGTTCAATTTTAGCACTACTGGCATTTGTGGCCAGATGATCCCTGGTTGTGTGGGGGCTGTTTTGTGCATTGCAGGATGTTTAGTGGCCTCCCTGCCCTTCCTCACTAGATTACAAACA
The DNA here is from genome assembly GCA_023783475.1 of Daubentonia madagascariensis. Classification (NCBI taxonomy): domain Eukaryota; kingdom Metazoa; phylum Chordata; class Mammalia; order Primates; family Daubentoniidae; genus Daubentonia; species Daubentonia madagascariensis. Next base: position 1,680,629 of record JAKFHU010001178.1, on the reverse strand, counting down.
CACCATTCCCCAGTTTTGACAACCAAAAATATCTCCAGGTACCACCTTATGGCCAAAGTAACCCAAGCTGAGAACCACACTCAGTGGAAAGATGAAGCATGTACCTTTAAATCTATAGGATAAGTGACAATTCGTACATCTAGGATATGTATAGTCCAATAGTCTGTCTATACTAGATGCTGTGTGGGTGCATGTGTATTCATAATTAATCAAATATTTTCTGACATAGCTCTTCTATAAGCAATTCCTGGTTATCTGGTTTGATATGCAAAGTTCTAAAGTAACATCATTTCTGACATAATTCTCAAACCCAATTTCCTTTTCCTAGTCTGTGCTGTATTCCATAAAAAACAAAAAAATGTGTCAAGAGACTTTCTGTCCCGTACCTCGTACATTTTTACCTATGTGTTAAGATCAATTTTAAAATTTGGAAGTAAAATATTGATATTTTTATCACCACGTCTACTAGGTAGGAAAACCCTTGTTGACTTCTGTAATGATGTTGAATATAGCTAACCCATTGTTATGGACTACATTGTGCACCCTTTCCAAAAAATATATTCATATAGTATATTCAAGACTTAACCCTCAATGTGACCATATTTAGAGAAAAAGCTTTTAAAGATGTAATTAAGGTAAAGTGAGGTCACTAGGGTGGGCCCTGATCCAATAGGACTGGTGTCCTTATAAGAAGAGGAGATGAGGACACAGACACGCACAGAGGGACGACCACATGAGGACACAGGGAGAAGACGGCATCTACACGCCAAGGAGAGAGGCCTCAGGAGGAACCAGCCCTGAGACACCTTGGTCTTGGACTTCCAGCCTCCAGGATGTCAGAAAATTAATTGTTGTTTAAGCCACCCAGTCTGTGGTACTTTGTTAAGGCAGCCTGAGAAAACTCACACAACACCACCCTCACATTATTACTACATTTTTTTTTAAAGTAAAGCTGTTTCCATTCCTTTAACACCCTTTATAAATCATGTTTAGATTCAGTCTTTGTCTTTTCTTAGCAATTTTTTAATCTAGCTGACAGAATGCCAGACAATCATATTTCAATACCATAATAGAAAAAGACTTCAGTTAAACATTGAAATAAAACCTTCATTGACTTAAGCTCTCTTTGTGTTTATGAATTCTGCCCATAAATGGTTTAGAAAACAAATGTCTATACACGTTACAGATTTCATTTATACACATCAGCTGCTTGCCACAGTAAGTCAATAGAGAGTTCTTTTCACCTTGAAACATGTAAATGAGTGTCAATTTAGCCTTTTCAAGATGAGGACCATTGCATTTCGGGAAAAACAGGAAGATTTAAAGGAAGTTAACACAGTGTTCATTATATGATATTTATTTTACAGGCAAAATTTAAAAATTGAACATTTTCCAAAATATTTATGCAATGTCAAGTATCATACCCTACAAAAAGTAACACATTATCAGAATTTAGGGGTAGAAGAGAGAAGATTAATTTCCAAGTCATAATTCTAGAAACTTCCCATTTTGGAAACATAAGATGTGAGAGAGGAAGATAACTAGTAGTTATAAAAATCAAATGCCTTGTGAATACCTATAGGAGTTCCTTTAAATTAATATAAAAGAATATTTTATATTAATTAAAAGGATGAAATTGTACTCAAGACAATGTAATTGATCAAGATATAGACTGTGTTGCACCTGGCACATAGTATACAATGATATGCCAACTATAACCACTAATTTAGCAATTGGTATAAATAAGTATGTGAAATATGTTTATTACATGAAATGAGTTGGATACACACAAAGGATTTTCTATTTTTTGAAAGAGGATTTTCTCTAGGTGTAGAAATACATGTTAATGTGAGTTTGCAATTGAATCAATGAAAATTAACCGCCCTCTCCCCAGTGCCACAGGAAAAATTATTCATAGGGAATTTCACATTAAAGATAATCAATAATTCAAATGCTTGAAAGAGGATAATCATTAACACTTTCTTGAAATCAATGCTTGGTTTTAACGGAGATCAATAAAAATTCTAGTGAGTTTCAAAAGTTCTAAGTTGGTTGTTCTTTCAGGCATCTTGAGGCCCAACCTGAAGTATGATGAGGGACTTGCAGGACCCAGAAATACTATTATACCCACGGTTATGGTTTATTACAGTGAAAGGTTTTGGATTAAAACCAACAAAGGAAAAAGGTGCATAGGACTCAGTCCAGGAGAAGCCAGGCAAAGTAGTCCACTTCCAGTACAGTTTTATGGATAACTCTTCATTCCCCCACCAACAATGCATAGCAACATGTATGGAGTATTGTCAACTAGAGAGATTCGCCTGAGCTTTGGTGTCCAGAGTTTTTACTGGGGGGATAGACATGTAGGCATGGAGCACTGCATGACTGACCTTAGCTATTTAGGCTTCAGCCTCTGACAGTTCAAACTGGTACAGCCCAAAGCTCTCAGGCATGAACAACAACAACAAAAAAAACATTCACCATAAACCTACTGGCATGGCTCAAGTTTCCAGGCATACAGAGACACTCCAATCAGGCAGGTGTCCCAAAGGCTCAGAGGTTGTCTTACAAGAGCTGAGAAAGGGCCAGTCCTAAAGATGTTGAGAATGTGCAGGGTTTGAGCAACCCAGGTCTCTGCCTTAACTCTTTACTGTGCAGTCATACGTTTGCATGGCTTGATGAAAATTTGAAAACATAAAACCTGATTTATAAAAATCTTCAGGGCCTAAAATAAGCATTTGAATAAGAACTGTTCAGTTGATGATAAGACTTCCTTGTTGAAGGTTATGCTTTGGCCTTAATATTTATTGAACACTCACTAGCATCATACATGTTGCTAAAATTTTATGTACACATGTGTCTCAGGTTGTTCAGGATACTATAACAAAATGCCATCAGCTAGGTGGCTTATATGCAGCAGAGATTTGTTCTTCACAGTAGTTCTGGAAGCTGGGAAGTTCACAGTCAAGGCAGATTTAGTTTCTGGGAGGGCCCATTTTCTAGTCTCTTTTAGAAGAACACGAATCCCATTCATGAGGGTTCTGCCTCCATGTTCTAATCACTTCCCAAAATCCCCATCTCCTAATATCATCAATTAAGGTTTCAACATATAAATTTCCTGGGAACACACACATTCAGACCATAGCAACATGCAATTGGATTTAATGTTCTGCACAATTTTGTGGCATCGATACTAGTGTTATCTCATGATGAAAAGCGCAAATCTAGAGACACTCAGTAATTTACTTAATGTCGTATGCAGCTACTAAAGTGACAGACCAAATAACTAATATTAAATCCACTACACTTAAATCACTCTCTTAGACAGATAAGAAAAGACCATACAGATTTATATGCAAGTTGACAAATTTTAAGTTCTTGCCTAAACACAGGAAATTAGACAAAAAGGAAGCTGTGGTTTATATTGAGTAACAACTGAATAATAGAGTCAGTGCTTGGAAGTTCAAAGAAGAAGGATGATTTTGGCCCAAAGTTGTCAGGAAAGGGAAATGGTCACAGTTTCTTGCTAGACTCATAAAAGGGAACTGAATTTCCTGACTGTCTTTGTTCTTTTTCATCCAGAGTCTGTTGTCATACTAAAATGATCTTGGAAGTTCTATACAGAAACAGCATGAGGTTGAATAGGATGAGCAGAGACTGATTTCAGAGCCTGTGTTACAGGTTGTGCCACAAACATTCATCTGTCCCGATGCAGTCCTGTGCCCAGGAGGCTGATTTGTGTATATCAATGGGATATGTTGAGTAGTACTTTCCATGTAGGTTAAAATGTGGATCTCTAATAAGATTTCAAAAGGAGACTGAGGTTAGAGATTTGCTTCAAGTGCTTGCTGCTTGCAAGGTCAGCTTGGGTTGGCAGTGTCCCTCAACCAACAGCCATTGTTACTGTCTGTGGGACCTTCCTAACGTAGGTGGGACATAGCCAACCCATTGAAGACCTGATTAGAGCAAAAGGACAAAGTAGGAAAGAACTTTCTGTCTCTGCCTGTCTTTGAGCTAGGACATTGGCTTTTCTGCCTTCTGACTCAGACTCAGACTGGAGCTCACACCCTCCACACTCCTGTGTCTCAGGCCCTCAGACCAGAACTCACACCCTCAGCTCTCCTGGCAGCTTGAAAACACAGCTCTTGGCACTTCTCAGCCTCCATAATCATGTGAGCTAATTCCTTATAATAATCTCTTTCTATATATCCTATTGGTTCTGTTCGTCTGGAAAACCTTGACTAATATGAAGGGTCTTAAAAATCATTTACTTGGGTGAGGTAGAAGCTTGGATCCTTTGCCACCTGCTGACACATGAATCAAGGCAAATAAATATAGTAACATGAACCAGAATCTAAATATGGTTAAGGACCTAGCCAATGCACTCTTTTATTGCAAAAAGTTTAGTGCAAAACATGCTTGAATATAAACCATGAGATTCACCAGATTATTTAATATCTTGACTTTTTTAAAAATCATTTCTCTCTACCTCTATGTAGACTGTAGGTTTCAGGAGAGTAGAGTCTTTTTGTCTTTTTTTCACTATTTCCAGGACCTTGAAAGTCAGCAATCTATGCCCCAGGACCCAATTCTTGTCCCAGGGCTAAATGTGGCCCACCACTTGGTTTTATAAATAAAGTTTTATTGGAACACTGCCACACCCATTTGTTTTCATAGTGTCTATGGCTACTTTTATGCTACTAATGCAAAATTGAATATTTGTGGCACACACTGCATGGCCCACAGAGCTGAGCATATGTCCTCTCTGGCCCTTTAAAGAAAAGCTTGCCATCCCCCGCCCTAAATAAATATTTATTGAATGAATGATTGTGGCAACTCTCTTTTCCCTCCCCTCAGCAAAATATCACATCAAACCCGCTGCATTATATTATGTTGAATGTCTGAATCTGACACAAAAGGTATTTGTGTTCTACAGGGTTTTGATGGATTTAGAGCAGTGGGCTCTCTTTTCAAGCAATTAACTAAAACTATGCGATGATATTTAGCACAAGAACAAGATTTTTGTCCATTTGTTAGATCTGTGAGATGCAGCGCATACCTGAGTTCCTGAGCATATTTTATGTGTTCAAGCCTAGAGCAGTACAGGCAAAAGTGGGCCGCCATAGGGCAGTTCCTGAAAATTAAACATAGAACTACTAGATGAACCAGCAATCCACTAATAGGTACATACTCAAAAGAATTAAAAGCAGGGATTCCAACAGATATTTGCACACCAACATTATTCATAATAGTCAAATGGTGGAAACAACCCAAGTGTTCATCAATGGATGAAGGTATAAACAAAATGTGGTCCATCCATACAAAGGAATATAATTAAGCCTTAAAAAGGAAAGAAATTCTGACACACGCTACAAAATTGATGAACCTTGAGGACACTATGCTGAGTGAAGTAATCCTTACAAAAATGTATAAACACTGTGATTCCACTCATATGAGGTCCCTAGAGTCATCAAATTCACAGAGACAGAAAGTAGAACAGTGGGTGACACAGGGCTGGGGGAGGAGAGAGGTAGAGTTAGTTTTTAATGGGGACAGAGTTTCAGTTGGGGAAGATAGAAATGTTCTGGAGATGGATGGTGGTGGTGATTGCACAACAATGTGACTGTACTTAAGGCTGCTGAACTGTACACTTAAAAATAGTTAAGGTACAAAATTCTATATTATATATATTTTGCCACACTTTTTTTTTTAAAGTGAGCTATCCCTAGGGTTCCAGAACTCTGAAATCAGCAGTCCCATGCAGGCATTGTGTTTGTGGCTGTATATATTAGAAATAACTGGGCTACAGCTGAAATACCACAGAAGGTGTTTAGGACATAAGGAGACTTAAAATAGGAATAGCAAAAAGAAAAGAATATATTTTTACATTGAAGGTTAGCTAAAAAAAGGAATCACTATAAAAGCTTCATGCCATGCTGCAGAGAAGGCACTAAAAAGGTCACACTTTTAAAACTAAAATGCCTCATTAGTATTTTGTTAGTAATACTCTAATTACAATTGCCATAGCACCATTTCTTTTTAGCAGTATAATTTTATTTTACATTATTTAACTTACTAAAATTTTACCAAACCCATGGCCGCTGACCTAAAAAAAATTACTTAATTAGAAAGTAGAAACCTAAAACAAATGTTAAGAAAATTATACTCAAAGAATATAAAAACGTTTCCTTTTGTACTACAGCAGAAGCAAGGCAAATCCATTATCCAGTGCTGTAATATTTAACCTTTGGTGTTTCTGCAAAGAACAATACAGGATTTTATGCATTGCACATTTCTCCATCTGCTGATTTTACTAATGGAATAGGCAGTAAATTAAGACTGTTTAAAAGCCAAGGTAAGTTTCTTCCTTTGTGTGACGATAAGGTGTCCTCTTCTTTGAGGCAATCTTAGGTGTCCCTTTCTTATCATGCACACACCCTCAGTAGCTGTGCCCTTGATGCAAGGCAGAGATGACCATGGTATATTTCACCAACATCATGCCCAACTGAGACCAGCCATTTCTGGAAAGTTCATTTCAGACAGCCGCAGGGAGAAAGGGTAAACCATCTGTTTTAGTTTCCTAGGGTTGCTAAAACAAAGTACCCCATTCTGGGTGACTTAATACAACAGAAATTGTATTCTCTCAAAGCTGTAGAGACCAGAAGTCCAAATTCAAAGAGTTTTCAGGGCCACTTTCCTTCTGAAATCTGCAGGAGAGAATCCTTTCTTGTCTGTGCTACCTCCTGGTGGTTGCCGGCAATCCTTGGCTTCCCTTGGCTTGTAGACGCATTACTCCAGTGTCTGCCTTCATCTTCCTGTGGCTGTCCTCTCACTGTGTGTCTTCACACCATCTTCCCTCTGTGTGTGTCTGTGTTCTAATTTCTTTTTATAAGGATAGTAGACAGAGCCCACCCTAATGATCTTATTATAACTTGATTACACCTGCAAATACCCTATTTCCAAATAAGGTCACATTCATAGATACCAAGGGTTGGAACTTTAAATTACCTTTCTGGAGGACACAATTCCAACCATAACACCATACAACCACAGCTTGGGTGGTACAGAATACAACTTAGGATCCCACTGCCTTAGATTCAATGACATGATATGTAAAGGTTGTGGGTGTTAATCCAGGCACAACCCTGAGCGATTCACCTAATCTCGCTATCATTCAAACGCCCATCTGTACAAGACGGGGTAGCACTAAAAATAACAGTTACCATGGTGCAACACATGGAGCATGCTGTCCCTGCATTTGCATGAATTGTATCCTTTGCCTCATCCTAATCCCCACCCTATACAATTTTGATATTTTGCTCACCATGAATTTCTTTGCATGGGTATTGCTTTTTGAAAATATTGCATTAAAATATTATTTATCCTGATTACTGAGCTCCCAACACTCCCTTAAATGTTGCGCCCAATAGAATGCCTCACTGACCTTATGCAAGTCTCAGCCCTGCAAATGTTTGCCCAGTGGCTCTTCAGATCTAAAATTGTAGCTACCCCAAAGCTGTAAGCGTCCCAGTATGTTCCATTCTTCTTTACTAAACACAAAAGCTCTCTGAAAGCTCAACTCTATTGGCTTTTCTTTACCCACCTCAATTTATAATTGTTCCACACATGTATCTTTTTTCAAATAGATACTAAAATAGCCATTTAAATAATTTAGATAGGCACTTTAACAATTCACTGAGAACCAGACAATTGTTAAGGGACAAAACAGGAGGTCAAGCTAAGACCCTTATATGTGTGAGTTCATTTTTTTTCTTTTCAGCTCAACTTATTAAAGCTTCTTGTAAAACAAGAGGTGGTAAGTTGGAGGTTATCCCATGAAGTATTTGCCAGGATCAGGAGGGGTTGAGGCATTGGAATTTAATCTTTAAAACTCTTATTCTTTCTTCATGACACCAAGGTTAATAATTCCCCCTTTATTTTAATCTTTGGAAGAGTTCTAAATACCAGTAGCCTGTGTGTCATGACAGTTTCTTATTCTGTAAATAATTGAGAAAGTATTAAGGTAAGCCTCCTTCAACTCAGGCACTTCATGCGCTATAAGATGATGGTCAATTCTACCAAATAAAATATCCCTTATGGAGGAAATACCATTCAACATATATTTTCCTCCACACTGCCTAGTACAGTAATTAAAGAGTAAATGTTTAATAAATACTCACTGAATAGATGAACCATTAAGTTATGCAATGCCAGCCACAGAATATCAGGTTCCTCTTCTTCCCCAATGATGAATGTTTTATAAAACACTAAGACACTGAGTGTAATATTCAATTACTGACTCTAAGTGAGTTAGGAGGAATTGTGGCACATTCCTGGGAGGAAATGGATGCAGAGAGAAAGCATGTTTAGCTGTTTGGAGACCTCATTACATCACCTTATTTTTCTTATCCTTTTCAAATTTGCAGTGCACAACAAGGGAAGGGAAAATAGGACTTGGATTGTTTTTGGCTAGCATCAGGTGTTCTTAAACTCAAATTTAGAAATCCAGCACGTTTGTTTCCTACACATCAGATGCTTTTAAAGGACAATTTGCAAACCCCTGCACTTAAATCTGCTACATGACTCACTTCTGTGTGGTAAGGTCACATACACACAGAAGCAAGTATAATGATTAAATATAATTATGATTTTATACAGTGGAATGAAAAAAAGAGCATTCATTTTAATCACTTCATGGAAAGAGAGTTTTCTGTCATGCTGTGCCTTGCAGAATTCATACTTAATTCCGCAATGCATGTCTTATTTATACTACAATGAGTTGGCATGGTTTTCATAATAAAAATACAATGCAAAGGCTCTCTGGAGTCCATGGGGTAGAGACACACTCCAAAGTAAATCTGATCTGTCATTTCCCCAAAAAAGTGAAAAAGAGATATTTGGAGCCCATGTACCCAATAGAAACAGCCTGAAACCTACAATAGGCAAAGAAATAACAGTGGAATAACATCCTTGGAAACGGTACATCAGGACCTCGAAAAATCCTCTACTCCAAAAAAATTACTTGACAAAACTCATCAAAAAAATTATCTCCAGGAGTCTGGAAATGAACACAGGCTAGCAACAATCTGTGGAGCATTTATTCAAGAAAAGTAGATGAATTTCAGTAAGAACAGTGAGCTTTGCAGGATTTTAAAGTGCCCTCTCCCAAATTCCACCATAGCTTTGAAGACCAACATCCTACACTCATGAGGAAAGCCAGTAGTAAAACACCCACTGGAGGAATAAGATGCCCTGTCCATAGTGAATTGTCATTATTTAACCTTGTGCTAGTTCCCCAGAAGACCCCAAATAAAGTTGTCTTTATTTGACCTGACATAGAGCTCACCCAGTGAAACAGCCTTTTCCCTGGAAGACTTAGTCAAAAGCAACCAGAGGCAAATTGTTGTAACAGTGCAGCTGTCTGAGGTAGTGATGAAATCTGGGAGAGATGATAAGCTAAACAAAAAACATAGAAGAAAAACTGGAGGATTAATGACATTGGGGATATTTAAAAGCTCTGACATATTCCTGGGAATAAAGAAGGACACGTGTATGCATAGGGTTATGTATATGCTCAAAGGGTGTACACACACAGAAGAAAGGACCTAAGCTTCCGTCTATGTCTGACTGTGAAGAATTGCTCAATGAGGAAGTGAAGGCTAGGGCAGAGTTTCCAACTAGCCCTGGAGATTAACCAAAGACTGGCAAGAATCCATGGAGCATGTGTTCAAGAAAAATGACTGAATTTTAGTAAGAAGATTAAGAACAAGACGCCTGACTGAGTGTTGGAAAGTATGCACCAGTAGGAACATAGAGCCCCTCAGCTAAGACTGGGAAAGTCCAAATATTTAAGCCAATCTCTGTCCAATCACTGACTGAACACCAAGCTAACAAGGTGGAAGCTTCAGTGGAAACATACACAACAAAGAATATGAACTTTTACAGAATGACTTCAGGAAAGTCATTAAACAGAAAAACAAACAGTAGCAGAAAGCTGCAAAAGAAACTTTAACTTTAGTCTTTTATATTCATAGACTCCATTGCTATTTAGTTTTGTTTTGGAAAATGGTTATTTTTGACCATTGCATTAGTTTCTACAACTGCTGTAACAAATGAACGCAAACTCAGTGGCTTAAAACAGCACAATTGTATTATCTTATTGTTTGGAAAGTCAGAAATCTAAAATGGGTCAGCAGGGATGCTTCCCTTCTGTTTCTTTGCTTTTTCCAGCTTCTAGAGGCTGCCTGCATTTATTGGTTCATGACCCTACATCACTCAGACCCCTGTCTCCATTGTGACATCTCCATTTCCCACTCTGACCCTCTGACCTCCCTCTTAAGCGACTCTTGCAATTATGTTCAGCTCACCTCTATAATGTATGATAATCTCCCCATCTCAAAGTCTTTAATTTAATCACATCTGCAAAGTCCCTTTACCTATGTAAGTTAAAAAATTCACATGTCCCAAGGAACTGGACTTGGACATCTTTAGAGGCTATTATTATGCCTACCACAAAGGGATTAGAATGTGAACACTTTTGGGGGCCATTATGCTGTCTACCATGTGGGATTAGAATGTGCATATATTTTGGGGCCATTATTCCATCTACCACATGGGGATTAGGACGTGGACATCTCTGGGTGCCATTATTCCATCTACCACATGGGGATTAGGACGTGGACATCTTTGGGTGCCATGGTTCCATCTACCACATGAGGATTAGGACATGGACATCTTTGGGTGAACATTATTCCATCTACCACATGGGGATTAAGATGTGAACATGTTTGGGAGACATTATTCTTGCTGTTAAAACTGCCTTTTTAAACTATTATTAAATAAATACAGCCCCATGTGTCAGATTCAACTAGATAATTAAAAAAATTGCTGGATCTTAAATATTTAATTACAAAGGATTTTTGTAGGAGGCCATTCTTTTAATAATAAATAAATACTTAGTTTTTATATGTCAGCAATTTAAATTCCATGGTAATTGACCTCCTTTCTGGTCTAAATTATAACATAAGTAAAAACTCATTTCAGACATTCATTTATAAAATAATTGATCTTTCTTATGTGATGTATGACATGGCATTCATATATTTGATTGCCAGACCAAAATCTAAGAAGTTATTTTTAAAGGCTTACTTTTGAAAACTTTTTTTTTTTTCCTGAGTGTGTTTGCCTTGTAAAACAAAATCCTTCCATGTCTTCCTTCAGCAATCGAATTCCAGGAGAAGGGAGTCCTGGTATTATACATAAGATGAATCATTATCAGTAAAATAAAGAAAAGGTCCCTGGGCTTGGGGGGTTCTTGTTCCAGCTCTGCCATTAAATAGCCATCTCTTTCCACAGATGAATTCACTTCTTAGGCCCAGTGTATTCACCTTCAAAGTGATGTTGTTGACCTCAGTAACATGTACCGTCTCTTTCCTCTCCCAGGGTCCCATGAACCTACATCGAGTGATCCCACGACTCCGTGTCTTCTTCTTGTGTCCTTACCAGCCTTTGCGAAAGGAGAAATTGTCAAGGAAGGAAGAGTGGAATCTTGTGATGCTCACGGTTTTCAAGGTCACCTGAAAATGAGAATCCAAATCCTACATGCAAATCACAAGACCACCCACGTTCTGTTATGAACTGTAAGGCTGTGGAAGTGAACTTCCCGTCCAACAATTAAGGATCTTCCGACATGCTTCCCTGACAAATTCCAGCATTTCCTTAAAGCATTCTGTAGAATGATTTCCTGGGTGTCAGCCTCATTATTGGTGAGGTGGCCGTTGGTAATTTTTATGTTTTGTTTAGTTACGTACTTTCTTGTTCAAGTCATTAAAGTGAGGAGATATTTTGGTTGGTGGTGGACGATCAAGTCGCCTGGATCAGATCTGGTGCAAGAGTTCACTCAGACTCCTTGGGGCTTCTTGGATGTGGAGGAATGTATAGTTCGTAGCTGGTATGGATTTACATTTCAGTGCTCTGAGTTACTCTTAGCATTAACAGTCTCAAACACAGGGTTCTGCTCACTTCCGTGCTACTCTTTTTGCAGGACAGCTGGCTCATTTATTCTGCCTTGAGAGGGCTTTTGGGAAGCAATTACACAATTCTTTCTGGACCTTTTGTCCAAAGTGTCTTACAGAACTGGCAGAAGCACAGGCTTTATTTAATTATTGTGAAATTGGGGAGCAACACAGCTTTTTTCATATAGGAAAGGAAACACCTCCAAGAAAACAGGCTTCAATCCTGCAAAGGTCAGGGTTGCAGGTAGCAAAAGAGCCATTGTATTTCCTCTGTCTTCTTGGTCATGCAATTTGGAAATCTTGAATAAATCTCCCCCTCCTAAGGCAGCCACATCTGTTTCTGATTTAGCTGCTGTAGGAGAGCTGACAGGTCATATCCGGCTTCAGAAGGATCTGAGACTTATTATATCCAAAGGAGTAGTGTTGGAGCAAGGTGCAATTTAAAAAGCAGAGAACAATAACAAGAAACACACCCAAAGATGCATGAAAACACACTCACACACACACACACCCCCATCCCACCCAAGGAAATTAGCAAATAAACACGTCATAAAAACACAGCATCAAAGTTCTCATATCAATTTGCACTTGTAACAAGAGACAAGAAGGTGAGTTTATATGTGTGTGTGTGTCATACATGCATATATATGACACAAACATATGATCAAATATATGTTTATGAGCCATATGTATATTAAATAGTCCTATAACTCAGGAGGTGAAAATAACTCTATTTTCTTGGAATAGACAAATAAAACCAGTAGTTCTTTTTTTTTTTTAATGAGTTATCTGGCTAATTGTTCACCCATGTTTATTTACTCCGTATGTGTTGACACAGAGAATGGTGGTAGTAGTAGAATCAAGCATGCCAGAAATGAAACCTACCGCTTCTGCTAACTTTGATTTTTCTTGTAACTAATGTGTTAGGGAATATCATACTGAGAGGGGACCTATCTAAAATTTGCTTGTCTTCAACAAAAGACTGCATGGTGTGTATTTTTTTTTTGATGATTTGAAAGAATGGGTATATTTTATCTCTTGAATTAAGAATCACAAATGATTTTTAAAAAATAGTTCTGCTCAGACAAGCAACACCACCAGTTCCCTGTGCTTTTTGTCTAGAACTGCATCAGTTTCATGGATTCTAGTTCATAACAGGAATTCTTGCCTCCTGTTTTACATACATTTCATAAAGAAAAATGAAATCAATTAGTGTTTTTGTACTAATGTTTTGTACTAGTGTTTTGTACACCCTGTGACCAATTGTTATTTGTCAGAAATTTCCAGAACAAATTCTTGCATTCCACAGCCATCTTCTTTTAGAGTGACTTTAAGACTTTAAGATTTGCTCTCAGATGGAAGATTCTCTCTCCTCTGGAAGCTGGGTAAGGTTGTGAATACAGAGGAAGTTGCACTGTGTAAATTCCGAGGCAGGATCAGAAAAGATTATACAGCTGTCCTATGGTTCTCTTGTGGGGTTTGCTCTTGGAACCCACACACCATACACTGAGGAAGCCCAAGCATCTGCATGGAGGAATCATGTATATTCCATCTGAGAGACCCAACTGAACCAGCATCGATAGACAGACCTCTGAGTGATGGAAACTTCAGTTCATCCTATTCCCCAGCCATGGAGTGACCCCCAGCCTTTGTAAATTCCAAACATTGCGAGCAAAGACAGCCACACCCAGTGAATCTTTTCAGAATTCTCGAAGCACAGAATCCATTGGCATAATAGAACGATGGCTGTTTTGCAAAACTAAGTTAGGGGTGATCTGCTACACAAAAATAGAACAGGAACACACACACATACACACCTCATACGACACAGTGAAACACAGCTTTCAAATGAAGAAGAATAGTAAGGTGCCAAATATACAAGCTACTATTTTCAACACATTTACTTTAACAGTAAATGACTTTAAAAATGCTTTTCTTAATTCTTAATATATGCATTAACACATATAGACACATATAATGCTCTTGTGAATAAATAGTCCCAGACAGCATTTATATTTACAGTATAAAATGAGCAAATGCAGTGTTTAAAGGGAATAGAAGAGGTTAAAGAAATGCATGAATGGTTTCGATTTATGTCATTCAAGTTGTGTAGTTGGTAAGTAAAGTGGCATTTCTCACAGTTTTAAAGCTTTTCCTGGAGTGATATGATTATACAAGTATAATGCTGACCAACCTACTTTATAACAAGTTTTGCACCTTCACAAATGCCATATTCTGGCAGAGAACTTTTCAAGCATAAGAAACATTTTTTACTGACAAGTATGAGGGAAATTAAATTTAAAAGTAGGCACTATCTGTCTTGTGTCAGCATTCAACTAAGCAAAATGAGGTTTTCAGGGCCCGGTTCTCACCGTCTTACAAAGCTTTACTATTTCTTCAGGGCGTCGGGCTGAGTGCCTGGTGCAGAAGTGACATTTAATTAGAAAATAAACGTAAATATGTAGCATTGTCAAATTCCATTTTTACTCAATCACTCAATTAAAACAAAACAAAAGCAAAACAAAATACTAAATTAAGGTGGATTACATGACAAAACAAAACAAGCCTAATTCCCCCCATGGGGAAAACATGAAAGATCGGTAAATATAAGCCATTAAATTCCAATTTGCTAGTAATCAAAGTCGTGAAAAATTTAAAACAAGAAATGGAATTTCACAGCCCTTGGCTTAGAGAAAATTAAAATATCTGTTGCACCCATTGTTGGGATGTGGAAGCAAAAGGGAATTTGGGCACATTTCAGAGAAGCCATTTGGTGTTGCCTAATGAAACGGAAAGCCTCCAGCCTCATGCTACTCAGCAAGACCTCTAAGTAAGAGAACAGGACACGTCTTATGGCTGCAGTTTTTTGGACAGACAGGGTGGTTTTGAGTTCAGCTTTCCTCTTGCTAGCAGTGTGATTTGAATGATTTACTCACTAGGCCCTAGATTCCCATTTGATGCACTATGGCAACTAGAGTTTTGTTGAGAACAAATGATTACAATATTTACAAAGAGTACTAAATAATTCAATAAATACCCTCAAAGAAATGCTTCTATATGAGTATAAAGAAACACTGATAACTTTGTTTCCTGGCATTTTCTTTGTAAAGAAAGAAAAGAGGAAATGACTTAGATCCAGCAAAAGGGGAGCAAATAAATAATTTCTAGGGTATGCATACGAAATAGGCTCTGCCACATTTTACACAAATTGGTTGGGTCTATGCCTAACAGAAAGGATAGTCAAATAATTTGCAAAAAGATGTCTGCAACAATGTACCTCTAACGTAAATTTTTAAAATCTTCACTAGGCATTTTTTAGTGAAAAAGTTATTTTTAATGACGGTATAAAGATGTGCATTGTAAGCCTCCCTAAGGATATTATGCAAAAGCGGACCCTCATCACCTCTGCAGATGCTGGGAAGTGAACGGCATCAGAGAAACTTCAACTTTACCAATAATCATTTTACTTAGTGAAAAGAAGTTAAGCAAATTTTATCTTTTAAGAATTCTAGGTGAATAAATAAATGGATCTGATTAAATTAAAAAGCTTCTGTAGAGCCAAGGAAACCATCACTAGAGTGAACAGACAACCTACAGAATTGGAGAAAATATTTGCATGCTACACATCTGATAAAGGGCTGATAACCAGAATCTATACAGAACTTAGGAAAATCAACAAGAAAAAAATCAAACAACCCCATTAAAAAGTGGGCAAAGGACATGAACAGAAACTTTTCAAAAGAAGACAGAATAATGGCCAGCAAACATATAAAAAATTGCTCAACTTCTCTAATCATCAGGGAAATGCAAATCAAAACCACAATGAGATATCACTTAACTCCAGTGAGACTGGCTCATATCAAAAAGTTCCAAAACAGCAAATGTTGGCGGGGATGCGGAGAGATAGGAACACATATACTTCTGGTGGGACTGCAAATTAGTACAACTTCTGTGGAAAATAATATGGAGATACCTCAAGAACTAAAAGTAGAATTACCATTTGACCCAGCAATCCCACTACTGGGTATTTACCCAAAGGAAAAAAAGACATTCTATAAAAAAGACACCTGTACTCGAATGTTTATAGCAGCACAATTCACAATTGCAAAGATGTGGAAACAACCCAGGTGCCCATCAATACACGAGTGGATCAATAAAATGTGGTATGTGTATACCATGGAGTATTACTTAACAATAAGAAACAACAGTGAATTAACACATCTGGTATTATACCGGTTGGAGCTGGAGCCTATTCTTCGAAGCAAAGTATCACAAGAATGGAAAAACAAGCACCACTGGTACTCACCATCAAATTGGTACTAACTGATCAACACTTATGTCACACATGGCAATAATATTCATCAAGGGGTGGGCAGGTGGGAGGGGGTGGAGGAGATGTGAAAACTCTCACTGAATGGATGCGGGGCACAGAGTTTGGGGGATGTCCACGAGTGTAGCTCTTACATGGGCAGCGCATGGGCAATGTGTATAACCAAAGTGGTGTACCTCCATAATATTCTGAAATTTAAAAAAATAAATAAATTTAAGATTACTTAACAATAAAAAGAAAGAATTCTAGGGGGTGGGTATATGGTATTTGTTTTCTTTATATATACACATATATGTATACATAAACACACACACTAATTGCTGTAATAGTGCACATCTTTCAAACATTCTCCAAATTAGAAACATCAAGCGCACTATATTTCAACTTCCAGGACACTCAGTTGCAAAATGAAACCTGTTCACAAAACTTCAGTAAACATCCCATGAGGGAAGAAGTCCTTGAGGACAAATGCCCAGGTTGTGTATCAGTTAATGATATGAGAATAATCTAGTGCATCTCCTTTTTAGTCCTCAGGTCTGTAAAATGTGTCTACGTAGTGGGTGGTTTAGAAACTACCGAAACACAACTGCCTGGATGCCAATATCACAATCACTCAGTCTGAACACTGTGCCTGTTTTGTGGAATTGTAAAATCTAAATCAGGTTTTGTGGCTTGGAAAGTAGAAACATAGACATGAAATGTAAATACCAAAAGAGAATTAAGACTATACCTAAATTAAGTTGACTAAATACAATTAGCTACGTATATAAAGATTTAATTTAAATGGGGATGTGCATGTGTGTGTTTGTATATAACACATATACAGTTGACTCTTGAACAATGTGAGTTTGAACTAAGCGGGTCCATTTATACGTGGATTTCTTCCTCCTCTGCCACCCCTGAGACAGCAAAACCAACCCCTCCCCTTCCTCCTCCTCCTCAGCCTACTCAACGTGAACATGATGAGGATGAAGACCTTTATGGTGATCCACTTCCACTTATTGAATAGTAGATATATTTTCTCTTCCTATGATTTTTTATAACATTTTCTTTTCTCTGGCTCACTTTATTGTAAGAATACAGTGTATAATACATAGAACATACAAAATATGTGTTAATCAACTGTTTATGTTGTCAGTAAGGCTTCCAGTGAACAGTAAGCTATTAGTAGTTAAGTTTTTAGGGAGTCAAAAATTATATGGATTTTTGATTGTGCAGGGGTTGCTGCTCCTCATTTCCAAACTCCTAATTCAAGGGTCAATTATGCATGTTAAATGTATATATAAATGCACATACAAGTATATGTAAACATATAATGTATATTATATACATAATTCCAAGTTTCGTATGTGTATTACATACATACACACTAGCACAAGTTTATATGCAGATGCTTCTCAACTTACAATGAGGTTGTGTCCTGACAAACCCATAGTAAGTTGGAAATATTGTAATTTGAAAATGCATTTAATACAACTAACCTACTGCACACACCATAGCTTGCCCTAGCTAGTCTACCTTACATACGTTCAGATCTTTTACATTAACTTAAAATTGGGCAAATTCATTTGGTAGCACAGGACACTGTAGGGTATCTGTGATTTACCCTCGTGAACAAGTGACCAGCTGGCTGGGAGCTGGAATCACTGCCACTGCCCAGCACGGCGAGATAGCATCATAGCACTTTCTACTGAATGCTATTGCTGCCAGCACCATGGTAAAGCCCAGAAATTGTAAGTGGAACTCTCATAAGTCAGGAACCTTCCGTATGTAAATTTATATATATACAAGTTTGTATATTAATAAGTATAAATGTAGATGACATATAGATATATACTACATGTTATATACATATATGTAATAATTTTACTAAACATAATTAGGTGCATATATATATAAAGATGTAATTTAAATATGGATGTATATATTAATTTATACATTTTCTATAAAAGTATTTATAATAAGTATAAGTATTTATAAATATGTAATATAATTTACATATATGTTGATATATATTTATATATGTATATAAATTTAACATGTATATGGATGTATGTGTGTTTTTACATTTCACATTTATGTTTCAAAATTGTAGAAGTCTGTGTTATTAGAAGCACTTATATTTATGCATATTTCTATTGTATTGAACTTATTAATTTTAAAGGGTCTTTGCACTGAAAAAATAATGCCAAGACTTCAAAAAAAGACATATGGTATTATGAACAGCCTCGTCTATCCATCCCACAGTATATTAAAAGTTGATTTATGGGCACTTTGGCAATTTCGGTGTCTGATTTAAGCGTTCTAGCAAGGGTTGGAATTTTTTCTCTGCTGCACGTATTTTTTTATTTCTGCAAAGGTCCTCCATTAATCCCCCATGAACATCTCAGCTTATTTGTCAGCATGCTGCCCTGACAAGCCTCTCTTGGCCAAGTTGTCTCCTGCTCACAGGAGACACATGGTACAACACTGAACAGATTATAGAGAAATTGTGGCTTAAGCAGGAACTTCCTCTGGGCACCAGAAACCTATAAGAAATTATTAACAGTAGTGTCAGAAGAAATGTTCAGTAATTCTCTGGGAAATCAGAGCATAATTTCTTTACTGACCCTTTTGTCTGGTCTGAATGCCTGAAGGAAAAAAAAAACCCACAGTTGATGCCCCCATATGGTTAGAGTTTTACATACGCATATGGTTTACTCTTGCCTCCAGCAGAAGCGCAACTCGGCACTTGGCTTGGAGATTTATTATCCTGAATCCCAGTTTCTGCATCTGGTATTCATACAACCCTGCAATATTTCTAATGGACCAAAATGGCAAAAACAGAAAAGGCCCAGATTCTGCAGTAGGAGGGCCATGCAATATTCATGCCACTGGCCATAGGTATGGGTGGCTTTTCCAGGTCTCTTTTAAGGAAAACAATTCTCAGAAAATTATAACCCACTACTATTAGAAACAGAAGTTCTGTATCACTAGAGTGTTGGTGTTTATCCCATATTGGAGCTACCTGAGTCAATCTCTTCATCTATTACTTGCAAAGACTAAAAATATTGGCATAAGTATGATGTCTGCAATTATTGTAAAGCATCATGCAAATGTTCAGTAAACATGAAACTTTGAGAAATGTTTAAATACACACCATCAGGTTTTAGAACACTTTCTTCTTGTGCTGCTTGAATGGGTGAGGATTCTTAGAGTGAACTCTTTACCTTAGGACATCCATGGGCCACCTATGGTCCATGGGCCAAATCCGGCCCACCACCTGGTTTTGCAAATAAAGTTTTATTGGAACACAGCCACACCCATTCATTTATATATTGTCTGTGCCTGCTTTTGTGCCACAATGGCACAGTCGAGTTACTGCAACAGAGTTTATATAACTCACAAAGCTAAAAGTCTTCACTATTTGACTCCAGAAAAAGTTGGCCAATCTTCATGGCACAGTTAACAGTACTGAAATATAAAACTCATTTTTTCCCCTTTCTTACAGTCTCTCTTTCTCAACGTATCATTATTTTGTAAATCCATTTAATGTTGTTCTAAGTAAGGAAAAATTAAAATATTTAGTCATTGGTATAATTTTTCACTTTTACCTTTATATTGTGTGGTGCCAATTTTGAATTCCAGTATCTGAGCAATTAACTTGCATTCAGAATCAGTGAAATCACACAATCTGTTATTTTGTAACACATGCGTGAGTATCTATTGCATTCTTACCAAGACAGTGGAAGTGCTGCACAGAACAAACTCAGCCGGTGTTATTTCCTTTTTTTTTTTTTTTATTTCAGAATATTATGGGGGTACAACACTTTGGCTATACACATTGCCCATGCACTGCCCATGTCAGAGCTACAATCGTGGACATCCCCCAAACTGTGCTCCCCGCATCCATTCAGTGAGAGTTTTTCCCAGCCCCTCCGCCCCCCTCCCGCCTGCCCGCCCCCTGATGAATATTATTGCCCTGTGTGATGTAAGTGTTGATCAGTTAGTACCAATTTGATGGTGAGTACCAGTGGTGCTTGTTTTTCCATTCCTGTGACACTTCGCTTCCAAGAATGGGTTCTAGCTCCAACCAGGATAATACCAGATGTGTTAGTTCACCATTGTTCCTTATTGCTGAGTAATAATCCATGGTATACATATACCACATTTTATGAATCCACTCGTGTATTGATGGGCACCTGGGTTGGCAAAGAATTTATGAAGAAGACCCCCAAAGCAATCACAGCAGCAACAAAAATAAATACATGGGACCTGATCAAATTAAAAAGCTTCTGCACAGCCAAGGAAACTATCACTAGAGTGAACAGACAACCTACAGAATGGGAGAAAATATTTGCATGCTACATCTCTGATAAAGGGCTGATAACCAGAATCTATTTCCTTTCTTGATATGCACATATTCTAGCAACAGCGTCTACCTTCGGCTTCCTGGTGAGTAAGGAAGGCAGAACGAGATGTAGCCATGGGTTGTCTTCTCTTTCCTGTTCCCTCCATGACATCATTTTCAGTCTAAATTGGGGTGTGACACAGTGAAAAGAATAAAACATAGCATACCTTTCTTGGTTCCTACTTTTTTTTAGAATGCCACTGACTGCCTTAGAAATTTGAAGCAAGTTCTCCCTCTAACACACGCCAGAAGAAGTGGCTAGGAACAGCCCTGTGAGTGCCTCACGGTCTGAGGGTTCCCGACATATCTGTCATATATGCGGTCAAGTGGAATTCTTGGTTTACGGGTCATTTTTGGGCTAGACATTGTGAAGTTAGGCCAAACTATATTCTGAAAGCATGTTGACAATTTATAATCCAGCCAGATGTGAGTGGCGGTTGTCACTTATCCCCGTGTCAACATCACGCAGCATTTTTCAAGTATATTGTTTTGGCCACCTGTATGGGTAAGAAATGATGCCTCATTGTTAATAAGATAATGTTCATTTTTTATGAATGAACTTTAAAACTTTTCACATGTTTATAAAATCTAAATAATTACTTTCTCTGAGCCACCTGTTTAAAATATTCCCAAGAGCTATAGTGGAGTGTATGTGCGTGCCTGTTGTTTATATCTCTGCTGGTTAAATATAGTCAAAATATATTCTCAAAATTGGGTACACCCCCTAGCACTCTCTTTGACATTGGATGGACAGAATTTTTAATATTAATATAATTGAATTTATCAAACTTTTAAAAAATGTTTGGTTCTAGTATTTCATGGGTACTCCATCATCCGGCGTTTCAAAGATATTTTCAAAAACTGACTACTAAAAGTTACTTGGCTTTAAGCTCTTGCCAAACCTCTAATTATTTTTCTAATTAAATTATTAGTATTTTTTCATAAGTGTAGCATTTGTACACGGATACTTGACTGAAAGGGCTACCTTTCTGCCCTCATTCATAAATTATGTTCTTATATAATGTCTGTTTGTGTCCACTATTGGTTTCCATTGAACTATTTATCTATCCTAGCATCAATATCATGCTCTTTTAACTAATACATGATTAGAAACAGAGCATGAAGGCTTACAAAACATATCTTCCACCTTCATCTTTTCCTTAAAGAGTTTCTTGACTTAGATGATTGTGTTTTGATATAGATTGTGGAATCAGCTTATTAATTTCCACAAAACATCCATTTGGCCTTTTTATGTGAATTTCATTGAATCAATAGGGTTAATTAGGAAGAAACTGACATACGTATTTATCAAGTCTTATACATATTCTGCCAAGTAAATTAGTTTCTTTGTGTTGCCATTATAAATTACATGGCAGCCCACACTTCCGAAATGATTATTACTGTTACAGAAGAGGAAATTGACATTTATAAGTTGACATTCTATCCACCAACACTGTTAAACATTCCTATCGATTTGACCAATGATCTGTTCACTTGTGTGGGTTTTCTCTGTGTATTGTCACATCATCATTGCAAAATAACAATTTTCCTCCTTTTCAATTCATAAACTATTATTTCTTTCCTTCTGTAGGCAGCACAATACGGAATAGGAGCTGTGCTAAATGGCACCAGTGGACTTCCTGATCTTAATTATCATAATGAACGTTATTTACTGTAGGTTTTCTTGGTGCCTTTTTCCTTGTTAACAAAGCTCTTTTGAATTCCAGTTTACTCAGAGTTCTATTTGAGAACATTTGTAAAATTTTATTGATTTCTTTGCCGTCTATTTTTAAGAATATTTATGAAGATGATTGTTTATATTTTAATGGGTGTGAATAATATTTTTAAAAGGTCCAGCATTATGAAAAATATTGTGTATTCCTGACATGAACCTCAATTGATCATGATGTATATTATATTTTATGAAATCAAGTTTGTCGTGAGGGTGTGTGTGTTAGTTTCACATCCATGCTGGGTGAGACTGGCCTGGAACAAACCACTCTACCACATGCTTTTCAAGTGATCTTGAATTTTTCAGATTCATGCATCTCAACTTAGCAATGTAAGCTCTCACAACAAACATAGTTCAGACCAAAGTTAAATGTAACTGCTATTCAAAGTGTTAAAATAAATAACTTCTAAGTTTCAGAATAAGGGACATCTTAAGTTTCTCCGATTCTTGGTATATTTTTAATCAAAATGTATGCAAAATTATTGTCTTTGTCATTGCTGAATTCATGTATACGTTTTGCAAAATAATTCATTTTTAAGCAAAACATTTAACAGTGCAGGTTGGTTCACTTTAACTATATTTCAAAGAATTGTTTATACTACTTGCCTGCAGACACAGTACAAAGGTAGGTTGTTGACCAGTAGTCTGCTGAACTTTAATCACACAGTTTTCTATTTAAAAAGAACTATGTATTGGTGCTTTTGTTTATCATTATTTTATTAATTACCTCTTGAAGAGTTAGTATGTGGTGCTTTAATTATTACATAGGCAAGATCTATTTATCATCTATATCTATCACCTGTCTATATTTATCTATCATCTATCTATCCATCATAATCATTATCTGTTATTGATCATCAATTTATCTATCTGCCATCTATTTATATGCATTACCTATCCTCATCATTTATTATCTATCTGTTTCTATCTATCTATCTACCTATTTATCCATCTGTCTTTCTATATTATACTGAAGTGATTTATCTTTTAGGGGTGAAGACATTTTTAGACACAAAGTATAGACTCCATAAAACCTTTTTGAACTAAGTAAAAAAGAAAGCAATTTTTGTGTGTGTGTGATTTGGTACTGAACTCTGGGCTTTTCCACATTAAGGATATGCCATGATTGAATGTTAATAATTATGTCCCCTGTAATCAGTGCTGACATACTTGTGCATATCAGCCAGAAGACATAAAAAAGCTTACTATGTTGCTCTCTAGAACAGCTTTATTTGGAGATAAAATGGGCATTTAAAAACTCAGAAAAATATTCTGCTCTTTGAATCTCCCTATATTTTCCTGTTTGTGGGTGTGGCCCAGGTGTACCTGCTGAAGATTCTGGCAACTAATGTTAATTCTTATGACACAATTCTAGCCTCAAATAAACTATGTCATTTCATTAAAAAATTAATTAAAAATAAAACTGATGATAAAGTCATTGAGACATAGAGAAAATAACGTTTAAAATCTAACATTAAAGGACAGAATTAACCGAACACATGTAATTCATCATCCCTGTAAAGATGGCAATGCACAGATGAACACAACATACTGAAATTTTTAGCGAGTGTGGAGTGAATCAGAAATTCTACATTAAGCTTTCATTTACAGTGGGTAGGGAGCATGGTGTGTATATATAAATATAAACATGAAACTATGTTTGCATATATCTATAAATAGCTTTTTGCTCCTATACCATGTTGATTCTGGTGTATTTTGGTAATCAAAACAACAATTTCCTTCCTTATGTCAGATGTTTAAATAGTTAAAAATGTGTTCTTGTTTTCAATCATAAGCAATTTTAAATGGAAAAATGAGTGGAAAAAAACAAATAAACAGACTTCTGAAACATTAGCCTTATGACATAATTAACCTAAAGAGAAAGCATGCAATACATTGTTCAGTCCTTAATTACACATCATTTCTGAAGTTTTTTAATTTAGTGAAGGTAAAATCACTGGGTCTGTGTTTCTTTGATTATCAAATAGATACAATTACCAGGTTGCCTATAGGATTAAAAAGGGATGTATACGTTTTTTTTTTAAACTGACATAAGTTACATTTTTACCTTTGGATATATAGCAAGTAGTTGAATATTTAGCCAAAATGAATTTTAGATGTGAATAAAGATTGACATATTTCCAACAGCAGTAAAAATCTATTTGGCCCACTGTGAAAGTGTAAAATCGAATCACTTAGTTACTGTCATAGCGATAGTAAAACTTAATGCAGACAAAAATGTGGACAGCTCTCTTTGGTATGGACAAAATCCTCCTACTCTCTCAAAACCACCTTGTTTAAATAGTTTCTTCTACATTAATAAGTGAAGGCAAGCCATAATGAGAAAGAAATTTAGAATAGATGGCTCACATTTGCAGAAGTCCTATCAATGTATTAGCAAGTTGGCAGTGAATTACATTCTCCTGCATAAAATGTATGAATTTACTGAGGCCAGTAGGGGTGCAAAGCCATTTCCAAGACAAGTTTTCAGGATTGAAAAGAATGACTAAGACCCATTTAGGTCAATGAAACTAAAGACAGAAGAAAAGTAGTTCTCCATCATTGACACAGCCAGTTAACATTTCTGAACAACACAAAAAATAATAAATTCTAAGAGGGTTCACAAAGAAATAGAAAAGACGATCACAAGATCAAGAATATCATATTCACATCATGCTTACCATCTAAAATATTTGAGATTATTAAACATCAGAGTTTTGTTGAGAAGCAGAAGAGACAGAGAGATTGTGCTTCAAATTTATAACAAAAAGAATAGTGGAAGTTCAATGAATAGAATTCTATAAGAAGCCAGATATTTTTCTTTGAATGTTAAAAAAAACAGCAAACAGTTAGTGCAACAAAGTCCTCTGAAAATCTACCAACTCAGTTAATCTCTTGAGTATGTATTCTGACAAAAGGTCCATCCAACAGTAAATATAGGGGAATGTAGGAATTTCAAAAGCAATAATGAATAATATATCTCATAATATTAGTTGTTACAGCTAAACGTGAATGGTTAGAATAAATAAAGCTAAACGTGAATGGATAGAATAAATAAAGCTAAACGTGAATGGATAGAATAAATAAAGCTAAACGTGAATGGATAGAATAAACGGGAATTTCATAAAGTCATCGAGTACATGCAAGGTAACATTTACAAATTAAGATTTGGAGAGGCAAAGGCAAAGCAAAAGAGAAAAATTTATAATTCACAATAAATAATATATGCAAATAGAAAAAGGTTATAAATTCTAAGACTGTGTATTAAGTGGTCAAAGATTCTCATCATTCATTGACCCCGAGCGACAATGATGTGCCAATTCCCTTGGAATCTGT
Source organism: Daubentonia madagascariensis (assembly GCA_023783475.1). NCBI lineage: Eukaryota > Metazoa > Chordata > Mammalia > Primates > Daubentoniidae > Daubentonia > Daubentonia madagascariensis. The sequence goes on along the minus strand of JAKFHU010001178.1, from coordinate 1,654,830 downwards.
CACGACAGTGCTATTTTTTTCCCCTTTCTTCTTACAGTGGCTGGTGATGGTCCCTGAGTTCCTGGAAACAGGGTAAAGCGCGATGCATCTTCCCGGTGCAGCCGGCAGGTCCAAGCAACTGCTCAGACACCGAGATCAGGACACTTTGCTCCCAGACTCTGTGACTCTTGCCAGGCTCAAAAGGTTTGACGATGGTCATGATGCTGGGGAAAATGGATTTAAATAAATTGATGGTGGGAGTCCAATGCTAGAACATTTAAGCAAGTAATGAAGTGGAATCTAAAAATATTTTAAAAGCGTGTAATCTTTGACCCAAGTGTGTTTAAACAAAAAATCAAAACAAAAAAAATTGGGTGTATGTAGAGACGTGTATGTACATGGAAGTGTGTGTGTGTATATGTATGTTTGCATAGAGAGAGAGAGGGACAGAAATACATGTGTATATCTATCTTTTGTCTTACCAATGTATCTATTCATCTATTTCATCTATTTCTATCACCTATTTTTATCATCTATTTTTATATCTATCATTTGTCTATCTTTTATGCCAGATACCTGTCTATCATCCATCATCTCTCTCTATATCTCTACCTATCATTTATTCACCTGTCTGTTATCTATCTTCAATAACCTGTACTTTATATCTATCATTTAAATATCTTTTATATTATCTACCTATCCATCCATCCATCAATCCATCATCTGTCTCACCTGTCTGTTGTATCTACACACGCACACACATCTGCGTGGTACTGGACGTCCAGAGACTGAGAATTTCCAGAGGGAAGGGAAAGGAGAAGCGTGAAAGCCTAGGTCCATCTCCAAGTACGTGTCTGACAGCAGAACGGGACGGCAAAGCTCTATGCGACAGAGATGTTTGAGTGTTCTCTGCATAGTTTCTTTTGTCAACAGAAAGGCAAGGGAAGAAGAGGGTAGGAAGTATACTTTGAACAGACACGCCGCAGGGTCTGCCAAAGATACTAATTTAGGTTACATCATTTTATCTGCACAGTCCTATTCAATATAGCTATTCCTCAGCATTCAGATTATTTTTGGTTGTCTTGTCTACTGTGTCATTTTCAAATGGGGATGATGCTTATAGAAGTGAAACTCTATGATTTTACTGAAGGTTCTATGGTATCACTTCACCACTGAATTTATGCCCTTTTCAGCATAAGTTTTGGTTATATATTACAGGATAATTTTCAGTAATTTTGCTCATTTTCTGAAAGAAGCTTGAGGCAAACTACCACATCTTTTGGTTGCCCATCAATTATTTCAGGGTATAAAGGTTTGTTTTTCTTTAAAGATAAAGTTATTGTAATTCTGAAACATGATGGAAAAAATTCAGATGAAACCTATTTTCATCAGCACAAAAGAATCAAAGCACAGCCTAAATAATTCATTTTCCTAAAGTAGTTTGATATTTTGGATCCATAAAGTTATGACAACATCTTGATACGAGAATTGAGGAAAGCTGAATATACATACTGTTAATTGTATAATGTGTTGTTTTAAAAATCCTATACTTGCAGAATTGTGCCTCAGTCATATTTGTTTCTCTTTTTTTATTCAATACTGAACACCTGCTTTCACATGCTTCCCGCCACTTCAATGACTGCCTTTGTAAGAATTAATTTGATCTCTGGGTTAATGGAGTTGTCCATTTTCAACATCTGTCTTCTTCAAATCTCAAATGCCAAGATTTGTTTCATGTAATGTGTATTAAGAATCACATAAATGATCACTTTTTTAATGATTTTCCCCCTCTTCTATGTTATTCCTAGAGAATTCTTTATACAATAGAAGAATTATGAAGGAAATATCCTAAAAAATAAAAAGAAGTCAACAAAATACTGTGACCTCATGGACACATTGGATTAAGTAATTGTTGAGTGATTTATCTTTAGGAACAGCTCCGGTAAACTTGGAATGTACTGGGAATATCAATCACTTTTTAAATGTTTATTTCTTGTTTTGGAAACAGCAAGACAGAAGTGGATGACAAAAATTATTTGACACTTCGAAGGTTTGGTCTTGGTGTCCCAGATGCCTCTGGTTTACCGACTTAAGGGTGGGAAGCAGGGATTGTAAAAAGTCTTCTATTATAATCAGTAGTAGTCAAGCCCTGAGCATCTGCAGTCTTGGTAGTGAAGGTTACTCAGGATTTATGATTCCAACAAAATGCTGAGGGAAGAAAGGAATTCAAGAAGAGCAAGTGGTTTTCAGTAAAAGTTCTGGTTTTGTTGGCTGTTGTTATTATAATGGAGTTTAAAAAATATTACAAAGTACTGAGAAAAGAACTTCTATCTGAGGAACGCAAGTCCTTTTAATTTTCAGGCCCAGGGAGACATTACAATGAGACCAACCACAACCACAGCCTACTCCCCTCTTTGACCTATGTAATTATTTCTTTAAACTGCTTGCTATTGAGACAGGTACCTATAAATTAACCAAATAATGCCACACTGGACACTATAACCCACACCCTATAGCTTAACAATGTATTATATAACTAATCACTAATCAATATTATTTCTGCAAACCAGTGAGAAATTCTGACAAACAACTTTATATCAGCCCACTCCCTCTCCCTGCTTTTTTTTGATCCAGCAATCCTACTACTGGGTATCTACCCAAAGGAAAAAAAGACATTCTATAATAAAGACATCTGCACTCGAATATTTATAGCAGCACAATTCACAATGGCAAAGATGTGTAAACAACCCAGGTGCCCATCAATCCATGAGTGCATTAATAAAATGTGGTATATGTGCACCATGGAGTACTACTCAGCCATAAAAAACAATGGTGAACTAACAGCTCTTGTATTAACCTGGATGGAGCTGGAGCCCGTTCTTCTAAGTGAAGTATCACAAGAATGGAAAAACAAACACCACATGTGCTCACCATTAAATTGGGACTAATCGATCAACACTTATGTGCACATATGGAAGCAACATTCACGGAGTGTTGGGCAGGTGGAAGCAGGAGGAGGTGATGGGAAAATTCACCCCTAATGGAAGTGGCACACACTGTCTGGGGTTTGGGCACACTGGTAGCTTTGACTTGGGTGGTGCAAAGGCATTTTATGTAATCAAAGTGTTTGTACCCCTGTAATACTCTGAAATAAAAAATAAAATAAAATAATAATAAAAGAGCAAGAAAAAATTTAAAAAAATAAAAATGTACTTGTGACGGCTGCTAGTCAGAGTGTATATTCAGGGCAACTTGAACCTATGCCCCTGGGTTGCCAACCTCAAGCTTGGCCCAAATAAACTCTCTACTTACATTAATTTCACCTCAGCTTCTTCCTTTTAGGTCGACAGCACTATACAGGAGAAAATGTTAAAACCTGACATCTGGCAACATTTAAAAACCCCATCCAACAAAATTTTAAAGTCATCATTCTTGGATGCCTGACACGTACAAATGCTATGTCAAATACTTTAAGATGCATGTCTCACTTTAGAAACTGACAATGTTGAATGGTTAAATTTCACTGGAGCCCTGTTATTCTGGAAAATAGAAATACCCCCTCTCTTCGGGGTCTAACAAAGGAACATTCTTTCCCAGAAGACTTAAATAAGACTCCCTGATAGCACAGCCTCTGAAGCCACCACTAATGGCCCAGCCCCACATCTTGGTTACCTACAAGGCCAGAACACACTCTTAAAATTTCCATTCATTATCTGCTAAATGATTAACTGGATTGTTTTATCCATACTCATTAGTGAGAGAAAAATGCTTGTTAAACAAACCTTTGTGAAGTTATTTTTCTTTCCCCACCTTGAACTTTGTCCAACAATCACTTTGAACCAGCATATCACCCCCTCTTTAACTAGTCCTCTTGAGAACAGGCTGGCCTTGGGGTAAAACATTCTCTCACCTATTGGTGAACGTAGGCCCCCTTTTACCCTATATTCCTATAAAGGAAAAGCTCTTTTTTCTGCCTTACCTTTGAGATGCATGCAGGTATCTTAGTAGGAGAGCTCACCGTACTTTCTATGGTTCTCCACTCTCATCTTATAATCATCATTTTCAATAAAGTCTCTCCTTACCTAAATCCAAATTTGTTTTTCACATGACATTGTAGTAAGCAGAATAAGGGCTTGACGGACTGACACTGACTGGACCCATGGCTATGCATAGGGACTGGCTCAACATATCCTGCAGCCCTATCCCTGGGAATTGACTCAGCACAAGAAGACAATTTCTGGTTCCCAACCCTGAGAGTTCATCCCTAGCCAATCAACAGACCCAATTCCCTAGCCCTTGGTCTGCCAAACTATCTTTAAAAATCCTGGCCCAAAAATTCTCAGGGAGACATGTTTGAGAAATTTCTCTTATCTCCTCACTTGGTGCCCTGTGATATTAAACTCCTTCTCCTCTGCAACCCCTGCTGTCTCAGTGGATTGACTTCCTCTTGTGCAGCAGGCAATGAACACAGTTGGGTGGTAAGAGTATTGTGGTCTTTTGTGTGATTATTTTTTCTTTGTGTAGTTATTGCTCCAACAAGACTTCTTGCAACACTTTGTAGCTTTTGCTTTTAGATTCTGTCTATACGTTGAATTCTATCTGTCCTGCAGGGTCCCTTTTACAGAAGAGAGAACTTTCTTCATGGTCCTGCCATGGGGGTTGAACTCAGCCGTCTTCCAGAGCACACTTGGCCCAGGGACCTTCTCAAACATTTTGTCCTGCCCAACCCCAGAAGGCCAAGTCTAAGTTTTTGTTCCTGCAGTCTTGCATCCTTATTCATATCTCACTAAGAGTTGCAGACGAGTTGGTACCATTCAACCTTTCTAGATAAAAATCACCCAGCAGGTTCTTTGTTCTCTGAATCCCAGATCCTATGAGAAGGTCTCTTGATGTTATGGTCTGGATATTTGTTTGCCTCCAAAATAGTATGCTGAAACTTAACTCCCAAGGTGATGGTGTTAGGAGATGGTGAGGTGGGAGGTGATGAGGTCACAAGGGTGGAGCCTCATGGATGGGATTAGTGTCCTCATAAAAGGGACCCCAGAGACCTCCCTCGCCCATTCCACCATGTGAGGACACAGCGAGAAGGTGCCATCTATGAACCAGAAAGTGAGTCCCCACCAGACACAGACTCTACCATGCCGTGATCTTAGACTTCCAGCCTCCAGAACTGAAAGCAATAAATGTCTGTTGTTTATAAGCCCCCAAGTCTATAGTATTTTTGTTATGGCAGCTCAAACAGACTAAGACACTTGATGTACCCTCACTTAATTGATATCACAGAGCAAGCTCCCTGCTACTCCACTATGGGAAGGGAAATGCACAGTACTTGGGAATTTCCATCAAATTATTTCTTGGTACTTTTCTTCCACTGGATACTAAACTTTTTCATATATATCGTGGAGATTGGAGAGGAGCTGAGGAGTCAAGATCCCCACCTGGGTAATGTAGTACTTTATTTTTGGACACAGAGGTTCTTAGCTTTGGAGCCTCTTCTGAAACAAAGGCAACACATACATGCATGCATAGATAACATATTGGGGGGTGTGTGTGTGTATTAGATTCCTGAAGGACATCTCCTTTCCTGTTAACAGTTTGTATCTATTTCTATGCCTATGACTATTTCTCAATGTACGTCTACTCTATGACTCTGTCAAGGATACTTGAAAGATGTGCCCTTGATTGTTAAAGGTTTACGTATCTTTCTACATATGCATGTAGATCTGTGTTGATGTAATAGATGCTTCAAGGAAACCTCCTCTTTTAGTCAGTTCAGGCTGCTACAACAAATACCATAGACTGGATTACATAAGCAGCAAGCATTTATTTCTCACAGTTTTGGAAACTGAAAGCCCAAGATTACCAGGATGCCAACATTGTTTCTGGTGAGGGCTCCCATCCTGGCTTGTAGATGGCCACCTTCTTTTTGTATCTTCACATGGCAGAGAGAGAGATAGCTCTTGTAGCATCATCTTCTTATAAGGACACTAATCCCATCATGGGAGTGCCAATCTCATGACTTCATCTAACCCTAATTACCTCCCAAAGGCCCCACCTCCTAAAACTATCCCACTGGGGGTGAGTGCTCCAACATATGAATTCTGAAGAGATAGACATTCAATTCACAGAACCTCCTTAACTGTTAGCAACTTGCCTCTTTTTTTAATGTCAATGTCTATGTCTATGTCAGTTTATGTTGTAGGGGCCAAGAGAAATCTTGCCCTTTGCTGTCTGAAGGTTCACCAAAAATCAAATGACAAAAGGCAGATTAATAAGAGAAAAGGCACACAAATTTATTAGAGTGCACAGGAGTCTTACAAAGATCCCAATAAAGGCAAGGTGGTTGATGATTTTATACCATCCTGAGGTTACAAAGAATGCTGGCTCAGAGCATGGGTAAGAGCAATTCCTGGTGGTAAATCAGGTTTTAGTGCAAGACAGGTTACGGCAGGGGGGGAAGGGGAGGCCAGAATAGCAAAGGTGGTCTTGTTATGTAGATGAAACCTCAAAGGTAGCAGCCCTCAGACAGACAGATGGTAAATGATTCTTTTATATCTTAAAGGTGTCAGACTCTCAGATCATCTTTCCTAAATCCAGACAAGGGAAAACCTCAGAGAAAACCTGACTGCATCAATGCAGATTTTCTCTACAGATGCAAATCTCCTGGACAAAAGACAGCTTTTCAGTTATTCTTGTATTTCCAGCCTTTCTGACTACCCATCTTGAAATATATCAAGGAAATATATTTTGGGGTGAAATATCTTGGTTTCCTTAAATATGTATGTAATGGATTATTTTTTAAAACTACTTCATTGATTTATGATTGGTATACAAAAAGCTGTATATATTTACTGTAGACAACTGGATGTGTTTGGATATATGTGTACATCTGTGAAACCATCACCACAATCATATAATGAATTCTTAAAGGATGCACTTGAATGTTTATAGCAGCACAACTCACAATTGCAACCCAAATGCCCATCAGTACATGAGTGGATTAATAAAATGTCATTTATGTATACCATGGAGTACTACTCAGCCATAAAAAAATGGTGAACACCTATTGTACTACCTTGGATGGAGCTGGAGCCCATTCTTCTAAGTGAAGTATCACAAGAATGGAAAAACGAACACCACATATACTCACCATCAAATTGGAACTAATTGATCAACACCTATGTGCACATATGGAAATAAAATACCTTGGAAATCCAGCAGGTGGGAGGGAGAGGAAGAGATGGGTAAATTCTCACCTAATGGGTACAATGCACACAATCTGGGGGATGGGCACATTTATAAATTTGACTCAAATGATACAAAAGCAATTTATGTAACCAAAACGTTTGTACCCCTGTAATATTCTGAAATAATAAATAAAAATAAAATAAAATAAAATAAAATAGGATGTATCCTAGACTATTGACAGTGGGTACCACAGGCTAAAGGGGTGTTTATAAAATGTTTGCTTTTCCCTCTATTTGTTTTTAATTCTAGTTCACTCAGGGGTCCTTGCATCTCCCATGTCTCCCCGCCCTGATAAAATCATTCATCCCTTTTTCCAATGTGGATCATTGAGCAAGCTTAAAAGAGGGTCAATCTTAAATGCAATTCAGAAAATATGATTAAGTGTAGAGTTTATTTGAGCATAAAGCTTGAGGCTGGCCACCCGGGAAAGTACCAGCTCCAAATGACTGGGGTTTGCGTTTCCAAAGTACAGAAGTTAAAGCTTCACTTTTATAGGCAGAAACAGAGAAGCTCCAGCATGATGACAACATTTTCCATGTAGACCACGTGCATAAGCCACAGTGATTTAATTTGTTACAGACTGCCACATTCCAAGGAAGTTTATTTTATTAGCAGTGAGGAGGGGCGATGATCTGAGGGAGTCTTATTTCAGGTGCCTCTTGGTCCACTTAAGTATTTACAAGAAAAAGAAGGCAGAAGTAGCAGCTGCATGCCCCATGACCCAGGCCACATGGCCACATTCCTCTCAAGGCTCAGAATAATTTAACGTTCCAATAGATTTAAGTTTAAGTTATTTGAAGTTTGAACTATTTAATTGCACAAGAGTTTTTCCCCAATCAGCTCTTTGCCTATCACTTACATTCATTTGTTTTGGGATGAAGGAGTTATAAATTGCCCGATAACACCTTACATGCTAGTTAAAGCTCTGCATTAATATCATAAGAGCCTTATCACTGTCCTCTGATATTCAACCCATCTTTCCTTTGCGCTAAGATGGAATAACAGGGACCTGATCCAGCCTTCTGACTAAAACACACAAAATAAATAAACCCCTGGATTTCAAGACACTACACATCAGGCAACACATCCCCCCCAAGAGAAGGGAAGCTGATGAGGAAGCTGCCTTGCTAGAACTGCCAGAAAAATAAATTAAAAGAGTGACAACTAGACAAGAAAATGAGACACAACCTCTCTGCCTTCAGAAAAATATACAAGAAGATGAAATTATTACAGAGAGAAAAACATCATGATCAGAAAAGAGTAAAATATCAGCTTTTTCTTAAAAGAGTAAAAATGTAAGGTAATGCAATATGAAGGTAATAGCAACACGTTATTTAGAACAGAAGAAGAGAAGGATGGGAGATATAAAAAGGAGATGATGGGTGTATGATTAGTTTATGTGTTGAAACAAATATGAAAGATGCAACAATACCATTCAAAGCTATTACAAAAAAAAAAAAAAAAACCAAAGGAATTTTCCGAAGTACAGATACAAAAGGATACATTATTTCCCCAGGAGAAAATAAAGCTCAGTTTCAACCAACAGTAAACATTACCATATATTAGTGACATATCTATTCATATTGTTTATATTATATATATGATACATATGTTATATGTCATTCATATATATTGTACATATGTAAGTTAGGTAGAGAGAACAAGCAGTTTACTGGCAGAAAATGACATCACTTTCTTCAGATTTGTCCACAGTCACACTCACTGACAGAATAGAGTAGCACAATTTCTATACAGTAAAGAAGTTTAGATTCCCAAATTTGGATACCTTGATCATTTCCCACTTAAGTCAGAAGGAAGTAGTCATTAAGAAAAGCAAAAACTCAGAGAGTATATGAGTCACCATCATTACATAGTAACATTATTTAATCAAAACTCAAATAGACAAGCAAATGAGTAAAATGATTTGTGGGGAAAAAAACCAAAAAACAACAAAAAAAAACCCTCTAGCCTACCAAAAGGGAAGACACAATAAATCACTCATGATGGATAAAAACAATTCCATATAAGATTCTCAGTGAGGTTTGAATCCACTGAAATAAATACCTGGTAACATTTTTTAAACTTTAATTACAAAACTGAAAGTACACACAATACACTGTTACATAATTTTTGTATGTGGATAAACAGTGAGGATTTTAAACTTGCTATATCATATGTTTATTCTTTTGTTTCCCCTACTGGGTGTGTGACAGATTTTAATGTTGAAAACTGAAAAATAGCATTTAAGAATATGGGATCTCTGGAAGGGTGTTATTTAGACATTGCCGTGGATTCAAATCACATGGGAGGCTTATGAAAGACATGTCCCAAGGCCCTGCCCTCTTCTTCTGTACCTGAGAAAGAGTGTGTGTTACCTGGCTAAGAACAGCTTTTCCCCGAAAAGACACTCACTGTTGGGGTTCTGTAGTCCTGAAGGCTTAACTCATTGGTGAAATTTTGCTTAGTGAATGGTACATTGAGAACAGTAAATAAGCTTCTTTTCAAGCAAACAGGATTAAAAGGAGTTTGGACGTCTGGTTTCAAGAGAGGGTGGCCAACTCTAGGCGGTGGTTTTGTAGGTACAAGCTTAGAGAAGATGGCGAGTCATACAAGGAGATTATAGCTGTAACCCAGGTAGATTCTGATTTGGCAAAGATTCCTCTTCTTTATGCCTGACACAAAAGCAAACTAAGGGGAGAATTCTGGCAGCCAGGATAGCACGGAAATGGGTGGTGGCCATGGTGGTCAGGTGCGAACATCCTCAAAAATATCTCAGTACACAAAAAGCCCAGGAATGACTTCTGAAAGGCGTCTACTTTGGAAATTAGGACTGGAAGGTTAGGGAAGGGAGATGTTTCTTTTTTTCTTAATTTATTACCTGATTATCCTTTTTAAAAATTATCATGAGTATATGGTAACATTACAATAAATGTTAAAAAAAAAGACTTTAACTAAGAGAAGATCTATGTCATTGTGTGTGTAACCTCTTATGATTTGCATAGAGCTTGTAATAAAATTGTTGCAAATGTAATTTGGTTTTTAAATCTCTTTAGGAAGCATTAGTATATCGTCAGTAATGCTCTCACAGAGCAGGAAGATTTTCTCAAAAAAAAAAAAATTTTTAACCAAAGCTGCAATCCTTAAGGTAGTGCATTCTGAACATGATAAATGTTGTTGTTCAAGAGAGGCCAAGATGTGAACAAATCTAAAGAAAAGAACACTGTTAACCAGGTGCTGGCCTCCACTGGGGTGCAAAGGCTAAATTCTCTCCATTTGTTATTGTGCACTGCTGGAAAAGGCACAGATGCTACGTTTTTATCACACATCGGTTATGCCATCTATTGCCTGGGACAGAAATGCTGATTAAGACAACTTTGGCTATGCAATGGCTTTTAGGGACTTGGCAAATTGACTTCTAAGAGAGATTAGGGAAGGGGGAACCATCTTTTGTCAATTGTGTGCCCAATACCACAGGTCTTCCTGTATTTAATTCTCACCACTGCAGACCTGAAGTCATTTTCTTATCATCTTTTCCATGTAAGAAAATGGAGACTTAAAAATCTGAATCAAACTTTCTCAGGTCTCTTTCTTTATTTGTATATTTATAAGTGTACTGAAACTGCCTATATTAAAATAATGTAAGGCCATAAGACAAGAACTGTAATAAAAATCTAATTTCTATAGAAGTATAGACCTAGCTAAAAGTTAAGCAGCTTTGGATTCCTTACTTGCCTTCCTGTAACTGCTTACTGCTTAAATGTCACATATCCTTGACAGGTACAAGATTTGTGACTTCCCCAGTCACTTCTATAAATAACATTGCTATTGTAAACCCTAAGACTGGTCTTTGAGATATCTCTCAGGTTCTGCATTTGGGAGAACTAACTGAAGCCAACCACACCATTGGCCTGGTGGGAACTGACCCAACAGGTCCTGCAACCGTCTACCCAGAAACTGTCTCAGTCCTGAAGGCAAAGGATCTGGTTGGGGGTTGAGCAATAACAGTCACAGGATGTTGCAATATACATATATAGTGAAATGATGACTACCGTTAAGCAAATTACCATATCCACCACCTTACATAGTTCCTTGTTTTTTATAGTGAGAGCACCTAAAATGTAATCTCGTAGTAAATTTTCAGTTCTTGTAAATTGTGTTATTGAAACCACAAGGGGGTTTCAGCCTAAGTCTATTTTCTCACTGCACAAAGATCCAATTATTGAGAAAAGGAGCATTGCCAAGGAAAAAAGGAATTTTTTTTTAATACAAAAGATGTTGTGTCAGGAAAAAGGGAGAAGCTGTCTCAAATCTGTCTCCCCCACTATGGGAGATCATGGGCTTTTAAAGGAGGGGCCACAAGAGGACAGATCATGGTGTAACTAACAAGGGACCATGTACATTGGGGCAGGTTGTGGGGGATGATGAATCTTGGCAGCAGGAGGTCTGCCCAGTTGTCTTCAGAATCTCAGCCCCCTTGTCTTGCAGAAAACCCACCATTTCTGGAAAACAACAAAAAAGATGAAATAGTTAGTTAAGGGAGAGGGTTATTTAAAAGAATATATAGGAGACATTGAATTTGTTCATAGAGCCAGTTACAACTACAGAATTGAATTTATGTGGTAGGAAAAATAATGTTCCCAAATATGTGCACATCCTAATCATTGGAACCTGTGAATATGGGATCTTATGTGACAAAATGGAGTTAGCAGGTGTAATTAAATTAGGATCTCGAGATGAGGAGATTATCCTGGATTATCAAAGTGGACCCAGTGTAATTACAAAAGTCCTGAAATGTGGAAGAGGGAGGAAGGACAGCCAGAAGTAGAGATAGGGCTTTGTGAGAAAGACTTGACCAGCCACTGTTGGCTTGAAAGATGGAAAGGATTATGAGCTAAGAATGTGGGCAGCCTCCAAAAATTGGAAAAGGAAAGGAAAGGGATTATTCCCTAAAATCTTCCAGAAGGAATGCAAACCTGCCAACACCTTGCATTTAGCCCAGTGAGACCCAGGACAGATTTCTGAATACCAGAAAAGTAAGATAATAAATGTGTGTTGTTTTAAGCCACTCGATTTGTGGTAATGTGCTACAGCAGTTGTAGGAAACTAATACACCTGGACAGAGATTCAGACACCACGCCAAGTCATCAGTTAAAACATGGTGTCTCCATATAGACTCAGAGATGGGATTTTATGAGAACGTGTTCAATCAATAGAGTCAAGCAACGCCTCAGAAATTCTGTTTTCCTGAATGAGCCGGCAATTCTCAGCCTTCTTGTATGAGAATTAACAACCTTGTAATAGCCCAGAGAGTGGAGTAATCCTCATGTCAAATACAATCCTGGAATCCATAGGAAAATATAATGCCTATAGTTATTTTTCTTTTTCACACTGAGAACAATGATGAAAGTTTCTAGGGGCCAGGCTGAGGTACAGCAGAGAAAAATCTCTTTGTTCTGAAGTGGGCAGGTCTATGCAAACCTGCTTCCAAAGTTTGAGGAAGCTGAGATGCCAAAGAAAGAGGCAACAAATCCTGTTTCTTAGAAAGAAATACTTCATAGTGATTTATGAACAGAAGCCATGTCTCGGGTGGCCAGGAGATGAGATGGTGCATCCAGGAGCCATAACCCTCAAAACTCAGGGCTTACACACCATAGGGAAGGAATGTGTAGGATGACTGAAGTTGGTCAACCCCTTGGGGAAAGGCAGGAATGCTCTGTGAACCTGTCTAAGGGCACGACTTATGATCAAGGTTTTTCTAATCTAAGGGCAGGATTTAAGGTAACAGTAGATAAAATAGGATCTTGGAGTCACTCCCAGAACAGGAACAGTAACAAGGGTTAATCAGAAGTCAACATGGCACCTTAGCATCCAAGATGGAGTTGCCTTTACCTCCACACACTTGTTGAGAACTGAATCACTGTACAACTTGTAGGGTTCACTCTATGCTTGTAAATTTGTCGGATTTTTACCTGTTAAGTAAGTGAGAATTTTTAAAAAAGACTTAGAAGTCACTTATCGAATCAAAAAAAAGTGGTACATCCCTACAATGGGACACTGCTTGCTGTGGTTTGAACGATGGTGTCTCCTCAAAGATTCATGTTGAAACTTAATCCTCATTGTGGTGGTATTAAGAAGTGATTAAGTATTAGGACCTCACAAAAAGGGTTTACAGAAGTAGGTTCAGTCTCTTCTGCTGTGTGAGGATGCAGTAAGAAGGCTCTCCCAAGACACAAAATGCTTGTACCTTGGTCTTGAATTCCCCAGCCTCCTGAGTGTAAGAAATAAATTTCTATTCTTTACAAATTACCCAGCTTAAGGTATTTTGTTACAGCAGCACAGATGGACTAAGACACTATTCAACAATAAAAATGAATGAGTCATCAAGTCATGCAAATACATGGAGGAATGCATATTGCTAGGAAAAAGAAGCCAATTTTAATAGATTCCTTAATATTTGGTTTTTTTGATATGATATTCTGGAATTGGCAAAACTATGGAGACAGTAAACAGATCAGTGTTGTTAGGCGTTTGGAGAGAGTGAAGTTTTGAATAGGTGAAGCACGTGGGATATTCTTAGAGTAATGAAACTACAATAGTCCCTGGATACCTGCAGGGATTTAGTTCCAGGACATTCAAGGGATACCGAAATCCATAGAAGGTCAAGTTGTTTACAAAAAATGACACTGTATCAGCATATAATACCCACACATCCTCCTGTATACATTAAATCATCTCTAGATCACTTACAATACTTAATATGATGTAAAGGCTATGCAATGATTGTTATACTGCATTGTTTAGGGAATAATTACAAGGAAAAAAAGGTCTGTACATGTTCAGTACAGAAGCAACAATCTATTTTTAAAAAATATTTTTCCTCCGCAATTGGTTGAATACACATATGCAAAACCCAGAGATGATATTGAGAGCTTACTCTATTGTGTATGGTCATGTAATGGTGGGTACAAGATAAGGTACAATTGACAAAAATCACAGAACATTACAGCACAAAGACTGAACTGAATGTATGCTGATTAAAACAAAACAGACATGACAACAAAAAATTAGAAATTTAGGGACTCCAGGATGCAATGCAAACCGCAACAAAAATAATTTAATGGTGCTACAAATGTATGAAGCCACTTTACTATAATAAGCGGCAGGGCAAAGCAAATTCTTGCTATATTAATGAGAGCAGTAGTGTGAAAGACAAGCAAAAAAATTGTTATTGAGGTAAGGAGTTAGGAAAGAAGTAGACTCTTAGCATGCTATACAATTATATTTTCTCTATTGTTTGCTTTTAAACAATATTTGAAGGTTTCAACATCTCTTGCAACAATGCCACTTAAAAATTATGTGGCTTACTAACTGACTTCCTTCCTTTTTCTATCTTATAAGATGAGAAACATATAACAAAAAAATAATTAGCCCATAAAAATATCTCAGACTAGATTAGCTTCCATGATATTCACAGAAAACAATACTATATATTTTCATCTAGATATTTATTTATTAAATTGCAATGACATTAATCTTTCTCACATGCACTCACAGAAGCAATCCGGTTACAATGGACAATAAGATTTATTTTGCTCTATTTTAAAATGCACACGCTTTAGACCAAGGATTCCTTCAAAGTATGAACTTTCTATTAGATAGGGTCATCCTCTTCCCCTGGACAAACCTTGATACTAACAAGAGAAGATAGAGATGGATGGTACATACCAAGGACTAAGAATTGTTCTAAGGTTGTTATAATTATTATCATGGTTCATCATCAAAATAACCCATCTGAACTGATACATTAAAGAAAAAAATGGAATCTTATCTTCATCCAAAATGGGAAGTAGCTGAATATAAGAGTCTCTCTCTGTTTCTCTCTCTCTCTTTTTTTAACCCAGGTTTTGCTAGTAGTTTCACTCTGGCCCAGGAAATGGGTATATCTTTAACAATGAATATTGTTGTTTTAAATTCGAAAAGCCCCACTTTCCTCTTCTGTGAAATGGAATAACAAGGGTACCTACTTCATGGGACTGATATGAGAAATCAAGAATGATTGGAAGTTGCTTATCATGGTGCATTGAGTTCAGTAAGCAGCCAAGGTATGTTATCTATTATTGCTTTATCATGAAGAATATTTTGGGGCTTAGTGAAATTTTTCAGTTTCTACCTTTATATAGGCTGAAGATTTTTGTTACCATCGAGAGCATCGCAATCAGTGACTAATTTGATTGTCTATTTCTTGTCAACCTGAGAGCAGTAGGCCAGGATAAAGCTTGTATGGAGCTGTCCATGGTGTGAGAGAATACCATATACTATCTATTCCTCTGTAGTTGGTCACACTTAAACATTATGTTACATATACCCCTTACATTAAATCATAAATTTTATTATGGATCAACTGCCATAAAAGTGTTTAATAAAACCAAGACATAAGAAAGTAATGATAGCATCTAGGAAAATACAAGACAGCAGAGCTGCCAATATGTAATGAAGTGTTCTGTGCTTTTATGGCTGCATGTTGTAATAAACCAATTTGAAAACTGTAGAGTTGTCATAAGGAAATTGTTTGACTTCCCTTTAAGGTATGAGCCACCTTTCAATCCAATTATTAATTGTCTACACAAAATTAAAAGAAAGAAGCAAGCTATATAATATTCTGTTAGAAATATTCATATTTACATGTTTTTGTACAGTTAAAATGTGTGCATTTACTTTATATTTTTGTGTTGATCCAACTAGAAACTCTACCATATCTTTATTCCTCAACGTGGGGCATTTTCACAAAGCAAAACTACATTAAAAAGATCAGCAGGACAAAGCTGGTTACATTATCTTGAGAACAGTAGATAATTTATTGTGACAGCAGGAATAGCAATAACACTGTGAAGTTGTTGAATGGCTAAAGACAATCTAATAATTTACTGTCTTATAAGCAAACATAAAAAGGAGAGGCATTAAGTTCATCAAACTTGTTTTTATGTGCATATCCAGTACAGTGGTATTATATGTTTTAGCTAGGTTACCACTAATTATTTCTGACTGTGTAGTCTCTGTCCAGAACTATTTCTTAATACCATCACTACTTACAAGGACATGTGTTTTCCCACATTCTTTTCATAAACCATTTTCTCATGTGACTGGAATTGTTAATGCACAGTTATGCTAATCATTGGCAATAACAGTATTTAACCACATATTTCAGCAGAAGTTATAATGGACTGTTGTAACAGAAAGTGGAATGAATCCATCTGGAGACTGTATTTAATTTTCAATGAAATAAAAATATAGAATAGTCATCCTTAGAAAACCCAAAACCTAGAATGCATGCATGAGATTTTACTAAAGACTTAATTGAGCAAGATGAAATAGCGTTGCCTAAGTGTAAGCTTCACAAATTTAAAAAAAAAATAGCCTGTACACGATCTTTATTTTCACACTTCTGCTCTATACCTGATGCACGGAAGTATGGTTAAACACTGCAAACCTCTAAATGAGACCCAAAATTATTCTCGGGGAAAGAGAAAACCTAGCATGGCAAAGGAAATCTGAAAACTTGCATCTTCTGTATAACTTTGCTTTTATTACATCTGCTTTACAACTCTTTCTACTTTAACATATTCTTCCTTCCTCTTCTGAGGAGGTGGAGAATTCTGTAAATTCAAAGGTAAAATTACAGTATATGCAAATCATAAATTATAAGTGCATGTTAGTTATATATGTGTGCATATGTATGTATGTATGTATTGCATATAACATATCTTTTTAAAAATAAATTTTTATTTTGTACATTTAAGGTATATAACATGATGTTATAAGATACATATATAGTAAAATTATTATAAAGGAACAAATTAATACACCAGTCATCTCACATAGTTACCCGTTTCCCCACCCCAGTGACGAGTGCAGCCACAATGTAGCCATTTAGCAAAAATTTTGACTACACTATTGTTAACAGTAATTCTCATGTGTGTTAGATTCTAGACTTGTTTATCCTTCATGGTTGCTATGTTTTGTCCTTTGATCTACGTGTTCTCATTTCCTCCCAGACAATGTGTCCCTGGGAAATACTTATTTATTCTCTCTATACATATATTTGAATTTTTAAAAAAGATTCCATTGCATATCCTTGTTTAATTTTCCTTCTTCTTTGGTAATAAAGATGGTAATCCTACTTTTCACAGAATCCTGTGCTGAATCCTTGAATCTTGTGCGTTTTTCTTGTTTTGTTTTCTACTAGCTTGTAACCATAATTCTGGTTAAATACAACTCACCTCCACACCATGGGCCTTCACTCATGCACATAAATTATCATACCAACTGCTCTGACGTTAAATTTGTGATTGACGAACTCCAAGTTGGGCTTCCAGGTGCTCCTACTTGCCTCCATGTCAGAAAAATTCCTCCATAAGGTCACTCTCTATTTACCATGTCTCTATTTTTCCACCAGCCCATCCTCTTTTAAAGACACTCCATTCAGGGTTTTGCTGCCATCATTTTTGGAAGTTATTTATGTAAAGGTTACAGATAACTTCATAGAGCTGAATTCTATTTTCAGCTCTCAGTGTCTACCTCAAAAGAGCTCACCACTTTTGTAAGTTGATCTTCTGGGCAACACACTACTTTTTTTTTTTTTTTTTCTACTGTACTAGTTGCTAATTTTAAGTTTGCCATTTTCTTTGCTTTTCTCTGACATCTTGATATTGTCAAAGTCTGACTCAGCCTTTTGCTGCCATTTGCTCCTTTCATGCAGTGTCATGCCATTGAATGCCTTCTATATATCAGACTCATTTTTTTTTCTGTTACAAACTTCTCTTCCAAAGCCCAGTCTTATGTGGCTAATAAATAGCACAATTGACCCTTGAACAACATGGGTTTGAACTGCACAGGTCCACCTATAGGTGGACTCTTTAAAAATAAAAGTTACACAGAGTGTGCTCACCTCTCTTGCCTCCTCTTCCAACTTTTCCACCTCTTCAGCCTCTGCCACGCCTGAAACAGCAAGACTAACCCCTCCCCTTCCTCCTCCTACTCAGCCTACTCAACATAAGACAAAGAGTATGAAGACCTTGATGATGATCCACTTCCACTTATGAAGAATAAAAATATTTTCTCTTCCTCCTGATTTTCTTAATAACCTTTCCTTTTCTTTAGCTTACTTTCTTGTAAGAATACTGCATGTAATACACTTAACACAACAAATATAAGTTTTTGTTATTGGTAAGGCATCCAGTCAACAGTAGGCTATCAGTAGTTAAGTTTTTGGAGAGTCAAAAGTTAAACAGAAATTTTTAACTGTGTGAAGGATTGATGCTCCTAACCTCCAAGTTGTTCAAGGGTCAATTATATTTAAAACTATTGAATCCCCTTCAGCACTATTTTTCACTACTTCCAAAAAAGTTGGTAGGTATTTCATTAAAATTTTTAAATTGCTTTTTAGTTGAAGTATTTTCCAATTCTCATGTTTATTCTTTCCTTGATAAAGGAGTTATTCAGAAGTTTGTTTTCTAATTTCAAACATTTTAGGATTTTCTAGTTGTGTGTGTTTTAATTCAGAGAAGAAACTCTATGGGATTTTCATCCTTTGAGAGTTATTAAAATTTGTTTTATGGCCAGGATATGGTCCATTCTGATAAATATCTGGCATGTTCTTTCAAAGGATGCATATTTTAAATTGTGGGTATAAGCTTTTGTAAAAGACAGTGAAGCCAATTGGCTAATCATGTTTTCTGTTGTTATATATTTACAATCTTCTACTGATTTTGTGTCCAGCTAATCCATGGGTTTTCCAGAGAAGTTTGTTAAATCCCTGACTATGTCACGGATTGCTCTATTTTCTTCTTTGAGTTTCTGCGGCTTACTCTCCAAGTGGCATTTGTGAACTCAGAACTTGGATAACCTTTGCTGTTGAGCAATGGACATTTCTGCTGGTTCTGATTTTTTGAAATTAGGGCAGAGAAGAAATGAATGCTTTGAGGAGATGACTTCTCCTTTAACATCTGCTTGGATGTGAAGGGTGTCCAGGCAGAAGGGAGAAGAGGGCTGTCCCCAAGCAAGTCTGCAATCTGCCACTCTTTGAATGTGGCCAGATGACTCCAGGCTCTATAAAATCAGCCAAATATTTTTACCACCCTTGCACGACTGATGTGATGGCCAATTGTGAAATGAGTATAAAATAACTGGCATCGAGCATGGCATAGTTTACACGTTCAATATCCACCGGCTGCCACGATTTTCACGGGGAGACCGCACTGCCTGTGTTTCCTCCAATTCCATGAATTTTTCCCAGGGATTTCTCTCGAGTTCCCAAACTATGGTTCCCAAATTATGGTTAAATTCCCAAACATTTTGGGAATTTAACCATATCTTCCTTGAAATTAATCTCTTCCGTAGCTTTTGTGGTTGTAGACTGTCATGTTTTTCTCCTACATTTCTATGCAGTTTCTATCATGTTTGACAGTTCTTATTCCTCCTGCTAAGATAAAGTTTGAGTACATCATCCCTCTTTCTTGGAATTTCCAACCCTTGGGGAACACTTCTGTTCATTTGGCTTCGAAGTAGGTGTGGCAATTTTCAAAGCCCAATCTTCTCTATGTTCATTTTTGTACGGCTGTCTTGTTAAGCACCTCCATTCATAAAGATATCCTCAAATAATTATGCGTTTTTACCAGAATTACTCGTACTATTGCCATTGTTATTGCTGCAGTGTGTGCATGCATCTTGTAACTTTAATAATGTTTGAGCACTTGAGGGTAGAAACTAGTGTTTCTTCAAGTTATGAATCCTAGCATAGCAGCACAGTGGCAAGTTAGGCTGTGCTGTTATTGGAACCACTTTGGAGAATTCCATACACACACACACACATGCATATATATATACATTCCTCTTTTATAGAAGAGAGTCTCAGAAACAATACATTTCTTCCATTTTTATATATATTATATGTATATATTTGTGTGTGTGTGTATGTCACCTACAATGAATCTGCCACCGTACAATTAGTAGGTTAAAAAAGGTGCTTGTAGTTACATTCTGACAAATAAGTTACAACCCTCTTCTCACTGTGATGACACTCTGAGAAAGATAAAGCACAGCACACGGACATAGGGAATGCAGGGGTTGTTGCAACTGTTTATAGGGAGGTCAGACATGGACACTGGGATAACATAAACGTTGAGCTGATTGCCACCTAACAAGGGCCATGTTTTTATTAATTTACTGTAACCTGGGACTAATTAAACTAAGGATGGTCCGTGGTGGAAAATGAACCATATGCATAGAAAAGCATGTTGGATCTGATGTGCAAAAGGAAGCTGAGTCATGCAAGAGAAACCCAGAGAAAAGTTACTTTTGTTCCTCAACATTGCAGGTGCCCTTCCAATAATATTCCTTTATTCTATGTGTGTGGGTGGGTGGGTGTATGTATGTATGTATATACAGACATGTCACTTAACAACAAGGATACTTCTGAGAAATACATCAGCAGGCTATTTTGTCCTTGTGCAAACATCCTAGAGTGCACTTACTGAAATCTAGATGATGGAGCCTAATACACACTTAAGCTACATGGTACAGAATATTACTTCTATGCTACACACCTGTACAGGGTGATACTGTACTGTATACTTTCAGCAACTGTAACACGCTGGTAATTATATGTGTATCCAAACTTACCTAAACGTAGAAAAGGTACAGTAAAAATACGGTATGAAAGATAAAAATATGGTAGACCTATTTAGGGCACTATCATGAACGGAGTTTGCAGGACTGGAAGTTGCTCTGGGTGACTCAGTGAGTGAGTGGTGAGTGAATGTGAGGTCCTAGGACATCACTGTGTGCTTTTATATGACTGGCATTGCAGAAGGATTTATTTACACCAGCATCACAACAAATCATGTGAGTAATGCATGGTGCTACAACGTTGCAAAGGCTGCAGTGTCACTAGGGGACAGGAATTGTTTAACTCCATTAAAATCTCATGGAACCACCATATATACGAAGTTGAATGAAATATTGTTATGCAGGACGTGACTGTACATATATGTATGTATGGGAATATGTGTGTGTGTCATGTATGTATCTTGTATGAGTTTCCTGTGGCTGTTATAATAAATCCACAAACTGGGTGGCTTAAAACAAGAGAAATTTCTCAAACAAAAGAAATTTATTTCCTCATAGTTCTGACCAACAGAAGTATCACCACGGCCGTGCTCCCTGCAGAGGCATGAGGGGAGGGTCCTTCCTGCCTCTTCCAGCCCCTGGCGGCTCCAGGTGTCCCTTGGCTGTGGCCCCATCACTCCGACCTCTGCTTCTGTCTTCACATGATCTTTGGCCATGCATCTCTTTATCCAAATCTCCTTCTGTTATAAAGGCATCAGTCGTCAGATTTAAGGTCTACCTTAATTCAGTATGACTGTATCTTAAGTTAATTATGTCTGCAAAGATCATATAGATAGGAATATAGACCCATATCATTCCCACACATTATGATAAGCACTCACATAAGTGTTGGAGAAACAAGATAATTCTAGTAATAACACTGCAGTAGTTTATAGCAATAAAAATACGCATCTAGAGGACCAAATGCAGACATGCTGGAAGAAGAAACAACTCCTTGCAAGAGAAAGCTCTCACCACGATGAGGGGCCTCCAAACTTTTCCCCACAACTGTGATTTTGTCTCCAACAAAAGTGGCCCTCCTAAGCCAGAGAAACTTGTGATTTTTTTACTATTGCCTACTTCTATAATAATTTATGTGTAACTGCTGTTCACTGAAGCAGAAACACTTTAAGACACTAAATCTCAGCATTTACGAACTTTTAATACAAATTGTGTGACAGAAAATTGTTTGTGTGTGTATGCACGTGTGTGCGTGTGTGTGTGTATTGTATGGTGCATGAAGTCTGTATTCACAATTAAGACCATATTTATGATGAGAGAGTGTGTGTGTGTGTCAGTGTGCATCTCTTTCATGTTTAGCTATCAGCGTGCATATAGAAACAATGACAATTTTTATTTACCCACTTTCAAAGGATCATACTTCATCTTTGTTAAGCATTGATAACCTATTTGCATTGATAGTTTTGTCAGCTTCTAAATTACCCAGGAGACTATCTGGGGACACAGTAGTACCTCAGACTCTGCAGCCAGTTGGAATCAGTTATTTTGTAAGAACACATTGCTGCATATGTTATTTATAATGCTGTGTAGCAAGCCTTCTGGACAGAGAAGTCTCATTATTTTAAATAATGGAACTGTAACCTCCTTATAGGAAGCCTCGGGTCTGAGGGTTGCCCTTTCACCAGCTGTGTGTTGTAAAGCCTATTAGGGAAGCAGAACTGGGAAAAAAGAAAACTTCCAGAAATTTATAATAAAAGGCAAAATAAAAATCACCAAAATTCTGACCTTGTTTGCACCTAACAAAATAGCAAGTGTGCATGCACACACACATGAACACGCACACACACACACCATGCCAAAAGGAAAGAGGTATCTGGAACATAGAAAACCCGCATTACATTTAAATATATTTTTCTCAGAAATAGTTTGATGAGAAGAAAATAATTTATAAAATATATAGATGCAAACTAGAATGTTAAAATGATTGCACAGAAGGCCTTTCATAGAACATTTCATATGGGAACAACTGCAAATATATTACACTAACCAGTAAGCCCTAACATATACCAACAAAATAACAGTGTTGTGGTTGTCTGGAAATGTTTAGTAAAATTAGAAATTGACTACAAAAATCAATGAAAAGCACATTATATACTTGAATGGTAAAATGTGCACATGTTGCTTGATAATTCAGGGGTCTTAAAGAAAAAAAGTCACAGAAATGTGAAAATATTTAGAACTGAAAGACATTGATACATCATACAGTAAGTCATGTAAGATTATTAAGGGGAGCATAAAATATGATAGTAATCAAAAATTAGAAAAAAACATATTAAAAGCAAAGATAGCAAAAGGAAGAAAGGAGAATTAAATAATTGTGTTTGTAATGGACTGGTAACAAAAATCAATATAGCAAATAAAATGTAAAACACTAGCTAATGAAGCAAAATAATATTATAGAAAAACATTGGAAAGATTGATCAAGTGAGGAAGAAGCAAAAACAAGCATTAGTTTCAATAATTAGATAAAATGCATGACATAATCTGGAGTTTTGGCAGTAAATATAGTTGAAACAGGCCGGTGCTAAGTTGATAATCATTGAAGGCAGGTGGGGAGGATTTGCAGGTTCATTATACCAGTCTCTCTAAGTTTGAAAATGCTGAAAATTTCCCCCTTTTTAAAAATTCTTGTTCACAAAAGAACACCAGACCTGGATTATTGAAGAACATTTTTATCAAGGTGGCCCTACAAGGGAGTTTTTTTTTTCTCCTTTATTTACTGATCTGGGTGGTTATTATATGGGTGTCTTCACTATGCTAATTCATGCAGTTGGTCACTTGATTTGTAGACTTTTCATTATTTAGGATACATGTGGATATAAAGCCAAGGGCAACTTGGTAATACACTTACGGATGCCTATTAACTATTTTCTTGGTGTTTTAAGATAAATATGCTCTGAGTAAATTAAGAGTAGTTATTACAAATAGAAAAGAGTTGTTGTCACTGAGTCATGTGGTTCTGTTGCTTCTCAGAAGGGTGGTGATATATCGGATTCGTAAATATGAGAAAAGGTAGAGAAGGAGCCAATGGAATTAAAAGTTGACCAGTTGAACACTTCGGTGGTAGGCAAACTCAACTCCAGGTGGATGGAGATTCAACATGAAAGATTATTGATCAAGCTCAGATTGAAGTGTTAGCACACATCATTAAATGTGTTCATGGATCATCAGAGTATTCAAGCAACATAGAGGCCTGATAATAAAGTTATTAGAAGGAATAATCAGCATCTGTGTTTATCAACAGAATCAACAAGTTTTCTATTATCATGGTGACAGCCTTGGCAACAAGTTAAAATAACTTTAAAAATAATATATATATGCAATTAATTATAGATTTTATGAAAAGGAACTCTGTGTATATAATTATCATAGATGTCATTTAAATTTAGAGAGAGAGATGACTTGGATGTAAGTAAAGATAAACACATAAATCTCAGAATGATCAATACTTCAAAGGCTGCTATTTTTGCAGAAATTAAAATGTTAACATTTTCAGAAAGTTTTAAACACAGGGAAGGTGACATTATATAAAGGAGGTCAATTTATACAAACATCTCAGACTGTATGCTCTTCTCATTATTAGCTATCAATTAGAAACTTCCAAAAGAACCTCATTTTTTCTTAAGATTGCACCAATTTTTGAAATATGTAGATAGTGGTGCATCTACTCATTTGTTAACATTGCATTTATAAACTTCAGTGTATTTGTTGTTTTTTAAAACTTTTCATGTACTATAATTTTATGGACATTCTGAGTCTCAGAATGAAATTTTGACATGCCTTCTTTTTTCAAAAATAGATACCATACTTTCACTTTTATGATGTGAGCGAATTACTAGAAAATGTTTTTGCTGCCTTAACACAGGCCATAACTGCAGAGCGCCACTATCCCCAAGTCCAAGGAATGCTCTTCCAAATTACGGAATTAAACTTTAACCGTGTTTCATATTTTTCTCCTTAGCACACACTTTTTAAACACAGGTGTTGCTGATGTTAAGCATTGTGAGTAATTGTAGACATTTGTCCTTAGGAATTGCACATACATGATGCCAGTGTGGGCATTACATAGCCAGTGTAATGCACAGATATATTCACCACACAGCACTGCTAACAAATTGTGGGCCCTTTCTCTCTTTGGATGTGTTTATTTTTCTTTGAAACGAAGCTTCTTTTTTTGTGTGTGTCTCTTCTAACCCAAATCCTCACTTGTCCTTTTGTTGCCTTTCCTTTTCCTTAAAAGTAAACTCGAATTAAATGCTTTCATCAGAGATTAAAGAAAAGAGAAAAAGTTGCTGTTAATATTTCAACATATGACTTAAGACGTAGACCTTAATTCTGATGAAAACGGCTAAGTAAAATTCACTACCGTCCTGGTATGGGCAATGCGTACAGCATCAAGCCGTGAAGTCTATAAAGACTTAAACCAGATTCCATCCAGAATGGCAAAATTTCATTGGTTCAATCAGGCGTAAACTTGTGGAGTATTTTATGACAATAATGATTTCACAAGCAACAGAAGTCAACAATGTATCTGGTTCTATTGGCAGATTTTGGAAAAATAGCAAATGAATTTCACAGGCAATTAGTGCATGAGGATTTCAGGAATGAAGGAGTGGTAAATTTGCAATTGTATTATGTTGCCTGAATTCTAGAGCCTAAAACACTTTTTAATCCCCATATGGAATGAACTCTTGCTTTGTTTCTTGTAATTGGTATCTATAATGTTTTAAAAGATTCAGCCCATTATAGATATCTGAGAAAAGTGTATCATCCCTTATCTTATTTAAAATAGTTTGTTTTGATGGCTGTATGGTTGAATTTTCTCCCTAGGTGGTTCACATAGTCATGCACTTTTATATCATACTGTTACATTTTAGATCCTGGAATTGTCCTTTTTTTAATTGTTACTTCACACTGCTTGAAACACTCTAAGTTACTCAAGGAAGGCTTTATCAAATAATTAGTATTGATAAATGTATGGAAGGAAAACAACTAAGCATAGAAACACCACAAAATTATTGTTTTATTTTACTGTAATAATGTATCAACAGTCATAAAATTGCATTTTATGCCATCCTACTGGGTTGGAGGGACTTAAATCCACTGAATTGAACCTTTTTGCCATTGGTGTTACTACCTACTACAAGCACACACACTACACACACACATACCACACAAGAGCAGGAGTTTTTATATTTATCCTTGACTGTTTAAAATTATTTAATAAAACATGAATAAAATACCTAGATACTCAACACCAAGCAGTTACAAAGGAAAAATATCAGAGCATAAAAAATAAAATGATAGGTATAAAATCCCACTCACCTGTGCCCCATAGGAGCTGAGTAATAAACTCATATCAAATAATTAGACACAATAATATCAAATTTCACCAATAAAAATATTAAATGGTATAATTGTCAACATAAACGACATTCAAAGAAGTAAATTGATACCATAAAGGTATTGGAAGTATGAAGTGAATTAGATATCAGCCTTGCTACTAATAGCTAATCAATCTAAAAGGTAAAATTGTTTGAATCACTTTGGGAGGATATTGCTAACACAGTCTTGTGAGATGAAGCCTTTGGCTAGAAAAATGCTGCTTTAGTCAGTGCTTCAAGGCCATTATTTAATTCACTAAGTTCCTAAATGCTGGGTCTGTCCTCTAAGGGAAGTTTAGACAGTATCCCTTTATTTTACTAATGAGAGTTGAGGTGCCCGAGTTTGGTCTTTGCAGGTATATCTACCTATCAGGGTGGTACACTTTGCTGAGCAGGATTTTCCTTTCCAATTGCAAAGTGGTTAGTTTTACAAGGACACCTAAGCCTTGCCATTTCCTTTTGCTTTATGCCTGTCTTTTAAAAATACAACTAACATTCAGTGGAAGTGCATGAGGCAAGGATGTCTAAACTCCCAGCAGAAGGTATGGGATGACTTCCTGCATCATGATGATGTTGTCTGTGTGTTTTCTGAAGGGAAATAAAAGAAATCTTGCTCAAACCCCTGTGATTAACTTGCTAAGGTGTCTATACCAAGTGTCAGAGATCCAAATGTGGATTAACCCTTATTAACCTTTCCTGATCAATAGATGCCCTTAGGGAAGGAATCCTATTGCACCTAAGGACAGAAATATCTCTCAAAATATCTTGTACAAATTTTGGAAACTTGGGCTGTCTGCAGTTTCTTGATGCAAAATATGTTATATGTTATGTGTCCAATTTATTAGATCAAAAGTTGGTACATTTAGTTAATTCAGGACCTTGTAACTCAATGTAATATGTCTAATTTTAAACTGAATTGCCTATTATTTTTTTTCATCAGATGAACCAATTGGTTGTTTCACCTAGCCGGGCCATCAGGCTATTCAAAACCTATTCAAAACAGTTTTTATGTTGAAACCAAAAAAACCAAAAAAATCAGTTGTTGCATTAAAATCTTTAACTTGTGTCGTGAGTGGAGAAAACTCAAGCTGGATAGAGGATCTTTATTTCCACTCGCGTTAGCTTTTCACACCCATGATCTTATCATATATTCACTTTTATGTTTTTTGTTCAAGCTGACATCAAAGGCCACTTGGTCAACCCCTCCGAAACTGTGCCTTCTCAAATTCTTGACCCTTGAATCCTTTAATTCACTGGATATGCAGGCTCCTTGTACATTTCAGATAGGATGCCTCCTCTTCGGGAATGGGGCATTCATGCTAAACAAAAGCTGTCCTGTGTTTTGACCTGTCTCTAAATATTTATTTTCTATTTTCTGTTCTTTCCTCATGTCCAGTCTTGCTTTGCCTTTATCTCTTAGAATTTTTTTGGATTGATTATTTTTCCTTTCCTACTTTTCTACTTAATAATACATTCAAGATCATGACATTTTTATCCCAAATATGCTTGAAGTCTATACACCAATAGAAATCAAGCTGAGAACAAAATAGCCATTTAAAATAGCTACAAAAAAGAATTAAATACCTAGGAGTACATTGAACTGAGGAGGAGAAAGACCTATACAAAGAAAGCTACAAAACATGGATGAAAGAACTCGTACATGACACAAACAAATAGAGAAACATCCCATGCTCGTGGATTGGAAGAGTTAATACCTTCAAATACTTTCACACCATCATTCACTTTCTTGTTCTTGCTCTTAGGAACACTTTTTGGTTTCATGCTGCTTTCATTTATTTCAATATATCGAGCATAATCCTTTTAAGTTTTGCCTCTGGTCATTTTCATATTTGGAATCTTTGCTGATTTGATTGTTTTTCTTACTTCAGTTGACATTCAATCATGTCTCCTCCATGCTGTACGAATTGGACCACAGATTCATATTCAACGCTAATTTATCTGTCTAAATTTTTTGAAACTCGCGATAAACATGAATTATGGACACCATTTTGCACCCCAGCAATCTGAGCACTTTTTGTTATAGCCGCAGATTTAGTATTTTAATCGTAATGCTAGCACATACTGGAACAAGGCGGGTAGAGTGAATTTGGGCTGGCAACCGTCTTGTGCATTTACTTGTGGTTGGAATTTCTTTGTATTATATTCGATTATTTTTTCCCCATTTACTCAGCACCACAATCCCCAGGGAAACCTTCTTGTCCGTGACCTTTCTGAGGTGACTTGGATTATGCCTTATTTCTAGTTTACATTTTTAGTCTAAGTGTGGTCCTTTGCTGTCTTAACTATACATGGCGTGGTGGTTGTCCTGTTAGCATCCCTTTGAAGGGTCTCTTAATGGTGTCCTCTCTTCCCTGTTCTTTGTATAGCCATGACTATCAAATCTCAAGAAAACCAAGGTTTAATAAGAACCAGTTGCAGGATCCTTCCTACATCCTTTGTTCCTGTTTCTACTCTGCCTTTTGCCTGTAAAGACTTCATGCCCTCTTGGATCTCAATAATCCATTGATTCATGCTGATTATTGTTTTTTTTTTTTAAGTACAATATTGTATCCAGCATTTTTAGTTGTTTCCCACCCCCTCATTGGGAAGTTTGTTGATAGGATTGGAAAAAAAAATGCCACAGGTACTTTTCTGTGCTTATATGACATGACAGATCTTGCCATCTTCCAACATATTACTCCTTCTCTTATATTTGCTGGGATCAGAGTCATCTGGTTTTCCTATGACCGGGGTGGATGTGCTACCTGTTCCCACTTCTATGTTGTTGGCTCTTTTTCCTGAGATTATCCCTGAATTGAATTGCCCTCATTTCATTATTTCATGTAGTCCCATGGGATTTTGTATCATCAGTGTACTAACTCTCAAAACTCTGCTTTCAACCCTGAACTCTCTATTCAAGTCCATACCTCTGAAGTTACCTGCTTATTGAGTGACTTCACTTGATTTTTTTAATAGTCATTTTGCATAGACTCTCGGAGGGGCCAACACAAGGCACCCCTCTTTCTCAGCCAAGTTCAGCAATCCCAGAGAGCTGGAGAAGGATCTAACTTTACGTTTGTTCACTTTACCGACAGTGTGTGACTTTTGGTTCTTCCATGGCAAAGAATATCATCTCGTTACAGGAGAGGCACCAGATTCCATGGCTTCTGGAGGTAATAGAGCCCACAAAACAAGAGTGGAATCAGAGGAGAAAGAGATGGTCTGTCTCTTCCCCCAAACTCCTCAAGTCAGACACCTTGCTTCTCCTTCCCATGGATGAGGAAAGCATCAGCCCATGTGCAAGGAAACTTGAGGAGTGGGAGAAAATTATTTACAAAACTATCATAAACTTAACAAAGTCAAATACAAATTGTATAATTTTCTCCACAATTATTTCTCCCACGGAATTCCAAACTTCATGAAAGGACACCATTATCTGCTCATTTTTTCAAAATCAAGGAAAGATACTTGTAAACCCAAGTTCATAGCAGCACTGTCCGCAGTAGCCAAAAGGTGGAAGCCACCCATGTGTCCATCAATGGTTGTGTGGGTAAAAAAAGGAAAATGTGGTCTATGTGTACAATGGAATGTTAGTCCTCAAAATGAATGAAATTCTGACACAAGCCAGTCACAAAAACACAAATACTGCAAGATTTCCCTTATATGAGGTTCCTAGACTCATCAAATTCATAGAGACAGAAAGTGGCATGGATGTTAACAGTGACTGGGGAGGAGGGATTAAAGAGGTGTTGTTTCATGGGTACAGAGTTTTAGATTTGCAAGATGAAAAAGTTCTGGAGATGGATGGTGGTGATGGCTGCACAGCGATATGAATTCATTTAACGGCACTGAACTCACACTTAAAATGGTTACAAAAATACATTTTATGTCATGGATATTTTAACACAATAAAAAAAATTAAAATAACTTAGGATTTTCCTTTGATTGCTTCATCAGTTGCTTCTAATTGGCACATATACATACATCCTGATACCTCTACTCTGATCAATACCACCAATCCATCCACTTCCTCTTACTTAGATCCTTGGAAAACCTTCTTCAGAGCTTCTCAGCCTCCATGTTTGTCTCCTAAAATCCTTTCTCTACACAGTAGTCAGTATAATTTCATAAAAACAAAGTAGATCATTATGTCCCAGCGCTTGATAAGAACTGTTGACTTTTCATCACAGAGAATATAAAATTCAAGTCCTTTCTATTCATGAACAAAGCCCTAAGTGACCAGTCTGCCTATTTCTGCTGCTTAAACTCTTAATTTCTCCACTAGCCCAGCATGCTTTGGTTACTCTAGTTTTCTTTTAGTTCCTTAACCTCAACATAGCTGTTTAGCTGGAGAACATTTGTGCTGTTGGATTGCTCACTCATTGTCCAGCCTAAATTTCTTTTTATCCTCTTTGATAGTACTTCTATGGTCTGAATGTTTGTGTCCCCCCAAAATTCATATGTTGACATCTTAAACCCCCAAAGAATGGTGTTTGGAGGTGGGACATTTGGGACATGATGAGATCCTGAGGGTGGAGCCTCCTGAATTGGATTAGTGCCCTTATAAAAGGGACCCCAGAGAGCTCCCTCACCCCTTCCACCATGTGAGGACACAGTGAGAAGGTGCCGTCTATGAACCAGGAAGTGAGTCCTCACCAGACACAGACTCTGCCACACCGTGATCTTGGACTTCCAACCTCCAGAACTGTGAGCAATAAATGTCTATGGTTTAAGCTGTCCAGTCTATAATATTTTATTATAGCACCCTGAGTATACCAAGACAAGTACCTTCTCTTATGACTAGCACATTCAATTTCATCCTTATATCTTATTTCTTTGTATAACACCTGTTATTAGTCAATTTTTTGATATTGCAAATCTACTCGTTTTGAATCATGTGTTGTCTGAAATTAAGCTATCAGAATATATACATGTGGAAGAAGCCCTCTGTCCAACATATCATATAACATTTTTCTGAATCTGTGGTCGGCACACAATGGTCACTCTGCAAATATTTGTGCATGGAATGAAGGGTGGTAAGTGTCAGAATGGGAGGTCAAAATTCAAGCAGTTGACTTTGACCTACTGCTTCTCTATCACACAAAGAACAAGTAATATCTACAGAGTCAGTCCTGCTCTTCTTTAAAGAAAATGGTGAATATTTTGTCTATTTTATGAACAGAGAGTTCTTTCTGAAATGAGTGTGCATTTATATTCTGCTCACACCGGCCCCTGTTCTATTGACTCCCAGTGCAAGTGAATAAAGACAGATATGTTGGCAAAAAAGACAAGGATGCATTTGCAGAAAAGTGAAGCTCTCCAGGGTCAATTCTTTTCCATTAGGCAGCCAGTTCTTGTGAGCAGATGGCATTTGTCCAGGGTCTTGTAGCATGTGTTGTGCTGAAGGAATTTGAGACTGGGTGCCAAAGTATCATCAGAGAAGTTTTTGGTCTGTTTTGAGCCTCTTAAGAAAAGCATCAAAAAAAGTGTACATCAATAATTTAGTACCTTTGTAGGTATATTTTACCGTGCTGGGCTTTAAAAGTGGAGATGGCAAAATGTACCTGTTTTAAATTGTTGAGTAAAACCTCATATGAGATGTGTGGATTCACATTTGATGTAAATTTTTGTGGCATATTTAAAAAATTTAAACGATGCTCTCTTTTTCTTGGCGATAAATGTATCATCTTGCAAGTATGCTTAATACAGGGGTGTAAAGATAAAATACAATTAAAACTAAATTTTGCAAGATGCAATATGTTTCCATGCATATAAAGGGCGTTCATGTTTATAAAGTATATATGCATATGTATAATTTACAGACAAAGACACACATGCAGCAATTGAGAATGAAAATTAAAGAACATTAGGAAACAAGAGAGTTCTCCGTAGTCTTGAGCAAAACCAAACACATCAGGTATATTATTTGCTTTACTTTTTTGCAAGAGAAAATAACAAATAAATTCCCCCAAGAGGAATTCAGCAATCTGGTAGGAAATTAGTTTCATGCCAGAACAAGTGGTCAAATAATTAGATATAGGATGTTTGAATCTTGAGTGTTTTTGCTCTAATCAAATTAGACATCAGAACTATGTACAAATTGTTTCATTAATAAATCCAGTGAGATGCTACTTGTATGCTTGAAACTAAGTGCTTAACATTCTATGATTAACAATAATCATATATTTTGAAGGTATAGCAATTAAGTACAGTGTCAATATATTCTAAAATTGAACTATAATCAATTGTGGATGCTCCGTAAATATTTGGCACCTATATAAACATTATTTTGAGTAATGTCTTATAATATTGCACTGTCGTGATTGTTTGCCATAAAATAGAACATTCTAACTCTACAGATTCTAGTTGTTCCGGGAAAATACTTTCAATCAGGGTGATATGCATTCATTGCTCATGACATAGATAGACACAGGTCTCAAAGCCAAAGTCACTGAATAGAAGAATAAAGATTCCCTTTTGTTCTTTGCCTCTAACATTTGTTTTTCCATGAGCTATCATCCTGATTCTTCCCAAAACACAATGTCTAATCTCTACTGACGAAGTCACTGAGGACTCTTCAATTCTGAAATCTATACAGCCATTTTCAGTCATTTGATTTCTCAAGCTTTCTAGAGCTTGCCCGCTACTGAGTATTTCCTATTTCTTCAAACATCATTATTCTTTATTTAGCCATAATCTGTTGTCATCAATCTTGGCAATATTTGTTCCAATTTAATATCCTCCCTCTCTCTCCTCTTCCTCTTCTTTTAATATCAGTAGATGTTGGGATTCCACCTTCTACCATTTTAACTTCTATATCAGACACATGTTTTCCCAAATCAAACTCTCTCCCTCCTGTGGCTTCGATGGACGTTTCTACGCTGAAGGCAGCCAAACTTGAATATCTCATCAAATGGTCTTCTTATAATTCGGAACCTTGCATCCATTTATTCAGTGCGTATCCTCACCCCCTGGATAAATCAAAGCCAGCTCAAAATCCATCCAAATGTCTGGGTTGAAATTCTCTTCTTTCACAGGTAATGCATCACTTTTGCTGAGTCTTTACTCAGGTGACAATGAAAAAATATACATATTGTGTCCTATTGCCTCACTAAGTCAGGGCATCCACCAATCTTTTACAATGTGTCCTGTCCATTTTCATTATATATGTCTCTCAAGTTTACCCAATTCAATCATCCCATCACAGGGACCTCTTAGTTCAGGCCACCACCTCTATTCTTGTAGATTACTGAAACTGTCCTGTTACAACTTGTATCACCTTCAGACGCTCACTTACACTCATCCCAAAGAAGTGAACATGATCGCTGGCTCAAAATTCTTCTATGTTGTCCAGTGTCCCTAAGAAAAATCTATATTATTTAACATAACCCTTGCTAACCAACCCTTTTCCCCCTACCATTGCATATTTAGGCTTAAAAATAGTTTCCTATTTGCTGTCGTAACAATGGCCACAAATTTAGTGACTTGAGACAGCCCACATTCACTATCTTTATATAGTTCTGAAAATCAGAAGTCTGACTGGGTCTCACTGGACTCACGTCCAGAAGTTGGCAACGTGTTCCATTCAGCAGCATGACGTTAATGCACGTAGTTGTGCAACCATCACTGCTGTTCATCTCCAGAACAATTTCACCTTCCCCAACTGAAATTCCAAGCCCACTACAACAATAACCTCCCAGCGCCCTCCCCTAGCACCTGCAACCACCATGCTACTTTCTCTCTCTATGAACTTGACTAGTCTAGGTACCTCATATAAGTGGAATCATCCAGCATTTGTCTTTTTGTGACTGGCTAGTGTCACTCAGCATAATGTCCTCAAGGTTCATCCATGTTGTAGCAAGTGTCAGAACTTCCTTCCTTTCTAGGGCTGACTAATATCCCGTTGTTTGTCTATACTACATTTTGTTTATCATTCATCCGTCAGTGGGCACTTGCGTGGCTTCCACCTTTTGGCTAATGTAAAGAGCACTGCTGTGAACATGGGTGTAAAAATATTCTTTTGAATTCCTGCTTTCAATTCTTTTGGACATGTATCCAGAAGTGCACTTGCTGGATCATATGGTAATTCTGTTTTTATGTTTTTTTTTTTTTTAAGGAAACTCAATATTGCTTTCCATAATGCTTGTACTAACTGACCTTCTCACCAACAGCGCACAAAGGTTTCGATATCTGTACATCTTCACCGACACTTGTTATTTCCTGGGGCTTTGTTTGTGTTTGTGTGTGTGTGTGTGTGTGTGCGTGTGTGTTTTATGGTAGCCATCCCCATGAGTGGGAGAGCTTCCTTCACCTTTAAAGACACTTGTGAGTACATCTGGCGCCCTGGATAGTTCCGGGTACGTTTTTCCATCTCAAGGTCCACTAATTAGGAGTCCTAATTCCACCTGCAACCTTGTTTCCCCTTTGCCAACTAAGGTTACACATTCACAGGTTCTAGAGATTTGAATGTGGACATTGTCAGGGGCAATGATTCTGTCTGCACGCTTTATGATCTTCTGTGCAGTAAAAGCAAACTACTGAGGGTTTACCATTTTGCTTCATCTCAGGAATGCACACATCTGTTTTCTTTTATCCTGATCCCCTCGTCACACATCTGGCAACTACCTTTCTTAATTCTGGTTCATTCTTCCAATCCTCGTCAAGGTGTCAAGATGTTGAAGGAGGCTTCTCTGTGATAACTTCTCTCTGGCCATGTTTAGAGCCCCCTGGATTTCCAGCTGGAATCCTGAAGAAAATTCCCAAGAACAGTCTTCTAGCTCCTGACAGCACAGTCACAGGCAGGCATTTTCCTTGAGAGACTCATTCTCCAGCGGAGGTGTCTGACTGCCATCCCAGTGGTGGGCGGTGCATGCACACTGAAAGTGCGTTTGCTTTTGTTTGCATTTCTGCTACAGAGTACGTAGAAACCTGCCCCTCGATGTCCCAAAGGAGGTAAGATAATCACAACTGGATACCACCTGGACCCATTCAGTCTGCCTGCAGAAAGGTGATCAAATGTAGCAGAACACCTCTCTTGTGGTATGTTAAATTAGTTGTTACGTATAAGGGGCAGTTTTTCTTTGGTCTACCCTCATGGATACTTGAGGTCTGGGGTCCAGCATGATTTGAAAGTTGAAAAAAAGAAACAGTTGGGGAAGTTCCTACATGTGCTGGATATTGCCAATTTATTCCACAGGGTAAGCAAAATGCGCTTTTCTTATCTTGATGCTGCTAAAAATGAAAGAGTCCAGGAGAACAGCATAAAGTCCCTTATAGTGGTGGATCCTAAAATGAGAATTTAGTTGACTAGATTGTTATTAATGTTGATGTTTCCTGGACTGTCTCCTGAATATTTGATGTAAAGTCCTGGTCGGTGTTTTGGTCGTCATCACCCCCCTGAAATTGCACAGTTTTTGCTTTGCAGTAGGCACAGGGATATTAGTTCAGAGAGGGAAGAAAAGAGGGGAAGGAGGGACAGGAAAAGAGAAAAGGATGTAAGATTAAAGACAGAAAAAGTAGAAGCCTCCTGGATAATGAGAAGAGAAGGAATCTGACCCAGTAGCATTCTGTCCACTCTGGAAAAATGGATTTTGAAAATGCATTATTTTAAAGTAAAACAGTGATCAGATTCATGCAGTGATTCTCAACTGGAGGCAATTTTGCTCCTTTGCCCAGGCCATTTGGCGATGTCTGGAGACATTTGTCATTGTCATTACCGGGGGAAGGAGGCAGGAGAGCTACTGGCACCTAGTTGGTAAGTGGTAGAGATGCTGCTAAACCTTCTACAAAGCACAGGACAGTCCTCACCGCTAAGAACATTCAGGTTCCAGGTGTCAATAGGGCCAAGGCTAAGAAATCTTGGATTAATGACAATATTTTGTGAAAGCTGAAAGATACTCTTTACTGCTTTAATATTTAAAGCATCCTTTTAAGGTATCATTTTAGACATCAGACTTTATCTAAAGACTGTGAGCAGCTAATTTGTTGCTGTCAGTGGAGGTGTTAACCATTTTTGCAAGTGTCGATTAGACAGGATATTTAGTTACTAGAAAGAAATGGATCGTGTTTCCACAGTGTGAGCTGATTTTTGCGTTCTCATTGTTATCATACTAACAAAATGTCAATGAGACCTAATATTTAGTATCTGGGGAAAAGTGAATATTTAGTTTCCCATCATAAATGTATTGACTATGTTTCATGTATAATGTAAATGTACAAATCTCAACATGTCCTATATGATCGATTTTAAAATATTTATTAGTCTCTCTTCCTATGTTCAGCCAAATAAAACTCATTCTAAAAAAAAAAAAGAAGAAAGTTTGTACTAGGCACTTGTCAAAGTCAAAGGCAATGACTCGCTTAAGCAAAATATGTTTTTGTTCATTTTAAAAGTAGCAAGTGAGACAGAACTTTCAGGATCCCAACAGAACATGAATAAACCCATCAATTATTTGCTTACTTACCTGTTCTGTTTACTCAACTGTGCTGCTTTGTTGTTGCTGTTGTTGTTGTTTTAACTGGGTCAATATGACCACATCACATTCCATGCTTGTCTTATAAGATTTCTTCCTTTTTCTACATGAAACAAAATTCAACCTCCTGATGTTTGTTGGGGAGTGGCACAGACTGTCGTTTTGCTTGTCAATTTTCATTTCATGTTGTTCTGATTGTACAACTGTTCCAAGGGACCTGTGATGGGCAGAGGTCTCAGTCTCCAACCTAACTCCTTACCTCATCAGACAGGTGTGTGGTTCTGACTCTCTCCCTTCTTTGGGGCAACATCCCAGAACACATTTGCCCCAGGAACTTGACAAGCAATTGTTGCAACTGGGTGATTTTATTTTCTGTGTTCGCATACCTTGATAAGTCTAACTGGAGAACAACAGTTAGTAGTCATGTTTCACAAATATTCTTACTTTTCTTCTATTTTTTAAGTGATTAAAAAAATCATTGCATATATACTGTGATTTGATCTGCCATGCTTCAGGTCTACAATGGAGAATTCTCCATGAATGTGTTATCTCTTGGCTTGAAATGATGACAAGCGCTTTTGTTGTTGCTCGTTTGACTGCGTACGTTTGAGATTTAGGCCACTTTTTTCTTTCATTCTTTGTGTTGTTTCTTTTTGTTGCTGTTATTGTTACTTTTGTTATTTTGTTTCTAAGGAATATGCCAAAAATAAGTGGTTGCTGACAATTAAAAGAGACTCATGGAAACAATGCATATAGTTGAGTAACTTAGCTCTACTTAAAGTTAAATGAGATTCATATCAACAATGATTTGGGGAGGGTAATATAAATGTATATTAAATTTTTTTACTAAATTGAACACATTAGAAGGAGTGGTAGTACTCCTCATTTAACTGCCTGCAGGTATGCGAGAGACACGAGGTGATTTGTAAGCATTATAAACTTGTGAACATATAAGTCAACAATTAAGGAGCCAAGCTTTGTGCCAGTGGTTGGGTTAAAAGAACTGTGAAAATGAATAAGACAAAATTCTTGACTTCGGGAGAGATTTGTTAAAAGATACAAAATGACACTTAGATAAGGGGAGTAAGTCCTAGTGTTCTAAAGCATTGTAGGATAACTATAGTTAACAATCATATATCATATAGTTTCAAATAGCTACAAGGAAGATACTGAATGTTCTCAACACAAAGAAATGATAAATGTCTGAGATGAGGGATGTGCTAATTACCCTGATTTGATCATTATATGTATTGTGACATTACTGTGTGCCCCATAAATACATACAATTACTACGTATCAATTTGAACAATTTTAAAAATAATTTAAAATTAAAAAATAAGACTCTGACTTAGAAGATCATCAAGTCTTGACCTGTGTTCCAAAAAAATGGGCAATGTTTCTTTGCTGTTTCTAAATGTGTGCACTTGGTTATATGTTTGGAAGACGGAGTCATTTGACTAAGGGTTTTGGGAAGCCTTTATTGAGGAAGTGAAATATAAGCGTGATCTCAAAAAACAAAGTCAAAATTTGTAGTCAAGAGGAAGAAGAATATTTCTGGAAAAGGCAGCAGCTTGTACAACAGGTTATGTTATGATATCAGATTGTATAATCAGGGGATGATAACAAGTACATTTTGTAATGAAATGCAAATCTATATTTGCAAGTGTACATTCATCTTATGTTAAAGATTTTGCAAATATAAGTGCTTAAGGGTTTCTCCCATGTAGATAAACTAAAGTATGATCTTAGTGTCAATTTAAGGTAATTGGAACAAAATAAATTACACGGAGCTGAGTGCTGCTTTATAAGTTATATCCTTAGGCATCACTGAATTGTGTAGCGTGCAATCGGGCTATTCACAAAGAGAGTAAACAATATTATTAGATGGTAGAAAGTACTAGAATAAAAATTATGAAGCATATGCCTAATGACAGTTGTTTTTCTTAATATTTCTTATTTATTTGGGGTCACTTGCTTTCTCTTTTTTCTTAATGTCATGTTAGGGATTAATTATAAAACTGGTGCCTTTGCTTTTAAGGTGTACGAGTAGCACATCTACAAAAAGCAAGAGATTATCTTCTGTATTTTCATAGATCAGAACAAAAGAGTGAGAGATCAAATAGTGATCTTTATCAATAAATATGAAGCACAAGCCAGGATGCTCAACAATGTAGACATGTGAATATAAAAATATATATAATTTAATTTTAAAAAAGATATTGCTCCATCAACTATGGAGTGAATATTTCTATCTAAAGTCGAGACAGTTTTCCTTCTGACTATTATTATTCCAAAGATTGATGTGAAAAGAACTTCTTTAATTGGATTATATTGACTGGATTTGAATCAATTACTCTTTTTTTAATATTAAGTAATCTGATTATAAAGTTTGACTGATTAGGCATAGAGACAAGCAGATAACATTTTTACCAGTAAACAAAGGATACGTATTATATTCCAATACCCCAGGAAAAAAGTCAAACGGCAAAGTTTTAGGCCTAGTACTGTCATTAATTTCATGAAAGCAGAAATCCAACAGGTCATGTTTTTGGGCACTCTGAAATGACAGTAGACATTAGGAATTAAGTTGTAACCAACCATTAATATCTAGTGACATATAAATTTCATTTAATTCTCTTTTAATTAATTTAAGGATTAAATGAAAAACCCTAACTGACATTGGTACTTAAAGCCAAAAGATCTGAATTCAGGTAAATAATTTATAAATATTAGCTTAACATTATAGAGAAACAGTAAATCTAGCTATATCCAACTGAGTACTGTTCATTATAGTGGAGTATATCTGTACATAAATCTGTGTAAATTATAAAATAAAAATGTTAAATATTAAAGAAAAATATCCACTTTAAATTATTATTACCACATGGTATATTTCAGAAAAAGGCATGTTGCAAATGAAAAAATTGAATCAATTACTCGTCAATGTCCTTTATTAAAATAAAATTTTGGATATACCTCATCTTTGGTGCTTGTTATATGTGTGTGTGTGTGTGTGTGTGTGTGTGCAAGTACACACATGTGAAATTAGTTGCATTCTCATTTTTAT
Organism: Daubentonia madagascariensis; assembly: GCA_023783475.1. Classification (NCBI taxonomy): domain Eukaryota; kingdom Metazoa; phylum Chordata; class Mammalia; order Primates; family Daubentoniidae; genus Daubentonia; species Daubentonia madagascariensis. The sequence continues at coordinate 1,614,997 of JAKFHU010001178.1, read as the reverse complement.
TGATGGGGTAACTAATGATAAATTTAAATTTTGAGGATGTTCCGTATACAAGAACATCACCGCATCACCAAAGTTTATCAATGTGTTTTCCCTTACATCTGTTTCTAGGGAAAACAACTGTACTATAGAATGACTACACTTATTCCTGAATTAACTCACTAACAAAATTTGGTGACTTTTTACTGCCACATCAATGCATGAAAGAGTTTATTATTCTTCCCTACACAATGATGCTTATGCCAACTAAGGCTTTGGGAATGACCTTGAAACACATGCGCACACACACACCCCGTTTAGGATAGATGTGAGGTTCTTGTGATTACATCTAGGCTTTATAACACCCCTCTCAAAATCGTGTTTGTAACATGCCCATAATTCTATAAGAATTGTATTTGCTTGTGGATTAACTGTCTTGAAACACCAAGTTTAAAAGCAAATGTCACAACTCAGAGAATTAATTTAGTGGTATAAAACAGTTTAAAGTCTATATAAAATGAACATTATGAAATATTTCTTACAACATTGGGTTCAATAAAAATAAATACAGACTCATTAAAAAAAACAAAATGAGAACCAATCCTTGCAAGACATTTAAAATAAGATTATATCTAGAAATAATATTTATTTCATGAAAAATGTAATTGCTCCATTCAATATCATATTCTTATGATTTGTAATGCTACTGAACCCATTTGGTTTTTGAACACTCCATGGTTTTTGTCAATACTTAGACATAAAGGTTTTAAATTTAATATGGTATACATACTTTTGATGTGAATCATTAAGCCATTGATTCACTAACATTGGTAGAGAAGTCTAGATTTTATTTCAAACCCAAAAGTTTGTTTAATATCAATTGTCAGAAGACAAAGTAGGCATTAAACAGAACAATGACAAAAACTAGGCCTTAATAAAATGTATGGGTAAATATTATTCCAAATTATGGCTCACGATTTTTGAAATACTCAATTAAAGAATATTTCTATGTGTCCACTGTAAACATTGTTATGTTGATCATTTAACTTCTTACCATAATTGGATTAAGCTCCAAGAACAATACACGTGTTAGAAATTTGAGTAAGAAATGTGGTGTGTGAATTTACAGCTGAAGCTACAATTGTTTGTTTCCACATCTGAGAGGAAGAGTTTGTGCACATTAGAATATTCGGAAAACACACTGTGCAGGTGGCAGGCCATCAGTGCCCTGACGAGGTGAGCCTTATAAATAAGAAAAAATAAACCTGGAAAAGAATCAAACACTCCTTTGCACTCTCTTGTGATTCAGACTAGAAATAACCTCAACAGAGCAGTTCTCAGACGTTACACAATTTTGATGTAGTCATTCAAGGAGACGAGTATTTTAAGTAAATTCAATTTTCAAATTCCTTCATTTTCGTGCTTTCAGATGTAAATCCTGCCTCAAATAATGAAAATAAATTATTAAGCCACATTCAGTAGATGGATTGCCATTGCTAAGAGAGTCATTTTTCTCTTGTGAAGATCTTTTAGGGCCTTGGGGGGCGGGGAGGGAGGGATGCCCTTGCTTTCAGAGGAATTTATGGAACTCCTATTGGAGCGATAAATAATATAGAATATGGGAGGATAAATATTCAGAATGAGGCCCAGATATTTACATTTGCAGCTTGACCTTATTCTCAGCCTCTGAAAGTCAAAATTTTGCTTTCCTCACGTGCCTGAGGGAGGGGAGCCGTGTTAATGATGGATAAATTCAGTAGTGCCCACGTCCATGAAAAGCAGCTCTCTCTTGAAGAGAGGTGCTTAATTTATTTCCCTTCAAGTGCAGATCCCGATTTCCAGGGTCTATTCATTTCCCTTCTTTCTGTTTGCTTGCTTTCTTTTCTCTTATTTCAGAGTATTATGGGGGTACAAACACTTTGGTTACATAAACTGCCTTTGCACCAACCGACAAGTGTGCCCATTCCCCAGACAGTGAGCACGGCACCCCTTAGATGTGAATTTACCCATCCCATCCTACCCCCTCCACCTGCCTGACACTTGATGAGTGTTACTTCCATATGTGCACGTACGTGTTGATCGATTAGTTCCAATTTAGTGGTGAGTACATGTGGTGCTTGTTTTTCCATTCCTGTGATACTTCACTTAGAAGAATGGGCTCCAGCTCCATCCAGGATAATACAAGAGGTGTTAGTTCACCATTGTTTTTTATGGCTGAGTAATAATCCATGGTATACATATACCACATTTTATTAATCCACTCATGCATTGATGGGCACTTGGGTTGTTTCCACATCTTTGTAATTGTGAATTTTGCTGCCATGAACATTCTAGTGCAGGTGTCTTTTTTTATAGAATATATATTTTTTCCTTTGGGTAGATACCCAGAAGTGGGATTGTTGGATCAAATGGTAGTTCTACTTTTAGTTCTTTGAGGTATCTCCGTACTACTTTCCATAGAGGCTGTTTGCTTTCTTTATCATCATACCTTGTTTAGAAAGACTAATGACAAAAAGAGATGGCATTTTGATGGATTAATCAACCCAAGGGCTGAACTTCCTCACCAGGTTTTTCTTGCTGCTTAACTCGATTTTGCTTGGGGTTTATTGAGGTTATTTTTTGCTGTTATTGTTGTTTGGTGGGATTTGACAAGACACTTTGTAAAGTGGCAAGGAACGTCAAAAGCTTGTAACTACTGAGGGGGAGAATCATACTGTACTTAAATTCAATTCATCAGGGATAGGAATATATGGCAGTGGATTGCAAGAAATACTGTGGCCGGGAATCCGGATGTTCCATCCTCTTTGTTGTATCATGATGATAGCTCAAGTAGACAGTAATTCTTGATATCTGAGAAGGACGTATGTTGTATATATTTTTATCATGGCAGAAAGAGAGAGAAACCTGGTTTCTTACCTACTAGAATGTGAACGGACATCTCAAATCAAGAGATGATTTTTATAACGCAGGCTTCTATTCCTGTGTAGACAAGACTTAACACAGCAGGTCTGAGATTTATATTATCAAAAAGCCACTTTGCAAGGTTGATCCTTGGTTGTCACCTTAGAACGTGGATTTCAGGTGGATGCTCACCTTTCTCTAACATACAAGTATGGCTCACTGTGCCTCAAGTGTTTGTACAAACAATGAGGTTTACACTGACAACCTGCTTTCCTTCTGGGAGTTGGTATTTTGGTATATACTAGGAAGAGGATGCCTACGTGACCAGCCACTCCAAAAAAATGGACACTGATCTTTTATGGGCTTCTCTGATAGAAAACATTTTGCCTGTGTTGTCAAAATTTGATGCTGAAGGGATGGATTTAACATGTCTACTGGTAGAGGACGCTGAGAAGCTTGCACCTAATTTTCTCTGGACTTGGCTGTATGTGTCTTTTCTTTTTTGTTGATTTTGTTTTGTGTCATTTGCTGTGATAAATCATAGCTATAAGGACAGCTGCACATCGAGCCTTCATAGTGAATCATCAAACCTGCAGGTGGTCTTGGGGACCCTTGGCACAATGCACTTTGAAATATGAACACATATATCCAGGCAAGAAAATCTCTCCTCAATACTCATTGTGTATTTAGTTATCTTTTTATTTTTTAACAGCTTTGTTAAGGTATAACTGATATTCAAGGACTACATGTGTTTAATGTGTACTATTTGATGAGTTTGGGCATATGAAAGCACCCATGATACCATCAGTACTATCAAGGTTATAAACATATCCAACATCTCCCAAATTTCCCTTGTATTAGTTTGATTTTTGTTTGTTTCTTTTGTTGTAGAAACACTTACCATAAGATCTATTCACTTAATAAATTTTGAAGTGCATAACACCATAGTGTTCTCTATAGGCACCTTGTGCAACAGATCTCTAGAACGTATCCATCTAGCATAACTGGATCTTTATATGCATTAGATAACATCTTCCCATTTTCCGCTCCCCGTAGCCTCTGACAGCTACTATTGCATTCTCAGCTATGAGTTTGACTATTTTAGATACCACATCTAAGTGGCATCATGCAGTATTTAGTATTCAGTCATATTTTAACTTCTGAAGCTTGTCCTTCAACTCAAGTCTCAATAAAATTTGCCTAGAAAGTGCAAATTATGTCAAAATATATATTTTCTCTATAGTCTAATATTTGTTTTAGGTGTGCTTGCAATGATGAATATTTTCTAGTTGATGGGTATAGGCTTCTGCATATGTCCATTAGATTGTGTGAGTTATGTCCTTTGGAGCTTTAATACTTTTACTTTTTTAAAAAGAATATTGATCTAAAATCACAAAAAGAGGTATGCTAAAATCTAAAAATACAACTTTGGATTTTCCTATGTCTTCTTATTAACTTTGCCAATTGCTACTTTTTATGTTTTACGGTCCTTTTATGTATGAGATGGCTATATCCACAGACTGGATGAGGGAGAATTTCATAGGAAAATAAAAAATACACCCTCACCTCCAAAGGCCACCCATGGTCCCTCAGTCATGAGTTTCTTCTGCATTAGGGTTGCTTACTTCACAGTGGCTGGCTTCTTCAAAGCCAGTAAAGGAGAACAAGAATCCAGCAAAATGAACGTTGCAATCTTATGTTTGAAATAAATCTCATCGTCATTCCCACATAATCATGTGCAATCTAACACTTTTGATGTAATCTGTTGGCTGGAAGTAGGGCACTAACTCCAGCCCACGTGCAAGGGAATGGGGTTACTCAAGGGCATGGATAACAGGAGTTGAGGACCATGTAGGGTCGGCAATGTAGATTCTGACCACACAAAGTGCATAACTAACGTAGCTTCCATAATGACTGTTCAGTTGGAGAGGTATAGAAACCATTTACTTGTGATGGTGATTTTAAGAAAGAATTACAAATACTATAGCTTATGCAGAGTTAGCTATGAGACGAGGGGGTCAGGACAAGTGAGCGATAGTCACTAAAATACACCTTTGCAACCGCTAAAATTTAACTTTATTGACCTCACAGTTTTGTTTTTGAATAGGACCTGCTAAGTGTTCAGCCCTAGTCATGCATAAATAAGCATTACTTTCTCTTGGAATCTTTTTTATTTTTTATTTTTTTGCTTTTTTTCTTCCCAACACAATCCACAGTATTTCTTTTATTTGTTTCCTGTTCACATCTGAGAAATCATCAATCCACATTTGTTTGATTCTGCACTCTGAAACATTCTCCCAATTTCAGCTTCTCAACATTTATAATATACACTGTGGTGTTATTTATGCTGTGCTGAATTAAAACAATGGCAACAGCAACATTGTTTCAATATATGTCACAAAATAGCACAGTGGGAAGTATAGATCACAGAATAGATAGAAACTAAATAGGGTTTAATGAGACAAAAAACACAAACAACACATTTGAAAGTTAATTATGATGCCAAAAGCCACCCTCAGGCCCCTTTCCTAAAATTTATGTTTTGCTTTGCAATGAAAAAAAAGAGAAAGCCCTTGAGGATTTCTCTGCAAAGAAATTATTTCTAAAGGGAAAAACTCCAGCATTTTAGTGACATGATTTGAATATCACACACATGCCTCCACCCCAGATTTTATTTTCCTTGGATATTTTTATAATATAATATGATATTAAAATGGATTTATCAGGATAGTAGAAAAAAATTAGACCTAGATTTTTTTTTTAAATAAAAATTATGTTGTAACAATTATTTAGAATTTTCAGAAGAGGGAATAAACTCCTCTTCCCAGTGTCACCAGGATGTATCTATACAAAAATTTTTCTCTCTCCATCCAGCTACCCATAAAGTCAGTCTGACCAAGAAACTCATACCAACTACCTACATATTGCCCGAACTTTTATATGGCTTGGTGAGAGGGAGAAATAAGGAATTTTATGGTTTAAAGAACTGAGGATCTGATAAGAAGTCAACAATTCTCCCAAGATGAGGGTTCCTTGGGTGACATGGGTTCCATCTGGAGAAATGAAACCACTGGTTATTTACCACGTCTTCTAACAGAAAGGAGCTCTGTGATGTAACAGATGCCACCATGGACCACGATTTCCAAGGATGGTCTCCAGGGTCATTGTACTGTTCCCTTCTCCGCCCATGTCTGCAGCATTTTGTCCAAAGTTTTATTCACAAACTATAGTCTCTTTCACTAAAGTGGCTCTTGAACCAAATCATCTCACCCAGCCAGACGTGGGTGCCCCCATCTCTACCCTCTGTAGAGTTAGGAATCCAGGTAGGAATAATATATTCCCTTGTTTTGCTAGGGCAGGGTGAGTTTATCCTAGGAACCCTCAAAGAACTTTAAGGAATAGGAATGAACATAAACATATCTCTCTAAACATACTTAATAAAGTGTGGGATTTCACTTGGATGGCCTTTGTACAAGGGGTGTGAAGTTGGAAGTTCTGTGAGTATGAGAAGGGAACACAAGGGGGTATGCAAGAGGGAAATGTGTGATGGAATTAGGATGCATGTAGGGAAAATTAAGGAAAAGCAGAATGATTAAAAATGTGAGGGTGTCACTGAGGAGGTGCACGTTCCTTTTTCAGAATTACCCACTGCTCTGTTTAACTTGAACTTTGGAAAATGGAAATAGTGACAAATTCTATATTATCAGATATGATGTACCTTATACAATGACCACATCTCCTTCCCATTATGGTAAACATTCAAAACCAGTGGGCAATGTGGGCACATGCATGTATCTGTCTTTACATATCTCTGTATATTATGTTGCCAATAAGCCGTAAGCTAGAAACATCATTGCAACATTGCACCTGCAAGCGTTTGCAGACCCGCCTCCCCCAAACGCTGATATCTGTGGGAATGATCAAATAGGTGGATAGCATGTTTCTGCTCTCTAGTAATCTGCAACGATTTAGATAATTTACGTAAAAATACAAAAGCATGGCTGAGTAGTGTCCCACGGTATACATATACCACATTTTATTAATCCACTCATGGATTGATGCGCACTTGGGTAGCTTCCACATCTTTGCAATTGCGAATTGTGCTGCTATGAACATTCCATTTGCGGGTGATGATGACGATTATATTAATTTCATTTTCAAGATGTGAAAGGAAATTATACATAAGAAAAATACCTATAGTTAAACAGAAATATTAATAGTTTAAACCAATCATACAAAAACCTATATTTACGTCATTATCTTTAATAAATTATGTTTATTTTATGCTTTAAAAAATAAATAAATGTCGAGGCATGGTGGGGAACCGAATTACAGTGTGAGACAGTGCCCAGGTTTTGAGATCAGCTCTTGCATAGCACACAAACCAGAAAGACCAGACGCACAGCACACAAAAGCAAGCTAGGATCTCCACATTGCTTGTAAACAACGTGACTACGTGTAAAATAGAGGTTTTAAAGGCACAAGAATCTTATAATACCCCAAAATTGTCCATGATGCAATCCAAAAATCATTTGCCAATAACCAGGAAAATTATACCTTGAATGAGAAAAGGTAATTATCAGACACTAACACTGAGCTGGAATTATCTGACAATAATTTTAAAGCACCCAACATACAAATTCTTCAACAAGCAGTTAAACTCACCTTATAACAAATGAAAAAATTTTAAAAAAAAGGAAAATCTAAGCAAAGCAATAGGTTTTAAAAAAGAACCAAATGGAAATTATAGAACTGAAAAATATGATTCCTTAAAAAAAAAAAAGATTAAATAAAGAGTTTGTCAGACTTAAAAAAGCTGAAAATATTCATCATCCTCAGGCTTGCCCTTACAGGAAAAGTGAAAGTTTTGTTTGTTTGTTTGTTTGTTTAAGCAGAGAAAGATGATAGGCTATAGAATTCTCTTGTACATTAATGAATAAAGAAGAATTAAAATCGTAAATGTGCAAATATAAAGATATTTGCCATTATTTATATGTCTTTTTTTTTCCTTTTATTTCAGAATATTATGGGGGTACACCACTTTGGTTATATATATTGCCCATGCACTGTCCGTGTCAGAGCTACCATCGTGGTATTTATATCTCTTTAATTGATAATATACTCTTTAAAGCAATAATAAAAACACCGTATTCTGGGGTTTATTACATACGTAGAACTAGAATGTGGTATAACTATAACCAAGGCCTCAGAGGAGAGAAACAGCATTATACTGTTGAAAGCTTGTACACTCTACATAAGTGCTACAATATCCCTTCAAAAAGGTAAGTTTAAATTCAATCATATGAATAATCACATTAAATGTAAATGATATAAACATTTCAATTTAAAAAGCAGATATTGTTATATTGGATTACAAAAAAGAAAAACTATAATTGTGTGGTTCCTAAGGAAACTCATGTCAAGTATTATATAAAGGCATAAGTATGCTCTAATTCATTTGTGATTTCCTTTTTTGATATATGTGTAATTTTAAAGTCTGTTCATCAGTTTTCAGATATTTGGAATTTTCAGATATCCTCAGGTTAACAATTTTTAATGGAATTCCCATTATTCTCAGAGGAGAGTTATGATTTGAATCATTTTAAATTTCTTAAAACTTAATCTAAGACCCAGTATATTGTCTATATTGGAAAATGTCTCTCATGCATTTTCTGCTGTGCTTGAGTGCTATAAAATGTCAGTCATGTTCAAGAATTCTTTATCTTTAATGATTTTCTGTGTACTTGTTTTATTAATTATCGAGAGAGAGGTTTTGAAAACTCTGACTCTAATGAAGGATTTGTTGATTCTTCCTTCAAGATCAATTTTTGTTTCATATATTTTCAGTAGTAAGTGCATAACTGTTTAGGATTATTGGGTTCTCTTGCTCAATTCAGCAATGTGGCATTATCAATGACACTTTTTATTCCTTTCCTCAACCTTTGCTCTAAAATTGATCCCCTTTGATATTATTATAGTCACTCCAGCTTCCCTACTAGTAGTATTTCCATAGTATAGTGTCTCCCAGCCATTATTTTGATATATCTATATTTTTAAAGTATGTTTTCATGGAAAGTTTATCATTGTATTTTGCTTTTTTCCCCTCGTCTAAGACCTCTGCCTTTTAATTGAGGTATTTCATGATTTACTTTTAATTTGATTATTGGTACTGGAATGTATATGTAACAACTTTCTATTGTTTTCTCTTTGTCTCATGTGTTCTTTGTTTCCTTTTTCCTATGTTTTTTCCTTCTTTTAGATTGATTATCTTTATTATCTTTCTACATTCTTGTTTGGACCATTATATCTAACCTTTTTCCCCCCAGAAGTTTCTATAGTGTTACTATTATACATATTTAACTTATCATAATCTGCTGTCTAGTAATAGTATACTACGTCACTGACAGTGTAAGAATCTTGTGATGTGATACTTCCATCATTTACTCCCCATTCCCGGGGATTTATGCTGTTGCTATCACAACTTTTGACTCTCTCTATATATATGATATCAACAAATGTGTGTAATGTAATTGCACACATTATAATGTAATTAACCACAAATGTTTGTTTTTATTTTTGCATAATTTGTTGTGTAGACTGAATGCTCATGTACCCCCACAAATTCATATGTTGAAGCCCTAACTCCCAATGTGGTGGTATTTGGAGGTGTGAACTTTGAGAGGTGAGTAAAATTAGATGAGGTCATGAGGGTAGGGACCTCGTGATAGGATTAGTGTCCTTACAAGAAGAGAAAGTGACACCAGAGCTTGCTTGCTCTCTCTGTCTCTCTCTCTGCCATGTAAGGACACAGCAAGAAGGTAGCTGTCTGCAAATCCAGAAGAGAGACCCCACCAGAAATTGACCATATCATCAACCCTGACCTTGGACTTGTCCAGGCTCCAGACATGTAAGAACATAAATTTCTATTGTTTGACTCACCCAGAGTATGGTATTTTGTTATGGCAACCCAAGTAGACCAAGACATTTGCCAACTCTCTTTTTCATAGAGTTTTTAAAAACACACACACCTTCTTTTACATCTTACTCTTTTATGTATCATTTCTGGTGTTCTTCATTCCCTAGTGTAAATCCAGATTTCCATCTGTTATAATTTTCCTGCTGCTAAAAACGTTCCTTAACATTTCTAATAGTACTGGTCTGCAAGTAATTACTCTTTCAGCTTTTGTGTGTCTTAACAGTTTGTGTTTCAATTTCATTTTTGAACGATATTTTCATTCAATTTAGAATTCTAGGATGACTGTTATTTTCTTTTAGTTTTAAAAAATTTCCTCTGATAATGTTTTCTTGCCTTGCCTTTTATTAATATATGATGAGAAAATAGTGGTTGTTCTTATCTGTATTCCTCTGTGTCGATAATGTCTTCTTAAGCCTAGTCTATTAAAAATCATATTCTTATTACTTACTGGTTTACAACAGTTTGATTTTGATTATTATATGCCTTGCTTTAGTTTTTTGTTGCTTTCTTCTGTTTCATGTTCACTGGAACTTTTTGGATCTGCGAGTTTATGAGCTTCATGTAATTTGGAGTAATTTTGGCATTACTTCTTTAAGTAATGTTTGATTAGATACAAGCCTTTGCAAAGTCTACCTTTTTGGGAGCAGGATGTGTTTGTGTACATATTTTTGATGTTTTCTCTGGAATACTCTAATAACATTTGGAAATAGTTTGTTCATTCAAAAACTTTTTTTTTTGAAGTTGCTATGGATTTCTCCATTTAGTATGAAATATATGTCCCCACGTCATTTTAAAATAAAGACACAAGTCCATGGGAAAATGACTCTTTTTACACAAACTTCCAATCTATTAGCTGCTGGGGTACAGGTGATCAGGTAAGAGTCCTTAAGTGTGATCTCAAAAAAAAAAAATCCCAGCTCTATAATGAGCTAAACAATATTTTTAAAAAGAAACCATAAACTTTCTGTTTTTGTTATTATTTTAAGTATTGAAAGAATTAATTGATTGACTCATAAAATAATTATTGAATACCCATTATGCATCAGACATAGTGCCAGGTTCTAAAGACAAGTCTCTTGATATGCATCTGACCAAAACTCCCTGCCTTTGCAGAACTTAACATCTTTTGGTGAGATACAGGCAATGGACAGTAGAAATATAACGGTTTACCCTTGAACAACATAGGTGTCGGGAGGCTGACCCCCGACAAAATAAAAAATCCATGTATAATGTTTGACTCCCCCCAGAACTTAACTACTAATAGCCTATTGTTGACTGGAAGCCTTACCAATAACATAAACATTCAACTAAAACATATTTTCTATGTTATAAGTATTATATGCTATATTGTTACAATAAAGTAAGCTAGAAAAAAAATGTTATTAAGAAAATTATAAGGAGGAGAAAATATATTTGCTATTCATTAACTGGAAGTGGATTGTAAAGATCTTCATCCTCATCATCTTCACGTTGAGTAGGTTGAGGAAGAGGAGGAAGGAGAGGGGTGGGTCTTGCTGTCTCAGGTGTGGCAGAGGCAGAAGAAGCGGAGGAGACAGGAGTGGAGGCAGGTGAGACAGGCACACTCAGTGTAACTTTTATTTTTAAAAAATCCATATGTAAGTGGATGCATGCAATTCAAATCCGTGTTGTTCAAGGACCTATTGTAAATTAAATGGTATGTTGGAAAGTACTAGGCAGAGAGAAGAACTAGCCCTACAGTCCATAAAAGAAAAGGCATAGTTTATATTCTGACCAGCGAGAATGGAAAGACCTCCTAACACACAGGGCATCAAATATTAACAGAACATATACAAAAGAATACTGCTTCAGTGGTGTGGCCCCACACTGAAGTATTTTCTGTTTTCACTCAACAATGCTTAAAAGCAAGTTGATATGAAATTCTCAATTTGATGAGGATAGTTTCAGACGAACATATAAAAAAGGAAAGATGGAGTAGTCATTTTCCAATTACGAAGCTATTAAGATTATCACTTCTATTATTTATAGATAGGAGATGAAGCTGGACCAAAGAGAAAATATGCAAATAAACACACACATGCACGCATACACACACACTCACACACATATGAACATACATATGTAGGCAGTCCTTCACATTTGTGGGTTCCACATCCTTGAATTCAACCCACTGAGGATCAAAAATATTTGGGAAAAAAAACAATACAATAAAAAATAGAGATTAATTTACATTTTATTAATTATTATAAGTAATCTAGAAATGATTTAATGTATATGGAAGGTTATATGTAAATATGATATAATTTTATGCAAGGTATAAAGGTATACTTGAACACTCATGAATTTTACTTTCCACAGAGGTCCTGGAACCAATCCCCCATGAATACTGAGGGATAACTGTATAATATATGTTAGTTTATCCATTTTCTCAAAACAAAAAAGAATGCACAGTGTGTTTTTTTTCAGGTTATTAATCTGATATGGTTATTGTGGGAAACTTGGAATATATAGGGTAAATATGCATGTAATAAAAAAATAGTAATCAGAAAAAAGTGTTCTAATAGACACTTTTTTCTGAATAGAATAAAGATCACAACTTGGACTGATATTTTATTAAATAATAGTTTTGACTAAAATATGCTTGTTATCTTATGTGAAAATACAGTTTGTGATTAAATGCTAAAGTAGATATTTTATAATTATTTTGTGTTTTTATCTTTGAAAGTAGAATTTTAGGTTAGACTCCATCAAGGTCAATAAAACATACACAACCAAAGAAAATAAAATAAAATTTATTCAAAAACTTAACCAAATTTATTATTTATACGTTTGTATGAAGGTGGTACTTTGAATGCATTTTCAATGGAAAATAAAAGACAAATGTGTGTCAGAACTATTCAGAATTAGGGAAGTTTAGTTTGATTAATGCTTTCACTGCTATGTTTTTTTCTTTTCTTCCCCCAAGGAAAAATGAATAGACAAGCTACATCCTTGGGAGTCACTGACATTTCATCTGTATTCTGTTAACTGAAACTTTGAGATCTGCCTCCAAAATTTAGAACCTGTCAACAAGGTTATGATCACAGAAAATAGAAAATATTTTTCAAGAATGTTCCAAAGTGTGTTACCATGCATATGTGTGTGCTGCCAGTGTATAATTTAGTCAGATAACCACCTTTAGGGGACTGTATTAGTAAGGAAATAATACATTTTTTAAAAAATTCCACAAAAACTGAAATAAATTGGTGTAAACTATGGTTAAAAAAAAAGGTTTGCCTAAAATCAAAAGAAAAACAAAAGCTAAACTCAATTCAATTTTCCTTGAAATAAATTGCATGCTGTAAATATTACTCATTCTTTTCTACCTGTCGGATCAGCCTCAAAGGAAGATGAAATGTGGAGTGGATTCAAAACCCTCCTGACTCAAACAGAATTTAAGAGATGCACTAACAGATGTCCTTTAAATATAAAAATTGCAGTTGTCATGTGGCTGCTGGCTGTATCCCAATGAAGCCAAGTCTCACTGAAAGTCAAAAATAAAGTGTAATTCAAGATAGAATTTAGTGAATGCCTAGATGTAAATGTCTTCTTGTCTGCATTTCATAAACAACTTGGACTATTTAGACAACATAGAGAAGTAGAATGCTCAGAGCAATTTGGGTAGCATTCTTCTCTGTCTATCTTTTGGAGATTTTATAAATATATATATTTATTATATAAATAAGTATATACAGTCATACTCCATATAACGACCTTTCAGTCAACAAAGGACTTCATATATAATGGTGATTCCATAAGATTATAATGGAGATAAAAAAATTCTATTACCTTTTGACATCTTAGCCATTTTAACACTGTAGTGCAATGCATTACACGTGTGTTTGTGGTGATGCTGATGTAAACAAACCTACTCCTCAGCAAGAGCCTCAGGCAGGTCTTCCACGAGGTCTTCCAGAAGAAGGCATTGCTATCATAGGAGATGACAGCTCCCTGTATGTTATTGTCCCTGAAGACCTTCCAGTGGGACAAGATGTAGAGGTGGAAGACAGTGATATTGATGATCCTGACCCAGTGTCATCCTAGGCTAACGTGTGTGTTTGTGTCTTAGTTTTGAACACAAAGACTTTAAAAAATTTTTTAAAATTTAAAAATAGAAAAAGTCTTATAGAATAAAGCCTTCCTATAAAGAAAGAAAAATTTTTGTACAGCTATAAAGTGAGAGAGAAAAATATTTTTGTACAGCTATACAATATGTTTATGTTTTATGCTAAGTGTTATTACAAAAAGAGTCAAAAATTTTAAAAATTAAGGAGTTTATAAAGTAAAAAATGTACATACAGGAAGTTGGCTGGGCATGATGGCTCACACCTGTAATCCCGGCATTTTGGGAGACAGAGGCGGGAAGATTGTTTGAGGTCGGGAGTTGGAGACCAGCCTGAGCAAGAGCAATTATATATGTATATGTTTATATATGTATTTATTTACAAATATATGTACATATTTACAAATACAGTATATATGTATATTTACATATACAATATATATATGTATATTTACATATATATAATTTCCAAAAGGACTAAAACAATGTGATCCAAATCAACATGCTTCTTTATTATTTATCTTCTCTCCCTCCCATGTTGAATAAATCCGGGACATTAATAACTCGCTAGCTAAACACAAGGTGCCAAGAAGTGACATATTAATATGTTGAAGTGAGTCCAGTGGGGAGGAATTGATGTGTGTGTTTTCCTGTAACCTTGGTCTCACCATCACTTAACTATCTCACAACATCCCTTCAAGGAAAACCCCACAATTCTGAAGACCTTGTGTATGAATCAGAAAAAGGCATCTTGTGTCCTGTGCAGATGTAACTCCAGACCAAGAGAACAAAGATTAGCAAGCACAGTAATTGGCAAGCTAGATTTCAGCCTGTACTGACTCCCTTGACCAGGAACTCCTCTGAAAATAACAACATTCTCAAGGGATGGGTGGCCGTGCCCTCATATTGCGTGCATGTTCTGGGGTCCATAGTATTTTGCCTGCATGCCAAGACCAAGCAAAGTCACAGAATCCCAGGGCACAAGTTAAGGAGGAGCTGCTGGCTCCAAAGAGCGTAGGACATGGCAGAGTGTCAGGATCTGCCCCCATAATGATACCCAAGGTGAAGTTGCATCAGCCAGGATGAAGCCCTAGGAAAAGACAATGGGTAGCACCTCTTAGAGGCAGTAATTCAGAAGGGTAGCACAGCACACAACTCACAGGTAGACTAAGAGCAATGCCAAAGACCAGAGGGCTCAACATGGCATGCAATGAACTATATCTCCTCTACAAATATAAGTCCAAAAATGTCCCTCCGCCACATCTTGGGGAGAGAAGTAGGAGACAGAACACTGAGAGCCTTGATTTATTTTTCTATGAGATGTTGCCCAATACTAAGAAAAACTATTCAAATTGTTGAATTAGACTAAGAGTTTAAATCCATGTCAGAGAGGTAGTTGATATTTTTTCTCTACTACTGACCAGGTTAGAAAATGGGAGGAAGAGCAGATTCATTCCAGACTAAGTGAGTTACGTTATTTTCTACCCATCCAGGTAGCAGTGTAAATAAAATTTTTGAGCTGATTATTGTGTAGTGTCATGGACAGAGTGCATCAAAGCATTCGTGGAGATGTGTAGTCAAATATCTACAGGAATAAATGTCTAAACTTGTCTTGTTTTCTTTGTATTTTGATATGTGGGAATTATTGACAGAACAAGGGAATAGGGAATGCTTAAGTGCCATAAAAGGGATGTGTTAAAATGGGGAAGAAAGACCCCCAGAAGACTTGGCATAATAGAATAAGTCACGGGTCACAGCTTTATGCAGAGAAGGTGACACTTCTCATCCACTGACACTGGACACATTTAAGTAAAGATATCATCCTCCTTCTGTGGAGTTGCAATACTGTTTCTCATGATGTGTGAGAAGTTTTGCCTAACAACTAACTTTATTTCACAGAACCTACAGTCCCCAAGGGGATTTATTTATTAATGTATCTGTATCAGACAGAGTAAACTAATTATATTGTTCCTGCTGGCATTGATGAAGCACCCTGTGTGGGCATTGATAAAGTTTACAGGCAGAACTAGAGGAAGCAGCTACATAAGAGGTAGAGAGCCTCATGGCCCATTCTCTCATCAAGTGACGGCGACCCCAGAAAATCAAGTGTCATCGTCTATAGACTGAAACTTCCCCTTCTTCTATCTCTCCTTGAATTCTGAACCACACTTTAAGAAACATACATACAATTCTATCATTCCAGAATCTGCAGTGTATGGGAATTTTTGAAGAGTACTTGAAGGATAGGAAAAAAATATATCACATCTTCAAGAGTAATTTTATGTTAAGACAAATAATTTATAATGTCATTTTACATTAAATAATTCTATTGGGATTGAAAGAAATGGATATGAATTTTACTGATGCAAAAGTTGCCAAGATAATTATGTTTGAGGAGAACAAATTCTATTATGGCTGTTGGTTTTTGTACTATGTCTAGTGTGCCTATAATTCCATGATTGTTGTGTGAGTGTGTCTGCTTATTCACAACTTAGTGGGATAAAAATTACACAGATTGAGTATGGGACTGCCATATTTTGGCAATAAACTCAACAAATCTTTAACACTTGGTCTTCCTTCTCATACACACATGTACATGAAAGAATTATCCTCAAATGCACTAACGTTGTTGAGAAGTAAAGGGAGTATGCTGAGAAGATCTAAGAAGGGGAAGGTCCATGAATAAAGAGTCCAGCTCTTATCTAATCATCTCATATACAGTTGACCCTTGAGCAATAGGGTTTGAACTGTGCAGGTTCACTTATACATGGATTTTCTTCTACCTATGCCACGCCTGAAACAGCAAGACAAAACCTTCCTCTTCAGTCTACTCAACATGAAGACAATGAGATTGAAGACCTGTATGATGATCCACTTTCACTTAATGAATAGTAAACATATTTTCTCTTCCTCATGATTTTCTTAATAAAATTTTCTTTTCTCTAGCTTACTTTATCATAAGAACATAGGATATAGTGCATATAATGTACAAAATATATATTCTTCAATTATTTATGTTATCAGTACTTCTTCTGGTCAACAGTAGGTAATAATTAGTTAAGTTTTGGGGAGTCAAAAGTTATACATGGATTTTTTACTGTGTGCAGGTCAGCATCCCTAACTCCCACTTGTTCAAGGGTCAACTCTACTGTGGATACTGAATGAAACAGACTTCCAAAATCCCAAGAGAAAAGTAAGTTGAAGTTGAATGGAATTCACTCTGTTTTCTTATCCCCTTCTTCTGCTTTTGATACTGTGTTTTATTTTGTTGAATTTTAATGTTCAAAAGAGTGTATTTAGGAGCCTTACAGTGGTAAAAGGAATTCCAGGACGGAGGCATTTTTAGTGTCTGACCTCCAGGAGTGCCATTCAAAATAATGTAGCAGCTGTTTAAATTCTATGGCCTTTAAAATTATCACCTACAACTGAAGCCTGTGAAGCTCATATTTGAAACATGGGTTTATACTGTTCAAACTCTAATAGATAGGCATTTCAAATGGCTACACTCATATATAAGAGTCACTGTGCTCAACTGTATCCATCCTAAGTTTTTAAACACAAATGATAAATTGTAATTTAAGGATTGATTAATTGAAATCCAGCCGAGTATGTACACGCCCTATTTCTTTTTTATCTTTCTTCATAGCCATTATCTAGCCTATTTTTCTAGATGTATTTTCCTTTTCATAGAAAAAAATTAAATTATGCAAAAATATCTTAATTGGCTTCAGGAGAATAAGTGAATGTTCTCTACAGGAGAAAAAATGACATAAATTTCTTATTTAGTATTACATTATTACAGTTTAATTCTTATCATGATTTCTGTTTTTAAAGCAGATTTAAATAGTGCAATAAAACCTACAGCAATGTATCCACATTAAGCAAGGATGTCATTCTAAATATAATAACAATAATAATTATAATGAAGAAAAAGGAGAAGAAGAAGTTGTTTAAAGTTCTAGCAAGCATATCAGGGAAAATAGCAAGAGGAAAATTGATTCTGCCAGCTTTGAATTTTAATTGGATATTTTATAATAAACGGTAAGAGAGGACACTATGTTTGCATCAAACGGCTGGACTAATACCTTTCAGCCATTAACATTCATCTGTGTAATTAAATCAACCCTACTAGGAATAGGCTCTTTGTGGAAAGGTCACACATCATTCCAAAAGGCTGAATCTCAAGCATGTACAAGAAACAATAACCAATTGTCAAAACAGGGTTTCTCCCCGACTTAACACTCAACAGCATAAATAGGAACTTAGAAAAGTTCCTGGTAAGGTTTACGTAAGGAGACACAGGACAGAATATAATGGAACATTATTTAGCAATGACAATATTTCTTCCTCTCTTAACTTGCTTCGGAATTTATAGTTTTTTGTTTGTTTATTCGCTTTACAGATTTAAGGATTCTTTTATTAGTGACTGGGAGAAGATGATTCTCAGAGACTGTAGTGCCAATAAAGTCAGATGAAATAGGAGGATATATGTTTGAAATTTAAAAACATAATTAAGAAATTGGTAAGTTGCATTGTTAAGTCACATGTAATAACCATTAATTAAAGTGCTATGCAAAAATAAATTCTCTTGTTTACTATAGAAATCCTATATTTTTAATATGAAATAGTTTAGTGTCATAATTCAAATCAAGTTGTCAACTATATTTATATTAGAAAACATTTTCTGGTTATATGTCTTTTAACACATCATATGGGAAGAGTGAGGAGACAAAAATATGATTTTCATATTGAGAGAAAGTTCCAGTAGAAATATTATCCAAAATGCTACAATTGTTCAAATGCCTCAAGGTCAGTTGAAGAAATGGACACAAACAGCAGGAGATTAAGAAAATGACATAAAATTATTATAAAACATTTCTATAATTATAAATATGCTGTTTGGAAAAGGAAAATATTTCCAGGACAAGAATTAGGCACCTAAGTATTGAATTGGAGAGAATGTTTCTATAGATGTTTTAGTAAAGTTGAAAATTTAAAACAAATCATGCGGAAAAAAGCCTTCCACAGGAACACACAGATTCTCAATCAAATGCTATACAATGAAAAAAATAAAAAGAAAGAAAGAAGAGAAACTAAACAATTCACTGTTGTATTGCTTTAAACATAAAATGCAAGTCCAAATAAGTGGTTTTTGAAATTAGGTGCACAGAATGTGCCTTCCTAATGCTCAAGATGAATATTGGCCTTTGCAGAACTAATATCCATGAAATTAAAGTGTTTACAGTTTATTTTCATCCCTAACCAAAGGATCACCCTTGCTCTCCACTTTAGTAATGTTTTATTTCCTTTCTGTCAGTTTTATACTAAAGGTGAGGAATAAGTTAATAAAGTGACCTTGAGGACCTTCATAGAAATAATCCTCAGAACAAAATAATTTTTTCAGAACTGCTAGTCTAAATTACTCAGTTACATAGGAGTAAAAAGTTATCTTAGTTTCTTGGTGGTATTGCATTTAATCATGCGTAGCCCAACTAAGGATTAACTTGGAACGTGAATGCATGTTGATGAGAAAAGCAAAACATCTCTGAATGTTTTCCAATTCAGCCTTCATACTTTATAACAGAACTTGTTGGACTTTACATAACCAAGGAAGGTTGAGCTTCTATCTCCAATCACTTTATTTTTCCAATGAATGATCACAATCCACCTGTTAATTTTCTGGTGATGCTGTGACAAACCAGTCCATCCTATATTCACTGCCCACATCTGGGAAATATATTTTTCTCCATCCTATTTTTAGCACCTTCTCTGGTTTCTGATTTCTTAACAATTTTCCAGTGGATTTTAGTGTTGGGAGCATGTTTTTATGAGCCTATCAAAACAGTTTTTATTTAGTTGGAATAGTTAAATATTACAAAATAAAAAACAAGGCATTCCTATACAACCATAAAATGTGTCATTTTAAAAAGATATAATTTATATTAACTTTATCAAAGGTATGACTTTTATTAATATCATACATATAGCTAATTCTATGTGTGTACAGGAATCTCTCTCATATGTATATATAAAACGTTCATAACATTGTACATATAATGTATGTGTATACGTGCTCAGGTATAACATATATGAGCTTGTATGTGCACATATGAAGGCATGCATATATATGTGTGTGTATAAAGTACAGCTAACAAGTGATAAGAAACAATTTGGAGGAAGAAAATAAGATACTGTATTGCATAATATTGAAAAAATATGCCAGTAAATATGAAATAGGCATGTTTAAGAAGACACTCCATCTTTATAAAGACACTAACATCTTTATAAATCCCACATTGGTGGAATCAAATTCCCTGCAGAATTCTTTCAGAAAGTCAAAGAACAAATCCTCTCAGATATTAAAGACTAGATCCTTCCAAAAACTGTGTAAATTTTCTTGCATTATTTTAAATGCTAAAATCTACATTATTTTTTCATTTTACAACTTGAGATCAAATATGATCCAACTTCTACCAGGCAGACGCACCCTTGTAAAATTTGGAAAGATCTAGAAAATCAACTTCATTTGGAATTCTTGCTTCTGCTGGCAGACATGGTTAAGGGTGAATTCAGTTTTCTTCTGCAGCAGTTATAGTACATACCACTCACAATTCTCTCGTTTGTAGCTATTTAGAGGCAGAAGAAGGAGTGGAATGTGGCAGAAGATATGATCTGAGTATTTGTGTCCTCTCACCCCCAAATTAATATGTTGAAATCCTAATCCTCATGGAGATTGTATTAGGAGGTGAGATCTTTGGGAGGTGATTCAGTCATAAGGGTGGGGCCTCATGCAAGGGATTAGTGCTCTTATAAAGGAGGCCCCAGAGAGCTCCTTCACCCCTTCCACCACGTGAGGACACAGAGAGAAGGAGCCATCTATGAACCAGGAAGTGAGTCCTCTCCAGACACAGACTCTGCCACGCCTGGATCTTGGACTTCCAGCCTCCAGAACTGGGAGAAATAAATGTTTGTTATTTATAACAGTCTATGATATTTTTGTTACAACAGCTTAAACAGACTAAGACATACAGGGTCAATTTACATCAACTGGAGAAAGTAACTCTCAGAATTCTAGCTTTTTTATCATGCCAAAGGAAGAACCACCCCTGAATTTTCTTGATTCTGGAATCTTTTCTGGAATTCTTACCTACAAGGTCAGGATAGAGTCTACTACTTCATTTTTTCCACTGGACTAACACATCATTATAACAACTTTAGAATTAGAGTGGATCTATTGTCTTCAACTGAAACTCAACCAAGTATTAACCCAGGAAAAGAAATCAATCTTCTCAAGGTGAACAAGAAGATCAGAACTTTTCCATTAATGTGCCAGATGTTATAAAAATTGTAATAATCAAGACAGTGTGGTAACCTAACAGGGATTAAACATTGATTAATTAAATGGGGGAGATTAGTAAAATTATTGTAAAATGTGTAAAATGTGTAAAAACGTTTTGTATGAAAAAAGTAGAATTACCAAACAGTGGGGAAAAGAGTGTTTATTCATTACTGCTGAAATACCAAGACAAAGCCCAATTTCACTTCACCAAAATTGACTTCCAGGTGGAATTTAAAAATATGTCTAACGCCTTCCCATTTATTTGCTGCTGTAGTCTTACAATGATATGAGCAGTTATGCGCATGGGATAAAATAATATTGGGCCACTCTGAAGTGAGGTGAATTAACCATTTTCATCTCTTCTGCATGGACTAGACATTACTTTTGAGAGAGACAAAACACAAAACAAACTATACATATATAGTTTGTATCTTATGCAAAATAAAACTTCAAAATATTTAGAAAAAAACATGTTGAAGAATATATTGATGGCATCAAGTTAAATATCTCTTAAATAAGAATAAAAATAAATATAAAATAAGTAAAAGAAATGGTTAAGTTCTCATATTAAAAACATAAATGCTATTCATTAACAACTGATATTAGCAACAAAAATCTCAGTTTCCTTATGTCCTAGTTTGGTCTGAGACTGTTATTTTATTGGAAATGGCAGCGTCTCCTTTCACTTTGAAATGTGTTCCTGTTTGGAGTGTAAATAGTTTGATTAACCTAAATGTAAACATTAAAGTTTAAATATTTAGAAGATGTTTAACACTTCAAAAATCCACAAGAAAGACATAAAATAGTATTTGAAAATTTTAAACCTCCCTTTCAAAGACTATGAAATATTTATGGCCAACAAACAAAATATGATTGGTCTCATTTGTAACTTGAAAACTGCAAAAGAAACTGCAAATAGTTAGCATTTTATACATAGGAGGTTGGAAAAAATTTGGAAATCTGACAACAGGGTATGAAATATAACCTATAGAGTACAGAAACTCACATACTAACAGTCAGAGTATGTTTTTTTTTTTAATTTCAGAGTATTATGGGGGTACAACACTTTGGCTATATATATTGCACTGCCCGTGTCAGAGCTACAATTGTGGTCATCCCCCAAACTGTGCTCCCCGCATCCATTCAGTGAGAGTTCATCTTTGCAGAACAATGTGGGATTATCTGGAAAGCAAAACATACATCCAAGACCCATTCTTTTCCCTTCCCGATATGTATCTTAGACAAACAAGCGTATAAATAGACATGTAGGATTATGTTCACATCCACGTTGTTTGTGATAGCCTTAAAATGGAGACAATCCACACATCCTTCAACAGGTGGGACATTAATAGTAACTAAGCTGTGTGTAAAGTGAAACTCTATGAGGGAACCTGGGATGTACAGTCATCCTAAACATAAGCTTATGACACACTGATGATGCAATAAATATAAATGAAGCATAACTGCCTAAGTGTGAGTGTGTCACATTGAGAAAATCAAGTTTCACAAGAGGGGATGCAACATGACCACAATTGTATGAAGTTAAAACTACTAAAAAAATTACACAGATAGAGCAAAATTGTATATAAAAGTGAAGGAACAATAGGCACATAATTCCATTCAATGGTGTTGTGTGAAGGAAGGTGGGGTGGAATTAGTTGGCCATGGCTGCTGTAACAAGTTGCCACAAACTTGGTGTCGTACAACAATGAAAATTTATTATCGTACAGTTCCAAAAGTCCAGAGTCCTAAATGGGTGTCACTGGACTAATGCCAAGAGACTTGGCAGGGCTGAGTTCTGTCTTTAAAGAGAATCTGTTTCCTGGCATTTTCCAGATTCCAGAGGTTGGTTCCAGTCCTCATTTGATGGCCCATTCTCATGTCTTCAAAGGCAGAAAATTCAGGCTGATTTTTCTTATGCCATCTGCCAATGTTAAGATGATCACGTTGGATTTACCTAGGAAATTCAGGATTATCTCCCTATATTAAGGTCAGCCTATCAGCTTCCATTTGCAACAGTAATTCCCTTTGCTGTGTGACATAACATAGTCACAAGTTCCCGGGTTAACAATGTGAAAAACTTTGGGGACCATTATTCTGTTCACTACAGAGACTATGATGAAAGACGCACCTGTTCATAGGCTGTGGTATAACCTTATGTTTCCTTAGTCTTATAAATATTTGATAAAGCAATTTTAAAATAAAGTATATATTTATTTTAAAGCAATTTTTAAAAAGTATATATTTATAGTTAGCTTCTACTTATAGCAAGTTATAGACATTTACCGTTTATAGTAGTAACAGGAAGTTTATTTTCAATAAAATTTCTAAGAAATAAGTTTAATCTCAATGTGAATATTGTTCATTTGTAAGTATTATACTATAGATGCTGTGAGTCTGTTTGCTTTGGAAGCTTAAGGGATTTTTATTTATTCCTGATTTAATGAAGTTTCATAAAAGTATACCCAGCTGGATTGATTTGTTTATTTCTTTTTTTAAAAATTTGTGCAGTTCTAAGTGTGCACTCTGGGTAGAACACCTGCCTTTCTCAGTTATGGAAAATTATAAAATAGTTGCCAAAAATTCTAGATATAAACATCATGTTTGCAAATATAATATATATACACACATAGATTATATTATATATAGAGTATATATACACACACATATATTGTATTAAATATAAAGTATATGTACTTTGTATAAAGTATATATATATCTATAATATATAAAGTATATACATAATGTATAAAGTGTATATATATAGTCTACACACATACACATGTGTGGACGTATGTGTATATATGTGATTATATGTATTGGATTATATGCATTCCTCAGTTTTGTCTGTACGATTATTAAATTTTTCTATTAGTCCAACCTACTAATCAGTGCAACTGTTAAGACTTTGTTCCCACATAGAAAAAAAAAAAAAAGAAAACAAGTAAATAAATTCTCTCCTAGAGCCTCCAGAAATCCTGACAACACCATGATGTTAGCCCAGTGAGACTTAATGCTGACTTCTGACCCCATCATCTGTAAGGAAATATATTTGTATTGTTTTAAGCCACCAAGTTTGTGGTGTCTTCTTACAGGAGTGGTAACAATGTAACAAAATTACCAATGCTCACATGTGTATAAAAAATAATATTGAGTAGTACATTAAGGTGAAATGGCATGTTTGATGATAGCTAAATAATTATATTCTTTATATTATGAAATATCAACAATAAATATGAATGCAAAGGATTAAGGAAGAAGTTAAATGCAGGATTCCTGTAATATGTCCAGATAAATATCTACTTGACTCTTTCCATGAGAAACTTGATTTTATGAAGATGGCTTTTGTTACATCCATTTTAATACTTTGAGTTGATATATACAATACCTTACCAAGATTTTAAAATTATGATCTCTTCAAATTATAATCATAAATCAATGTGATTTTTTTGCATCATATGCACATTTAAACCATCAGTGTATGTTTATTCAAATACTTGAAGACTGTGCATTTGATTGTTATCCCTGCAAACTCTTGCTCCTGGTACCTTTGTTTTGTATACATTTTTAAATTTTTTTGCTTGTTAGTCTATCATTTGTCTTGTAGTTGTTTCTGTGGGATGTGTGCAAGCCTGCGAGGAAGGTAGATTCCACTAGAAAGCATATGAGTTTGCATCTCTCAGGTGTTGGGAGACACCTCTTGGCCATTAGTCTAACTTCCTTTGAAAAGTTTCTGTTCACATCCTTTGCCCACTTTTTAATGGGGTTGTTTGATTTTTTCTTGGTGATTTTCCTGAGTTCTATATAGATTCTAGTTATCAGCCCTTTATGAGATGTGTAGCATGCAAATATTTTCTCCCATTCTGTAGGTTGTCTATTAGCTCTAGTGAGAGTTTCACAGCCAAAGAGACCCTACCTAGAATGTGATCACTTTAAATTAATTTATATGCTAAAATTCTCGGTCAAGAAATATACGAAAAAATGCTCAACATTTTTCAACATCCCCTTCTCCCCTCTCCCACCTGCCCGACACCTGATGAGCGTTACTTCCATATGTGCACATAAGTGTTGATTGATTAGTTCCAATTTAATGGTGAGTGCATGTGGTGTTTGTTTTTCATTCTTGTGATACTTCACTTAGAAGAATGGGCTCCAGCTCCATCCAGGATAATACAAGAGGTGTTTGTTCACCATTTTTTTAATGGTTGAGTAGTACTCCATGGTATATATATACCACATTTTATTAATCCACTCATGGATCGATGGGCACTTGGGTTGTTTCCACATCTTTGCAATTGTGAATTGTGCTGCTATGAACATTCACGTGCAGATGCCTTTATTATAAAATGCCTTTTTTTCCTTTGGGTAAATACCCAGTAGTGGGATTGCTGGGTCAAATGGTAATTCTACTTTTAATTCTTTGAGGTATCTCCATGCTACTTTCCATAGAGGTTGTACTAGTTTGCAGTCCCACCAGCAGTGTATGAGTGTTCCTATCTGTCCGCATCCACACCAACATTTGTTGTTTGGGGACTCTTTGACAAAAGCCAATCTCACTGGAGTTAAGTCATATCTTGCAATTCTTATCCAAATAGCTTCATATATGGGATTCTTCCATTAAAAATCTAAATCACATTTAATGATCTGATTGGCTCTTATTTGTGATTCATGAATCAGGGGAGCATTCCATTCTGTACAATATTTAATAGAATAAGAGCTTCCACTGGGCAAGGCAGAATCCTGGGGTTTGTAAGGTGGGAACAAGGAAACGTAACAGTAGAAAGAAACAAATTGGTTAAAATCAAGCTTCTTCAAGTGATTTTTCTTGTACAAGTTAAAGCAGAGAGGGCTTTCTTATCACGCTTACTCAGGTTGACTGATTTATTGCTGTGAATCTCCTGTTTTCAGGAGCAAGTAATCTATCTGGGGATCTACACGCTTCCTTAAAGTCCTCGTTTTGGTTATGTGGCACTTAGCATGAGTGATTCCATTTTAGTCTGGTCTGGGGAAATCTAGTATAGGAACTCAGTCCAAAATGATGACCTCAAATAAATTTTTTTACTGATGCTCTTAGACTAGCTTGTGTGAGTTCTGCTTTTCTGTGTGGATCATAGCTAATATACTTTGTGTTCTAAATTTTTATTTTAATTTAGATAACTTTTCATAGTTGCTTGGTCACTAGTATAAATCCCTATATGTCCTGGAATTAATTGGGCTTATATTGAAAAGACCACAGGAAATTCTGAGAGCCTCTACTTCTCACCAGTGATAACTACTTCTGTAATAGAATAATGATATGCCAGCTTAGCAATTTCCTGAGACAAGACACTTTTGTGTAAATAATGGGTAATATTAGTATTATAACCTCTAATATCTGTAAGTCTAAAACCTTTCTCTCCAGATATGTCTTCATGCATACCAAATAAAAAATTACTGTAACATAAAGGGATCATTCAGTTTTTCTTAAATCTGTGTTATTGACATTTTTAAAATTACAAATTTTATTTAAGTGAGTCTTTTAACATAAGGGCTATTTTACTACCAAATATTGAACAAAAAAAATCTTTACAATTTTCTAGCTAATCCATTATTTAAAAAAATAATTTATGAAACTCATGTCTTAAGAATTAGTTTGATTAGATAATATAGCTCAATCTCCCAGCAAATATTAATACAAGTTAATTTTCTTAAGCAGTTATCCCAATATGCAAAACAGAGTAGAATTTCAGAATACCACCTTTTATTCACATTGACATTTCTACTTGTCTGTCAGTAAAAAGGGTAATCGGTTCTTTCTCTTTCAAGCTTCTTCTAAATGTACAAAAAATATCGTCAATTCTCCTTTCCTATTTCTTCACCTGTCTTGCCTTTGTAGTTGTTGGCAATGTCAATTTTATATCATGGAAATTGTCTTACAGGCTTGTTCATACATCTTTTCTAGTAACTCACAATGAGTAAAGGAATGAAATCCCAGGCCACAGGAACAGTTGATTTTTTAAAAAACTCATTATATGAATTAAATGAACACTCTTCTAAACTATGTATTTTGAGCATTATTGGCAGAGACGTGTACTTCAAATGTTGATTAATGAATTTCAGTTCTAGAGTTGCACAGTGAAATTTAACACAGCAGAGGAAAACAAATTGCAACGTAAATTTAGATGATGATGTTTAATTTACGAGTTTTTTGTCACATGCCTTATGTTTTAAACATGGGTGGCATTCAAGACTTTCCCAGTATATTTATATATTTGTTTTATGTCCCTCACGAGATAGCAAAATATTTGAAAGCACATCAAATCTTTTTCATCTTTATGGAGCAAAAATACTTGATATTCTAACCTTGTTTCATTGAAAGTTTCAGACAAGTCTGGGCAAGTCTTGGGGCCTGTTGTATACAGAGCACATGGGGAATTAAGAAATCTGGAATTACGCATTCTGAGGGAAGAACATAGAGAGCTGGTTCAGAAGAAATGAATTAGGTCAGGAAAAAAAAATATAACAGAGTTTGGTGGAAATTTTTTCTTGGCTCTAGTTATCCCTCAGGAACTTAAGGTAAAAACAAAAGTTGTGTTATAAAAATCTCGGAAACATATAGTATGCATCAGGCAGATTTACCAGAATTTAACAGAGAGCAAGGAGGGTGTCCTCTGGATTTAGTTAGCCTAAATCGGTTCTCCAAAAAGGTAGTTATTCACATGACCTCATTGCCGTAAGATACAGGACTCCACTCGCAGGGTTTGAAACACTGGCTTCTGTTAGACAATACAACTTTGGTTTTTATCTGACATTTCTGCATATTTCTTCTTGAACTCTATTGTAGATATTTTTTCTTTTACCACCTCTAAAACTTCCCTGTGTTCCATAGATACCTGCATATTTATTTTCTCACCCTAGGAAGTCTCACTGGATTGTTTAAGTCAATTCTTTCAAATGTCATCTAAAAACTCATTACTTGCTTTTCCAGAAATCTTACAAGCTGCACACCAAACACTTAACTGTCTGCTTAAATCTACATCTTGAATATTTAATAGATGTTTATTATGTACAGGGAGTACTCTTACAATGTGTTTCTTAAAAGTGTCTCTACCTTGTGTATGTTTACTTTTATAAATGATATGTTTATATTGGTATTGGCCGTACTTTTCTCTTCCTTCAAAGATACTGTCTTTCTGTTTTATTTACATATATTTTTTCCTTTTGAGACGTGTCTCTGGACCTGTTTTCCTCTTCTTGTCCTTCCTTTCTTACAAAATCTTCAGGTCAATACTCTTCATTCTATTTCCCTTCTCTTAATTTTTCTCCTTTTCTATCTTCTTTTAACTTCATTTGTTTTGGTAAATGAACAGGTGGCTGTCTTTTGGCTCTCTTAGTAGTCTCTTTGTTTAAATTATGGGCTTTAAAATTGTACTTCTCCACTTGTCAAAAAGAAAAATAAATTAGCATCTGTACCATTTCTATGAACAGCGAAGACAATAACTTTAATTTAATATTTGAAACCCACATTTTAAATATTTTTCATACATTTTTGGCTATTAATCTATTTATATTATTTTTTTCTTTGGACTTAACAATTAATAAATCACTTATGTAGATATGATCTATGATGATTTAATTTTATTACACACCTACTCTTGTTATTTTATAATCTTCATGTTTACTGACTATGATATTAGTGTACTATCAGGATAAACCAATATAGGCAGCAACATAGGTAACTCAAATTAATTAAGTTTTTTAGGAAAAAATAAACTGATAAATAAAAATATTAGGGTAACATTATCTGGCATTGTGATAAGATCAAGGCAAAGCCAATAACAATTAATAAAACAGAATTATTTAATATATCTACATTGTCCAAGAAGTAACTTGGTTAAAGATATTATATGAACTTCAATTTTTTTCTTACTAATACAAACCAAATATTTAAACAAATTAAAAAGGTAAAATATTGAAGTACGATATATATTCCTTTCCTATAAACTACTAACCAAGGCCATTAATTGAACTCATATTTAAATCATTTTTCTTTGTGACTTACAGACTTAGTCAGAGCCCAAGCCAATAAACACCCTAGAGTCATATCACCCTGAATGTGCCCAATCTTGTCTGATCTCAGAAGGTAAGTGGAGCCAGGCCTGCTTAACACTTAGATGGGAGAAAACAAACCAATGAACAAACCAAATGTGTGTATATATATTTTTTTCATAAAGAACCAAAATAGTTAAAGCATAAGGAATATAATATCTTTTTTAGAAATCTGAATTTTTCTTGTTTAAATGTACATGAGCACTTATGAGTCTCTGTATGCCAACCAGAATAGGCGCTCAGTTAAATTTTAAGAAAACCTGTAATCTAATTCACTAATTATCTGTAAGATTATTCAAAGCATAGCATTCTTTTTCTCACCAATATTTCCGAGCAGTAAAGTGGAAACCTTTTGTCAAATTCCAAAGAAGGCTATGGGATCCCATTTTGATAAATCAAACACTGTACATGGGATATAGATGCACTTCTATGTACTGGAAATATGGATCTATTAAGGAAACCAATACATATAATTGGGAACCACTAGGCACTCCAAAGGAATACCTCCATTAAGAATAAAAGTACCTTTATGATTATGTTCTAAAGATGCTCCTCAACTTACAATGGGCTTCCATCCTGATAAATCCATTGTAATAAAATTATCATAAGTTCAGGCTTAGCCTAACCTACCTTAAAAGTGCTCAGAACACTTACACCAGCCTACAGTTGGGCAAAATTATCTAACAATAAAGCCTAAAGTGATAAAGTGTTGAAAATCTCATGTAAGTTATTGAATACTATACTGAAAATGGAAAATAGAATGGTTGTATCTGAGTGCGTATTGCTTTAGCACCATTGAAGAGTCAAGAAATTGTAAGTCAAACCATCCTAAGTCAAGGACATCTGTGTACTTGTCCAAGATTCTTCATTGAATTCTAGAGAGTTGGTTTTCTTCCTGCTCTAAGGTTCCCTGTAAGTATAATGCTTTATTAGAGGCAAAATCTTCTTCTGGATTGATGGCATATCAAAACCTTGAGCCAACAATGAGTAAACATAAAACTTACGCTTGGGAGGAAGGAAAGGCTCTGAAACATTTAGGATTAGATTACCCCATGTGGTTGCACGAGTATGCATGCATACACGGATGCACAGAGTAACAACTTCTCAACTGCGTGTTCTCAAATGCCAGGACACATCAGAATCGTCAAGGCGAACATACAGACAAATGCAAATGCAAACAGACTAAATTCCATGTTTTCTGCTACCTTAAATATCCACTTAATACTGCTGATAAAACACGCACAACAAACACAGTTAAAAGGATGACTCTCCACTGCTACCAGTGTAGACAATCAGCTACGAGCAAATCAGAATCACATCCAGGAATGCACTTTGTCAACAATCGGATTCACAACTCCAAAGCCAACATGCTCAACCACCTTAACTCAAATTTAAAGATAAGCTAAATCAGGGTTTATAAAAGGAGGGGAAGTCCAATAATCACAGAGTCAAGAATACTTGATCATGCAATAGATTTGTGGGAATATTGATTAGCTGGCAGCCAGCATAGAGGTCAGTCTGGAAAATTTAACTTTAAGCAGTGTGAAGAAAGCCACCTCAATTGTGTTTGAATTCTGAATAATATCTTAAGAGGTGATGGTGGTACTCATGTGAATAGTCTCTGTTTAAAGCTTTCTAGAGTCTTCTAATTAGCGATTATCATCTCCATTTTTAATTAATATTGGTCTGTACAGAATTTCTCATAACCAAAACATGAATACCCCTTGAGAATATTGTAGTGAAATGATGTGAAGTAGTAGCTTTTAATTTTTTTTTTCCTTTTTTATCTCAAATACCACAGTGCTGGATTTCTCTCCAATGCCAATTCTAGTTGATATGTCTTTTGTCATAACATATAACACTGAGCTCATTTAAAGCAGATATTATCAGTCCATACACACACTACCTCTTTATGTGGGTGGCTATAAAATTTTCAATCTAGCTTTTCCTCACTCATTATAGATTTTCAGCATTGGCTTTGCTGTGGTCTGAATGTTTGTGTTCCCCTAAATTCCTATGTTGAAATCCTAACCCCCAAAGGAGTCAGTAAGCAGAACTTTTGGGAGGTGATGAGGTCCTGAGGGTGGCGTGTCATCCCCTGGTGACCACAAATCTCAGGAGGAACAACAGTGAATTCCAGGAATCTAAGGATGGGATCAGTGCACTTATAAAAGAGTCCCCAGAGAGCTCCCTCTCCCCTTCCACCATGTGAGGACACAGCGAGAAGGTGCTGTCTATGAACCAGGAAGTGAGTCCTCACCAGACACAGACTCTGCCACACCATGATCTTGGCCTTCCAGTCTCCAAAACTGTGAGCAATAAATGTCTGTTGTTTATAAGCCACCCAGTTTGTGGTATTTTAGTATAGCAGCCTGAAAAGACAAAGACAGGCTTGCTCTATTCCTCCCTCCGCCCTTTACCATTGTAATCCTTTGTCATGATTCTAACCTTCTCATAGGTAATCACTTTCTAACTCTTACCCCTAAGTTCTTTGACTTCCAACTCTCAAAGATGTTTATCCTCCATGCAAAAACTTTTTACTCAACCTGTTGCTTTAACCTAGGCATTAGTAATGAATAATACATACACGATATTAAAAAAATCACTAGTTCATGCATCAAAAATTCTGAACATCACCTTTTATCCTGCCAATCAATTCTGCTGAGTCCATGAGGGCTTCCAATTCAATGATCTCACTATTTCCTTATGTGTCATCTCTAACAGCCTCACTTCCCTGTTTACTCAATACTTTCATGGGCCAACTCTATAATTATTTCTGAATAATACACTCTATTCCCTTGTTCTACCTTTCTTCAGTTATATTCCTCTGCCCAAAGCCCAAGCCCCTTTAGACACTTCAAGCTAATACTCACCCTCATCATTCATGCACCTGAAAATAGTTTCATCAAACCTCAAAACTGTGTGATTGACCTCAACTTAAAGTGCTGACCACAAATCTCAGGAGGAACGACAGTGCATTCCAGTAATCTGACTATATTTCCCATGTGCAATGTTTTTTTCCGCTCTGAGATAACTATTCCAAATGTTCTTCTCTCTCATTAAATGTCTAATGGAGCTTCCTTCTTCCTTATGAGACAGTACAGGGACAGGACTTGGGCCTCATGTCTGCGCAAGCAAGAAAACATGGGGCAGCATGACCCAGCCTAATTAAATGTAAAAGAGCAAAAAACAAATAACCTCCCAGCTACTAGAATCAGCCCATACCCATATAAGGAGGGGGCCAAACCTTCTGCCTCTTGAATAATGTTTTCCAGGAACACTGAAGCAAGATGCTAACACCAGCTGATAAGGCACCTGGCTGCAAAGAAACCAGACCTAAATAATGCTAAAAATCATGTCCAGGGGTGGAGATTTAACATGCTAATGAGATGTGCAACACATGAAGAAGCCTGTAACAGAACTATGCAGGTGCAAGGACATCTCCACCTCTATAAGCCTACATGTTACTCTTCTCCCCACCCCAAGCCTCTTTAAAAACTCTCCATGAGCTCCCTTTAGGGAGCCAGGCTGAGGGCATTTCCTTTGTGCCACCTTCCTTATGTCCAAGCACAAACCCCAATAAAGCCTTGCCTGTGACTCCAGTTGGGCATCTTATTAATTTCTATTGCACAGAGAACCCAAGGGCCTGAGATGGTAACACTCACACCTGGCTGGTGACTACACCTAAAATGATCAGAGGCTCACCTCATTTTTCCCTCAAACATTGCCAATACACCACCCACTGAACCTAAACACACTACTTTTCCTCCTGTGTCAATGAAAGACTTGGACACCTGTCTACAGATCTGCAAACCCTCCAGCTATATGCTGCATTCCATCACTCTTGCCTATTTTAGATTTTGTTCCTAATATTGCCCCCCCTCTTTAATTCCACCTCCTTCCTTCCAACCCTTGAATCATCAATTTCTACCACTCTCCCAAATCATATTCATTAGCCTACAGGCATGCCTTAATATTAAAAATAATTTGAAAATCCTTCCTAGGCTTCAAATCTCCACACAGCTGCTGATTCATTTTCCTGATTCTCTTTGTAGTGAATCTCAAATGATATATCTATATATATCTGGATGTATATCTACATATAAAAAGGATATATGTGTGTGTGTGTGTATATATATATATAAAGGATATTGTTGGGGTGGACAACAGGTTATGGGAGGGAGAGCAGAAGAGGCTGGGCTTGCAAAGGTGGTCTTGTCATATACGTGAATCTTCCCACATAGGAGCCCTTGGAAAGAATAGGTGGTAAATGTTTCTTTCAGGCCTTTAGAGGTGTCAGACCCACAGTCAGTCTTTCCTAGATCCACACAAGGGGTGAGGGGCTTTTCAAACAAAGCCTCTTGGCACCTGCTCTCTACTTCGCTTTATCTCCTCTGCAGATGCAAATCTGGAAGACAGCTTCACAGATATTCCTGTACTTCCAGCCCTTCTGAATAGCCGTTTTGAAATATGTCATCTAAATTTCCTTTGGGGTGAAATCCTTTGGTTTCCTTTTCTATATGTACAGGATATAGATAGGGAAAAGAAGGAAAGAATATATACGTATGCCATTTGTCTCCACTGACTCCCTCATGCTCTCTCCTCGATACGCTGCAAATAGTTTCTTCCGAATTATTCCATTTAAATCATTCTTGTGTTAACAAAAGACCGATGAGGTCTATGGAGGCGAAGGAGAACTTTAGTTTCTAAGAGCAATCTGCAGATTGCAGAGACACAGCCTTTGGTGTGAAACACAAGTGCGCTCCAAGGGGGTTTTTGAGAGTTAAAGATTATAAAAGCAAAAATCCTAGGGTAGGGGAGGGGATTCAGGGCATTGAGGAAGAAAGTCCTGATTGCATGACCTTAAAGCCCCAAGGCACTGCTCTCTCTTCACTGTCTGGTTCCCTGTGGTTGGTCATTGTGCCAGGTGGGCTGCTGGTGGCCGGTTGGGGAATTCCTAGCTACCGTCCACCTGGAACAGACGACAGGAACTGCTTTGGCTTGATTGCAGAGTGAGAAGTCTTGTGTCACTTTCACAACATCTTTCTGAGAACACAGATTGTGTGATCACTCCCTTAACCAGAAGTGGCTGCTTTGGGCACCCAGTTGGCCATGGGACTCAATTCAATCTGTCAGCCAGGGGCATACTTGAATACTTACCAAGGCCCATAGGCATCCCCATTTTGCCAAATTCCGGTCCCATCTTACTCAACTTCTGAGTGATATTTGGGTGACTTTAGAGCAGAGCAGGAGAGGGGCTGTGTTCTGGAGACTGTCTTGGATCAAAGTCCAGCTCTGTCATTGTCATTTACCAACTACTCTGTCATTTTGACTTAACTCCTCTGTGCCTGTGGCTAGTTTCTCATCAATAAGATGAAGAGAAGGTGCTCATTCAGTTTTGTTATACAGATGAATCGTGTGCCTAGCGTTCTGTTCAGATACTACCATTATTTATTGTTGTTGTTGGGGTGGTTACCGCCCTTAGAGGTGGTTGAGTACTGCCTGCTGTGTGAAAGTCTTCCTTTCCTTAGACCCTTCGTCACTTAACCCTGCTGCTCTCTCAGTGCTGGGCGTCTACTGTTTAGGCTCCGAAAACAGTGCCCCAAAATGAAGGCCTCAGAAGAAAATGTTTCCTTCTGACCTTCTCCTGTCCTCCTGTGTCTCAGTTCCATCCTCCCCGTAGGTAGCCATGGAAACCAGAACCCGTTCTCCCCAAAGCTAGTCATTAAAGCTAAAATTCTTCTGTGAAAAATTTGGCCACAAAGAAGTTACCTGCCCTACCTTGTGTGGCTGTAGGTCATGAGACTCTTATTCCAGACAGGGTCCTGCCCCACACCCAGAAGGAAGGACGCTGCTCAGAGGGGACAAGAAGAGTCTACACAGACAGGCCTTGCTGGGTTTCCTAACTGAGTCCATCAGCATCAGATCCTGCCCTTTTGGTCCAATCATATTTCTACACGGCTGCCCATGCTTTGCTGAACCTGAGCATAAAAATGGACAGTTTCTCCTGTATCTTTGGGTCTTCATTCCAAAGGCTCCTGAACATACACGTTAAATAAACTCATATGCCTTATCTTCTATTAATCAATCTGCTTCATGTCAGTGACTGTCAGTGAACCTTAGGGGGCCAAGAGCCGTGGTCCCTGCACTACAAATGCCATAATTGTCTACAGATGTCATAATGCTCGAATGACTCTCCCACTGATGACTTCAGCAGTGACCTCCTACCTGAGTGCCAAGGCCGAATGTCCATGGGCCAACTTAACAAGTGGATGAGAAGCTACGGACACAGCCGGTAAAGAGAGTCGGTTCACAGCGGAGTGAAGGACTCGGAGAGCAGAATGACAGAAAAAGTCAGAGAGAGATGGAGGTTCTGACTAACGTGAGTTTGTCCATGTCTTGCTAAGGAATTCGGGTTTCTGACCCTCTCCTCTCCTCTGTCCCATCTCCCCAAAGTTTAGCCACAGAAACTAGAATCCCTCTTCCCCAAGGCGGGTCACAGAAACCAGAACCCCTTTTCCCCAAAGCCAGCCATAAAGCCTGAAAATATGGCTCTAATTCCCCGCCCCACTTTCTGTGTAAAAACTGGCCATGAGGAAATTCTCTGACCTATCTTTAACTATAGGTCATAAGACCCCCATTCCAGGGAGGGTCCTGCCCCACACCCAGAAGGAAGGACGCTGCTCAGAGGGGACAAGAAGCGTCTAGACAGACAGGCCTTGCTGGGTTTCCTGCTCAGTCCGTCAGCATCAGATCCTGCCTGTGTTGTCCCATCATATTTCTACACGGCTGTCCACGCTTTGTTGAACCTAAGCATAAAAATGAACAATTTGCCCCATATCTTTGGATTGGTTATTTATTCTGAAGCCTCCCGTGTACACATTAATAAAATTTGTATACTTTTTCTCCTATTAATCTGCCTCTTGTCAGTGATTTTCAGCAAACCTTCAGAGGGTGAAAGGGACGTTTTCCCTTGGCCTTTACAATACTCTGCTGGAGTTGGATAACTCAAAGCCTTACACGTAGTAAATGATTGTTTAAAAAATAGAAAGAAGTGAAGGATGTAAGGGAAGGTGAGGAACGAAGACAGTGAGGGTGATTAAATTAGGTCTTTCATGGTGTTTCCTCTTCCTCCAAAGTTCTGCTACCCCGTCCAGAATCCTCATCCTTTCAGGTAAAATCCCACAATGAGGCTTTTCTTGATTTACCCCAAGTACGGATAACTTCTCAGTCCCAGAGAAAAGGTGGAAATTGTGTCCTTCCTCATTTAATTTTGTCTAAATCCTACTATGAGGCAGATCTGGTTCACAACCTGGGCTTTGGGCTTTGGGGCAATCCCTAACTCCATTTTACATGGACTTTTCTTCTTTTATGATTTTTATTATTATGGGTTTCAGAAAGGTCAGTAAGGTAAATACGCATTTACCCCTCTATCTTTCCATATAAGTCTCAGTCTTTTAAATACTTAGATGTTCCAGCATTAAAGGGAAATTTATAGCCTTTTTGGAATGTGCATTACCTTTAGTTCATGTTTCCTTAACTCAGGTAGGTATGAATAAGGAAGCACATTTCGAGTTAGATTCTAAAGCTCATCTGTTACTGCACTTAATGGCATGAAATTAAAATGTTCCCTACCTCTTCTGTTTTGAAATATCAAGGTTTAATGAATTATTCTCTACTTCAAGTGTTTTACTGGCACATTTAGTATCTCTCTTGCTGGCCATTCTTGCTCCAAGCAGAAATCGTATTTTGTTACCGGCCTTCATAGAAACATTTTCCCATTTGTAATATCAGTGGTTTTACTGTGAATCATTACCGAATCAAACTTTACTGCTCTGTGATTAAAATGACCTTAAGAATAATAACAGTATAAAGTATCCAACTCAACTCAAACTGAAAGTTGGCCATCCTTGGAATTTCATGCCCGTGGCCTGTACCCGAAATCATCCTTTTCACCTTTCTTATTGAACAACTCATTGCCTTTTACCTTCAAGATTAAGATATGAGAAGTCAGATGAATAATTAAAATAATATTATACAGTATTTCTCAAAGAATCCACATGTAATACTCAAAACCCATCACCCTGAGTAACAATTGAGATGAAATACACCCTTTTGAGAATAAGAATTCATAAAGTAAAATAGAGAAGGAATTTAACTCTGAATAAAATTTTTATGAAGATATTATAACTTATTAAGGACCTACTATGTACAAGTCACTATGCTAAACATTAGAGAAATTCTCTTTAACCTTCACAGTAGCCATGAAGGTTGGGTAATATTTCCCACTATTTCTGGGGAAATAATTGAAACCACCTTTACAAATTGATAAAGGGGTGCAAGGTAAGAACTGTGGTAAGGACCTAGCTAAAAATAAGGCAAAAGCCTAGCTAAAATAATGACAATAATTAGCCACTGCCCCCCTGTTGGCTTCTCTGTAATTGCCACTCTGGAGACACATAGCTGGTGGTCATAAAGATTCTTTGCTTTCTCGATAGATAATATCAGCTTTTTGAAACCTGGGCGTAGTTTCTGAGATATCTTCCAGGCCCTGCATTCCAGTGGAACGGCTGACCCACCCAGACCAGTGGCCCACACCGAGGAACTGACTCAACTGGTCTTGTGATCCCCACCCGAGAACTTGCTCAGCAAAGAAGACAATTTCTACAACCCTGTGGTTCCGCCCTAAACCCAGCCAATCAGCAGATTCAATTGCCTACGCCAAACTGCCTTTAAAATCCTTGTCTCCCAAATTCTGGGGGTGGCGGATTTGAGAAATTTCTCCTCTCTCCCCACTTAGTGCAATGTGGAATAAACTCTTTCTCTGCTGCAAACCCGGCTGTCTCAGCAGATTGGCTTTCTCTTGGGCAGTGGGTAAATGAACCTGGTTGGGTGGCAACATTAACCACAAGGATTTTAAATGTCTTCCTTAAAGGGGTGAATGCAGGATTCTCTCAATTTGAAAATTCTGTACTTGATTACTACACTAAGCCACCTCTTGTACATATTTAATAGAAATGTGACACCCAGTGAGACATAATAGCTATAGGGTCTCTATTATATAAAGAACAAAGTGCACTATTCGGCGTGATGTCTATGCTATGACTAAGAGAAGTGTCTGCTGTACAATTAGATATAGAATGACAGACTCAAAGTGGTGTCAACTGAAGAGTGACGAGGTTCATAAACTCAGAAAGGAGAGCTTTATTTTTCATAAAGTGTTGCAGCCTGCATTATGGTCATTCCAACAGGCTGGGAAGCATAGCCTCTGGCCAAAAGCCAGACACAACTATTTCGAGGGGTCCATGCAGGCAACAGGTATTTATGCTGAGAAGGGTGGCCGAATATACATATTTAACAAGCTATAGGAGGAGTCATGAATATTTATGAAAGGAGAAACATGCACATGTGCAATTGAGCTTCATTCTACTGTTACCATACAACCAGGTTCATTTTCCCGCTGCCCAAGAGGAAGCCAATACACTGAGGACAGCAGAGAAAGAGTTTAATTCCACATAGCGCTAAGTGGGGGGATGGGAGGAATTTCTCAAATCAGCTTCCCCAGGAATTTGGGAGACAGGGTTTCTAAGGATAGTTTGGCCAAGGATTAGGCAATTAGCTTTGCTATTGCTGCTCAGCGGAACCAAGGCTGTAGAAATTGTCTCTTGTGACAGGTTATTGTGGGGGCACAAGCAGTAGTCATTCTTGAAGGGCCACTGTCTGGGTGGGTCACTGTTCACTGGAACGTGGGCCTGGAAGTATCTCAGAAACTACCCTGGGTTCAAAAAGGTGATGCTATCTAGGAGAAAGTTAAGATCTTTATGACCACCAACTGTGGGCTCCGGTAGACTAAGGAGCATAGGGGACAGTGGCTAATTATATATATTTAGCTGGGCCGTGCTATTTTAGCATGGCACACTTAGGGACAGTTCTCGACTTGCACCCCTATTTATGTGGGGGTGGTTTTCTACCTGGGATCCAGTTTCGGCATTGGCAACTTAGCATGATTGAGGGTGGGGATTTGGCCGTCTGACCTCAAAGGTAAACGAGGCACAAAACCCTGCTGCGGCATTTGGCCTCACCAGGCTCAGAACAAGCTTGG
The DNA here is from genome assembly GCA_023783475.1 of Daubentonia madagascariensis. NCBI lineage: Eukaryota > Metazoa > Chordata > Mammalia > Primates > Daubentoniidae > Daubentonia > Daubentonia madagascariensis. The sequence continues at coordinate 1,575,534 of JAKFHU010001178.1, read as the reverse complement.
TCAGACCTCTTCTCGGAAGGGCCTGGCAAGTGTGCGAATGTGGTCAGCTCCTCCCATTGCCTTGAAGGTTGTGGAAATCAAATCACAAATGCAGGTAATTGGAGAAAAGGACACAAATTACTATTAATGTGAACAGGGCAGCACCAGAGTGTATTACCCAAACCCCAATGGGTGCAGAAGTTTATGATCATTATCACAAGGGAAGAAGAGTTTCAGAACAGAGTAAAAACGGATTGGTAAATCAGGTTATAGTGGCACGACAGGCTATGGGAAGAAAAGAAGTGGCTTGGCTAGCAAGGGTGGCCTTGTTATGTAAACGAAACCACACAGGTAGCTCCCTTACAGAGGCCAAGATTTTTTTTAAAAGTGTCAGATCCTCAGTTAATGTTGTCAGATTTTTTTCAAGAAGGCTGGCTGCCTCATGTAAGTTTTACAGATCAATTTCCACATGAAAGACAGCTTTTTCAGGGTAATTTTTTACTGGCTCTCTGATAGCCATAATACGTCAAAGAAATATATTTGGGGGTAAAATATTTTGCTTTACTCGTCTTAATAAACAGGAGCCGATATTCATGGAGTTCCTAAGAATTAACAAATCAGAGCCGTGTTTGGGATTTACTTGGTCATTATGAGTGTGTCACCAAGGGTGACACAGAGGAGAAACAGAGAGACAGGGCTGAGGAGATGGCCAATAAATACTATTCATGTGGGTAAAAATGAGGACCAACAAAACACAGCAACTACCGAGAAAAATGACAAGAACTAGATCATTAAGATTGTGGAACTCAATGATGAAGTATCAATATAAACGTAATGCTAATAGACTTGGAGAATGCACGTTCTGTCCTGGGAATAATGTTGCTCACCTACCCCGACTTAAAATGTAAACTCCAGAAGAAAAAGGCTTTGGGTTTATTTTTTGTTTTGTTTTGTTTTTAATTTATTTTTTTTTAAATTTCAGAATGTTACAGGGGCACAAATATTTTGGTTACATAAATTGCTTTTGTACCATTCGAGTCAAAGTTATAAGTGTGCCCATCCCCCAGCTAGTGTGCACTGTACCCATTAGGTGTGAATTTACCCATCCCCCTCCTCCCTCCTCCCACCTGCTTGATTTCCAGTGAGTGTTATTTCCATTTGTGCATGTAAGTGTTGATCAATTAGTTCCAATTTCATGGTGAGTACCTGTGTTTGTTTTTCCATTCTTGTGATACTTCACTTAGAAGAATGGGCTCCAGCTCCATCTAGGTTAATACAAAAGGTGTTAGTTCACTATCTTTTTTTTCTGAGTAATACTCCATGGTGTACATATACCATATTTTATTAATCCACTCATGGATTGATGGGCACCTGGGTTGTTTCCACATCTTTGCAATTGTGAATTGTGCTGCTATAAACATTCTAGTGCAGATGTCTTTATTATAGAATGTCTTTTTTTCCTTTGGGTAAATACCCAGTAGTGGGATTGTGTTTTGTAAGTGCTCACTGTGGTATTCTACATTCATTTAGACTCTTCAGAAAGTGCTGAATAAATATCTATTGAATGAACATGAAATCAAATGAGAAAAATTTTTGCAGAGTCTACTGGGCTTGACAAAGGTGAAAACATTTTATAATCATTTCTTGTTTCTAGACACTGACATACCAAGATGACTAGGACAAGACCCCACTTTGGAAGACTTTTCTTTCCATGAGTTTGGGTGGGGGCCTGGTAGACGCCAAATTATAAAATTTGAGAAGGTAATGAAAAGTTAAAAAAGAAAGAAAGAAAAAAATAAAAAAAGAAAAAGTATAAAATTATAGCTATTTAGGTAAAATAATTCTGTGTACACTGGGGAACTCAGAGTTGAGATGATACAGACAGATGATAGATAGATAAGTTAATGTAGGGGCTCAGAAAACAATACCCCAACATGAAAGCCTCAGAAGCAGCCTCAGAAGGAAAATGTTCTCTCTGACCTTCTCCTGCACCCCCCTTCTGTCTCAGTCCTATTCTCCCCCTAGGTAGCCGTAGAAACGAGAATCCCTCTTCCCAAAGACGGGTCAAAGACACCAGAACCACTTTTCCCCAAAGCCAGCCATAAAACCTGAGGTTATTCTGTATAAAAACTGGTCATAAGGGAATTCTCTGACCTGCCTTGTTTGGCTGTAGGTCATGAGACCCCCATTCCAGGCAGGGTCCTGCCCCACACCCAGAAGGAAGGATGCTGCCCAGAGGGGACAGGAAGAGTCTAGACAGACAGGCCTTGCTGGGTTCCCCACTCAGTCCCTCAGCATTAGATCCTGCCCGTGTTGTCTGATCACATTTCTACACGGCTGTCCACGCTTTATTGAACCTGAGCATAAAAAGAGACAGTTTCCCCTGTATCTTTGCGTCTTCATCCTGAAGGTTCCCGTGTCATCTCAAACTGTGATGAAATAAATTTGGATGCCTCTCATCCTATTAATCTATCTTTTGTCACTTGATTTTCAGGGAACCTTCGGAGGGCGTAGGGGACATTTTCCCTTGACACCTACATTAATCAGAGATATGTCAGCATGATTATATTATAAAAGATGATATTGAAAAACTTTTAAAAAATCAAAATGTAGAAGAATTAAGATAACTTGCAAGAAAATGGTCCTAGGGCACTGGAAAAAAATATGCAGTTCAATACTGCCCTGATGTGGAGAGTTCTGAAGAACGGGTGATTGATGGGAATAGGTTGTTTTACTGAATCTTCCATCTTATTTTCTCTCAGTGACGACTAATGATTTTTCAGAGTTCCTCCATATAGAGGGACAATATGGCTCTTACACTTTGGCGACTACAGTAGGAAACATGCTCTTCAATCTTCCATAACCACCTTGAGATTCCTCTTATTACCTTTTATTAAAAACTATAATCCTAATTTCAGGCTACAAGCCCTGGCAAGATTATGTAGTACGTGTGCATCAGTTGTGCTTTTTTTATGGACAAAAGAAGGGATTTGTAATGAATTTTTCGGTGGAGTGGGGCCAGGAGGGAGGGTGAGAAATACACACACAGTAAACATCTTTGAGCACTGAGAGAGAGGTATTTAGCTTATCCCTGGAGCACCTGTGAAGCAGGAAGTATCACTTCCATGAAAAGTTCTGTGCTTTGTGAACTGAAATAAAATCTTAAGGCTCCCCCACAACTGGCTGACTGAATGGACCCCCTCTTGGCCGAGGGGACACCCTAAAACTGATGTGCTGGCCATGAGGAGGGAGGTCAGACAGGCCTCATCACGCCCCCTCCCTTCTTGGAGACGTCCTTTGTAACATTAAGAGGTCTAAGGCTGTGCAAGACAAACCTGCAGGTCCTCAATTTATACAACAAATATATGGCCTGTAGCTTGTCTCTGATTAACAGATTTCCTCATCTTAAGCATTTCCTTTCCACTGACTCCTGGTCTTTTAGACAAAGCCTAACTCTTGCAACCAATTGTCGACTAAAGAATCCCTAAACCCACCTATGACTTGTAAGCTTTGAGATGTCCCACCTTTTCGAGCCAAACTAATGTACGCCGTTCACGGATTGATTTATGACTTTATGTATAATCCCTGTCTCCCTGAAATGTATAAAACCAAACTGCAACCCAACCACAGCGAGTCCACTTGCCCAAGTCTTCTTGGATGTGGCTTCGGGCCATGGTCCTCAAATTTGGCTCAGAATAAACCTCTTTAAATTATTTTACAGAGTTTGGTTTCTTTTCCTTTGACAGCTTATTTTTCCTTACATTTTCAGGAAACTTTGAGGACGTGTTTGACACATCTTCCTTACCTACAGAGGTTCTCCTCTCTGAAAATAAGGCTGTTAAAACTTTAAAGATTCTCAGCAAGTGAAACTGTTTTGTGCTCAGGGACTTGAGAGTATACGCAGGGTAGAAATGAGTAGAAGGCTTTTGTTAACTTGCGTCAACTGTGCTGGGTTAGGAGCTAAAGACTCTACTTTGTCTTCTGCACTCCATGTCCTGGGCTTCCCAAACCTTTCAACCAACTTCCAACATTCTTCTTCGCTTTAACTTCTTTCTTCTTAGAGATTCTAAAGTTTGGCCCCCACTTACTCTTTTTGGATCTCTCTCATGATTTATTAATTATTTTAAATGTTGATCTTTTATATTTTCCACACCGCCATCATCCAGTGTATGACGATTTCTTTGTATTTGATGTTCTAACTTATCTGGCTACATTCTACAGCTCTAATATTATCATAAGAATAACCTGAGTAAAACACGCTTTCCTGAAATGGGAATATGTATGCTGCATTTAGTAGTTGCTGTTCTTGTTGTTTTAATGTTCAAATGAATGAAAAAACCTATTGCTTGCTTGTTAAAAATAAAGATGAAAATGGAGAAAACAGAGTATGCAGGAAGATGTCTGCAAATATACATCATCTAAACTGTGGCTTCGAATGCTTACATAGAAGGCACTTTCAAACAGTCGACACTTCAAGTTGTAGAAATTTTATGGCATGAAAGTAAAACAAGTCAAAAACTGATGGTTGGTTAAACAGTAACAAACACAATAATTGCAAAATTTTACAGTGTACCATGCCGAACATTAACTGATGTGGTTGTTGTTTATCTTGAGTAAGTGTTTAAAGAAGAATTAAAATCATTTGCAAAACTATTCTAAATAAATAAATAGAACAAATTTTAATTTACTAAGATGTTGGAAGCAGAGATGTACACATCAATTCTGGCCTTTTGCAATGACTGTATTCTGTAATGTGGGTATAAAATATTTTTATTTTCTCTTCACCCTATGAGGGGAAGTTGATACCTACGTTCTTGCACATTATTTAGTTACTTTCACAATACCATTATTCAAATATCTTGTTAATAGAGTCTTGATGGTAGTGGTACTTGCTGCTCCTTTGTGATCATCCTTTTCCTAAATAGATTCACTTAGTGCTAAAAAATTTTTTTTTGTTCATTTTGCAAAGCAAGAAACGTGTGTATGTAAGAGAGAGACAGAGAGAGAGAGAGAAAGAGGGAGAAAGGATGACAGTGAAAGTTGATGACATGAAAGTTTTCTGGTATAGAAGTAAGTTTAAAATACTTACATTTGTTTTTTGTTTTAAATTTAAAAGAATTGAAAATATACTTGAAAAGCAATAAATTGAATAAAATCATGTTAATAACTTTTGATCACCATGATGGCTTGAATTGATCGAGGTGTGTTCCCTCCCTCTCATTTCAAATGCAAATACTGGAAATATGCAATTATATATACAGGTCATCAAGTCAATATTGGGAAGGAACACCTGCAGTTATTAGTCACTGAGCACACTCTAAGTCGAGGTTATAAGAGTAAGCTGAAGGCAAGAGACCCTAGGGTGAATGGGACACTACACAGGCATTAGCAGGTTGAAGTTGCAACCTTTCTGCTACGCAGGGATAATGTTCCGGCAACACATCCCATGAGCATGCAGATTTGCTTTTATTCTTATAATTGTTATTTTGCATCAATCCTAGAGTTGTGAGGAGCTCCTTTATAATTGAATACTCATAGTAAAAGGGAGAAAAAAATGACTTATTTTTGAAGGTAACTGATAGCTACCAAGGTGGTGAGGATTTGAGAAATCTATAGAGTTCAACTCAGCATCTGACACTAATATAACTTAAGCATTGGCTGACAGTCTGAGGATATTAGCCAAGCCACTCGCATTTACCTGGCAAAAGGACAAAAATTGAGCTGAGAGTCTGCCTTAGCACAGAGGTCTGGTGAAGACCTCAAGCTTTATTTTGAAATTCTGACAGGCTATGTTGTAGGATTAGAGGTGGACCAGAGTCAGGTAAATAGGCGAGTCTTGTCAATGAATGAAACCAGCTTTCAATCTGTCCACATTACAATTAGATCAAGTAAAAATAGATCCACTTTGGAGGAAGAGAACAGCATCCCAAGGTCAAATTTTATTTCTTGAAATTATTTTAAACTATGTCACCATTTTATGAGAAAGTACCAGCTCTAAGAAGAAACAGCAACAAATGGCTTAAAATGAAAATAGACATAGGTAATAAAAACAAAATTTCAATACAGCCATCTAACATACTGATCAGGATAGGAGTTTTTGATATGTGTGATTAATGTGTTCAAGAAATTAGAGGGTGAGGATTATCTTCGGAGCACTGGACACAATAAAATATTGGGTACAAATTCTAGAATTAAGAACAAAACTAATTAATAAAATTGAGAGTTGATTAGTTACAGAAGAAAGAATAAATTAATGGAAAGCAGCACACAGAGACAAGAGACAAGACAGTAGAGGAGGAAAAGAAAGTATGATGCAGAGGGATTGTATGGAAATGATACAACACACATGTAACTGGAGTCCCAGGAGGTAGAGAGAGGAGGGAAGAGTCACTATTTCAGAAGATAATCTCTGAAAATATTTTAACACTATTGGCTGAAATCAAGGACAAATCCAAGAAGTTATGTGAACTCCAGTAAAATCAAATATAAAGAAATACACAATGAGCTCCTTGTAACACAAAACAGGTGAACACAAAACAAAACAAATAAAAAAAGAAAGTCTAAAAAATGCTGGAGGAAAAAATGGCATTGCATTTAAAACAAATATAATGATTTTCACTAATTTCTCAGTAAGATGGTGAATTTTTGACTCAATTAGGCAGATAGAAAATGAAAACAATATGGATGTCTAATGTATGAGAAAGATTGGAGCACAAAGCATAAAAAAGCAAGTTGTTTTAATAAAAGGTACATGGAAATTGGATACCCTTAAGGGGGAAAAACATAGAAAAAACTACTTTACAGCATACTAAAAACAATCTGCTTAAATTTTAGATGTACATGTGAAAATTAACAATAATGTTTTAGATGACAACATTGGATGATATGTTTTCTATAAAGATTAAAAAAGAATTATTAAAGGACACAAAGAAAGCTTTACAGAGAAAAGATAAGAGTGACAGATTTAACTACCTAAATTTGAAATGTTTGGTTTTCAATCAACACCATTGAAAGAATAAAAACACCAACTACTGAAAATAGATTATGTTTGCAGTTGTAACTAATATTAGGTATACTTAAAGTGACCATATCTATAATTTATGACACGTTATTTTAAATCAATTATAAAGAGACATATTACTTCATAAGAAGAGAGCAAAAAAAAAAATAGGCTATTCACTAAGTAAGATATCAAAACTCTATTATTAGACATTTGTGTAATGTATATTAAAACTATACTAAGACTTCACCTATCAAAATAACTGAGATTAAAGAGACCAGCAATCTCAAGTGTAGGTAATGATAAGGACATGAAACAATTAAAATTCTCACGTGCTGATCAGTTTCGTTCTGATTGGAACAGCCACTTTAGAAAAAAATGTGTCTGCATCAACAGAAGTTGAACATAGTTATATTCTGTAACCCAGAAATTCAACTTTTACATAAATGTAATTATAGATATAGATGCAGACTGGTATATCTACTCCTATATATTAGAAATTTTGTTATCTATGTTTCATATATAAATATATACCCAAACACGCAGATGTACACATACACAAACTTTCTGAAAATATTGAATATACACACATTTTTTGTAAAGAAGCATAACATTTTAGTAAAAATTTACCTCCAGTTCAGCCACTGAAAAGTTTTAAAGTCCAAAAAATAGTATCTTACAGAAAACTTCTCTGACTCCCATGCAATTTAACGAACATTGACCAGTACCTTAATGGTGAAAATTTACAAATATAATTCTTTGTAAGGTTTTAAGGTGGTAATCACAGTGGAAATGATAAAATAACCACAATTAACAACTTTGAATGCACAATATATACACATTTAGATAAAGCAATGATTAAAATAAAAAATATATAAAGACAAGAACAGCTGCAAATAAGGCATAATTCTAATTTAAAACAAGTAGAAATCATCATGCCCATCTCAAAAATTTTATCATTTAATAAAATTATCCCCAATTTATTTTGTTATTCTATTTAATAATTGGATATATATAGCTTCAGATTCTTTAATGATACCCATAGGAGACAACAGACGAGAAACATGGTCTTTTAAAAATTATGTTTTTATTTAACCATTAGAATATTGATAAGTCTTCTTGAAAACTGTGACTCGTTTGATACCGGCTGCATCAGACACTCATTAAATACCTGAATGGATATGTAAATAAATTAAGTAAGACCCATATTATCTTTATAAAGATAATTACTAAAGGAATCTAATGGTCACTTGTAAGTCATGTGCACACTTTGCCCCTAAAAGACAGGTGGGTCATTCAGTTATCAAATTGGCAGTAATCATATTTGAGGTAAGAGTGAATCATTTTCTACTTAGCAACATTTTGCTATTAAGTTTTAGGGAATATTGGGCATGGTTTATACTTTTCACCTTAGCAAGTGGCCATTATGTAAATGTCTATTTTATATCACTCCGCCTCTTTAATCACCCTTATTGTAAACAGAAATTGCCAAGAAAAAAGAAAAAGAAAAAAATGAAAGCAGACATTTAACCCATTTCATTTATTCCAAGACGACTCTTCACAGCCAGTCGAGATGAGCAGGAAAAGGTGACGAAGTTAATTGTATACTTTGCCAAATCATCTCGCTAAAAGCTTTCTATGAATAAAATGATTTTGTAACATGAATTTGTAAATTAAACCACCTCATATCCGTTCCTATCACTTGTTGCTGTTTTTAGTGTTTTCAGAGGGTATGTTTTGCTATAACAATGAAGCGCTAAGACCCTGCAGCTCCAACAAGACGGAAAGTTTTTGACTTTTGATATGACAACCCAGGATCAGATAGGAGCTGGCAAAACAGACTGAGAAAGTTGGCGTTCTCCGGAAAGTCTCCCGGGACTCTAGCTCTGGCCCTGCTTGTTTCCGTCATATCCCGCAACACAGAAGTAGAGGTGGCTTGACCAGTCACACATGGGAAGTGAACAAACACCACGTGGACTCACCATTAAATTGGAACCAATCGATCAACACTTAATGTGCACACATGGAAGTAACGTTCATCGGGTGTCGGGCAGGTGGGAGGGGGGAGGAGGGGATGGGGAAAAAATGGATGTTATGGAATAATTAACATTCTTTGCCATCTTTACATGAGTATAATGGGGGATTAAAAGATTTTACAGATTTCTTCAAAGTTCCACTGTGTGCTTGATGTAGGCATTTTCTTTTCTGGGTATAAAGTTTTGGTGTAAGTTGGTTAAAACACATGACTGAAGTGTCATGGCACGAAGCCTGTGTCCTCTGGCTGGTGATGGCTGGGATGAGACCTGCCAACTGCATCCTCGGGGACCTCACTCTGAAACTAGTCTGACCATTCCTACATATATTTTTTTTTAATTTGAGAGAGTAAATACAACTATCAAGTAAGCCACTTTTATTCTGTGTGGTTGTTGCCATGAAAACATATCCTAATGCACAGAATCATTTCTGTCTTATATTTCCTCAAGCTGTTTGACATAAGCATCATTGCCAAATATTCTATTGTCTATTCCTCTGTGCTTGTATAGTTGTTCATATGCATAGACATTCCTGCAACTTCTCAAGTATGTTCTTGAAAATTTATCAAAGTGAGACTTCCTTTTCCCTTTCAAAATCTATGCTGGAATAGTCACATCTGAATGTTATTTCAAATACGGCTATGTCAGCATGGTAAAATGAGGGAAAACATTCCAGACATAGAAGTATAAGAAATTGGTTCAAACAAATTGTTACACATAAGTAAATGACGTAATTTTCTCTTATTTTAAATGGGCATAGTAATAATTTCCTATATAAACATTATGCTGATGAAATGAATATATTTGTCTGAATATAATTCCATGTACTTCCACTCTCCCCAAAAAATAATTCCCTCAGGGAAAGTATAAACACTTAAACAGTACTTATTATTAGGTGCATGTCAGACAGGACAGCCTGGACCATGCTACAGGTACAAATAGCCACACACTTTGATGGTATGTAACAATAAAGATTCATTTCTTGTGTATGCCCTGTTTCAGGTTGAAGTAAGCGTGTTGTATGCTGTCAAAATTCTTGCGGGAGGACAACACCAAATGCAGACCAGGACAGGGAGCACAAGAAAGTGTCATTCCTGGCTGGTGGGAATGCAAAATGGTACTGTCACTTTGGAAGACAGTTTGGTAGTTTCTTACAAAACTAAACATACTTTTACCATATGAGATCCAGAAATCATACTCCTTGGTATTTACCCAAAAGAGGTGAAATTTTATGTACACCCAAAAACCTGCACATGGATGTCTGTAGCAGCTTTATTCATAAATGCCAAAAATTGGAAGCAACCCCGATGTCCTTCAGTAGGTGAATGGACAAAAATGTGGCACATCCAGACAAAGGAATATTATTTGGTGCTAAAACGAAATAAGGGTTCAAGTTACAAATAGACATGGAAGAAACTTAAACACATACTGTTAAGAAAAAGAAGGCAGTCTGAAAGGTTTGCATACTATATGATTTCAACTAGATGATGTGCTAGAAAAGGCAAATCTATGGAGACAATAAAAAGATTAGTGATTGGCAGAGAGTAGGAGAGAGAGAGGGAAGGCCAGGCAGAGCACAGAGGATTTTAGGGCAGAGAAACTACTCTGTGTGATACTATAATGGTGGATACATGTCATTATACATTTTTCCAAGCCCATACAATGTAGAACACCAAGAGTGAGCCCTAATACAAACTGTGGGCTCTGGGTGATGGTGACATATTAATGTAGATTCCTCATTTCTAGCAAATGTACCTCCTTGGTGGGGGATGTTGACAAGGAGACAGGCTGTGCATGTGTGGGGGCAGGTGGTACATGGAAAACCTCTGTACTCTCTGCTCCATTTTTCTGTGAACCTAAAACTGGTCTAAAACATAAAGTCTATTAATTAAGAATAAAAAAGAAAATGTCATAATAGAGTGCAATCCTGCCTCGTACCCAGAAGGGGAAAGGAAACAAAATATGTTGGGTCCTCATATCCACTGCAGGCTGATCTCTCAATTATATTTCATAACAAAAAGTACTTCTCGAGAAAGGCATATTTGGCTGAAATAACCTCAATCGATCCTAATGCTAACTGTTCGTGAAGGTCACCAGGAAAAATAAAAATAATGTTGAAGGAAAAAGCAGCTGCAAAGATTTTGAGCACAGATTCAGCTGTCATTGCTGGGAGTAAGACTTGGCAAATTTAAGTGTAAAGTCAGTGTGAGCCAGCCTTTCATGATTAACCTAAGAGGGGAAATAAAAGTCATAACTACAAAGCTGTCACATGAAATGAAAAGATTATCACCCTAATCCTGTGTGTACAGTCATTTTTTCTTTTCTAGTGACAATAATAGGCACAGATTTATAAAGTTGCTAAAGACAAACATTTCAAATGAATGTGAAGATAATGCTCTCCAGAAAATACCATGCAACACCCGAAAGCTTTCTAGAGAAGACATTGATATTGCAGATGTTGTGAACAGATTGACAATAATTGTTTTATAAAATGTGCGTGTGGATTACAGCTTCATTTTCATATCTTATGCAGTATAGGCTATGTAAACACAATTCAAATTTAGATGTGGAGCTAATAAATTAACTACTGTAAGCAAAATTTAATCATCCACACTCCTAGAATTTAATTTATGTAAATTAGTACAAAAACTTTGTTTGGATCTTTTAATGTAGCAAATGGCGGTTATTTTTATTTGTAGCGGTGCAATATTTAACCAGATAGGGCATCTAAAATACTCGGAAATTCTAAGAATGTAGTAAACATCGGCGAATGACATGTGAATCTGCATGTGACTTCCAGCTAGTTCAGTATTGTTCCATATACTCCTATTTCTCTAAAATAACGGTTTAAAAACATACCTGTATTTTCCAAGTTTTGGTAAAAAATAGACTCTTTTGTAAAAAAGAATAAAATAAAACAGAAATGAGACAGAGAAATGATTTTAAATGCTGTGTATTTTCAAATGTCCTTTCCTAAAGATTTTAAGAGTGCTGTAGTTTTATAGCTTATTTAAATGTCTCATAGTTCAGGGACCCCTTTCTGAACATTCCTGTAGCACCATGATTTTAGGACTTTAGGAGAAATAAAGGCGCCACTTGGCTCTACAGTGCAGCTTGGATGCTGATGGACAGCTGTCCACCCTCCAATCCAGGTCTACTGGTAGCCTTATCTGCTTTGCTGTCTTGTCTTTCATTTTTGGCAACTTGAGAAGCTCTTAGAAAAGATGAAGGATGTCAGTGTGTCAGTTATGTTGGTTCTGGCTCCAAGCAACAGAAACCCCAGCTAGAAGTAATTTTAATAATGATAACAGAAACCCCAATTTTCTTAGTCCATTCAGGTTACTATAACAAAATAGCATAGATGAGGTGGCTTAGAGAAAACAGACATTCATTGCTTAGTTTTGGTGGCTGGAAGTCCGAGATCCAGGCGTGGCAGAGTCTGTGTCTGGTGAGGCTTTGCTTTATGGTTCATAGATGGCACCTTCTTGCTGTGTCCTCACATGGTAGAAAGGGCAAGGGGGCTCTCTGGGGTCCCTTTTAGAAGGACACTAATCCCATCCATGAGGCTCCACCCTCATGACTTCATCACCTCCCAAAGGCCCCATCTTCTAACACTACCACCTTGGAGGTGAGAATTTCAACGTTTTGAGGTGGACACAAACATTGGATCCACTGCATTACTACAGATGACCTTAATAATAATGTTAATCTTAATAAATATAACAATAAAGTTCTTAGTATGTACAAAGAACATCTTCATATAGTAAGCTAATGGACCTGTATCATAAATGTCTATTACAACAATAGGTATATGGTGCTCTTGAGGACTCTGGGTTTTTCCATTTCTTTGCCTTGCCATTTCCTGTAGTCAACCTGGTGCCCTTCATGTTCCCAAAATACTTGCTGTGATTTCAGGGATAAAGAATGGACAAAAATGTCCCGTATTAAACAGACTCTGCCTTCATATTCAATTGGTCAGAAATGTGTGCTTTTTATATTCCTGTGCTATTCACTGGTGAGAGAAATAGGATTGTGTTAGCAGATATTATAGGTTAGCCCACTCAATCACCAACTCAACTTAGTTTTCCTTGTCGTCTTACACTACAGAGGTGGCAACGCCAACATGCTTGATTTCCCATCTAATTTTGTAGTGAGGTACAAGCCATGTGCCTATCTGGTCAAAAAACATAAGCAATGACCTCTTGCTGTGAAATTTCCTAATCAGATTTTCCTGTTTCCTGCTCAGAACGCAAATGAGATGCCTGGTGGTAGAGAACATCTTATGGGAGCCAGAGACTAAAAGCCATACGAAAATGGTGGACAGAAAGATGTACTATCCACTGGACCCCAGGCTGGAATTATTGCACAACCTTAGGTGCTTTGGACTTGTTAATTCCCGCAATTATTTTTATCATTTTAACTTTGCTAATAAGCATATATTTCATTTAGTATCATTTGTTTGCCAGAGAAATTCATGAATGTAAATACTGTTTCAGTGTTACAATGTTCTCAGAGTCGTAAAAAAACAAAAAACAATGAAAAAACTCACTGGCTTAATTCTCCCTATGAAGAGGTAACTTCAGACTGGAAGTGGTCCCTTCTAATGACTAACTGCTACCAAGACCTTCATTGTGAAGTATATTTTTACGGGCCTTCAAAAGTTATTCTACCTTTTAAAATGACTTGTTTTACTATTTTTTTTTTTTGAGACAGAGTCTCCCTCTGTCACCCAGGCTAGAGTGCAGTGGCCTCATCACAGCTCACTGCAACCTCCAACTCCTGGGCTCAAGCGATCCTCCTGCTTCAGCCTCCCGAGTAGCTGGGACTACAGGCATGTGCCACCACACCCGGCTAATTTTTTCTATTTTTAGGAGAAACTGAGTCTCACTCTTGCTTAGGTTGGTCTCGAACTCCTGAGCTCAAGCGATCCTCCCACCTCAGCCTCCCAGAGTGCTGGGATTACAGGCGTGAGCCACCGCGCCCAGACTGTTTTACTTTTTAAAAAAAGCAATGTTCAAATACATATAAAAGAAAGAGTATGTTTTAATAAAGTTCCACGTACCTAATAGCAGCTTCCACAGTTATCAGTACATGGGCAAACTTGAGTCCCGCAACCAGCCCTTGATGTTTTATTTATGAAACAAATAGTCAGTGTATAATTTCATCCGAAATAATTTGGCATTTATCTAAATACAAGGACTTCTTTTTAACACACCTTTATGAAATAATCACACTTTGAAATTTAATGATAGTTCCTTAATATCACCAAGTATGCAGCCCGAGTTCATATACTCCTGATAATCTCAGTATCTGTTTTAAACTGATTGTTTAATTAAGTGAGAAAACAGTAGTCCCTCCTAACAAAGGGGGTACCTGAAACCCCACATAGCACTGGCCCTTTTATATACAATGTAATTTTCCTATAAATACATACATATGATAAAGTTTAATTTATAAATCAGGCACAAAAAAAGATTAACAATCATGATTAATAATAAAATAGAGCAACTATAACTATATGACAGCTTCACTACTCTTGCATTTTGGAGCCATTATTAAGAAAAATAAGGTTCCCTCAAACACAAGCACTGAGATACCAGGATTAAAACTGATGAATTATTTATTTCTAGAACTTTCCATTTAATATTTTTGGACCACTGTTGACCGCCAGTCACTGAAACCAGAGAAAGAGAAACCTTGGATAAGGGAGACTTTCGTACAGACAAGGTCCACACATGGTGTTGAGGGGACAGATCCCTTAACTCTCTTTAACCCTGTAGGATCTGCCCCACCTTCCTTTTTCTTTCCCATTGTTTGCTGGGGAAATGGCAGGGAGGGGGTTGTCGTTTGTTCTGCAGAGTTTCTCACAAAGGTGGTGATTGCATTGCTGTGGGAAACCAAAATGCTGCCTGGTGTATGGCCCTGGTGTGTTGTTCAGTGTGCACCATCATATCCAAGTTTTTGACCTTCAGCAAGACTTTGGGTTTTTTTCCCCCAGAATATTTTGGGGGTACAAATGTTTTGGTTACATAAATTGCTTTTGTGCCCTTTGAGTCAAAGTGTGCCCGTCCACCAGATAGTGCGCATTGTACACATGAGGTGTGAATTTACCCATCCCCTCCTCCCCCTTCCCACCTGCTTGATTTCCAGTGAATGTTACTTCCATATGTGCACATAAGTGTTGATCAATTAGTTCCAATGTAATGGTGAGTACATGTGGTGTTTGTTTTTCCATTCTTGTGATACTTCACTTAGAAGAATGGGCTCCAGCTCCATCCAGGTTAATACAAGAGGTGTTAGTTCACCATTTTTTTATGGCTGAGTAGTACTCCATGGTATACATCAATCATTAGAACAAATAGACAACCTACAAAATGGGATAAATATTTGTATGCTATACATCTGAAAAAGGGCTGATAAGTAAACTCTATTAAAAAACTCAGGGAAATCAGCAAGAAAAAATCAAACAACCCCATTAGAATGTGGGCAAAAGACATGAACAGAAACTTCTCAAAAGAAGACAGACTAATGGCCAATAAACATATGAAAAAATGCTCAACGTCTGTAATCATCAGGGAAATGCAAATCAAAACCACAATGAGCTACCACTTAACTCCAGTTAACGGCTTTTATTAAAATGTCCCAAAACAACAGATGCTGGTGTGGATGTGGAGAGATAGGAACACTCACACACTGCTGGTGTGTCTGCAAACTAGTACAACCTCTATGGAAAGTAATATGGAGACACCTCAAAGAACTAAAAGTAGAACTACCATTTGATCCAGCAATCCCACTACTGGGTAATTACCCAAAGGGGAAAAAAAAGACATTCTATAATAAAGACATCTGCACTCGAAAGTTTATAGCAGCACAATTCAGAATTGCAAAGATGTGGAAAGACCCCAAGTGCCCATCACTACAGGAAGACTTTGGGAAAGCGATTTCTTCAGCTTGGCAGAAGACAAGATACAACTGATGGCAGAGATTAGAAGAAAGATCTGAGTGTGTGTGAAAACTACCGTGCAAGTCTGAGAAGGGAGCAAATCCAGATTTCTGTACTCAGGAACGTTGGGAGTAGTGATAGCTTCTACACCTCCAGCATCCACAACACAAAGGCTAAGCTGCTTGTGGAATTACCATTTAAAGAACAATGTCTAGTGTCATGCAGGATAACATCAGCTCATTAAATTGAGAATTCTTAAAAAAAAAAAAATGTTAGCCTGGAAATTGATCCTAAAGGGTTATAACAATGACGGTAAGAAATCAGAAACTTTAGTGTGTGCCAAAAGGAAGTTTTTCTCAGATGCATTCACACCAGTTCTGAGCTGCTTCTTGCTCTGTAAGTCGTGCCCAGGCAGCATGAGGAGGTGGTATCGTTGGGGACACGGAATAGTAGCCAGGCTTTGGGGCAAGATCACAGAGCTACTTGCTCTCAGATATATGAGAAAAAAAAAGTGAACTTATTGTACTAGGTTCTAAAGGAAAGGATTTTGAATCATGTTTGAAACCATCAGAGTAGCTATAGGCTTAGAGAATTCTGAGTCCAAAAGGTGCTTCCAGATACATGAGGATTTATTAGGCACGGTAGGCTTTTGTTTCCAGGGTGCCAAAGCCACAAAGGACTGATGGTTTTCTGGAGACCTTCCATCTGCCCTACAAAGAGAGTATTGATTCCCAAAAGCAGTACCACATAACCTCTTCCCCCACATACACACACAGGCACAGGCATTCTGGACGCTGCAGAGAAATTAGACTTGCCAGCAAATTCTGTGGATTTTTATAATGAGAGTAACAATGCTAACACGATACTAATAATTATGATGTTGATGCTAATATCATTAATGATAGTAATAGTAATAATGATGGTGCCACTAATATTAAGATTGTTGTTGTGGCTGGCATTAATTATGCTAACAACACAGAGAACCACAAAGAGGATATGTTTACCTTTATTGAGAAGTTGGTAAGTGCGAGGGACTCTGACAAGTGATTTATTATAATATATACATTGTATTTATTATTATATGTGTTATTGTGTTTTTCTCACACTAACTACATAAGTAGGTGGTGGCAATATTGTTCTTTTTATTGGACATATTTGGAATGTATGGCTCAGAGAGCTAAAGCAATGATCCTAGAATCACACATATTTGAACTGGAGGGGAAAAAAACCCAAAACAAGCAAACAAAGAAAAAACCTCAGTGATTTTTATCACAATGTTCGTTAACCCCTGTAGTGAGTATTCATGGAGTCAGGTCTCAGCATTTTGATAGGTTTCTTTTTCCATAGGTAAAAGCCGCTTTGCCTAAAAAAAAAATGTTTATCATTATTTTATTACTTCCCTTTGAAATCATTTTTATATATTTTTTTCTAAAATCCTGAGAAAGTATTTTATTTAGCTCTTAATAAATTGAAGCTCAAAATTCAAGTTTTATTGTTGACACTTCCCAGAATATTAGTAGTCTGATTAATATTAGTCTATTAATAATAATAGTCTATTAATAGTAAGAGTCTTGTGCAAAATATATTATCTAATAGTACCCACCTCCAAAGAAAACTCTACAAGCTTAAGGCATAGATTTCCGAATTTGTGCATTCCTATACAGATACATAACTGAGCAATATATATTAGTTTTGTAAATGTTATAAAAAGTGGTAACATTTATTAGTAGTAAAAGCCCAAGTATGGTACAGAAATTGGATGACATTATACAGCAATTCTGACACCTTCCTTTTTTCTCCCTTAAAGATTTTTGATGTATTTCCATGTAGGGTCAGAATTTTCTTTTACATTTTTCCCTGACTGTATCATTTTATCGCCATGATGTGCCACACTAAATTCAATCTAAACATAGCATCTAAGAATGGATTTTAGGCTGCTTGTAATTATATAGAATTAATAAAACTTCTAGTTGACAGTGCATATTGAGCAATAAAAAGCTTTGCCAACAACCCTGAGAGGAATAAACATATATTATACCCACTTTCTTGGGGCTTAGAATATGCACATGTTACATTTTCTCTGAACAGATATTTATATTTGTTTCCTGATACTTAAACCATGTCT
Source organism: Daubentonia madagascariensis (assembly GCA_023783475.1). Classification (NCBI taxonomy): domain Eukaryota; kingdom Metazoa; phylum Chordata; class Mammalia; order Primates; family Daubentoniidae; genus Daubentonia; species Daubentonia madagascariensis. The sequence continues at coordinate 1,557,454 of JAKFHU010001178.1, read as the reverse complement.
CCATAATTTTCCCTTTTTTAAATTTTGATGAGACTATCTAGTTTACGGGAGAGTAAGTTGAGGCTTATTTGGTTTACTCTAATAACTCATTTACCCATATGCATGTTTAATGTTATTGGTTTATTTTCAAAAAGCAAACAAAATTCATATAAAAACCTGTTTGCCTAAAAAACGTTTAATATCATTTTGTTACTTCCCTTTAGAATCATTTTTATATTTTATTTCTAAAATCCTGAGAAAGTCTTTTATTTAGTTTTTTGGTATTGCTTTTTTGTTCAACAAACATTTTGAACCTAGAATTTTCTGCTGAGTATATTTTCAACAATATCACATGAATTTTGTCTTATGTTTTTCTAATATTAGATGTTTCTCCTTCTTAAAATAGTAGGTTCTATTAATTTTTTGTTTCAGCAGTTTTTTCCCCCAGTCTCTATGTGGTTTTATTTTTTTTTAATTTTCCTTTTAATTAATTTTGAGTTCTATCACATTATGGCTAGAAAATGTGATTTATATAATATCAAATATGCCTCACAGCATTTACTATAAATATTCCATTGGCATTGGAAAATAAGCTCAATTTTTAGTTTTACAATGTTTATTATAAATTCTTTTAAAATGTAGCTATAATTTATATATATACATATATAGGTATAGATATGCTTATTTTTAATTTTTGTGTTAATCTTTTTAAATCACATGCTTATTTGTACCCATATCTATTTATAAATCACATCTGATAGGTTTTGCAATTAGGAGATCACAGTTGCATGTTTTTGGTAAGAGACATTTTGGACTTGATTTGGTCATTTTCCATTTCAGTTTTGTTTTGTTTAATGAACTTTCCTAGTTTGTTTGATACATTCTGTTATATGGTCTGATGCTGTCTGAAACTCCTCATATAACCTTTTCAAGATGTGGAAGCATGTCTATTCAGTTTTCTTGTTATTCATTAAATTAATCTTTTTATTTTGAGATAATGGCAGACTCACATGCAGTTGTAATAAACAGAAAGCGAGATCCAATGTACCCTTTACTCAGATCACAACCAATGGTAATATCACGCAAAGATATAATGCAATATCAAATGCTCATGTCTCCCAAAAACCCATATGTTGAAGTCCTACCCTGATGTGATGGTATTAGGCGGTGGGGTCTTTGGGAGGTCATTAACATCAGGTGAGGTCTTGAGGGTGGGGCTGTAATGAATAGGGTTAGTGCCTCCTTGTAGTCCTGAGAAGGCTGCCTCTCTTCTGCCCCGTCAGGACAAAGTGAGAAGGCAGCTGTCTGTAACCCAGAAGACGGTTCTTATCAGAACCTACCTGGGCTGACACCCTGATCTTGGACTTCCAGCTTCCAAAAGTGTGAGAAATAAATTTCTGTTGTTCTTAAGCTACCTGGTTTGTGACAATTGGTTATAGCAGCCAGAATTGACTAAGACAGTCATGATTAGGCCAATGATAGTGATGCAATCAAGATTAAGAACACTTGCACGCCCACATTGCCCCTTTGTAGGAACACCCTCTTGCCTCCCATGCATGTCCCCTATTTAATCCCTGACAACCATTTCTATAATTTGTTATTTCAAGAGTTTTACACAGGTAGAATCTTACAGTATATGGTCTTATGTTACTGGCTTTTTTCTACCTAGTAAACTCTTTGGTTATTCATCCAGGTTGTTGTGTACATCAATATTCCATGGTATGTATGTACCCATTTATTTATCCCTTTATCCACTGAAGGGCATATGGGATGTTTGCACTTTTTTAGGATCCTATTTAATCATTTATTTTGTTATGTGGACTGAATCTCTCTTGCAGTCCACCAGACAGTCTCTCATGATGTGGAGATATATGATCTGTCATTAATCTTCAGGGTATTTGTATTTACTAATTAAGATACACACTTATGTATTTATCCTGTGTTCTTTTCCTACCCTCCATGTAAAACAGAATCTGTTGGCTTCCCCACACAAAAGATGAGGGCACTATAACATATTTACTTCCTCTTTCTCTTGTAAAATTCGATTTTCCATTCTCTGGAAATTTTGTCCAAAGGCATTATAGAAAACATATTTTCTTTCTGCATTCTAACATTATTTTCTATGTCTGAACACTTCTAACATTCTTTTTTCATTCCAAGCAACTCTATTGCTGAAATTTATCTTTTTTTCAGATTGGTTTTAAAACATTTCCAACATGAAAATAAGAAAGATGAAAAACAAAAAGGGGAAGCAATTAATTCAGTCTGTGATTTAATTATAAATTTGAAAATGTTAACACAGACCTGGATAAGAGAGTATGAACAAAGGAATACACATTGTATTGGTGTAGTATTACGATACTTCACTTCTGTTTTCAGGACAATAAGTGACCAAAGTCAATAACGGACAATTTACTCTAACATCTCATTTCCTGTAATCTCCTTCAATTTTTAAAATTCAGGAATAATAATAATATTTTGAGGAAAGCAGCAGGACAGGTAGAGAAGGCCTAGAAGCAGAAATTTTATGTCTTAAAAGTAAAAGACATCTGTACTTGAATGTTTATAGCAGCACAATTGTCAATTGCAAAGATGTGGGATCAACCCAAATACCCATCAATTCATGAGTGGATTAACAAAATGTGGTATATGTATACCATGGAGTACTACTCAGCCATGAAGAAGGATGATTTAATGCCTTTTGCAACAATCTGAAAGGAACCAGAGACCATTCTCCTATGTGAAGTATCTAAAAAATGGAAAAACAAACACCACATATACTCACTATTAAATTGGAACTAACTCATGAGCACACATGGGCACAGAGGGAAGTAAAACTGAACAGAAATCAGGCAGGGGGGAGGGACGAGGGATCGGCAAAAACCTATCAAACGGATACGGTGAACTCTATCTGGGTGACGGGCACACTTATAACCATGACTCAAGCATTATAAAAGTGATCCATGTAACAAAAAAGATTTGTATCCCCATAATACTTTGAAATAAAAGAAAAGTAGGTAGTCAAGAGACTATGACAATAAGCATTTCCTTTTAAATTACCGGAACATGAGAGGAAGAAATGAAAATTGTCATAAAACTAACAGTTTATGAGAAGGACATCAAAAAAAGTTTTTAAGTGAGCTAAGTCCTTGCCTTTACAGTGCAGGGTTAATATATATGTATATATATTTCAAGTTGATAAATCAGGAAACAAAAGAATATTATCCAGATAAATAAAAATAAATGCATTGGGGATCAAGGTGGAGGGAAATTGGAGACACAGAATATTGGTTTTCATTAAAAATATTTCTGTTGATCATTAGTTTATATTGTATATTGGTTTCACAAATTACATCATTAGAATTTTGTCATTTCAAGAGTTCTACATACATGGAATCTTACAGTATATAATCTTATGTCACTGGCTTTTTTTTAACCTAGCAAAGTCTTAAACTTTAACTACATCATTAAACAAAGTACATCATTAAAATTGTGGTTTTTTTCCTGTCTCAGTTTCTGCAAACATAACATTTTATTACATCATAAAATATTAATGTAAGAGAGGAAATATTTTAGGAAGTGTCCTTAAAAAACTAAATTTAAAGCATTATATTTTACCATACCTCTTTTGACCTGTTTTGGTGTTTATCTGCTCTTTCTTTGGTAGCCAAGCATGTGTAAAATCATTTTTGATACAATATTGCCACTTAAATTATATGGTTTTTCAGTGAAAAGAGTTAGATTTATCCTTAATATGGACAAGGTTTAATTTTAGGGAAAACATTTAAAACGTTTGGAAATACATGCAATTTGAAAATCAAAGTGTTCATTTTAAAATATTGAGAAGTATTAACTTTGTTGTAAAATTCCATCTTATGCTGCTTTGTTTATTGTGATACAGTATAAATAAGATAAAATTGACCATTTTAACCACTTTTACATGTACAGTTCAGAGGCAATAAGTACATTCACATTATTGTACAACCATCACCACCATCCATCTCCAGAACATTTTAATCAATTCAAACTCTGTACCCATTAAATAATAATTTGCCATTTGCCTCTTCCCCAGCCCATGGTAACTGCTATTCTACTTTGTGTCTCTAAGATTTAGCTGCTGTAGGTACCTCATGTAAGTGGGATCTTATAATATTAGTCCTTTGGTGACTAGCTCATTTCACTTTGCGTGTTTTAAAGGTTCACCCGTGTTATAGCATGTGTCAGTATGTCCTTCATTCCTAAAGCTGAGTAATATTTCACTTGTAGTTATATCATTTGTTTGTCCTTTCATTTGTTGGTGGCACTTGGGTTGTTTCCGTCTCTTGGCTATTGTGAATGATGTTACTAGGAACATGGGTGTACATATATCTCTTTGAGACTCTGCTTTCAATTTTTTTGGGGGGTATATACTGTCAGGATTCAAAACAGGATACCCCAAAATATGGCACCATGACATACTGTTTTAAGATGAAGGAAATTCAGAAAACCACCAAAGCAGGAAGGCTACTCTGTGAATTTCTCCTTCCTTCTTTCGCTGAAAGTGGATCACAAGACACTCATTCCACGGGGGCCCTGCCCTGCACCTGCAGGACAAGAAGAATCTGATTTATCACCATTAGATCATACCCTCTTGTTTTCCAGTCACGGTTCTCCATGACTGTCCATAAATATATAGTTTTCCCTGAATATTTGGATCTTCATTTCTGAAAGCTCCCATGTCACCTAAAACTTATATTAAATAAACATGTTATGCTTCTGTCTTGTTAATCTGTCTTTGTTAAAGGGGTCGCAGCCATGAACCTTGGGATGGGTAAAGAAGAAATCTTACTTTTTCTTCCCTATACTACATAAAAGTAGAATTGCTGGGTCCTGTGATAATTCTATTTTTAACTTTTGCAGGATCCTCTGTAAGGGAGAAAAAAAAATATCTTTTTTTCTGTACCTGTCCCAGATTCATGGCTGAGGCCCCACAACAAATAAAAATTAACAAGAAAAAAATACACATTTATTTCAAATTAGTTTTATGTGATACTGGAGCCTTCATAAGAAAATGCAGACCCCAAGAAATAGTTAAACCTGAGGTTTTTTTTTTTAATAGTAGGTTTGGTAAAGAATAGAGTTGTACAGATATGTGATAGGAAAAAAGGTATGACCTAAAGGTAGTAACCTGTGCGTTCCAATTCCTCTCTGTGTCCCAATGTCTTCAGAAATAAGCATGTTCCTTTCCTCCGGGTACAGGGAGGGCACCTCTTACATGAGGGTCTTTTCTTTTGACCTGCTTCAGGGGATGGTCAGAAAATTCTTCCTACATTTGACATTCTGGTTCAGAGAAAGATGGTGAGGGAAGGTCAGAGACACTTGTCTGCCTCTGTGGTTTTCTCAAATTCCTTCAGCTTAAGTTACTTAGTATGTCCAGGTGCTATAATGCGGGGTCACCACCAACCCGTTTTCCTCAGCATCTGCACCATTTTACATTTGCGCCTGCAATGCACTCTGGTTCCAAATTCCCCCCACGATTCGTGATGTTGGGCATCTTTTCATGTGCTCATTGGGCATCTAAATATCTTCTTTGGAGAAATTCGTATTCGTTTTTTTTTGACCTTGACTTCATGTTTCTCGAAACGAGACACACAGACACATTTGATTCATCTGTGAGCCAAGGGCTCAATCCCTTCCCCAACTACTTCCAATTTGGTTTAATTTTACATGCATTTCTTAACCTCCTGTTTCTCCAGCTCTGTTGTGCTGACGACATCAGACTACTCTGCAGAGGTGCGGGCCAGCTGGCATGTTACACTTGCAGGTAAACTGTTCTCCCCGGGACACCAGGGCTGTGTTTTTCTGTGAATGCTACTAAAGAAACGTGTAAAAACTTTAGCGAGACTAGTTATGAAAACATGGTAATCTATTTTTCATGTGCATGTTGGCATTGACAATAATGTCTACTATTCTTCAATATAATTTTAAAAAATCCTCATTTCAGGAAAAGCTATGAGATGAATGTTTGTCTATCACCTTTTCTAATGAACATATTTTAACTTATGAAGGAGGGTCCCTTAGCAAATGACATATTCATGCAATAGTAAAAAATATTAATCGCAGCAAGCTCCTCTCAAATTGCACATGTTCTGTTTATGTTGAACTTAGAAAATTTCGTAGAGACTGGTGCACCTACAGAGTTAAACAGAAGACTGCAAGTAAAAGTCAATTCCTTCATTACATCCCTGTCATCCCTGTGGGAAGATGGATTAATTATGAAATGATTACTTAGCCTATTTCTTCTTCTCATTAATGAACACTAGTAATTTTTTTTTTACGTCTATCTATATTTGTTACTTTGCTGGCCCAGCCTCTCCTGAGAAGAAAATTCCCTAGTATGAAATCAAAGAAATCAAATGCAGCTCTGGTTAATAAGAAAACCATACTCCAAATAGGTGTAAAAAATTGATATATATGTCTTCAATAATAACAATTTTACTAGAAAAACTGGATACAAATGAATGTTCCTGCACACATTGATTCTGCCAGGGATAAAACTCAAAAAAGAAAAATAAAAAAACAGCAAGTGAAACTTAAAACTAACAAAAGTGTCTCTAGATACAAACTGCAGGATTAAAACTGCTACAGAGATATTGCAAATGTTATTCTTAGTCCTTAGGTTAACTTGAATCCTTTCAAATTCCAGCCTTGCTTTCCAGGCAGGAAAACAATAGAGGTATTAAAAATGTTCAGAAAAGCTTAAGTGTAGCTTTAGGGATAGTCAGGGCTTTTCTCTAAAGTTTACAAAAGTATAAGCTTTAAATTGAGTTAGGGGGTCTTACTGGATTAGCTAAGGAGACTATTCCATGATAGATATATTCTACCAGAAACTTTATTTATATTTTGATACCTAATATCTAAAGACTCAATTAGAAATATGAACCTGGTCTTCATTCTTCCCTGTAATTTTGGAATGGATTTGGAGTTCATGCCATTGGATTTGATAATTTTATGTCATGCATTTACTCAAGGTTTATGTATGGTGTTCTGCTATTCACAAAGGCTATGTATTTAGTAATGCTTTTCCAAATTTGTGCAAACTCTTGAGAATTGTTTGAAACAAAATTGTCACTGGCAGCTTTATTTTTCTTCTTTTTGTTTATTTGTTTTTTTCCCTTTTATTTATTTATTTATTTATTATTTCAGAATATTATGGGGGTAACACTGCTGGTGGGACTGCAAATTATCTTTCTTGATCCTTGTTTCCCAATGCCTTCCAGTAATAACTGACACCTCTAATTCTGTGTGTTAAATCCCTTTCTGCTTGGAATATCTAGAGTAGTTCCGTGTTCATAACCAAACCCTCGCCGACCCATTGAGTTAGACACAAATCCCCTCCCTGTGTGGGAAATATTTGGGGACCACAAACGCTGTAATGTGAGTATATAGCACTCCTCACAAATGGCAGAAATAAAGCCATTTGCAACTCATGTGACTTCCAACATAAGTGAAGTATCATCATTTTGGGCCTTGGTTCTACATGGTTTGTCAATGCCGTTGGAGTTCAATGCCATGTTTGTGTCCCTGATTAAAATTACTATCTTCACTGACACTCGGGTAGGGGAGGGCTTTTCCCAGGTTATATATAAAGGAGAAGATACTCGTGTCTCCTGGACAAAAACTAACAAGGAGAACAACCTTCTCATTTTGGTGAGAGGTGAGCTTACGGCAGCTTACTTAAGGGGTTGGGGGGAAGGCTGATTTAGAATCAGAAAACTCACTGTTTCCTCTGCTCGTAGGAACATAGCCACAATTTCTCTACCAAAATCCGGAAAACTGTGTAAAGAAAGGCATAAAAGCATAAATTGGTGGGGGTTACGAGACCCACGAAAAGACAGAATCTGAACAATTTTCTCTCGTCATCAAAGGGACCTCTATTTCAGGGCTTCCCAGCAGGAATGTTGGGAGAAACATGAGTATTCCAAGAAGCCAGAATAACCGGGCTCCCTATGCTGGGATCCCTCCTTCCCAATGTATTCCATGATTTCACGTCTACTTTCCGGCTGATACCAGCAATCTATACACTTACGAGGACCTTGACTTTGGACTTCCTACAGGTAGCTCCCCTCTGAATGCTGTCAGATGTGCAAGAACAATAGCAACAAAAACAAATTCCCCTTTATCTTCTGCCAGCCTGTGATGTGTTTGTAAGAAGGCCCAGGAAAAGCTGAAGATACCTGGAAATTTAATGTTTTGCAATCTTCTTGGAGAGCATTCCAGAAGAAATGATGCTGAAGAAGCTGTGTCTTTCTGTGGAGTTCTAAATAAATTAGCGACGCCTATGAGTGGTTACAAGGGATTCACAGGGACGCAAGTGGACAAAGTAACTCTGCAGGTGGTGATTAGAATGGATTCCACCTCCTACCCACAACCCTTCTTCACAAGAGTCACTCCTAGAGGTTGAAATGCAGGGGCCCTGTCAACTTGGTGAATACTGTAGCTGTAGCAAAAACTCCATGGTCTAACCATGCTGGTTCTCACTTTGTTGGGTAAATTTGCACTTTTCTGCCTGTGGTATCAACTTTGCTTTACTAAGAGGTACAGATGACAATATCATAAGCAAGAAAAGCCTGCACCTTAGCTTCATAAAGGGGACAAAGCAGGGAATATTGTTTATACAGCAACATGCTCCTGAAATTCAGATGGGTCACAGGCTCAGCTTCCAGTATCCAGAAACATGCTGCCCAGGGTCAGTATCGTCATGGGAGAAGGTTTATGTGCATGGGCTCAACCCAGGAGAACCTTCATGCCAGGACGCATTTAGTATATACACACCCTGCTACTTGGAAATTTATCCCTCAGGGATACAGGACTAGCCTGCCTTCTGCAGAGACACAGGACTAGCCTACTTTCTGCAAGTTAACTATATGCTGTCAATGAGTATGAGTTATGCAATAGACCTTCTCAACTTGACATTGAGATGCAGAATGCTTTGCTGTAGAAGAAAAACCCTCATTTATCTCGTGTGTGACATCTCCTTGTGTATTCCTTGGCTTATTAGGAGGAAGTATCCTAAAAGTGAAGGAGAGACCAGACCACTCAGCTGTCTACTACCTAATGTGTTGAATAGAGAGGCAACTTGAATGACCAATCTCAAACCAGAATTATCTGGGCTCATTTATTTGCCAATGATGGTTAATGTTTTATCTGCAAAACTCACAAGAGAATCAGGGGGCAATTCACCCACTCTCATAAGGGTAAAGCATTTTTTGAGAGATGTCCTATCACTCAAATATTTTTTAAAATGTTTAAATTCTCATTCTCAAATAATTTTACAATAACCACCTTCAGATTGCTGGTCATGATGATTTGGGGTCCTTAGTAGCCAGGTCATGTGTCCTGCTCACTAACAAAGTAGATATTGATGCTCTTTAATAAATGGAGCTTTCCATAAGGTGTTCCATGAAATGATATTCGTATGAAAATTGCTAATATGATAAAGGTCATATTATATTGATTGTGACTTTCTGCAGTCCTCCAACCATATTCAGGAACATTTTTTTTCTCAGGAAAGCATGTCAATGTGTAATTTGATTGAAAAAATTTAAAGTTGCTTTGCATGGTAAAATGTAAGAGTGTGAAGGGTGTACACACCCTAAGTGGGTCTACACGGCTGATATGTGTATTGGAATTTTGAATATACACCTCTTAGCTTCTATCATAGAGGTCTGTAATTTTTTTTTTCTTGTGTAGGGGCAGAGAGTACACATTTTTGGCTTTGCAAGCCATAGGGGCTCTATTGCATTTATTCAACCCTGCCATTGTAGTGCAAAAACAGCCATGGGCAGTTCATAAATGAATAGAATGTCTATGTTCTGTGGACATAGCTGGGTTCCAATATAACTTTATTTACAAAAACAGGCAGCGGGTCAGATTTTAAACATAGTTTGCTGATGTCTGCTCCATAATAGTGCACAATAAGGATAAAAAACTCACTCTAAACGCCTCCCCTCAAAAATGTATTCCTGTGACCTTCGAGTTTCCAATGCGTTCATCCCAGGCAATTCATATGAATTCTCACTTTAATGAAGTTGGCTCTCATGAGCGAACCCGTAGTGCCTGGAATGTTCAGGATTTTATAAATGTCTGACATATTTGCAAATATTCTAAATGTCTCAGAAAGAGAAAAAAAATGAAACTAGAGTTGGGCTGAGAGGGCACTCCATATACTATGCATACATTGTGTTTCTATTTGTTAAATATGTATTATAAATCTCTGAACTTTCCTTCATTTGTTCAAAGAATGAATTCAAATTTTTTGTTTCATTTTGTCTTTAATCTGACATGCAAGCCTTTCCCTGATTTGAAACGTGTAAGTTTCCAGATTTATGTTTTACTTGCCAACTTTTGAAACCCTTTGGAATAAGTTTTGTTTTCATTCCTTGAACAGCCCTTGTACAAAATATTCTCTGAACCTTTGCTTTGATCTTTCTTGGATTTGCCTCTCCTTTCTACTATCTAATCAGATGTTTGTTAAATCTATCCCTGTTGTATGCTATGTTTTACACAAATAAGAAGTCAAAGTGATACCTGTGATTAAAAAAACAAACAAACAAACAAACAAAAACCCCCTGGACCGTTAACGGTCCTTAACAAATTCTGTATTTAGTATGTAGCCCCTATAATCTTAATTTCTACATGACATACATACGTTTTATCCAACAAGTACAATGAGGCTAGTGGTTGCATCTTATTACTCACTGTGTGGGTGGTATATTGGAAATAATCTTGGCACGCAAAGGATTTTATGCTCAGCAAAATTATAATACTCTTCCTAATTATTAAAATCGGGTCTTTCCCAAAATATACACATTTCAGATAATGTAATCATTCATCAATATTGATTGACTTATATGAGGCATTTGGTGCCAAAAATAAAAGCAAATACATACCTTGATTCCAAGCAAGTAAATTGTTTTGGTGTGTTGAGGGAATCCGACAATATAAACTATACATTTGAGGTTTTCTCTTATTTTACCCCCTTACAGTTAATTATAGTGATAGATTTTAGAGTAGTTCCCAACAGCAATCTTTCTAAAACTTTTTTTTTTTCCTAATTTCCAAAGCTGTCAAGGAATATGGATCTTGGAATCTTGGAGAATTAGATTTGACCAGGCAGAATGATTTAATTGCCACAGGACTTGGTGAATTTAATTTCTTTCATTTAGCTTTTAAATGTGCATGCCATATTTATTAGAATCCTTTGATCAAAACTTTATCTGGTTTAAAATTCAGGGAAAAGAGTACATATTCAATAAACAGTATTGGGCATTGCTTTTACTTATATAAGTTTGTTTCCACTCTTTAAAAATAAGTAAAATAATCAAACTTTGAGTATTTTTTCATACTTACTCAATTCTAATCCAAGGGGAAAAAAATGAGAGATTTTTAAAAATCTCAATTTTCCAAGTCTGTAAAAGTAACAGGTAGTGACTGATTGAAGTATGGAGCATAATTTTGATCATTTCTTGTTTTTTGCCAAAATTTTTCTTACCCAAACCTCTGGAATTATCCTCCTTTCTGTTGTAATAATATAAAGAAGAGGTGTACAATTTTAGAAATGTATGTACATAAAATGTACCCTAAATGTGACTAAAACTAAACTTTTGAGAAAGTGAGAGTACTATTTCTACAAATAGTATTTTTATTCAGTAAAGGAAGAATATGAACGCGTGTGTCTGATGGCTGACTTTCACAGACAGTGATCAAATCTAATTTTGCAAATAATTGCAACCATCTGAAGGAGAAAATTGACTTACTTTCTGCTGTCATAATCTTGTCTTCCTTCTTTTGTAGCTTTCTCTCTCCCAGTGCCCTTGTCAGAATTATTTAGCCTTTCCTTGGAGCTCTTATACAATGTTTACATACACACAGCGAAGCAGACAAACCATTCTGTTGGGATATCAGGTCTCCATGTTTTTAACCCGCTGGTAGATTATCATATTTGCCTGGTCGTCTGTCTTATCTATCTTAGGCTTTCTGTGGTTTAGCTCAGTATCTGGTGTATGTTAGATGTTTACTGAGTAAATAAAATAATCAATTATGATACAATAAACCACAGGGAATAAAAACAGAGAGAAGATAGATTATCTATGTTTCAATTTGACCACGGACCCTTAGTCACATTTAATAATTTTCATATTCTAACAGCATTATATTTGGTACAGAAAGTGATTCAATTACATTTTATTTTGTTGACAATTCCCTTCTTATAGCACTATGGATTCTCAGCATGAGAAGAAAGTTCGATGTTGATAGGATTTGCCATCACAAGTCATTGGCTTGATTGTCAAATGCATAACTTGCTCATTATGACATGAGGAAGTGTGTCTTTGTTGATTTTTAAAAACATATTAAATAAATTAATCTATCCAAAATAACTTGCTTTTCCGAGGGAGAGAACATAAAAACAGAACTATTCCTGTCCTTTTAAAATCTATTTTTAAAGTAATTGTGCTGTTTATAGATTCCAGATAACCAGAAATGAATGGGAAAAAAATTTGGTGCTTGGTGATATGAGAAAATTTCCAGCTACTCGTCTGAATGCATTATCAGATTTTAAAGTTTATTTTAGATAAGTACAAGTAGTCTAGTTATATAGTGAACAAAGTTTTGCATTCTATGTGGTACTGCATTCCCAACTGATCTATGCACTAGAATTTTGGGACATATATTATAAGTTTTGTAGGCAAATATCCTGTAAAGCATATTTCAGATCATTCTCCCCAGAACAATATCTTGAATATTGGTTTTGATAGGTGGTCCTCACAATGTGCATAATTCAACGTATCGCATGCCCACGACAATTTCATGTTTACGTCAAGTTCCTAAGTGCTATTCACATTTATCTACATCCTGTGTAATAAGCAGAGTGAAATATTCTTCGGCTGTCCTATATTTTTAGGTTTCTCATGTCATATAAGGAATTGGCTATTCACGGGTGATAATGATTACTTATACAACTCTCTTCCTTTTCTCAATACTACCTGGAAAACATTGAATTTAGTGCAAGGGGCCCTCTTTATCTTGGTATAATTCATAAGAGTAAAAGATCACTAAAAATGTACCCTTTGAGAATGTTAGCCTATCATCCACAAGTTAAAATTTAGAAAAGTTGAGAATTATTCTACAAAAAATTAAAAACATGGGTGAAAACAAAATGTGTTTCCCCTTATACTTGACACCATTCACGTCACATTGTGTGTCCCTGCTCACATGAAACATAGCATTGTGCATAGTTTTAATTGGTGTAAATGTCACCAGAATGATGAATACAGTTCACACTATGTTTATATTGGCCAAGCAACATAAAAGCCTGTCGGGTGGAAACACAAAATGAAAAGGGATTTCCAATATTCTTCCAAGAGTTTCTCTCAATATTTTGAGATCCATATCATTCTATTTGAGGCTCCCATTAGACCAAATTGCTATTTTCTATTATTAATTGGCAATTAAACTTCCAGGTGTATTGTTTGTTATTGGCCTTGCATGGGACTTAAATAATTAATATCACTTTTATAGTCTTTTTTTAAGCTTTGATTTTAAAATAAATATATAATATTTGTACATATTTATTGGGTTAATAAAAAAAATCTTGCTTCTCTGGCAAGACTTGAAATTGACTTGCAATATAGTGTCCATGTTTAGGCAACTATTGGTCCTACAGACACCAACTAATAGAAATAGTTAAATGGATGGTATAGAGGGGGCAATGCTACAAAGATATAAGCTTAATTTTAGTATGAAATAATTTTATCAGCAGACAGCACACTAGGGAGTTATTGCATGAAATGGAAACTCTCCCATTAACACGCAAAATGTGCTTTCTCGTTCAAATTCCCAAGAACTCTATGTACATGTAATCAGAATTCCAAGTCATAGTCCAAATGACAAATGCATCTGAAAACCGATATTGGTGGGCTTATTATTTCAAATTCCATGTAAAATTGGAGTGGTTATTTCAAATTAAAATCCAAATTGCGAAACCTAAATAGCCTAGTTAAGCATTGGCATACCTATTTTTCAAATTCCAACAGCAATGTATTTACTGGACCAAATTATAATGCTAATTTAATATTCCAAATAATACTAGTGTATTTATTAGTTCAATTCCAATTCAAATTTCAAAATCCAAATTACACCAAGTTCAAATTTGAGCCCCTAGTATTTTCAATTCCATATAAAGCTGTTGTATTTATTATTTTATATTCTGATTCCAATTGTTGATTCTGTCTTAATTTATCCATAACAAATACTAGTGTACTTATCAGCTACATTTGCAAATAACACTTGTGGTCTTATTAATTCCAGGGCAAATTCAAATTCTGAAATAAATATCTTAGTACCGTGTACTGGTACTATTATGAGTTCCAATTTCAAATAACATTGGTGTAATTATTAGTTCAAATTTCCATTAGCATTCCAAAATCTAAAATCTCTAACACACACTGTTGCATTTACTAGCTCAATTCAAAATAACACTGATATATAGCTATATTCATATTCAATTTCCATTTCCAGTGTTTAAATATCTCTTACAACAATCACTGGTGTAGATACTCTTTCAAATAACAAGTAACACCTGAGGTCTTCTTAATTCAAAATTAAATTCCAAAACCCAAATAGATCTGAAAATAGCACTGGTGCAATTAGTAGGAATTCCAAATGATACTGTTGGAATTAGGAGTTTAAATTGTGACTAATATACTATAATTCAAAACTGCAATAACAATCATGGGTGACCTTCTGTCAAAATTACAAATGGCACCAATGTATTTAATATTTCATATTCTAATTTCATTATCTAAATACTCTTATAAGAAGCACATGTGTCATTATTAGATCAAATGTTAAGTAACAGATGCATACATATGCCAACAACAATAATGTAATTATAAGTTACAATTCCAAATCAGATTGATTTACTTATTAACTCATATCTCTATTCAAATTCAAAAAAGGCAACTCAAACTAAAAATATGCTTTTGATCCACTCATTAATTTAAATTTCAAATAACACTGAAGTCCTTATTAGGTCATGTGCCAATAAGCAAGTATCTTTGATACCAAGCTCAGATGCGCTTGTTAACTGAAATCCCACTTGAGTTCCAAAGTGTAAATAAATCAAACCACAAGCTTAGGTGAACTTTTTATGTTAAAATTCCAGTTAACATTGGTGTACTTATTTAGTTTATACTTCAGTTCCAATTCCAATATTCAAATTGCCCTGATTCCTTGCAAAGACGTAATTATTGACTCAAATTGTAAATAACATCGGAGGTCTCATAAAATTAACTACAATAATTGTTAACATGTTAGATCAAATTCTAATGAGAATTAGAATAATTAGAATAATTGTTTACATGTTAGCTCAAATAATAATGAGGTACTTACTAATCAATTTTTATAAAACATAGGTTTGTTAAACCATAACATTAATTAGCAGAAATTATAAATAAGTATGCTATATTTATTTGTTCAACTTCTAATTCAAATTCCCCAAGCAAAAAAAAAAAACAAAAAACAAACAAACAAAAAAACCCAACAACCAAAAAGTACTGATGCATTTTTTCAGCTCAAATTTCAGATAACATTGTTTTACTTAATAGTTCCAATTCCAATAACAATTTTAAAATTCAAATAAATTTGATAACAAGCACTACCTGATGTGTGTAATCATTTAAAATTCTAAATAACACTAATGTACATTTACTTAAAATTTTAATTCATATTCCAAAGTCCAATAACCCCATTAAGAAGTCTTGGTGTACTTATCACATTAATTATATATAACACTAATATATTCATTCAATTATAATGTAAATTTCAAATTTCAAATTAACAGTCAGGAATTTCCCAATAATTTCCAAATCCAAATAACAACAATAACATGTACTGGTACACTTATTAGTTCCAAATGAAAATGACACTGGTTAATTATTAAGTATTAGCTCAAATTTCTATTTAAATGTCATAATCCAAATAAAGTTGATAACTCACAAATGTGCATATATCAGCTCAAACCCTAAATTACACTGGTATACATACTGATTTAAATTCCACTTCAATCAAATGTAAATTCAAATTTCTAAATAACAGCAATATAGTCATTAGTCGAATTCCTAATTAAATTAACAATACAAAATAAGACCATAAGAAGGACCAGTACATATATTAAGCCCAATTCTAAAATAACACTGGTATACTTATTAGTTCATATTTCAAATCAAATTCCAGTATTAAAGTATCTCTGGTAACAGCCACTGTTGCATGTAGTCATTAAAACTTCAAATAACACTAATGCACTTATTCAGATTTTCAAATTACAGCAGTTTACCTGTGGGCTCTAATCCCAAATAATTTAACTGTTTTACTTATTAACACAAATTACAATTCAACTTCCAAACCCAAATAATATTGATAAGAAACACTGGTATACTTATCATTTCATATTCCATATAAAACTGTTATTTTTATTTGTTAAAAATTTAAAAACTAAATAACTTTTAAAATAAGCACTGCTATACTTGTTAATTCAAATTCCAGTTAACAATGGTGAATTAAGAATTCAGCAAAACATGTAGCACCAAATAAGAACACAATCAAAGAGAGCTATCATATTAATTCTCAACATAGCATATATAGATTACAATGTTTACATGTGTTTTATTTCCTGTGACAATATACGCTTTGTTGAAAAGTATTCCTGTGTTAAGTCTTATTACAATTAATAATAGTATCTCTTTGATTGATAAGATATAAATATAGTTAGTATATATTCTTCTTTAATAACTTAATTAATAATTAAATTTTATTTAATTGACCAAGTTGTTACCAGTATTTAGTAATTACTTATTTTACAAATACATATTTATATTTAAAATATAATTATTAAATTAATAGATTTTTATAAACTATTTCATTTCTTAAGGATAAAATAATTTGTCTGTGCTTAATGAAAAGGAAAGCAACTTAGAATTGTTGTTTTGGCAGCTAGAAATTCATTTCTGTTAATAGGAAGTACAAAATACCAAAAATCTGTGAAGACATTGGAAGTGGATGTAAGTAGAATAAATATATTAAGATACAATGTATCATAGTTTGAATTCTTATTTTAGTATCACACAATAGTGAAAGGCACTTTTTTTCCCTTTAACTTTGCTATACACATTATCATACTTTGGGAAACAACTCAGAGTTACTATCATTCTATGAAAAAATATTTAACTTGTTCTACCACAACTTTTATCCCAGAAAACTTACTTTATATCTTTCACACCTAATTCTAGGAAATATACTTTTAAATGATCATTAATCTTAAAATCATTTTTAATAACATTAAATGAACTAACCTCATGTATCAATAAATTGACAATCATTTATTTCTTTTAATGGTTGTATGTGAGAAGAATTATTTCAATAAAAAAATAAATACCAAAGAAACTCCAAAATATTGAACAGGTATGTTTTAAACAAACCAAAACTTCTCAATGATTTCTATTTCATCCTAATTTCTTAATTCCACAAGATTTCTCGCATATACACAAAAAAGTTGTTAAAAGCATATCCTCTCTGTATATATTAAATCTTTAATAAAGTATTAAAAATAACATTTTTCATACTATATAGCTACCACACATACTTACTATACAGAATATATATACTATACATATATACATACTGTAGTTACAGGCTTATTTCTATTTATATACTTTCTACCATGAAAACATTATCCAAATATAAGTGTAAGATTAAAACACTTCTATACAGAGTCTAAAGTTCAATCTGATTTGAAAAACAAGTGATATTATCCTCGGCAATGTCATAAGTCAGACATTCTGTTAAGTAGTTGTTTAGGGCTATAATTTAACCAATTTAGAAAATAAACTGAATCTCCTTTTGGAACTTCTCTGATAAAACAAGAAAACAAGCAAAGAAAAAATAACCATCATAAATAAAATTGTGTATCATATTAGAAAACTTGTCATCTTACTGAAATGCAATCATTAACATTTGTATAGAACAAAAGTCTCTGGAAGGCAGTTTTATTTATACACAATTCTATGATGTTTTAAATGCTGCCAAGGGCTTCCTTTTAATTTCTATGATGTTATACATTTATAATTTATATAATTACTTAGAGTTCATTCATTTACAGTTATAAGCAAATTAGGCAAATTTAAAATTAAAATACAACTAATAAGTTTTTGCACTTAATTTTAATTAATAAAATTGGTCGACCTGAAGGTTATGGGATTATTCTACCTGTAGCCTTTCTGAGGATCCATACAAACACAATTTTCCTAATATCTGGGACAGCATGATTCCAAACAGGTTCATTATCTGAATTATTTCCATAAAGGATGTTTATGTACCTCACTTTTTTTTTGTTGCTGTTGGTGCAGATACACACTGCATTGTGAGAGTTGAGGTTACCTATGATATCATGGCTGTTTTGATTTACCCACAGCTGCTGAGTGGTACCTGGATCTCAGGTGAATGTCAATAAATGGATATTTCTGTTGCCTTCTTATATGTGATCTCACAATACAAAAGTTTTACTAAACAACTCAGAAAGTTAGTAAGTAGTTTTTGGCAAATATCCTTCTTTGAAAAAAAATAACAGTTATATGGATTAATTTAAAGCTAAATTTCAATTTATATTGATATAAATATTATATTGATATATTGATAAAAAATCAATACATACCTTTAAATATAAAAGCCCCCTTTCTCTTTGATTGATCATTGGATCATGGGTTCTCTGGATCTTCCTTTGTTGCGTTAGGACTCATTCGCAGAGAAGAAGCCACCTGAGTGGTATTGAATTCATATTTAGGTTGTTTTTAGCCACAAAATAATTTCTCAACCTGTACCATAATCATTGGCTTTCTTATTAAAAGAGTTATAAAAGATAAATAATTCTTTTATTGGAGATATTCATTTTATATCATATATAAATATACACATCTATCAATCATCTATTTATCTATCCATCCTTGCCAAATGCTTGTTTAGTTTTGGAGAAAAGTAAGCATGTTCCAAATCATCTACCAACATGAGGGAGTGTGTTTAAAACTCAAGCAGAAAACTCATTAACTCTCACTGTGAAATCAACCAAATTGTGCTATTGTTCCTGACCAGGGGATGAGGTTCCCGAGATTCTTATCCATCCTCCCTTCTTCTGCCTCAACTTGTATGCTCACTGTGCTGGCTGGGTTTTTTTTTCTCATGTGCTCTTGTCCGTCTCGCCTGTACTAGCTAGAAGGACACTGACCCTCATCTGACCACTTTCTGTCTTTCTTTGTCCTACCGACTATCCAAATCCCTAAATAGCCACGTTAGTTTTGTCTGTGTCTCCTTTTACCATGAAAAGTAAAGCCACAATTTTATCTAACTTGTGCTACATCATAACATGTGCAAAGTCATAGCTTCTGAGTGGTATGCCTTTCTAAGAGCAAGGTAGAATTGGGATCTGCTTTAATCTTCTGTTTGGTCAACCCATCTTCAAAAACCTTCCCTTCTTTTATTTCTCTATGGCAATATGCCGTTTGGTCCAGCAATCCCACCACTGGGCATCTACCCAAAGGAAAAGAAGACATTCTATAAAAAAGACACCTGCACTCGAATGTTTACAGCAGCACAATTCACAATTGCAAAGATGTGGAAACAACCCAGGTGCCCATCAGTACATGAGTGGATTAATAAAATGTGGTATATGTACACCATGGAGCACTACTCAGCCATAAAAAACGGTGAACTAACACCTCTTGTATTAACCTGGATGGAGCTGGAGCCCATTCTCCTAAGTGAAGTATCACAAGAATGGAAAAACAAACACCACATGGACTCACCATTAAATTGGTGCTAATTGATCAACACTAATGTGCACATATGGGAAGTAACATTCATAGGGCGTCAGGCAGGTGGGAGGGGGAAGGAGGGATGGGTAAATCCACACCTAACAGGTCCAGTGTGTGCTGTCTGGGGGATGGGCACGCTTGTCAGAGGTGCAAAGGCAAGTTATGTAACCAAAGCGTTTGTACCCCCATAATACTCTGAAATTTAAAAAAATTAAAAATAAATAAATAAAAACAAAATAAATATTATTTTTGTGTTTTATAGAATCTGTTTTGAATAAATGTTACTCTTTCTGCTAAAGATATGAAGGCAGCAATAACCAAACAAATTTTTAGCTGAACATAAGTCTATGTAACACCAAAATCGTGGTCTAAGAAAAAATAGTTGAGAGTTAAAGGGAAAACTATCCTTGTATTATTTGAAATGGAACATATTATCAAATAAACTTTAAACAAACTTGGAAGCATATTATAGAAATAAGTTTACAATGTTTAGAGCTCATTTTTATAAAAGAAACTAATGCATAATTTAAAAAGGGAGAGGATAGTTGCTACTTTAGATTCTGCAACCAAAAATTACATTTAGTTTTCATTTGCTAGTTTAAAAAAAAAAGCTATGACTTTAGAGGGGAAAAAATAAATTGCAGTGGTGTCTAGTAATAATGATACAATGGGTAGGAAAAAAATCAAAGCTTTCCCTATCATATTAATTAAACATGCATAAAAATACCAGTTTGCCCTCCTCAGGAGGTACAAGTGGGCAGAACCCCTGGTGACAAGTTCTGTATGTCAATACAGACTCATGTAGCTTTGACATAAATTAATCCCACCCTCTGCACACTAACAACTTTGTCTGGGAGCTACAAGGTTACGATCCCAAACTCAGGAATTCAAGTTGCTGCCATTAATATTGTGTGACAGTTTTTGTTTTTGTTTTTTTTTTTGATGGTTAACATTTTTGCTGGTCAGTTCATAATTTTGATCAAAACTAGGCTATTATGTAAAACCCATAAAGAGAAAGCAGCAGTAACAACTCAGCCATGAGCTATGTGCATACTCAAATGAATTATAGTAGCACAGAGCTGATGAATGTTTCCCTTGCCAATTTTTATTTCCAGAGTCCCTTTTCCTTTCCAAGAAGAATAATAAAACATGTCACAAAACTTCACTAATTGGCATCATTGCTTCCAGCACTCTGATTCATGTCTGACTTTAAAAAGCTGTGTAGTAAAGTAAGAGGAGCTGGACTTCTTGGTATTAAATTGTCAAGAATTACTCACAAAAGCTTCTCCAGCTATTGCTGTTACTAATGCAGCATGTTTTATTAAACTTTCTTTCAGACAAAACATTTCACATCTGCCTCCTATTTTGACTCAATTTCTCTGTAACACAAAAAGTAAAAAATAATAACACTTCACTTTCTTTAAAGTATTTGAGTGCATTATCTCAATTTCTGAAGGAAAAATAATGATGAATTCCTTATACTGAAAAAATGTATGGACGTTGGAGATATGTTGCAGTCCGGCTCATACAACTAACATCCTTTTGTCTGGGAGATGCCAGCTAGGTTTTGGTCATAATATTGAGCTCCTATTAGTGCATTCAAATAATGAAGGGCCTCTTCTTTATAACTCAACTATTTTGTTTTATTTTTATTCGGTACTAAGGATGGTGAAAATGTTTGATGGGAGAAACAAAATATTTGTGTGCGTGTGGGGGGATCACACTCTACATGTGCACACATATATCATTTTGTTTTTACCACTAAACAACACAGGAAGGGATTATAATCTGCAAGGCAGACTAAATTGCAAAGGATAACAGAACTTTTAGTGGGTCCCGGTTAAAGGGAAGGCATTTTATTCCAACTATATTTATTTGGAATGGAAAAGTTAATCCTTTGGTTTCTACAGAATGGTTTCTACAAAATGAGTTTCTAATGTACTATACATACCAGACCCTGGTGGGGTAGAAAGAGGCACTATTACCTGTTATGCGGGGACAACAGGTATAGACCAGAATTGGCCCAGGCATCTGGGACATATAGTTGTCCAAGCTTTCTATCCTCACTCGCAATTATGAGGGAGACATTTTGAGGGCAGAAACTCCAGCATTGGTCTGTGTGCAAAAATGATGGATGAATACTAAAATAAATGCAAGACTGAAGGGAGTAAGAAATATTGTCTCTCGATTATACATGTCTTAAATAATAGACTTTAATATAGTTTCATGTAGAGCATCATAATTGGCTGATACTAAGTTTATTACATTCACACACATATTTTACCCATGTGTGTGTTTTGGGACCCCATACCTTGTTGCTGAGTACACATATTCCACTACTTAGATATATCCTCTCAGAAGTATTTTATTAAGCTACCATGATGGACAAAGTCTTCTGGGGCTTGTCAGCTTAAACGTGCACTTATCGGTACAGAATTTGAAATACATTTCTTAGAGATTCTGGAATTGTATATGACAGACAACCCCTCTCATTGCTAGGATTTTATAGCTCCTTTGTGTCACTGGTGTGAATCAAGTTATTGGTCTGATTGTTCTTTCTTTGTATGTGATCTGCGTTTTTTCTCTGATTGCAGTTGAGTTTAATTTGGCCCAATATAAAACAGAAACTTGTACTTCTGAACATTCAGTCTGTTTCTACATTGTATTGAGTATCAACCCGTCTCTTCATGCCCCATTGTTCTGGAACAATAAAGTGTTCCCAGTAAAGTGTTCCTGATGCCTTGTAGAGCTCCACCTAAAACCTGGCCCAGATATGTCTTTTTTTTGTTCACCTGGTGTGATGGATAATTTTATGTGTCAAACTAAACTAGGCTAAGGATGCCCAGAGAGTTGGTAAAACATTATTTTTGGGCTATCTTGGTGAGGGTGTTTCCAGAAGAGTTGAGCATTTTAATCAGTAGACTGAACAAAGAAGAGCCACCCTCAACAATGTCGGTGGCCATCATGTGATCCATTTAGTGCCCAGATAAAACAAAAAAGCTGAGGAAGGGTGAATTTACTCTCTCTTCTTGAGCTGGGAAATCCTTCTTCTGCTGAGGTCAGACATCATCATTCCTGGTTCTCAGGCCTTCAGACTTGGACTGAATTACACCACAGGCTTTCCTGGGTCTCCGTTTGCAGCCAGCAGATTGTGGGACTTCTTGGATTCCATAACCATGTGAGACACTTTCTGTAATGATTGTCATTATCTATCTGTCTATCTATCCATCCATCCATCCATCCATCCATTTATCTATCTCTCCATCTATCCATTTATCTATCTTTCTGTCACTTGTTCTGTTTCTCTACAGAAACACTTGGTCGTACATGTTCCTCATGTGGACACCAAGAGGTGATGTGCAGGAGAATGTGCCTTGGCAAATGTGAACAATTTGCTCATTCAAATGACTTGTACCTGCTAGACCTGTCTGGTCTCCACTCCATACAGCTACTTCACAATCAAGTGTCCCTGGGCTCACTCGCTCGTTGTGTTGGAGAACATCTAGTTTCCGATGTACACCTCAAGATGCATGATGAATGGACATTTATGGTGAGGTGAACAGTCGCTACCAGACCCCTGTAAAAAGCAGGAAGTTCTTATCCAAAATAAAGACTTTGCAAAGCTGGCATGACATTTCCCCCTGTAAAAGGAAGATTTCACTATAATTATCCTGGTGGGGCTTCCCACAAACCCTACCAGCACCGTGACCTGTTAGATAGACTTCAGCCAACAGTAAATCTCCTGGATGACAAAGCTCACAAGAAAGAGCTGTTTGTACTGTAGACAAACCAGGTGGTAAGACTTTCTCCCACTGGGCACCAGTCAAAGCCAGCCAGAGTGTACAGCGTGTATCTATATTTTAGTTCATTTTTATTTCCAGGCAAAATGAAGGGTATTATGTATGGTCATGGATAACCAGCTATTTATTTCACAGAGGGTTCAGATTCCTGTTGTTTTGTGACTGTAATAGACGGAATTGGATCTCCCCAAAATTTATATGGTGAAGCCCAACAACCAATGTGGCTGTATTTGGAGATAAGGCCTTTGCAGAGGTAATTAAAATTCAATAATTTCATACGGGGGCCCCTAATGCAATAGGACTGGTGCCCTCATAAGAAGAGGAGATTAGGACACAGGTACACATGGACAGATGACTCTGTGAGGACACAGGGAGAAGACGGCCATCTATAAGCCAAAGAGAGATTCCTTAGTGGTAACCAATCCTGCCAGCACCATGATCTCCGACTTCCAGCCTCCAGAATTGTGAGAAAACAGATCTCTGTTGTTTTAAATCCACCCAGACTGTGGTATTTTGTTATGACAGCCCTACTGATCAAAGACATGGTCTTTATCTCCCATCCTATGACAAGTATTGGTCTCACATGTATCATCTGGAATATTGCTACATGGTAAGTTTCAGGTTCCAACAACATCCACGTAGCAGGCCAGGTAAAGAATTGTGAGCTAGCGAGATGATCAAAATACCTAAGTCCTATGGGGCCTTAGCACAGAGGCTGAACATTGTCAGGATGATAAAGATGTAACGCAGACACCGTTCTGTGGAAGTTAACCCCTTGCAGGGGTTGTGGCTTATTGGGATAGAGAATGAACAAAACAAAAAACAATGAGACAAATACATTTGGGAACACAATATCTATACACCAGGTGCCAACAGTTGTGTTGATTTTTTTCTGAGAAGAGGTAAAGAGGTTGTGTCCGAATGGCAGCCGCGATTGGAGTCAACACTGCAGGAAACCCCAGCCCAGTCTACTGTTCCTTGCCATGAATATCTGGGTTCTTCAGTGGATAGGAAAACGTGTTAACAAGGGATGCAAAAGGAATGAACCCTGTGGTTGAAAATGTGGGTTGTCTTTCTGACCATGGATTCTTCTTTAAACATTTATTGTCATCATCTTTTCGTTTGCCTCCTGGACTATAGAGTTCAGAAAGACAAACTTGCGTTTTACCAGATAATCTTCCAGCGAGGTGTCAAACTTGAGTTTTTATTTTTTTTCTTTTTTTTTTTAGACTAGCAAACTTGAGTTTTTAAAGTTAAAGGTTCTCTTGCATGAGATATGAAACCAGAGCTGACTTAGGTGATCAGAGAGGCAGGAAGCAATTGTGCTTGAGTGGGTACAGATCTAGGAATGTATGACCTGATGAGAACCAAGCATCTTGGAATGTGGATAAGGCAGGTCTCTGGCAGTAGCTTAATATTGGTTCCCTCAAGAGCCTACATCTATCAAGGAACTGTGGAACTCATCCGTGGAAGAATATTACATATTCCAGAACTTCTAGCAGATAAAGTGGATGTTAACTTAAAAATCTAAAAAGTTCCCTCACATTCCAAATTGTTCATTAGAACATATATAAAAGACATCATCCCAAATTTGATTTTATAATTGAAGTACAAAATGGGGGGGTGAACCCTGAAATCTAACATGTTTTGGGACACTATGGATTACATTTCAGATATTAAAAAGAGGTAAAAATCAAATTCTAATGACTTAATGGTGGTGAATTTTCATGTATAGTTTTGGTGGCGTTCATTTTTGTAAACAGGAAAAGAAAAGAATCCCACAGTCCAATTCATAGAAAATACCCAAAGTTTATTTCTCCCTTTAAACTTTTAAATTTGTAAACTACAATTTAAAACATTTATAAAATGTGTAAACATTTACAAAATTTGTAAAAGTTTATAAATGTTAAATCAGGTGATGTTTTAGGCATATAATCTTCACAGTTTTCACTTTACACTATTATATTTATAATTCCCAATTAATTCGTTAGTTATTGTCACAATACCCTGCATTGCAAATGGATATCTGGATAGGATTTCTTACCATATTAATGATCATAGGCGGGGGGAACATTTATTTTTCTTTCTGTTTGCTTAGAGTATATCTTATATACACATTTTATTAGTTCTTTCCATGCTTTAAAAATATGAGTATGAACGTTAGTTCTTAGTGGCGACTGCAGAGACTTTAGGGTCAAATTTCGAGAAAATTAAGATACAAGCATTTTTTTAATACCTAAAATATGTGTGGCTGCTATATCTATCACCATCACGTAGAATAAGATATAGAAATGCACAGAGCATACAGAAAGACGAATAGCGCCATTCAACTCATTATTGGCTTTGGAGTTGTTCCTCAATTTTGATGGGTAAAATGAATTTTAGATTAAGTCATATTGATGTCATAGTAATACTTCCAGTTTCTCTCATATCAGTAGCTGGAAGAGGTCAATCACTTCAGTGGGTTCTTTTCAAAGGTTATCTCTAATTCCCACAACAATCATCAATAAATTAAGAATGATCCACACATCTGAGAGGAAGAAAATAAGAGTTATATAACTGTCCTAATTTTACACACGTCCACATTATGGCAAGCTAGGTATAATAGGTAACTTGTACAATTCCATTCAGCATATATATGGTGGGTCCAGAGGATCTACTTCTCTCTGATCCAAAACCCATGGTCACCTGGAGGATGCTTCAGAAGAGACAAAGAAATTAATAAAGTGTCAAAAAAATTAGACTTTGCAATATCTGATCACTGGAAAATCTTAACAAAGGAAATGTGAGGGAAACTTAATACATGTCTGGAGTACACAAAACACAATCGATACTCAATAATTTATATAATATAAATGGGGATCAAAAACCAAGGGCAGCTGGGCTCAGTGGTTGAGTAGATTTTTAGGTAATATGCGAGTATTTACAAGAATGAGTGATAATCTACGAAAACAATTTTCAAGATGATCCTCCATTGGTATTTAAAATAAGAAAAACTTTTCTCAGTCTGAGGGAGATTCTATTTGGGATTATATTTCTGTGGTTCTTAATAACTATCATGTTTATGTAAAAATTTGCAATAATGTGTTTTATAACCAGCTTTTGTCCTTTCAAATGCATGTCTACAGTCAAGTGATAGTGAAATAACTGGTTTAAAGTGGAGTAAATTGAAATTGTATTTCTATGTGAGATTTCTCCTAGAAGCAGCATGTAAAAGTCTAAATAGATATTACCCTCGGTTTGAAAATAATTAGAAGTGTGTGGACTCAGGTCCTTAAATACATTGGAATACTGATGATGTAAATGAAATAAAGTGGAAAAGAAAATGAGCATATATCTTTTTTTCTTTTGCTTCTATGATGATTATAATGATCTCTAAGGATTTGTTATACCCAACCAAATAGTTAGAAAGGTATAATTCCAAATCACATCTGATATCTCTAGTAATATCTTGGAAGAAATACAGTTTTTAAAAAAAAAATTCAGAACATCATGGGGTTACAGATGCTTTGGTCACCTAAATTGCGTTTGCACCTTCCGAGTCAGAGCTACAAGCGTGCCCATCCCCCAGACAGCGCACACCACATCCGTTATGTGTGGATTTACCCATCCCCTCCACCCCCCCACCTGCCTGACAACTGATGAATGTCGCTTCCATGTGTGCACATAAGTTTTCATCAATTAGTACCAATTTAATGGTGAGTACATGTGGTGTTTGTTTTGCATTCTTGTGATACTTCACTAAGAAGAATGGGCTCCAGTTCCATCCAGGGTAATATAAGAGGTGTTAGTTCTCCATTGTTTTTTATGGCAAAGTAATTCTATTGTATACATATACCACATTTTATTAATCCATTCATGTATTGATGGGCACTTTGGTTGTTTCCATATCTTTGCAATGTGAATAAATATTCAAGTGCAGGTGGCTTTTTTACAGAATGTCTTTTTTTTTCCTTTGGGTAAATACCCAGCAGTGGGATTGCTGGATCAAATGGTAATTCTACTTTTAGTTCTTTGAGGTATCTCCATACTACTTTCCACAGAGGTTGTACTAGTTTGCAGTCCCACCGCAGTGTATGAGTGTTCCTGTCTCTCGGCATCCACTCCAGAATTTGTTGTTTTGGGACTTTTTGATAAAAGCCATTCTCACTGGAGTTAAGTGATATCTCATTGTGGTTTTGATTTGCATTTCCCTGATGATTAGAGATGTGCATTTTTTCGTATGTTTTTTGGCCATTAGAATATCTTCTTTTATGAATACATTTCTATATAATTAAATTGACTAAAGAATGCATGTTTCCCACTATGTTAAATTTGAAATATACCATTGCACTAATATGGGTAATTTGACAAGTTATTAACCTCGAGTGAACAACTGAATGAAAATAATAAAAATAGATTGACATGGCCACCTTTTTAAACACTTAGATTCTTGGTTCAGAACAATCATATGTCAGTAAACAATTATAGCCATGTAAAAATTGGAAGACAGGAAATACATAAGATAATGCTGTATAATTTCAGGATACGTGAGTGTATGTGATACCGTTTTGTTGCCCCTTACGGAAATTTCACAGATTGTTTGTGTTTCAAGAACAAATTGGAAGAATAATTTTTAACTTTTTCTTGTTTTTCACTTGACCTATAAGGAATTTTCACAGTAACGCAAGGGAAAGATCTCTGCAAGTAAATAGCTATCGTTTTTCTTCCCTTTTTGACACTGGTATTTATCTGCATTCTTATCACTGACAAAAGAATCCAAGACAACAATATGAAAATAGGACACTCATGGATGACTTTCTGTTTATGAAGTCGATGGAAGAATAAAAGTATCATTAATTATCTAAGCAGGTTATACTTTCAGCATCACGGGAAACTGAAAGTAACAGCTTACCAGCAAATTAATGAAAATCCAAAGCGGGGGGAAATATGTTGAAAGGGATGCCTTATAAATTTCAATTATTATTCAGTTGTGACTCTACGGCTTCATTAGGAATGGCCTTTGACATGTGGAAAGAAAACCGCCTTTCATAAAATTTTTCAGTGAGTTCTTCAGTAAAATGGATCCTGTAAGTCACATATAACCACTGCCAGACTGAACTGACCTTCTTTTTCATGCGAATCTCATGAATTTATCACTCGGAAGGTAAATGAGTGCAGAAAAGCCATCCAGAGAGTCTGAGGATCATGGGTTGCCACGAATACATCATGAGATACTATTGATATTTTGTCAAACAAAGTAAGCTCTCATTGTATAGTCATTTCAGGTAATATATAATTTAAAAATCTGCTTAACTCAAACAATTTAAGGCATTTAAGCCTTTCAAATTAAGATAAAGGTGAGGCATGTATTAACTATAATAGTTATTACATGTTTTTAAAAATAGTTATTTTCTTGTTCATTGGTTGGCCAAATTGGCTGATGATTAGTTTTGTTTTAAAAATATTTTTAATATTATAATATATTTTACATAGTATGGTGAGGCATTAAATAAAATGTAGAAATGAAGCAAATAGATGGTGCTCAGACAACTGTCCATGAAGGCCCTTGGTGAGCAAAGGGTAGCTAGGCCAAGCCCACTACAGGAAACAGGAATTGCTCTTGCTCTGAAAGTCTTCCAAGAACCAGCTTGAACATATTAAACAAAGAAAGGAAATCACAAATGTTTGTGCAGGAAAGGTTCTGCTCTGGCATAACCACGTAGAGCAGTCATATCACCCTGGGGGGATTTTGCCCCCAGTGGGGGATATTTGGCAAAGTTTAGAGACATTTTTAGTCGTCACATGTAGGAAAAAAGCTTTGCTATTGGAATCCGGTAGGTGCAGACCTGGAATGCTGCTCTGTACCGCACAATGCACAGCACAGCCCCCACCAAAATGAACAATCCAACCCCAAATGTCAACAGTGTGGGGTTGAGAAACCTGCCTTAGCATGAGAGAGGCTACCTGTCAGTCTATTCCAGTGGCTCTCAACTGGTGGTTAAAAAACTCTGATAAAGAGAGAATACATCCCCTCCAAAGACTGCCTAGGGAAAATGTGGTTATAGATACACAATACCTGTGTACAATTCCTTTTGTAATACCCAACATTTTTCAAAGTTGCATTCATTTCATAGGGATGCCGTAACAAAGTACCACAGCCTGGGCAGCTTAAACAACAGAAATGTGTTGTCTCACAGTTCTGGAGGCTGGAAGTCCAAAATCAGGGTATCCGGCAGGGCCGTGCTCTCTCTGAATTCTGCTACGGAATGGTCTATTCCAGGCCTGTCTCCCCATTTCTGGTAGTACTTTGGCTTGTGGCAATATAACTCCATGTTTCTCACAGCTTTCTCCTTACCTGTGTGTGTTTCTGTGTCCAAATTTCTCCTGTTTCTCAGGACATCAGTCACATTGGATTAGGGGCCCACCCTCTGCAGGATGACCTCCTCTTAACTAATTACACCTGCAACAACTCTATATCCAAATAAGGTCACTTTTGGAGGTCCTAAGGGGTTAAGATCTCAATGTATGAATTTCGGAAGGACAAAATTTATCCCATAATTGTTATCTACGTGGAGCATTTTCTTTCCTATGTCTTCAGAGCGGTTATTTATTTTGAGCATAATAATAGTTCTTCCATGCCTTACTGTTTGGGTTCCATTTTTCTGTTTTCACTCTACCCCATCTAGGTTGATTTTAATCATTCAATTATTTTAGGAATATGTGAAGCTTTACTAAGTTTCTAAAAGTCAGACCTAACAAAGAAAGGTGTACTCAGGAAAAGAAAACTGTCTCTTGCTCTCTTCTTATCCATTTTCTACTACAACTATGCCCATTTTTCCCGCTCCAATTGCCAGGACTTCTTTGTGGGAAATCATTGTCCGTGGTTATCTATTTGTCCTTCTGTCTTTAAGATTTGCACAACATATGCAAGTATATTGTAATTCCAGGTGCAAAGTTTGTTTTATTTCCTGTTTTAGTTAATAGTTCCCAATTATATATTTTTCCCCTATTTATATTTAGCCTTTCTGGATGACTTTGTTTCAGATGCATTTCTTGCAGATACCCCCTCATTGAGTCTTTCTGTATGAGTCCATCCGTTTTTATTTTTTTTCTCTCCAAAAGGGAGTAAATCCCCTCGCACATTTAGGGACATGCTTGATCTATTTTTTCTCTCACCTGTCCTCATATAATTCTACGAGTCAAGTTAGATTTGGTCTATTTTTGCTTTACATGCAGCTACAAAGTTACTCTTTGGTTTTGGTTAGTCAGCTTTTAAAATTTTAATCCATTCTGGGAAATCCCATGGGATCTTACAAGAAAAATAAATCTTAGCCAAATATATATATAGAGAGAGAGACAGAGAGAGAGAGAGAGAGAGAGAATGTATTTTTCTGGGAATAAAATGTAATTTAATAAGATAGGTACTTCTTTGTCTTTGATTTTTATCATGCCATGCTGTTAGCCAGGTTTGAATTTTTGTGCTCAACTCACCTGACTTTTATGCACAGTATTAATATGTTGTAGGAGTAGATGACAGAGTTCAGATAGGAGATGAGTGTGAAGTGGTTGCTTTACCTGGAAAAGGCTCTGAGGGTGACATCTCATTGCAAGAACTAGACCAGAGACACACACTTGCTTTCAGCTTCCATTATGCTCAGAACATGTTGTAGCTACCTACCTGCTTCCGGCTGGATTATTTCCCCATCCTCTCGCCCAGGCTCGCTCTGGCACTAGCCGGCTCGACTTACTTCCTCTTGGATATGCTACATCTGAACCACAGACAGTGAACACACCCTGTGTGGTCTCTTTACCCAAAGAATAAAGGATGAAAAAAATAAACATCCTCATTTGTTCGACATGACTGGCGACATGATTCCATTGAGCACTGAAAACTATTCCATCAATTAACCATCATTACTTCAGGCATTAAAAAATATATTGACTTAAAAGGAGTCATGATATTTCTCGAATCGGTGCACGTGATATGATCAAGTTTTATATCAACTGAAAATGAGAAACTGTGGGAGAAGGAAGACCCTGCCTCTGAGTAGACAGAGTGTTTCTAAACTTCTGTCCTGACCTATGGGTTTAATATTATCAAGTGATAAAATAAAATATCTTCATTCTTATTAAATTACATTTTATTCCCAGAAAAACACATTCTCTCTCTCTCTCTCTCTCTCTCTCTCTTTTTATATATATATATATATATATGGCTAAGATTTATTTTTCTTATAAGATCCCATGGGATTTCCCAGAATGGATTAAAATTTTGAAGGCTGACTAACCAAAACCAAAGAATAGCTTTGTAGCTGCATATAAAGCAAAAATGCAGGATGCCATAGTCTCTTTCTCATGTGTTTGAGGATAAGACTTTGTTTTGACCCGATACATAATCTTCTACAACAGACCAAAAGGGAAACTAAATGTACATTTGTGAGTATTACACTACAGAAAGGGCAAGAGGTAAGCTGTACCAATAAAATATCAGATATTATTATTTTTAGCTGAATAAAACACAGCCACATGCAGTAACAACACTACCAAAACAATGATGGACACTGGGAAATTCAAAAGAAGAACAGTGTTTAAGAGTCTACTTTAAAAATTAAATTTTAATTTGCAAGCTGTTATAGTGAATTTAAAAGTAGAGTTCAAATACGTATTTGGCATTTCTCCTTGTTGCAAACTTAAGTCCATTTTTACTTAATAGACTTCTACAGTTAGATGTTTCATTGCCACCAAAAGAGAACATCATTACTATGATCAAAATAGAATTTTATCTCTCAGTGCTCTGTCTTGAGAGTTTAAAGATCCTTTGCTGGACTGGTTTCCTATTTGGAAAGTAAACTCTAACCTGCATTACTGTCCTTTCTGACAAAGCAAATTTTTGCCAGTGCAGAGACAGAATTGAGTTAGAAATAGAGAAACACCTTACAATTTAGTAACTCACCAGACAAATAACAGAAAAAGACTTAGGTGGAAGAAATAGATTAGATATAACCTGAAGATAACAGTGTACACTATCCATTTGTGAATCTCAGTGTATTATTTGAGAAACAGGAACCCAACCTTGCTCTTGCTGGTAAAAAGAGTTAAGAAAATGCCTAGTCAGAATGAACATGCTTTTGCAAAGCCGAAAGAAAAATAAACAACTTCCTATATTTCCATTAACTCTAGTTGAACTTTTCCATGTGGTCAGTTCATTGTATAATTGAAACTTTTTAAATTACACTTAAAAAAAATTTTGAAATCATTGTAGATTCGGGTGCAGTTGTAAAATATAATGGAGAAAGTTCCCATGGAACTATTTCCCCAGTGGTAACACCTTGCAACACTAAAGTACAATTTTACCAGCAGGATATTGGTTTTGAGGCAGTCAAGGTACAGAACATATTCGTCCCCATAAAGATCATTCATGTTGATATTTTATAACCACACCTGCTTCTATTCTACCTTCAATCCCCGCCTTAACCCCAGGCAACCACCAATCTGTCACTCTCTCATTTCAAGAATGTTACATAAATGGAATCACACAAGATGTAACTTTGGAAGACTGGCCATTTTCCTCTCAGTATAATTCCCTGGAGGTGCATCCAAGTTGTTGCATGTATCAATGTATCAATAGTAATTATATTATTATTCATTACTAAAAGAAACAAACTATTACTGATTAGCTTCCATAGTATAGCTGTAACAGTTTGCTCAACCACTAAAATAAATTTTTAACAATGCTTAAGACTTTCCATGTAGAATTCAATACTATAGCATTTTACGTATTTACATTAAAACACTGGCCTATTTTCTGTCCATTACTTGTTCTTTGTATTAAGTATGTATATTAGTTTTATGAGTGTGCATATGGTATACAGATGCTCCTCAACTTACAATGGGGTTACATCCCCATGAATGCATTGTAAGTTGAAAATATTGTAAGCTGAAAACAAATTTACTACACTTAACCTACTGAACGTTATAGTTTAGACTAGCTTATCTTAAACATGCTCAGAATTTTTACCTTAGCCCACGGTTTAGCAACATGATTGAACACAAACCTTATTTTGTAATAAAATGTTGACTATCTCCTGTAATTTATTGAATACTGTCCCTAAAGTAAAAAATTGAATGGTTGTACTAACCCTAACCCTAACCCTAACCCTAAGCCTAACTCATAATTGGAGTATAGTTTCTACTGAATGTATATCACTTTCACACCATCATAAATTCCAAAAATCATAAATAAAACCACCACAAGTTGGGGGAATTCCTGCTTAGTAATTTGCAAAAAGTCACCTCTTTTATACTGTAAGCTGAAGAACTAGCTCCATTCGATTTTTCATAGTAAGCCTAAAAAAATATTGTAAAATAATGACAAAATAGGTATTTAAAATGAATAATTTCTGTATTCAATTTAAATATAACTTGTCACTTAAATACTTTATTTAAAGTATTAATATTTATGGGGGCACTATATAAAGTATTTCTCCATGAGCATAATTGAGGTTTTAACTCATAATTTAGATTTCATTATACATATTACTCAGATCTTTTTGCTATAAGAAGCAATATAATAGTAACAATAGCAAGGAATAAAAATTCTTAAGGAACAGTTAAGCAAATAGTTATCAGTGGCTCAGTCTATCCCAGGATTTAAAAAAAAAAACAAAACTACAAACATTATGTCAAATAATTCTCACCACAGGTCTGAGGTGGGTATTTTTGATGATCACGCCATGTCACAGATGATGGATATTAGGCAAAAAAAGTTCTGTAACGTGACAAGACCCCAAGGAAAGTGGTAATCCTTGGGCTATACCTCTTAGCCTTGAAATTTGCAGCTCTGTACCGTGCTGCAAAAACAATTAAGCTAGAATTTTCACGGAGACAGGGTTCACTGATTGGACCCAGGCAAAAGTATTTTCAAACCTCCAGAGAGCCCAATGTACTATATAAGTAGCTATGTTTTTGTGCTATGCAAGGTGCAGGCCTTCAAGCCCCTTAATCAGCCTCAGCTTGGAGCTTGTTAAAAATGCAGAACCAGCCCAGAGCTACCTAATCAGAGTGTGCATTGTGTGGACAGCTCCAGGTGGTCTCCATGCATATCAGAACTTGAGCCATGCTACTTTATATCATAATTCTTAACTATCAATCTAATTAGCTGATTTATTCTTTCCCACTAAAGAGCTGAATTATCCCCAGAGAAAGGAATCTGACAGCCAGGAAGTTTGCTTCTCTCTGCAGTCATGATGCCATACATCTTGGAGGTGCTTTGATCAGCTCAGAGAGGCTTAGGTGTTCCTTGGAGTAATAAGGGAACTTGCTGATGGTAAGAAGGAACGAGGTACATCATCTCTCCACTGGGGTGGTGTCATGTTCTTAAAATTCATATATTGAAGTCCCTGACCTGCCTAACATCAGAAAATGACTATATTTGGAGATGGGCCTTTAAAGAGGTGATTAAGGTAAAATGAGGTCCCTAGGGTGGGCCCTGATCCAATAGGACTGGTGTCCTTATACGAAGAGGAGATTAAGACACAGGCACCGGGGGACGACCACGTGAGGACACAGGGAGAAGATGGCATCTACATGCCAAGGAGGGAGGCCTCAGGAAGAACCAGCCCTGAGACACCTTGATCTCAGACTTCTAGCCTCTAGGTTTGTGAGACAACAAGTGTGTGTAGTTTAAGCCCCCAGCCTATGGTATTTTGTTACGGCAGTCCTTGCGAATTAATAAATTAATACAAATGATAATAAATTAATAATAATAATAAATAATAACTTAATAATAAATTATAATTTTATATTATAATTATATATTATAATTATAATAAATAAATAAATAATAAATTAATACTAATAATTAAATTAATACAAATAAAACAAAATCAAAACAAGCAAATAAAATTGTTTTAAAG
Organism: Daubentonia madagascariensis; assembly: GCA_023783475.1. Lineage (NCBI taxonomy): Eukaryota > Metazoa > Chordata > Mammalia > Primates > Daubentoniidae > Daubentonia > Daubentonia madagascariensis. Next base: position 1,521,877 of record JAKFHU010001178.1, on the reverse strand, counting down.
ATTTTTTTATATCACATTTTCTATTAGCTGACTTTAGAGTTACTAAGATTTTAAAATATGAGGGCTGTCTGGAAAGTGTCCAGCCTTTGTTAGTTATAACGGTTTGCGCGACATGGATGTAACCTGGCAGCCAAGGAGAGCGGACTGGGGTGTGCACCGCGTGAACAATGACACGTCGCTGTACCAGCCAGTGGGGCGCTAGATGCCGTTGAGCGAGCGTGTGCACTGTGTGGCTGTTGCATTCAAAATGACTGAGCATGTAGAGCGATGAATCTGCATCAAATTTTGCATTAAGCTTGAACATTCCTCCACGGAAACTATTCAGATGATTCAGAAGGCTTTTGGGGATGATGCAATGAGTGCAGCGCAAATAAAAGTGTGGCCACAAATGCTTCAAAGATGGTCGAGAATCTGTTCAAAGTGATCCACCTTCTGGAAGGCCTGTGACAAGCAGTACCCCTGGGAATGTTGACCGTGTGTGGGTTAGGTTCAGAGATGCTGGGAGAACTGCGTGAGGTCCCAAGGTTCCTACTTGGAAGGGGACCAAGGCATCATTGTCCTATGTACAGTGTTTCTTGTATCTTGTATCTTCTTCAATAAATGTCTCTGTTTTTCATATTACATGGCTGGATACTTTCCGGACACACCTCGTATATATACATATATTTATACTTGAGAAATTATGTGTCATTATAGAAAACCACATATTAGAAGGAGAATATTTTGAACTTATTAGGTATACTTTTGCCTAGTTCCAAAAGGGGAAATAAAATAGCCTCATGATATTCATATAAATGTTGGAAAGCAATTCATTTTATGTTCCACCAAGAGAGCTTCATATTCTGTTTTCTGGTCATACAGTCCTGTTTTTAAGGAAAGCTGCCATCTGAAATGATACTCATTAATTGTGCACGAGGTAACTGCTAGCTCTGATTTCCAATTTGCTTCCAGAGAGAACCTCAGGCATATAAAATTTTAGGTTATAGGCCATGTTTGAGAAAATGATCTAATATACCATTTGAACATTTTAATGCTTTCAGGCCATAAGCAAGCTGTTTCATTGTTTGCAAACGTTATAACGGATTGCACATTCTTGTTTGAATAAATGGCAGAACATCTGGCATTAAAAGAAAAAAAGAACAAATTATTAGTTGCCATCTTACCAGCAAGTAGACCATATAGAGCAGAGGTAGTTTTATTTTTGTATATATTTATGATGCAGTTAGAATATATTTATTCTGACTGAATCACCTATAGAAGGTGAATGATTTCTTTTAATGACATAACTATTCAGTGTCAAAATAATTATTGTGGAGACAATACATGTTGTCTGTTGCAACATGTTGACAAAACATGTTGATGAGTTGCAAGCATAGCCATGCTACAGTATTCTCCAATCACCAGTGGGTGATACACTCCAAGTTGCCCTGCGGATGCCTGAAACCCCAGACGGTAGCAAACCCTATGTGGACTATGTTGTTTTTTCCCTATACATTCATACCTATGATAAATAGACACAGTAAGAGATTAACAATAACTAATAATAAAATAGCAGAATTATAACAACACACAGTGAACAAAGTTTTGTAAATGTACTCTGTCTCTCTCTTTCTCTCTCTGTCCCTCAAAATATTTTATTGTAATGTGTGTACCAGGGGTAACTGAAACTGCAGAAAGCAAAACCGTGGATAAGGGGGACTACTGTACTTCTCTTCCTTTCCATGTTGGAAGCAAATCATGTCTCTGCTTACCAGCTTGTTAGTCTTCCTAGGTACCCAATAGGCAACTAGGTTGGGGTGATGTTTCTGACATTTCACCTGGTGATTTTGAGGTGATGAGGTCAGACCTTGTTCTTGACGTTCCCAGGGGAGGCAAAGGAGCTGTCCCACAAGCCCCGGTCCGTGGGACCGTGAGGAGGAAGACAATTGGAATTCATCCCTCCACGCCCTGTCTTGAAAGTCTCTAGATCCCGTGTGGACTGGTTTCCCATGTGGGAAGTGGACATGCACCTGCACTACTGGCCTTTCTGCTAAAGCAAACCGTTGCAAATGCACAAATGGGAATCAGAGTCAGAAATGGAGAAATCCAGATAGGAGGAGGCGTGAGAGGTATAATTATGGACGCCGAGTTGGGCAGAAGACAGAAGTGAAATCGCAGGACCAGTGCACCCAAGATTTTTCTCAGGTTTGTGGCTGGTTGTAACCCTAAAAGATACTTATTATTTTTTTCTTTGCATAAACTTCATTGTCTACTCCCCCTTGAGATGAGGGGTTTGACAGCCCTTGTGGAGGACATCAAGGATGGAAAATGAGCGCTAATTCCTGTCAATTTAGCACAGAGGTTCAGGAATGATCATTATACCCTGGTTTCTTTATTCATTTTTCTGGTTGAGAGAAAAGCATATTCAAATTTAAGATGCTTTTCAAGACTCAGTTCTATCAAGTATCTACTATTCTATATATCATATATTAATAATTTTACAATGAAAATAACACGATTGAATTTATAGATGCAATGTGAGCAGAGAAGAGCAGAATCCCATTATGCAGTGTCTGCAAACAATCATACTGTCTGAATTTTTAGCTATTATTCAAGCAAGTCTTAATGGATTGGCAGAGAAGAACTTTTTGCAAGTATAAATAATTATTACCATTATATTACTGTTTCTTATAGTTATTATTCTTTTTTGAAAGTGTCATTTCCATGTTATCTTAACACATAACATATTAAAGTTGTTACATTATGAAAGATTTGAAATATTTGGTTACAATGTGCAATTTTAGTTTGTGCCATGGTCTGAAAATGAGCCTCTGCCTAAACTTGTTGTTCTTTCATAACCAACATCTAAACATCTAATAATGAAACTTCACTCTTACATTTGTGTTGATGTATCACAAATGATAAACTTAAAAAAACAATATTGTTAGACCTGGCTACTGTCATATGATGCACAGCGTCTCTGTCATCATAACCAAATAATGCTCTCTATTTGAATTACTACATTCTTTTGTTGCCAGTTGTTTGCTCTTTTAAACACATCTCCAGTTGCTTTACAATGATTAAGATCAAGGAATTAATTGATTGCTCTTCCTCAAATTGTAAATTTTGACTCATTAGAGTTTCAGTGTTTTGTGTGTGCAAAAATTAAATTATATATTAGCACATTTTTGGCATCTTCCAACTATATCGGCTCTTTACCTAGAGTGTATTATGTTTCCCAGGGATCCAGATGCATAAAAGAATGTGTTAAAATTCAGATAACCAAACTCTTATTCAAAATAAATGCATTATATTTTGCTACAATTTTATTTTCTTCACAGATTTGCAAATCTTATCAACACAATATTTATATAGGGGCACAGTTTAAAAAAAAAAACTTGGTAGAGCCATCTTATTATTGTCATCCCATTAGCTGGCAGATACTGTCTGTGTTGTTGGTGATTATGCAAAAATCAATCATTTCCCAGCAAAACAAAATTAGGCTGTGCTTTCTCTCTCCATATATGAATTTGGGATTCTTTAGCAACTATTTTTCACATGTGTAGTATACTAAAAACTAAAATGAGGTGGCTTAAAAATCAAGTCAGATTAAAGCGCTAGCTATTCACAAGGTTTGGATAAGGATCTCAGCGATGTTTTTAAACACTAGGGGGAAAAATCATGCATGTAGTATCAAGTGGGAAACTTTGGGCTCCTGTAGCACACACAGCAAGATTTTCCTTTTCGTATAAAATATAACCGCTTGAAAAAACAGTGAAGGCATGCTCATTTTGAATAAACTGATAAACCACACTCTACTGCCTTTTAGCAAAGCACCATTCAAAAGCGAAATACTTGTATTTTTTCTGCAACTGAGGAAAGCTCTTCTGAAAACGTTCTTGCAATAATATACTTTGCTGCTTCTTTTTAGCCTCCACTGACCAACCTGCAGACAGAAAACTTGGCAAGACAGCTTTTCTGCTAATATAGTGAATTTCATATTAATTCTGAAACTTAAGGAAACTTTTTTTGGGGCATTGTTAGCTGAGCAGAATAACCTATCACTGCTTTTTTTCGGCCCATTCATGAATAGAGATGATCACTGAAAAAATAAATAATCACTCATTAAATAAAATAACACACAACAAAATCAACCAACAAAAGTTGTCTTGCTAAGAGTATATAAACTGTTTGGAGGTAAACCAGGTTTTGGATATCAACAGATAGAGCCTTTTGAAAAATGTATGTTAAATAATTACAATAACAGAAGGTACTAGAAAATGCATGAATGCATAAGATATGTGTTGGAAAGTCATTAAAGGTACAAAGAATTTTTCAGAATGAAGTGGTAGGAAAAGGCTCCATAGAGAAGGTGAGCAGCCTCACCTGAATTTTGAGAGATCATGACATTTTTTTTTAAATAAGTTCTCTCTCTGTCACCCAGGCTGGAGTGCAGTAGCATCATCACAGTTCACTGCAACCTCAAACTCCTGGGCTCAGGTGATCCTCCCACCTCAGCCTCACGAGTAGCTGGGACTAGCAGGTGTATACCACCACGCCCGGCTAATTTTTCAATTTTTTTGTATAGATGGGGTCTCACTCTTGCTCCAGCTGGTCTTGAACTCCTGGCCTCAAGCGATCCTCCTGCCTCGGCCTTCCAAAGAGCTAGTATTATAGGCATGAGCCACTGCACCTGGCTAGATCATGAGCAGTTTCAAAAGCAAGAGTTGAGGCGGGGTTAGCCCAGGTGAGGCAAACCACAGGCACCCATTTTGTCATTTTGGCAGAACTTGAAAGATGAGGATCTATAATATTGGATTGTAAAGGAAATGAAAGATTTTGTTCCTTGGGAGCCAGGAAGTTGATTGTATCCAAACCAGCTATACAAGCAAGGACATATAGAATATTTTAGAAAGTATAATACAATGAATTAGGTTTTGTGTTAAGATTAATCAAAAACAACCACTAAATTCAAATGTATATTATCTAAAATCCTGACGACTTTTATATGCATTATCTGGGTAGGATTTGATATAAAAAAAATTTTTAAAAAAACATTTGCATTGGGAAATATTACTATTCCTTTTTACCCAAGATTTTTAGTTTACTAACATACTGCTTTTCCTTTGCATTTCAAACGTCAGTTCTGTTTCACGTAGGAGTTTGAACACCTTGTGGTGGCCTTAGACTTCCCTCTGTCCAGCAAAACTTTGACTTTTAAGTTTCTCTGGACAAAGGAGAGACAGAAGACTGCAATAACAGAGGGTCTTATGACCATCCACAAAAAAAATGAGAATCTGAGCAGGCAGACCTGTTGGTTCAGAAGATGTTGATGTAAACGTGTTCCAGTGGAGAAAAATATAAAAATTACTATCTGCTTAGATACAGGCATAAAAGTCTCTCATAGTCTACTAAATATTTCTTGAAACTTATACAGTCTTCCCTTGATATCTGCAGGGAATTGGTTCCAGGACTTTGCAGATACCAAAATCCACAGATGCCCAAGTCCTTGATATAAAATTGTGTAGTATTTGCATATAATCTAAGCACAACCTCCCATCTACTTTAAATCACCTCTGTATACATATAATACCTAATACAACATAAATGCTATGTAAATAGTTGTTTCACTGTATTTTATTTGTATTATCTTTATTGTTTTTTTTAATTTTTAAATTTTTATCCTAATATTTTCCATCAGCGGTTGCAGATGCGGGACACAAATACAGTACTGACTGTATTCCCATTTCATCAAAAATAGAAATCAAAGGCAATGTTTAAGTTTACTGAATTTCTAAACAACTCCATGATTATTTTTGAGTCAAGAAGATTAAGGGTGAAAATAAAATCTTAAAATCAATAGTGCGGAGATGGCTATAACTTGTCTCCAAACATGCCAGTTATGAAAAGCTGGTGAAGTCGGATAATTGAAAATATTTATACCAAATGACTAAAATACAGGAGGTGGAATCACATACATTTGAGGTCTGGTTTTTCTTTTCCGGTGTTTGATTGGTTGTTCTGTCTTGCTGCTCTCTTGGGAAACACCACAAAATGAACATTACATATAACCTATAAAAGGTACACGTGAGAAGCGTATAAATTTTCAGTGTCATCTCTAGAGAGAAAGGCACTTTTCTCTGGATGAGCGATTTTGAAAGAGCCAAAGTAAAAATGGTAGCTTTCTAAAGACTACCGCAGCAATTCTATGCAGATAATTATTTTGTGAGTTAAATCTATATCTAGGAATCCTGCTTTTCAGAGGGTCAATGAATAAAAAAAGAGAAACCTAACATATGAAAAGCTGGCCATGTGTTAGAGAGTTCAGCTTATTATTTGCAACAAGAACACTTTGGAGAATAATGCTATGGATTTAGTCTTCACAATGGAAGTTTATAGTCTGACGTCAAGGTGTAAGTGGGTTGATTTCTCTGGAGGCCTCTCTCCTGAGCTTGTAGAAGACCATCTTCTCCCTGTGTTGTCACATGGTCTTCCCTCTGTGTGTCTTTGTCCCAATTTCCTCTTTATAAGGACACCAGTCAGACTGGATTAGGGACAATCCTTATGACCTCATTTTATCTTAAGCACCTCTTTAAAGACCTTATCTCCAAATACAGTCACATTCTAAAGTGCTGGGATTTAGAACTTCAGCATAGGAATTTTGGAGGTTTTTATGCAGTTTAGCCCATAATAGATAACTTGCTCCGTTTTGCACGTAAGAAATGGATTTTAAAAATTTAACTGGCTTTTCCAGGATTACACAAAAGGAAAACTAACTAACATAGAACTATCAGATGCATATTTGTCTAAATTCCGAGGTCCCTGTTGTTTCAATTTTATGTGCTTAGTCATTTAGACAGTTCATAAATGTCGCAAGGCTGTTTAACATGAAGCAATCAATAGTTTGAAGACAAAACAAATAGAAGATAATGTATTTAAACTAAATTGGAAGAAAATATCATTAGTTAAATACAAATATGTTTACTAAAAAATACAGTTTTAAAGCTGTTTAAACATACACAGTATTCATCACATCTTCAAAAAAGACTCTCTTGATATATGCTAATGTTTTAAAACTGACTATATAATTTTACAAACACAAACATATATTTTCCCTTGTGAATTATTATATGGAGAAATATCCCTGTAGATAGTACTTTGCCAGTATCTGGGCATGATATAGATATGTACAAATCATATTTAAACAGATACACACAGACACACCAGATGGAACTTTACACCTTACTCAGAATAATAACCAAATAAACAGAACAGTGTCAAGTCACTGAAAAAAAATTGTTGATAATAGGTGAATGTTGCAAAATATTTTTGATATGAAAATGCAGCATTGTGTAGGTTTTTTTACTTTAGATAAATATAAGCCAATTATAAATATTGTACATAAAAATGTGCATTTTTATGGAAAAGATAACTTTGAGATCTTTCATGTCAAATGATAGAAATCTACCTTATTATTTTGAATTTCAGTTGTATCTTACTGCAGTGATGTACCCTATATTAATTGAATAATCTTATATTGATGAATAATAAAGTGGTGTCCAGTTTTTAGTTCAAATGTGTTTTTTAAATTCTATTTTAGTACCTTTCTTCAGATCCTTTCATGCAAATATTAATCATCCATATACTCAATCCTAGCATTATAACTGCTGGGTCAGAGGGTGTATAAAACTAAATTGCCAAGTTTTTCAAAATTTTCTCCAAAAGATTTTACCAACTGAGTTTCTTTCCACGTGTATATGTGACTCCGTAAATACCCATCTCTTCTAAACCCTCCTTAACATGAATATCAAGGTTATAGAAGATTAGCAAAATGAAAGATGAAAATATGTATTTTTTATTTCAATTAGAATCTAATTAAGAGAAACATTGATTCCTTTTGCATATATAATTAAACCCTGCTATTTCCTTTTCTGTCACTTGCCTGATAAAACTGTTGGTTCTCACCCAACGTGTACAGGTGTACACAAATAAAATAAATTGAATAATGGCATACATAAATATTTAAAAATTAAGCTGAGAAAACTTCCCAGAAATAAGATATATCTCTACAGATTGACAACCTTATTTGCAAGATGAAAAGGCTAAGTACAGATTGACAGACATACATGCAAACCAACTAGTGGTTAAAATACAAAAGGACCCTTGCAAATCAGCAATGAAAAACAAAAAAAAAATTTATTCGGTAAAAACATTTTACTGAAACTAAAGGCAAATGAGCACATAAAAAGACACTCAGTAGTATTTGTCATTAGGAAAATGCTATTTGAAAACACGATCTGATATCTATGCCCACCTATTTAGAATGACTAAAAGAAAAGCAAGTAACAACACTAAATGTTGTCAGGGTTGCAGAGAATCCAGGTCACCCACATATTGCTGGTAGGTATGTAAAATAATAGAGCCACTCTGGAAAAGATTCTTGCAGTTTCTTAAAGAATTAAGCATGTAATTACCATGGAACCTCCAAACTGCACTCTTGACCATTTATTCCAGAGAAACATGGGAGTCCTTACTTATGTTCATATAAAAACATGCACATGATTTTATTTCTGATAGCCCAAACCAGGAAGCAACCCAGATGTCCTTAAATGCAGTGGTCCCCAACCTATGGTGAGTTGTGTAATTGTTTCATTACATATTACAATGTAATAATAATAAAAATGAAGTGAGTGCACAATAAATGTAGTGTGCTTGAATCATCCCAAAACCCTCCTGCCCTGGTCCCTGGAAAAATTGTCTTCCATGAAAACGATCGCTAGTGCCAAAAAGGTTGGGGACTGCTAATGGGTAATTGGTTAAACAAAACTCTGATACATCTATCATTTCTGAAGGACAGAAATGAAAAAAACAAAATTTAAAAACTCTGCTACATCTATAGCGTGGAATACTATGTAGCAGTAAAAAGTAATAAAATATTGATACTGCACTATAGTTTTGCAAGACGTTACCATTGGGAGATGTCACCTTTGGGTAAAGGTAAAAGGAATCTCTGTTATATCTTACAGCTGCACGTGAACTGACATTTATATCAAAATAAAACACGTATTTAACAAAAAAAAATCCCCTGAGATTCTTAAAGATGTCCATTGTTCTTATTAGTTTCTCACGTACAGAGGAAGTAACATGAGAGAATTAACTAAGAATTAGTTAAACCAGGCTGTTTCCATCATTGATTTGGGCTGGATTTTCAGAGGAGTAGGTTCTTCTTTTATATTCCTGATTTTCTAAAATGAAAATTTATTTCCACTTAAAAGGAAAAGGCAGATATTTAAAAATAGAATTTCCGCAAACATTCAACATTGTATTTATTTGTAATCTTGCTGTTTTCTTGTTGCTTTGTAATATGTAAATATTTAAGGCTTTTTTTCCCCCTACCTCAGACATTGTCCTTCATTCATTAAGACTAAGGAATAGAGAAAAAGAAAAAAAAGGTCTTGTTTTAATCTTCATTTCTTCAATGCTTTCACAGAGGTTTACACTTTAATTGGCACAATAATCTCGTAATTTTGTTAGAATTTTCTTTTACAGATATGGACACCGTGGCAGAAAGACATTAATCTGGTTGCCCTATTGCACACTGTAGGAGGCTTTATACAAACCTATGACTGCCCAGACACCACTTATGTTCTTTGTACATCACATATTTGACAAGACTCATTTGAAATCTTCTTTTCCTGCAAAGTATAAAAATTGTTCCAATATACTTCCCAAAGACCTGAGGCATCGTTGTCATCAAAAAAGCAAAGAACAAAAGAATGAAATATCCTAAGTATTTCCGTAGGCTTCAAAACACAAATCTCTCACGTGGTTTCTAAGAACCATCCAGGAAATAAGTGGTAGAAAGTTTGAAACAATTCTTAATGTTTTAGGCAACGGATCATGTTTTCTACCTTTCTATTCACTGCTGTATTGATGAACTTACAACAACTTACTGTTGTTGATTTTAAGAGCATACATTTAGAGGTCTGGACTGATTGTCTACAGCTGGATGAACAGTGAACAATGATAAATTGAAAGGTTTATAGCAGGATATAATAGTTGCTTTGGTTTGACATAAGGTGGTTAGTGGAAATTAGTAAAATGAAAATAAATGTGGTAGTATACCAAATATAAAAGGATGCATCACAGATCCATATAAGACATTTAAGTCTGTGAAATTTAGTCCTGAATAAGATTGTGAAAATCCTGATTCCCTGATATGTCTTTTATTTTATGAAAGGGGAAAATTATACTTGTGAGGACTATTACCTGTTTTAGATCACTACACAGGTTACCTACAAAAGTTGACACAAAATGAGGGGTTAGATGTACAGACTTTCTCCAGAGACATATAAGAATTTGAGAAGTTCTTTCTTTTTTTTTTTTCCTTAACCTACCTTGGTGATGGAAAATTGCAACTGCCTTAATCATGAATCCCTTTAGATTAATTAAGTGAATTCTTAGGGTGACCAGGTAATGACAAGGATAAAATCTGTCATCATGGGATCATTTAGGAAGATGCATGGCGCCAGGTATCCATCCTTCATCCTGCCGCCCACCACAGTTGGTGAACATCCTCCTTGTCTGAAGTGGCATTTAAACCCACGTGTGTCCAAGCCCAGGTTTATATGGGGAATAATCAGCTTCCCCTTCTAACTGATCTCCTTACATCATTGATCAATATTTATCTAGAGGCCAGGCTGAGGAACAAGTTGGGGAGGAAGGCAGAATTGAACCCTTCTCTTCCTCTTCTCTGGCCTCGTGGACCATTCAGATTCAGCCTTTGTCTTGCATATCCCCACAGCAAAACAAAGCCCTCCAGGGACACTAGACTCACCTTGCCTCCGTTACAGATCGTAGCCTGCATTAGTCAGGGTGCTCCAGAGAAACAGAACCAGTTGTATAGAGATGGATGATTGATTGCTTGACAGGTGGATAAATATTTATAGGAATTGAATAGGAATTCTTTTCCCCTGTGTGTGTTTTTGTCTGCTTTGTCAAAGATCAGATGGCTATATGAGGATAGTTTTATATCTGGGTTCTCTCTTCTGATCCATTGCTCTAGGTCTCTGTTCTTGTGCCAGTACCATGCCGTTTTAGTTACTGTAGCCTTGTAGTATAGCTTGAAGTCTGGTAAAGTGATGCCTCCAAATTTGTTCTTTTTGCTTAAATTTGCTTTGGCTATTCAGGGTCTTTTCTTGTTACATATAAAGCACAGAATTATTTTTTCCAGATCTGCAAAAAAATGATGTTGGTATTTTAATGGGGATTACATTGAATCTGTAAATCACTTTGGGTAGTATAGACATTTTAACAATGTTGATTCTGCCAATCCATGAGCATGGTATGTTTTTCCATTTGTTTATATCCTCTGCGATTTCCTTCCTCAGTGTTTTGTAGTTCTCCCTGTAGAATTGCCTCACATGATTATGAAGGCTGAAAAGTCTGCTGTCTGCATGCTGGAGAGCCAGGAAAGCCTGTGGTATCCTGAGAACCAGAGTGGAGGGCTGTTGATCCAAGTCTACGTTCAGGTACAAAGGTCTAAAACCAGACTTGCCCACGTCCAGGGGCAGGAGAAGATGAATGTGTTAGAGAGTGAATTCACCCTTAGTTCAACTTTTTGTCCTGTCCATGCCCTCAACGGATTGGATGTGGCCACCCACATTGGTGAGGGTGATGTTCTTTATTCGGTCTACTGATTTAAATGCTCATCTCTTCTGGAAACACTGTCATAGATACACCCAGAAATAATGCTTACCAGCTATCTGGGCATTCCTTAGCCCCGTCAAGTTGACACATAAAATTAACCATCACAGAACCATATATCATTCTCATTTGACAAACTATTAATATTATCTGACCAGCCCAAGGAAATTATGGAAGCACAAGTTCTTCAATATGCAGGGCTTTCCTAGTGAAGTGTTTACATAAACTCCATTTTCTCCAAAGGATTGTGTTTCAGCTACCACTTAGCAAGACAGTGGTGTTCAGTCAATCCCCACAGACGGTGGCATCAGCTGCCCGTGGATGGGCTCAGTGTTGGCCTGCTCTTCCCAGGTTACCCAGGGTCCTGGGTGCAGTAGGTTTGATGTCTACCTGAAGCAGATAGTTCAGGCTGAAATGACATTTGTCCCCTCGTACCAGATTTAACATACTAACCTAATTGCTCAAATTGAATAATCAATTAGATATGTGATATTTTGGTTTAAGACTGAAGCACATCCTGCTAATATGACAATTCTTGACATTTCCTGATCTCTTTAAATAACTTCATGTAAATATAGAAGTGAACGTATATATTACTAAGTCTAAGGGAATCTGATATTTCAAATAATTCAGGTAGATAGAGTTACTAACAGTCATTCAGGAATGAAATAGATTCATTGACAAAAGAAACTTGAGGGGCCCTGTTACTATTCAATTTGGGGGAATGACTTTTAAAAGAAAGTTGTATTTTGGTGAATCATTATAATTTAATACCCATCAATATGAAAAATCTCAAAACTCAGAAATACGACAATAGATCTCACAAAGGGAAATAGTAGCCAAATAAAAATTAAAATGGGATTGATTTAAAAAAAACAAGGGGAGGGTAAAACTGATTTTAAATTCTATTACATAGTAATATATCACTTTTTTAAAAATCTCAGAATCCACTCTAACTGTTCTCAAAGTCATCATTAATGATCTTTCTTTCGCTAAAAGCTAAAATCTGTCACTTCCTAGCTTTATTTATTTGAAACGATTTTCAAGGGTGACCTCTCGCTTCTCAAATTCTCTCTTCCTTTGGTTTCTACAATCTTTGCCCCAGGTGTCTTCCTACCACTGTTTTGAAATAAACTTAAAACGAATAGAAAAGTTGTAGATTTATAGAAAAATTAGGTAAAGAGTACAATTAGACACAATCACCCCATGCCCAGTTTTTGCTATTATTAATGTCTCCCATTAATAATGGAATATTTGTTATAATGAATGAACTGATTTTTGTATATTATTCTGAACCAAAGTTCACACTTTATTCAGAGATTTTTGTATTTGTGTAATGTGTTTTTTGCTGTTCCAAGATCCTTGGTTACATTTAGTGGCCATGTTTCCTTAGGGTCCTCTTGCCTGGGACAGTTTCTCGGACTTCGTATGTTTTTGATGACCATGGCAGTTTTGAAGAGCACAAGCCAGGCATTTTGTAGAGTGTCCCTCTATTGGAAATTGCCTGATGTTTTTCTGATAATTAGATTGGGGTTATGGGTTTCTGGGAGGAAGACCACGGAGGTAAAGTGCCCTTTTCATCACTTCGTCAAGAATCAAGAGTCCTGCAATTTATAGCCAGCGTCTAGGAAGACTTTTCTGCTTAAAAGTTTTTGTGACTCTGGACAACTTTTTCAACTCTCTGGGTCTCGGTTTTGTTGTTGTTTTTGTCATTGTTGTCATCTTCTTCCTCTTCTCCTCCTAATCCTCCGCCTCCTACCCCCCCAATTTTCCATCTTTCCTTTCCTTTTGTAAAACAGGAACGCAGCACCCACGTGACATGGTTGCAATTTAAACTGAGCTCATGTACTCCAAATCTCCTGATCTATTGCAGATGCTCAAGAACTGAGAGTCAGTGCCGTGCGCTCCTGTATTTGTTTAGTGTCCAGGATGTATTGACGTTCTTCTCGCAAGGATAATTGATCTCTTTATACACGACAGAGATTAACTCGTTGGGCATTAGGAGTCTGAGCCAGTTGTCTCTACTTCCTTACCCCATCTTTGTTATTCAGCTCACAGCCATCTGGTTTTTACCTCCATCCCTTGACAAAAAAAATTGCAGAGGCCACCAGGTGGACAGTTCCTTTTTAGCCCTCTTTTTGTTCGATTGCTTTGCTTCCTCTGGAACGTGTGCTGCAAGCATATTTCCCTTGGAATGTGTGTGTAATGCACAAGCATTGTTCTTCTCTGTCCTTGGGCCGCCCTGCACAACCTTCTAGGGTGGCACTGCTTCCTTTAACTGAAGCATTTCCTGCTTCTTGATCACTGGGGCTAAGGAAGGAGGGAAAATGGCTGTATGTATGTTTCAGGAGAAACTAGGACAAAATAAATCATAATGAGGACCTGAGCTGCTTCCTGGCCTGAGAGACTGACTTTGAGCCCAACGTCGAAAGGACCAAAGTGACAAGCAGTCTGGGACTCAGACACCCCAGGCTGCTTTAGCATCCCAGAATTAAGTTCCATTTAGTTTGCAAGGGTCCATCACTCTCCTCATTTTAGTGATGCAACAGAGATAACTTTGTTCACCGTACAAAGACAAAAGAAAAAAACAATCCACAGGTCCCGTGTCCAGCAGAGTAGCACACAAAGGTGTTTATTTCCTAATAGAATATTTTGAGCAGAACTAAACATTCTATTTTAATAGCAATTTGGAAGTGGGTTAAAATTCTCACCTTCCAGCTTGCCACAATACAGCCTTCACCTGTTTCATAAATAATATCCAAAGTTATGGCATTAAATCGCTTTCAATTTTGGTGTAACCATAGCACAGGGCTTACTAACAAGCTGAGATTTCTCAGTTTCATCATTGTGGTTAATCACACACCACACATGCATCTGTGTGTGCACATTTCTATGGGCGAGGACCACCTTCCTGTGATGACTTCACTGTAATCCCTGGGTCTTCACCTCCTCCCAAAACAATGACATCGTCTTTGAACCCCAAAACCAAAGACATGGTGCTCCAGGCCTGGGCTGATGTTTAACCCAAAGCGTGGCTGGGATCTTGCCAAGGTGCCCAGCTTTCTGTCTCCTGGGCAGTGAGGAATGACTGCCTACATCATCCACCGTATTTACTAGCAGGAGACAGAGGCCCCTAGAGAAGTTACAATACTCTCAGGACAAGGGGTAACACTGTTCACCACTTTTAATTTGACCTGAGATTTATTAAGCTGCTGCTGCTGCTTCTCCTTCGCCTTGTCTCTCTCTGTCCCCCTCCACCTGCAACACAAAAGTTTCTCAAGCTCTGGCATGCATCCACGTGACTGGTAGGGTTTGTTCAGTCATTGGCACCTGGCTTGCACCTTCGGGATACTGGATGAAGTCTAAAGATCTGCATTTTCAGCAAGTCCCCAGGTGATGCTAAAGTTGCTGATCCACGGATAGCCCTTGAAAAGCCACTGGGGCATGCCTCTTTCAGGAGCTGTCAATGTTTCTCCACCTTCTTGTATGAGATGATGCACCATGTTCCACATACCTCACCAAGCTAGGCGTGTACCTGCCAATGCTTTCCAAAGCTCTGGAAATGTCCAGATATCAGCATGCATTTGCTTCATGGTGTTGGGTCTTCTCTGAGCAACACCGGATGTCTTATGCCTGTGACCAAGTATTTGGCAAATGGGCCTGAGTCTTTAGGGTTTCCAAATTTAACTTCTTCATACAGAATAGCAATTTTCACTTTTAAAAGATTCAGCATGTTTGCTTTGATGGGAATATAACTCAGTGATCTGTGTCTTCCTTTTGTCTTTGCTAAGACAAATATTAGGATATTTTTCTAATTAGGTCATCTTAGGTAATTAGGTAAATTCGTAAATAGAGGATCGTAAAAAAAATGTTTACATGTCAAAAAAATAACATAACTTAAGAAATAATTTTTGTCTTCTATGTATCCTAGATGTCAAAGGACAGGAAAAAATGACATTGGATTATTTCTCAAAGTATGTGCCTCTGTGAATGGTTGTCAATATTCTTAACAGAATTACATCATAAAATATTATCTGTGAACAATGTGGTTCTGCTAATTGATGACAGAGCTCTTCTCCTTTGACCTGTTTTAATGACACTCAGGAAGCCAGTATCAATCAATTACTTGTGGAAAGGCAGCTGTGACCACCACTATACCACCAACACTCAATCAATTACTTTTGGAATTTAAAATGAAACTTACTTCCTGACATTAGGATCTTTTTGAAGATGATCAAAAGCTGTTTATAGGGCTGGAAGAGTCATAGCAGGAGGTCCCTCAACAAATGTTTTGGCACCACAGGCAGTTGTGAGTTCAGCTTATTGGAATCTGAATTTAGTTTCAGCCACCACTATCTATGCACAGAGATAAATTCATGAACTTTTCTTTTTTTTCTTTTTTTCATTTCAGAATATTAGGGGGGTTCAAATGTTTTGGTTACATAAATTGTTTTTATACTGTTTGAGTCAAAGTTATAAGTGTGCCCATCCTCCAGACAGTGTGCACTGTACCTGTTAGGTGTGAATTTACCCATCCCCTCCTCCCTTCCACCTGCTTGATTTCTGATGAATGTTATTTCCATATGTGCACATAAGTGTTTTTCATGAACTTTTCCTAAATTGAAAAATCATATCTACTTAGTCTGAAATGACAAAATGTAAATATGTCATTCAGTTGTTATCATGAATGACTCAAGAACAGAGGTAATTGTCACTGACCAAGGTTGTGTATTCCATGAGAAATCTACCCTACGTGGGCAGTAGGAGTGCAAATAATCCATCACTGCAATTTGTGCAGAGAAAAGAACAAAAGGTCCCCTCTCAAATCCAGTCCAGTGGACAGTCACAGAATTATCTACAATGCCCTACTTTTCTAGAAATATACCCTCCACTGTTCTTCTGTAGACTCGTGGTTAATACAATTTGAACACACTGGTTGTGCAAGAGTAGACTTCAGTCCTCAGCTGAGGGTAACTAGTGTTTTCTTTGCAAGGTGTGAAAAGGAATTACAGTCTTGTTTGGTTCTGTAAGCTGAGAATTTTAAATTTCAAGGTCTACTAGCCAGAATAAATTTCCCTGTGCAGCCTCGATAGAGTCAGGAGTTTGATTTTAAGAATGAGAGATGGGCGGGGGGGGGGCGGGGGGAGAGAGACAGAAGGAGACAGAGGAGAAGAGGAGCGGTATGCAGAAGTAGGTAGTAGGCAACCAGAGAGGTACAGGTGCATGAGGGAGACAGGAACCATGCACCAGTGATAACCAGTCTCTAGTCATTCCTGGGGCTCAGAAACCTTTCCTTGCTTTCTATCAGACATCTGTTTTCTATAACAGTAAATTGCAATTTCTACCCTAATAGAGTTTGACTGCACTGGGAAAAAAAAGTGTCCTAACTAATGCCATAAATTCTGAGTCTGAAGAACATGTGCCTATGTTTGACAGGTAAATAAAGCATTTTCTATGTCATTCCCAGGAACTGGGTTCTCCTGTGGGACATATGTAAAGTTTACGGGGTGGGAGCTTTTGTGATAGGAGTTGGGTAGCAGAGATACTGCCCTGTGATCACCAGATACTTCCCTTTTTTCCTGAAATACCTTCCCCAGCCTTCCTGGAAGTTAATTTGGGACCACGAGATCATCCTGGCCAACGGCACTTTGGTGGATGACAGTGTGCCATCGTTAGAGCAGGTGGTCTCTAACTCTTCCACCTCTATACTGTTTTTCTCCTTTGGCAGGGACATTGGAGATCATATTTTCCCAAGAGGGAAAAATCTTGCATTCCTAACTCATTGCTGAGAAGCAAGCTTCCTGACAAAATCTTCCACATTGGAGCGTGTGTGAGCAAAAGAGATCTGACTGTGTGAAGTCGCAGAGATTCTTGGTGCTGTTTGTTACAGCAGCTGGCCTTGGTGACTGATACAAAAGGTGAAATGGACAGAATTTTTTTTCTTATGTGTATCTGCATATGTCAGCAATAAAAAATACATAGAACTGAATATTTAGGAAGAGGGTGAAATGCAGCTGCAGAACAGTTCCACTGCTTTCAAGGAAGACTATAACAATTTTGGAAGCCAGGCATTCCAGAATTCCTGTGTCTCCTGGTAGCCTCACTGCATGCTCCTTTTCTCAAGAAATTTTGTCAGTGATTAGAATTATGAAATGCCACTCAGATCTCCACCGTCACACACCATTATGGGTGCAAAGTTAAAAGAGAGAAGGTCAAATTTAAACAAATTTAAACTTCTCCAGTGCATATTGTTTTTCACATGAAGTGTTGACTTGAAGTTTCAATGATTGCTGTCAAAAAGAGGCTCTGTCTGCCTGGTTGTGATTTATTTATTGCCAAGCTCCCTTTACTAAGTTGTAGAAATTGCAATTATGCTATAACAGTACTGTTGATTGTAATGGAAATTTTATTACCTGGAGCCTAAACCAGGAATGATACATATTATCAAATATATAGCAAATACATATTATCAATTTACCAGATTCTATGTGAAAAATCTGTCTTAAGCTATGATTGCATTAAGCAAGCCATTGTAGGTTAAAATATGCACAAACAAAACACACAAGAAATACTGTATTGCAATCTTATGTGTTTATAAAAATTTCAGTCTTTTACAGATTATTTTTAAAAAGTATAAAGTCTCATGGAACAAAAACTACCTCTGTGTGCTAAAAGCCTCTATCAGTCATCCACACTGAACTTGGAAGGTGGTCTGTATTTAGCCAATAACTCATGGGCTATTATTGCCTTTTTAACTTGTCAGGGACTAAGAAATAAAAATATCTTGCTCTAGGCTTTTTCCACATGAACACAGTTAAGAACGTTTCCAATCTCTTCTAATGCAATTGGCCAAGGTGCAATCAATGTGCCCTCAAGCATGTCATATGAAATATTGGGCCACCACAGGACACATACCAGTGAGCTCTCCCTGTCCTGTTTCAGTACTGCACTTTCTGTCTGGCATAAAGCTTAGAGAGTTAAATTTTATTCTATTTTTTTCCCCATAGAAAGCAACATGATTGTGATTAGGCAGGGCCATTCCCCTCCAATAATAATACAGATTAAATCTGTCTAATTTTATCTTGCAATAGTCCATCAGCCCCAACCTAGTAAAGCATAACACTTAAAGGTTTTATGAGCTAAAACAAACACATCTAAAAAGTATGTTGATACTGGTGGTTTAGAATTTTGCAAAGCATAACGGCTGGATAGGTCACAATTCAATGAAGAGCAGAAATA
This sequence comes from Daubentonia madagascariensis, assembly GCA_023783475.1. Classification (NCBI taxonomy): domain Eukaryota; kingdom Metazoa; phylum Chordata; class Mammalia; order Primates; family Daubentoniidae; genus Daubentonia; species Daubentonia madagascariensis. The sequence continues at coordinate 1,502,953 of JAKFHU010001178.1, read as the reverse complement.
AATGTATAAGATACGTAGAGTTGGAAGATAAACAGCACAGTGATATTTAAATGGTCAGATTGCATCAGACTTTTCACCAAGGCATGCTGCAATAAAATTAATCTGTCATCAGGGTTATTCAGTCTGCCTTTTTGGCAGCAAAGATTTTTTTCTTAAATTGTGGTAAAATACATATAGCATGAAGTTTACTATTTTGAACATTTTAAAGTGTAAATTTCAGTAGCATTAATTACATTCATTGTTGTGCAACCATCAAAACCATTGATCTCCAAAACTTTTCATCCACGAAACTGAAGCTCTGTACCCATTAAACATTAACTCTGCACTCTGTTCCCCCAGCCCCGGGAAACCACCATTGTACTTTCTATTTCTATGATTTTGATGACTCTAAGGACTTCCTATAAGTGGAACCATATAATATCTCTTCTTTTGGGTCTGGTTTATTTCCTTTAGCATAATAATGTCCTCAAGGTTCATCCATGGAGTAGCATATACCAGGATTTCCTTACTTTTTATGGGTGAATAATATTTCGTTGTAGGTAGAGACCACATTTTGTTTATCCATTCGTACATCAATGGACACTTGAATTCCTTCTATAATTTAGTTATTGTGAATAATATTGCTATGAATGCAGGTACAAATTATATGTTTGAGTCTCTGCTTTCAATTTGGGGGGAAGTTACCTATGCAAAGATTTTAACTTTTCTGTAACCCTTGCAAAGGTTATACTGGTGAGAAACTATTTTTTAAAAACTGGCAATTTGAAACTTCTGTCAAATATATATTTTCTTTTTTTCATCCATAATCTCAAATCCAATCTCATGACAATGAATTATTTCCCAAGAATGATATCTGGAACCAGTGTTCCCTTTAAAGTGTTTACAAAGCACATTCTGAAATGCTAACTTCCATAACCATAATAATATTTTCTTTGCCTGTGTTTTAAGATTATAATTTATAGTGATAATTCACGCTTAACTGATGCAGACGCCAAGATAGAGAAATTACACTGCCTGGTCTCTGCCTTCAACAAGATAGTTCCCATTAGTCTTCTTATTAGTAAAAATGGCAAAGACAGGAGCTTTGGCATAGGGTAATACCTTCATTCTCTGGGCTGTCACCAGGTGGTCTTACCATGCACCTGAAACTTTAGTTTCCCTCCTGCCCCCAAGCTGTGATTTCAACTCGAGGCATAACAAGATTCCTGAAATTCTCCATCTTCATGTTGCAGGGATTTTGTGCCTGCCGCCATTTCACCCAGAATTGCCCACTTGCCTTTCTCTTGGCAGTGGAAAATTGATTGATGCTCAGGAATTTGAAATAAACCCTCATCCACAAAGCCTTGCTCTAAGCCCACGTTTCTCCTAATTTCCAGGTTGGGCAGATAGGTAGAAAAATATAGCTAGATAGATGATAAATAGATGGTAGATAATAGATCATAGACAGATAAATGTATGATAGATACCTAGATAATAGACAATAGATAGATCAATGATGGATGATAGAGGATAAATAAATAGATGATAGAGACATATGTGTGTGTGTATGTCTACATCTATGCCAATTCCTTCAATTGCAACTGTCAATTTTATACACATATCCTTCAATTCACTCCAAGATACTTAAGGTGAAGAAAATATATTTATCTGTCTCTATCATCCCAAACCTAGAGCTAAGATATCTTAAGCTCTTGAGTACAGGAACGAGTGAATGAAGAAATAGTTGAAGTTTATCTAGAGTAGAGGCAAGACTTGATCTGCCTGAGTGTCTCATTTTACACTCAATGTTTTTCCATTCCAGGTATGGCAAAGGGTAGCTATGAATACTTTTTGCACTTATGGGACACATAAAAACTAATTCACCACTGCAAGTACCAAGGCATCTATTATTTATGCTGTGGACACTGTGTTCTAACAATTTAATGCTTCATTGTCATAAACATTTTACTCTACATTTAATTGCAAGATAAAGTAATTTAACTTCCTGTCATGGTGATAAAAATGACTCGAAGCCTAAAATAATTTTTATTTATGCTGAAAACCAACAAGCATTATTTTCCTGATCATGACTGGGGAAAGTTTCAACATTTAGAGTCTGAGGAGTGGGCAGTATTTTTAAGAAAAAAAAATCTATTGTACTGGAGTAGGCAATGATATCAATATCATGAAAAAAACTGTTAGGTATTTACAAAAATGCATTCAGATAAAAAGACCTTCTGAAGATACAATTTTTTAAAAAAGCACAAAAATACAAAATATTGCTTTCTAACCAGCACAGCAGCTGGTTGAACCAATGACATAGAGTTGCCAAAACAAAGCAGAGGTTTTTATTGGTACTGGAGTTGTTTTTGTCTTAGCAATGACAAGCTCACAGAGAAGTAAATACAAAATGAGATAAACCACATGAAAATGAATTAAGTCATAATCAGAGGTTGAGCAAAGGTGGTCCAACTTGGGGAAGGTCTAATGAAAAGTTTGAGAGGGGATTAAGCAGCACAAAAAAGACAAAACTGCCAAGGGATGCATTGAGCTCCGTGTGAAGGACAGCACATACTTGCATACCTATTGTAGCTTTCCCTTATTTGTCACGACTGGGGCTGGTAAGTCCTGGAATTGCAGATTGGTAATGTGCTCCCTGTTTTATTGTCACCAGAGAGGGACTCTGGATCCAGAGAGGGAAGACAGCGCAACACCATATAAGATTAGGCAAAACACTCAGAGAAATTCTTTAGTCTACTCAGTGGTTACTCAACCTACTCCTGGCTGGTACCATGGAGGTTTAAATCCACCCAGAGGTCAAAGACATCACCAGTCAAACAGGATCCTATGATTGGATCTGTGTACACTTGTGTGTACCTCTATCATGCATTCTCAGTGAGGGGAAATATTGCCCACAATGAGTTAGTAATTGGAATTTGGGAAGGGTAGGTGGTAAACACCTTACTTTTTGATGTATAAAGCACAGACGTGCATACAGCACATAAATAGACATAAAGTATATACATGACATGAACACTTTATGGGATTGGGAGCAATTAGGAAAAAATATCTTTAAAAAACTCCTTAAAAGGTTTATAATGAAGCCAACAATGACAACCAGAAACAAACAAGACCGTGAGGTTGTGATGGCTGAAATGAACTGCTCACTTGAGGTGGAAGCTCTGCCTCTCTGTCCTCTGTAATCTAGGGGGAAATGCCTTTCTTTTCAAGGTACTTTAATATCTAAATAAGAAGGCATATGTAAGAAATCTAGTAAAGTTCCCAGTGTGTAGTAGGAAACGGGTGAATTTCCACAGGTATGGGTGCTAACAAGGCACAGTCCTTCCTTACATGCAAACAGTAGGAGAACCAGACTGTAAGATGCATGGGGAGTTTTATTTTATTTTTCTCTATATACGTGGAGATATACGCATATATTTGTATTGCGTGACGGAAGACCCCTATATTCTCTATGACGTGGGAAATCCATCCACCTGCTGAGAGAGCTCAGCAGGTGGGAAAATGTGTCTGAGTCGAGTAATTGGCAGCCGAATGGACTTTGCTACAACGTGGAGCTGTCCATCTGCAAACGACCTTCTGCTTATTTTTGGAGCATGCAAACTGAGGGACAGGATTAGCATCATGAGGAAAGCAAAGATGCACAACAGCACAGGAGAGAAACTCAGTTAAGCTGAGACCTGCAGAGCTGACGCAGCATCTTCTCCATTGCTCTTGTCTTGGTCTTGGTCTTGGTCTCTTCTTGTAGATCAACTGTTTTTCCAAACAACGCCTAAAGATATGTTGTATGTTCACTTTAATGTGTTTGTTTACTGCATAATAAGAATGATCATTGCTACATTATTTTGACAGGAAATGTTTGGTTGCTGTGAGCCCTGGTTCTACTGCAAAGACGGTCACTCTAGATATTCAAGCTTGGCAACTTATTAACATGAGAAAATAATCATTTTTTGCCCTGGAAATAGAAATACTTTTTTTTTTAGACTTAAGCAAATCCTGCCATGGATTCTCTCAGTCAAGAACAGCTATTGCCTGATCCAAACACTTCATATTTAATGTATGTTTTTGCTTATTCTAATCACTTGTATCCTTTCTACCTCTCTTCATGTTTTTTCATGCACACCTATAACCAGTGACTGAATTTGTAGCCTGACGTTTTCTTTCCACCTACCACTACTGTAGAAGATTCCTGAAAGTCCTTGTGCTTCTGGCCTCATTTGTTTCCCTATATCCAACTCGTTTTTCACACTGTGCTCAGAGTGATCTTTCTAAACCAAAAATATGTTCCTATTTATTAAAAGCTATCAATAATTCATCCATAATGACCATGATTGCTTTTTGTCTATCAAGTTTCCAAGTTCTTTTTTCTTTTTATAATCGACCTCTCCCTTTGTTTTGTAGAGCACATGTCAGTCCAGCTAAAAAATACATTTCCAGCTTCCCTGGAATCTATGGATGGGCATAGACATAGGTTTTGGCAGATAAGATATATGCCAAAGTGAAAGGCATACCTTTTGCTGCAAGTACTTGAATGAACATAAATTTCCTTCCTCTTCACTCTCTCCTTTTTCTTTCCGTGTGGTTGACCTGGAGCTTCCTTCTTGAAGAGGAGAAACCCCCTTGGGCAGCTGCAGAGCCACCGTGTGAAAGGTGGAGCTTGAGGAGTGGATGCTGCCTACCTGCCCTGGAGTGTTAGGGAAGAGACAAAGGTCTTGCACATTTGGGCCACTCTAGTTGTGTGTCTCTCTTTGTAGTAGCAGTTTAGCCTCTCTTCTAAGTAATACTTCCAGTTTCCCTTGTCTACAGAATACATTCTGTCCTTAGCCTGGCATGAAAAGATATTCATCGTCAACAATATCCCACAGGATGATTGTTGTGATCTCTGCATCTTGCTCTGGCCGATAATGTAGGAGGACAAGTGACCCACGTGAGTTCCAACCAGAAGCTTTTGAGCAGCTGAGTGTCCTTGCCAGTCTCCTTCACTTTCTCTCTGCCGTAAGAAAGAAATATCCCAAACCGATGTTGTTCCACACACTCTACCACGTAACGATAGTAGAATATAAACCATCCTGGAATAGGACTCTAAATTTTGAGGGTTATGTGTTACTGCACCACTATCTAGCAAAAGTAGACTAATGTAATTATTGAAAACAATGCAAAATGAAATAACATAAAAAATAATGTTGCAAGTAATCAAGCAGGAAAACGTTTATGTTTCTCATTTGAATTGCATTAATGTTAAGCGTAGGCAGGTATTTAGAAGAATGTACTTCCAGTTAGAAAACTACTATCTTAGCTCAAGTTCCCCAGAAACATATCCTCAAGCAAGGATGCTTGTGCAAACGCCTGGTTAAGGAATTGCTCCAAGGAGAAGCAGGAAGTGGGCTGAGGCAGGAGAAGATGCCAAAGGAAGAAACGTAGGCAGGGTGAAATTTTAGACAATGTCTCACAGAATTCCTGGGCACGTTCAGTTTTTCCCCATGTTCCTGACTGCTCCATAAAGAAGAAAACACGTGCAGGAAGAAACTACAAGAATGGGAATACAAATTAGCGCCTGGGCTTTTTATTTTGCATTTGGGGGTCATAGACCACTTGGTTTCATCAGAAGTCCAGGCATTCTGGGAGATGCTGACTGCCCCTTGCCTTCCATCACGTCTCACGTTGGAGCTGCCGGAGAACTTTGCAGAATATTGACAGATCCTTCCCAATGCCGTCCTTCATAAACCCCACCAATTTCTCATGTTTGAAAAAAATTACCAAATTTCCTATTCGAAGCTGTAAGAGGCTGAGTTAGGTTTTGCCAGCCAGATATTTATTTAAATCAGAAATGCAAAAAGTGTCTTAGAGAGCATTATAGGTTTCAATGCCCAGGACTCTTTTCTTCTAAATACGGTGTTATACCATCTTTCAGATGTGATATTGCTTTCATTTTAGAAAGAAATATTTAGCCTCCGTGATCAGTGCACCCTGTGAAATTTCCACTGATGGATCCTGAAATTCTATCTCAACTAATAAACGTTGAATGAATGCAGAAAACAGTAATATTTTTAAAAAGACCCTCTTCCTCAGAGCTGCTAGAAATTTGTGAGATAGATGTCTGCAGAATTTTGGAAGGCGCCACCTTGCACGACTATGAAATGAGAGTCATTTTTCTTTTATTAATTTGATGTCAGTTTATTAAAAAAAGAATCATTCTGGTTATAAAAATTCATTAATATTAATACTGTATAAAGCAACAGAAACAGCCAGGTGAGAATTCAGTGCAGACTCACCCTCAGAGTCGAAATTACTGGCTCTGCTCAAATTGGTAATGAAAAAAAGCATGTTATTGTACAAATGAACAGATTTCACATTTCCACAGCTTCTTAGAAATACTCTGTGAATGGTTCTGTATTCAGCTTTTTGCATCTGAAGATTTGGAGAGACAGAAAGTGGAAGGAATTTTCTACCCCCTAGTTCTTACTATTATAATCAAATTACCTAAACAATTCGCACAAAATATAACTGAGAGTTTAGGGTTATCCAGTTAATCACATCAATTTTCCAAATTAATGGGGTCACAAGGGCAATTTCAAGACATTAACAGGAAATAATTATGTATTCTTAGGAAAATCAAATAATGAATGTAGTGCAGAACAAACACACATGTTTTATGGGTCAATATTGATTGATACATCTGTCTTTCTAACTGGAAAAATAAACATTTACGCATGAACTCTCCAATCCATGTTTCCTACCTATATGTGTGTGTGTGTGTCTGTGTGTGTTTTTATATGCATGTGCATTTGTGTACAGATCCTGGGAAGAAGGGACACTTGCAAAATCATCATTTAAGTAATTCCGTTTCATCTAAACAACTAAGCAGGCAGCTAATTTTTCTAACCGCAATACAATTTCCTTTCTATTGTGACTCTTTCTTATAAATGTTGCATGAAACCACCTAGAGGTATAGAAATCAATTTTTAAAAAGGAATAACTATAACTTCCACATGTGAATAAGGATTTAGTGTCTTCTTTTCCCAGTGCTACCTCCCTTCTGTGGTTTGTTTATCCTAATATTGTGTCTCCACAGGGAATAAAGTGGCCCCCGGAATGCATCAATCATTGAGAGAGGTAGAGATTGTAATTCACTTACGTACGGAACGTCTTTAAAGTTTGCCGTCAGTACACTTTTACAGGAACTCAATTCTGAGTTTTTTTACGCAAAGTCAGTTTGACAAATGTATTTCATTAGTATATATTTATTCGTGCTCTTATGGTTGTTTTCAGGAGACGGTTTTGAAGGAAAAAACATACACATCTGATGAGCTTCCACAAATAGGCTGAAATAAAATGCCATTGTTTCCCTGTAGCCTCTTGAGAAGAATTTTTTAATGTCCCTGTCCCTGATGTAGTTCATATCGGAAGTGCAGGATGTCTTCTGCAGGTGAACTATGGTTTGTTTTTCCCTGGAGTTTTGTTAGAGTGAATGTGGACATAATTTGAATTGAATAGTTTTGATTTATTTTTCAAATTCCAGAATGTTTCCCAAGAAAGTTTTTAATTTTGCATATATATGTGTGTGTGTACATATACAATGTACAAGTATGTATGCATATATATGTGATACATATATGTACCTATTTCTATATGTCTATATATATGCATATGTATATATGCGTGTGTATAAATAATTGGTCATAAATATATATATGATAGTACTCACTGAATGTCATTTTAACAGATAGCATTATAGCATCTGGGTGTATATAATGAGGCTATTTCCACACATGGACTTATGCTTAGGGTAGCAGTGTTTTGTTTACCTGGTTATAACAAATTCTATTCTCTGAAAATTTTATTTTAAAAAAATTTTAAAGTATATTATTTTATCTTTAAAATTTATGTTATTTATTTATCCTTTTAGAGACGGGGTCTTGCTATGTTGCCCAGGCTGGAGTGTAGTGGCTATTCACAGGTGGTGTCATAGTGCACTGCAGCCTTGAACTCTGGCTTCAAGCCATCTTCCCAGCTCAGCCTCCAGAGCAGCTGGGGTAACAGGCATGAGCCACCATGCCTGGCTCCTGCAAAATTTCTTGGTAGCAGAAGACGCTTTCATGTTCTATCCCTTTTTCAGGCAATGCTCTTAATGAAAGCATTTTTCAATATCTAATATTTGTGATATGGGTATATTTGGATCCCATGAAGCTAGTAGTATAGTCTTAGAACTTTGACATAAAAGTGCGTTAATATTTGGGGGGTTTATTTGAGTGGTGGTGGGTGGACAGAGAAGCAACTTGTGGAGGGGCTTAGGGAAAGGAGAGGGATGCACACAAGGTGGAACTAAAATCACATTCTGTTTTTGGGCCCCAGAATGGAAGCTCCGGTAAGGAAATGAAAATAAAGCAGTCTGAAGCTGTGAAGTAGACCTTTGTGAAACGAGTTTGAATAAATTGTATTAACAGTATTGTCTACGACCTCTTTGGCTTTCTTTGACTCTGAACAACACACTTACTCTCTTGTTCCTCAGTCTATACTACCAGTTTTCTAACTTTTTATCCACCCCTGTAGATGAAATTGCCTTCCTACCTTTCAAGTACAACCCAAGCCACCTTTTTGCCTCCTATAATGATGAAAGCAAATTTAAATATGACCTATGATGCTCATCCCATCAACATCCATTGATTGTTCACATTTTCCATATTCTTATGTGAAATACCATGTGATGCACACCTGCCATTTGCCAATTAGTATGCCATGAAAGACCGATAGAGGAGATCAATGTCATGTCACCTTGTCCACCCACAACTTACAGACTAGCTAGGTGTGAATTTACCCATCCTCTCCTTCCCCCTCCCACCTGCGCGACACCCTGTGAATGTTACTTCCGTATGTTCATGTAAGTGTTGATCGATTAGTTCCAATTTGATGGTGAGGACATGTGGTGTTTGTTTTTCCATTCTCGTGATACTTCACTTAGGAGAATGGGCTGCAGCTCCATCCAGGATAATACAAGAGGTGTTAGTTCACCATTTTTTATGACTGAGTAGTGGTCCGTGGTATACATATACATTTTATTAATCCACTCATGTATTGATGGGCACTTGGATTGTTTCCACATCTTTGTAATTGTGAATTGTGATGCTATAAACATTTGGGTGCAGGTGTCTTTTTTATAGAATGTCTTTTTTTCCTTTGGGTAAATACCCAGCAGTGGGATTGCTGGATCAAATGGTAGTTCTACTTTTAGTTCTTTGAGATATCTCTTACTACTTTCCATAGAGGTTGTACAAATTTTATATCCACTTTTTTATTCTCCTGTGTTGAGATTTTATTTTTCAGTACATTCCCACATGAAGACAAAGAAGTATACAAAAGTCTATAACCGCTGGTGTGTTATTTGCAAGAACAAAAAGATCAGTAAAACACGAAATGCCATTTATAGACAAGTGGTTGCATAAAACATCACACACGCATACAATCCAATCTTATACCGATGCTTAAAAGAATGAGGCCGAAGACAGTTATGGACATGTATTGAGTACACACGTGATATGCCAGGCCTCATTCTGTCCACTTTGCACCTGTCGATGTGCCTCATAACAAACCTCACAGTCAAAGACCAATCTTTATTTTTTTAACAAATGAAAAAAAGAAAATTCTATCAAGTAAAATATATATCCCAAGATCGAACAGCTATTAAGTGGAGTGACTGAAATGTTAATCCAGTGGTCTAACTGCAGAGTCAGATTTCTTTCTCACACACTTATATATGCTATATACATGGGTGAGTTTGTATACATGTATGTATATTGAGTAGTTATGTATATGTATGGGTATACGTACACATATGCACATTGAGTATACATATGTATGCTCACCCATGTGTTTTGCATATATATGTATGTATAAACACTTACATACATATTATGTATACATGTATCCAAATTTTTATATACATTCATATGGGGCAATGTTCAAGTATATATTTTAAATAAAAAGACAAGTTTGAGCTACATGTACTTAGAGCTACTGTTTGTATGTACTGTTTGACACACACATACACACACGTGCTTTCATTTTATTATGGTGTTGGAGTGATTCACAACAGATGAAAACATGTATTCTTTCCAGCACAAAATGGATGATGGGGCAATTTAAGAACGCAATTTTAAAAAGAATGCATTATTGGCTTTAACCGCAGACTGAGTCCAATTTTCGTGCGTAGCTATAGATTGAGCTTCAATACATTGTGTGCACATTTCAAGAACCTTAGCATGAAGTTTTAAGTCAATATTACCTAACATTTTAATCATGTTTGTATGCCATGCATTTTTTCAAATACATATTTTTAAATATCTTCCTGTAAATATTACATGCACCCAAGTTGTATTACATTTGTGTTCAGTCATTTTAATACTGACCTCCTAAACTCTACTTGATACTGAATTCTTATTCCTAGTCGTATTTAATTAAGCTTTCCTAACTAGAATTCTAATTTTGATTCTACAACCTTGACAAGGCTTTTTGGAGATCAAGATTCATTACATCAACTTATTCAGTGCTCTACCCTAGAGAAAATACGAATATTTTTAAAGCCTTCTCTCCCATCCTTTAAAAAAAATTTTAAAATAACAAATATAAGTAAACTTTTCTAAAAATAATGGAAAATAAAACATTCACTAGGGCCAACGTCATCTCGATATTGCCTCCCTCCAAGTTATTGATGTAGTGATTGTAAACTACACTTGTGAAGACACAGCCAAAGGCTATTGTTTCTGTCAAGAAAAAATTATTTAATTGGTTATGACAATTAAACAGCCTCTAGTGCTGATTTGAGTTCTTTCTTGTTGGACAATATAGATAATAAAAATCTGTATCATTATAGCTTACACAGATAGTGAAGATAAGTTTGTAGAACTCCTTCATTTTTATAAAATAGGAAACTTCCTAAATTAAGACTCTGAGTAGCTAATCAATAGGTTGAGAGGCACTTAGCAGATACTGAATTAACAACTGAAAAATAACCAAGTTCATTACTCTTGGTCAAAGTCTCCTCATCATGTTGCTCTTGACAGACTGAACTAACTAGAATAAAAATGATAATAGATTCCGATTCATCGATGCACACTGTTTTACATAATTAATTTTATTCACATTTCTTCAATAATCCTATGAGGAAGATGTGACTATTTCCATTTGACAGATGCAAATACTGAGTTGTATAGAGACCAATAACTTATCCAAACACCCAGAGCCAAAAAATTTTGCGTGATGGAAAAAGCAGAAGCCATTTCATTTCAAAGGGCAGGATGTAATTTTTGTAAATACGATCTAAAGAGTCGGTAAAATATTCTGCAGCTTTTTACGGAGGCAGATTTTGTTACTGGTCCTTTTTTCCAACTTCCATTGTCTCGCCATTGTTTTTTACCCCAATGCACAAAGAATGCGTGTCACTTTATTCTATCCCTCAAGCTATTAACAATAGCCTAATGGGATTATTTTCCCTTCAACTAATTTGTAAGTCTTCATGCAGTATATGTTTTAAAGACTCTTTGATATGGACAAATAAATCATGTTCCTTGCATTTGGAAATCTATCATCTCTCTTTTTATCTTTTTGTTTATTTTTTTGTTTGTTTTTAAAGTAATAAGCTAGCATGAAATCTGTCATTTCTTTCTTTTTTTTTGGAGACAGAGTCTCACTCTTTTGCTCTGGGGAAAGTGCAGTGGTGTCATCACAGCTCACTGCAACCTCGAACTCCTGGGCTCAAGCGATCCTCCTGCCTCAACCTCCCCAGTAGCTGGGACTACAGGCGCTCACCACTATGCCCAGCTAATTTTTCTATTTTTTTTTTGTAGAGATTGGATCTTGCTCTTGCTCAGGCTGGTCTCAAACTCCTGGCCTCAAGCAATCCTCCTACCTTGGCCTCCAGAGTGCTAGGATTACAGGCGTGAGCCACCGCACCCAGCCAAAATCTATCATCCCTTGAAAAGTTAAAGAAACTAGCTAAACTACCTGACATGTATTCATTTACCCATTCATTCAGAAAATGTTCACAGAGCAACTATAATCTGCCGGTTCCATGCTCTACTGTGTAGATGGAATGTCATTTATGACATGGTTTATCATGGCCAGGGTTGTGCTATTCATAATACTGTCACAACCTTAATGTCATGTATGAAAATATGACTTCACATCATTTTGAATATTTATCTTTACAGCTCACTCCCTAAGTTGTCCAGTAACAATTTTTTTCCCCATACAGTTTTAGAAATAAGAATAAGGCAACTGAAGGCATTTCATGCTTCCCTGGGAGCATTCAGCAAAACAGTGTACCCTTTATGGGTACCACACAGTGATGCTGGAAATTGTGCCCTTACAGGATTCATGCCCACTGCAAGATTAATGCCTGACAGAAACATTCGTCTCCTGACTTTGCTTCTGTTCTCCTTGGAAGATGATAACATTGTTTGGAAATCCTATCTCACCATAACTTCCCCCATATTCCCAGGGTTTTTAAATGTGTATTTCCATACCTCTTATTTTAAGGTAAATGCAGTACTATAAATTGTTACCTACATCTCATTGGCAAATAAAAGGGATCTAAAAACATTCAATATCATATATACTTTTGCAGTGAGTTATACACAAATGAATTAACATTGTTCATGCCTGCCGTTTAATTAGAATTTTTCGCATAGTTACAATCAAAGAGATCAAAATGGACTTTGATAATATATTGGAATGGGACAAGATGTAAAATGCAATAGAGAAAAAAGTAGAACTTCCTAAATTAAGAGGTGATAAAGAGGGCTTGTTGTAAATAGAGGAACAGAATGAGCTTGTGTTAGTGAAATGCTTCGCTTGAGGCACGCACTAAGCTGCAGTGGGGGTGTGCCAAAGACATCGCCAAGACAGGACTCAAAGCTGTCACTAAACTCAGATGTTCTGGTTGCACGATATCCACAAGGAATTATTAGATGATATTGTCAAAAATGGGCTTTTTTATGCTTCCTTATTGCAAATTTTTCCTTAAAAATTTAATACAGTGATACATGTGTTTTTGAAAGCTTAGAAAATTATTTTTAAAAATATGCATACACATACTCCCAGAGATAGCATCATAAATATTTTGCTGAATTTACTTCCATTTTTTTCATTTGTGCAAATACATACATACACAGTTGCTGCTGCTTTTACTTAATTGAAATTGTAGTTGGTATTAGATATTTTAATAAGATTTATATGAAAGCATATAAATACATGCAGGGAATTGTGCTAAACTTACATTTTGGTTGGATTTATGGATAGAAACACCACCAAGATCAAGGAAGAAGTGTAACCACTAATTTATAAGCCCACCTCACGCTTACTTTCATGGATTCCCCTAATATCTTCCCCCGGAAAACCACCATTCTGACATTTAACACCAAAGTGTAGTCCTGTCTGGTCCTGAATTTTACATAAATGAAATCACATGGTATGTTCTCCTTAATGTCTACTTTCCTTTTTTCCCCATTATGTTGGTGACACTGATTTGTGATGTAGAGTGTAGCAATAGATTATTCATTTTCATTAGTTTAGAGATCCCCTCCTGTGAATAGTCTCGCTTTATTTATCTATTACACTTTTAATGCATATCTGGGGTTTTTCCACTTTTTAGCAATTGCATATAGAGATGCTGTAAAGATGATTAAAATAATTATGTGTGTCTGTGTGCACTCGTGTGTATGTGTGTAGACATACAGACATACACATCTTTTGGTTTATGCTGGGAGGGTGAATGCATCTATTCAGATTTGGCGGATATGACCAGAGAATCTCCCAAAGGTGCTGCCGGTCAAAATTCCAGTGTGTTTTATGTAGAAATTAACTGCGGTATTTGAGAGACCCCATTGCTCTACTTCTCTCCAGCACTTGACACTCTCTGACATTATTTCATTTTAGCCATTTTAGTGGGTGTGCTATGTTACTCCATTTTGGTTTAATTTGAAATTTCCATTGTGATTAACGAAGTTGGACCTTCGTGCGTGGTTCTCGAGAATTTAGACATGCTCTTCTGTAAAGTGTCTGTTCGATGTTCACTCCCCCTTTTTGATGAACTGTCTCTTCTTCATATCGATTTGCAGAAATTCTTAAAAATTCTGCACGAGTGCCCCTATTGCAGATTTAGAGCAATTTTATGTATTTTGAAAACATCATACAGATAATAAATATATTCTCCCATGTTGTGACTTGCATCTCTAGTCTCCTCATATTGTCCTGATGGATGGTTCTAGTCGCAATATGTTCAGATTTATCTTTCTCTCCTTTATGTTTCTCTTATGTCCACTTTAAGAAACTTTCCTAATACAAGATCATAAAGGTATTCTTCTATGTTGGTCTCTAGTTTTATTGTTTTACTTTTAAATTTTAGACCAACAATCTACTTGGAAAATATTTTTGTATATGGTGTAAGGTAGACTATCCACCTCCCCTACACACACAGTTATCCAATTAAGAACTATATATTAAAAAAAAAACTATCTCTATCCTACATCTCTGTAAAATCTTGCATCAAAAAAAATTCTTATATGAGTAGGTATATATAAAGTCTTCATTCAGTTTCACTAGATTATCTGTTTAGTGTTGCTTTAATGCCACTTTGTCTTAAGTATTATAAATATATAAAAAATTTTAATATCTTAAAAATGTAAACCTCCCTACAAGTGTTTTCATTTAGAATATTTGGGCAATCTTTGGTATTTGCCATTTCCATATGCATGCTAGGATCTAGGTATTAATTTCTACATAAATGCACTAGAATTTTGACTAGGAGTATAATCAACCTACAGATCATTGTATCAAGAATTGACATTGTCACAGTATTTTGTCTTCCATTTCATGAATATGTTACATCCCTCATTTATTTAGTTTTAGACACAATTTACAGTATTATTCTGATATTTTTATTGTAGGTCTTGCAAAATTTTGTTCAATATATCCCTAAGTATTTGGGACTTTTTAAAAGTGTAATTTTATGTAGTATCCTTTGATTTCCTCATTGCTAGTTGCAGATATATTTATATGCAATTTATTTTTCAGGCTTTCAGCTCATATCTGATGATGTTATATAAGTTAAATATTATTTCTAAATTTCTAAGACAAAAAAAATTCACAATTGCAAAGATCTGGAAATAACCCAACTGCCCATCAATACATGAGTGAATTAATAATATGTACACCATGGAGTACTACTCAGCCATAAAAAACAATGGAGCTCTAGTATCTTTTGTAACAACCTGGATGGAACTGGAGACCATTCTTCTTAACAAAGTATTGCAAGAATGGAAAAACAAACCCCATACATACTCAATACTAAATTGGAACTAATCAGTCAACACTCATGTGCACATATGGAAGTAAAACTCAAGGAATCAAGCAGGTGGGAGGGGAAGGAGGGAGGGTAAATTCACACCTAATGGGTACAGTGCACACTATCTGGGTGAAGGGCACACCTATAACTCTGACTCAAACTGTACAGTGGCAAATTATGTAACCAAAACGTGTTTAACCCTGTAAAATTCTGAAATTCTTGTCTGCAGTTCAACAAAGACTGTATTTTCTTTCATGACACCTTTTTCAAGGTTGCAAAAAGCAGCTAACACACATGAATGACTTCATATTTTACCTTAATGACCCCATGCCCTGCTGCTTCATTGGAGAAATTATTGGAATATGATCTGAATCCCAGGGTATTGCAGGTCAATTGTAGCCGATGGTTTGCTGCAGCAATACGTGTTCTCAACGTAATCTGGGATCATGAGAAACTTACTGCTCCTCAACCTATCCTAGATATCAGTTCATTAGTTTTGCGTCTGCCCTGTGAATCCCCTGATTTGTGGAAACCATGTCTTATTAGTTAGTTATTTTGGTTGCAACTAACAGAAGATGACAATTGATAGCCTGGTTGGGCAAAAAAAGGGGAACCCGTGGGAAGAATATTGGGTGATCTCGCAGAATCAAAGAACATGTTTAACCACAAAAACTGAAAAGTAGTTGGCCACAATTTAGCTCTGGTGGCTTTTCATTGGAAGTCATTGTACTTCTTTATTAGGAGGACAGAATGTTGTCTCCTCCTAAAGACCTTTGGTCCTCTCTTTGCGTGACCATCCTGCAAATTCCTAGGAAATCGAATCTGGTTGGTCGGCTCTATTCAGACACCCACTCATGGAACAATCAACTGAGGCCAAGTATTGAGATCTTACTAGGAAAAACATGGATACACAAGAAGTTTCCCTAGATGGAAAGCAGGACAAAGCAATTTCTAGAAGATGTGTTGTGTACTGAAACCAATAATGAGGCACCCATCAAAGATATCAGCAAAGTGTTAGGAGAGTCACATCACATCCAACAGAGTTATTCCTATGTCTCTGTGAGCAGATAGTGGCTGTGGTCATAACAGGAGAAATTTAGGTTGCTGAAATGCAAAGTTTACCTCTGGGCATTCCACTGAGGGATATAAACACCCCAGGAAGGCACACGTAAGGCCGTGTAGCATCCTCCCCTAATGATGAGAGTCAAACACGTCGAAGGCTGTCTGCACTGCTCGTTAAACATAACAATGCAATCTGTCTGTAATGTCCATGAAAGAGCAGCAAACAGCAATTTCTAGGGCAGCAACAGATATGACGCTTGCAGATACCTCTGAACACTGGGATTCAAGTGTTATTTTTCACGAGCAATATCTGTGAGGCCTTAAAGTCATTTTCTCATTCTGTTCACTAGGGCACGTTACCCGGTCAGGTCAAGGCAAAAGGAAGACATGTCTGGGCTTAAGTCTTTTGAAGACGAGAAGGAAGCCATGGTGATGGCTTTAACAGGTAAGGCATCTCTGTGGATATTTTTACGATGCATTTCTTAATTCACTATCTTGATGTGTGTGTAAATCACGAAGCAATATATCACAGCATAATTAATTTTATAGTTAACACATTCCTAATTATCTTCTATCAAACCTTTAATGTATGTCTTAATATGGGTCTGTCAACATAAATACTAGTTAGGCATTTCAAAATACATTTCAAATCTGTCAACCTAGATAAGACTGCATGGCACGTTGTCTTTTCCCAGTGAAGTGATGCAGGCTGAAAATTTAGCTCCTTACAAGGATCTGTATAAACTACAAGTCTTTGTGCCCCAAACAATATTGTTTATCATATACCAGATGATGTGTAGAAAGATACAGTGAGCTTAACTAAAAGACAAATAAAACACTCTAACCACTTGTATTTATTTAATAGATATAATATTTCATAATTCATTCCAAAAACAAATTTCCATAATAAAACCATTTTTTAAATGCACTGACCCGTCAAGTTGCAAGGTCTCAGTCATCAACCAGCACCACCCCTTGGTGGAACTAAAACAAACTCTGCATTTCTGCAAAACATCTCAGTATAAGCATATTCCCTTTTTGCAAAATGCATTTTTGAAATAAATGTTTTGATAATGTTCTCATTATCGAAATGCTTAGATTTTGTTATCATATATTTGCCACCGAGTCATTTCATGACGTTAAATGATAGCCAAATTTTAAGGAGATTTTGTTGCTTTAGTTCCAATATCAACCAACATAAATGTTCATTTTCTTGGGTTGTTGGGGTCAGCTTCAGATAAATTACAATGGCACCTGCATTTGTACTTTTGGCCCCTTCTCTTTAAATTCTCCATCTCACATTCTCTCATCTTATTTTAATAATTCCAGCTAAGATGCTGAGCACGTGATTACAACAGAACTAAGCTTCGTAAGAATATTTCTATTTTAGTAGAAGAATGCATGTTTCTAAATGAGTTTAGATTCCTAAACCATCAGTCTCTAAAGGAAACATTTTTAATATTTTGACAAATTTGTCATGGAGATATTGAGGGATAACTATTGTACCCAATTGGTTAGTATTCTCTGATTATGTCATTGGAATTGCTTTCTCATAATCTGGAAATTGGAAAAAAAAAAAGTTTGGAATTCTTGTCATAGCTCCGCAATCTAAGAGGTGCTCTATTTTTAGTCCAGGGAACATTGGGTAGAACTGAACATCCAGGGTTTTCTGAATGGAAGCAGGTTACACGCCATGGAAGTGCCATGTGAGCCAGAATACTTCTTCCATGCTCCTTGCAAACTGGATTAACCTCATATGGGCAAAGTCGCATGGAGTAGCACATGGGGGAGGTTTGCTGGAATTTCACAGTCACCTAAAATCTCCTGCAGGTATGAACATTTCATTTGCAGAGAGTGTGGATTTGAATGACCATTCTTTGGAATGGGAAATGTTCGTTAATTTTATGTAGGTATTTTTTTTTTAATTTTCATATATATAAGTATTTTTTTATTTCAGAATATTATGGGGGTACAAATATTTAGGTTACATAAATTGCTTTTGTACCATTTGAGTCAAAGTTATAAGTGTGCCCATCCTCCAGATAGTGCCTTGTACCTGTTAGGTGTGAATTTACCCATCCCCTCTTCCCCCCTCCCACCTACTTGATTTCCGATGAATGTTATTTCCATATGTGCACATAAGTGTTGATTGATTAGTTGCAATTTAATGGTGAGTACATGTGGTGTTTGTTTTTCCATTCTTGTGACACTTCACTTAGAAAAATGGTCTCCAGTTCCACCCAGGTTAATACAAGAGGTGTTAGTTCACTGTTTATTTTATGGCTGAGTAGTGCTCCATGGTGTACATATACCACATTTTATTAATGTAGGTATTTATTGTCATGAAAGTAATTTCACCTCAAGCTCCCATTGTAGGATTTGAGGAACACCATTGGTTGCCATGTTTGGGACTTGGATTTAAACCTGCTAAACCCAAAAGACAGGGGTGGGGAGATTACAGGGTTTTACCCAGTCTAAAGTATTTGTAGAAGACTCTCCAATCTTTGATCTACAATGGTCCTCCCTGGAGGTATAGCTGATGCATGAATTAGTGTATCTTAATAAGATGGGAGGTAGGGTGAGTGGATGGCATTGTGCATGCCAGGGGACATTTGGCAGTGATTAGTGACATTTTTGGTTGAGGGATTTGTTTGTATGGAAATTCCCTATTATTCTCAAACTTAGCTCATGTGAGCACTAATATTTTTAATTATTGATGATATTGCAGTATTGATGCATGTACCTTTGTTACAGCATTTTATCCTGTAGAATCCTATGTGCATTTGAATTATACTGGACTGAATTTATAGAAAACAGCAAGATTTTCTTTTTATTTTATTTTATTTTTATATTTTTTATTGACATGTCATAGTTGTATGTATTCTTAGGGTATATGTGATATTTGATACGTGCATTCAATGTGCAATGGTCAAATCAGGGTAATTGGACACCCATCGCCCCAAACATTTTTCTTTTTGTTGGGAACATTACAACTCTTCTTTTCTAGGTAATTTGAAATATACAATAAGTTATTGTTAACTATACTTTCCCTACTATACTAACAAGTACTAGAACTTACTCCTTCTATCAAACTGTATTTTTTACTTTCTATATCACTTTTATAACAACATTTACTGCCTCTATTGTTAGTGTAATTTTAATGTAAGCATATATTTTACCTAAACATTAGTTGCGTGGATGTTCACATGCTGTGTGTCTTCAATTACACTAAATTTAAAAATTGTAACTTTGTAAACATTAAGCATGGTGACTGTGCAACTCCGTTTGTTTAGTTGATTGAAGAAACCTGCAAAACCTTAATTAAATCTTACTCTCTATTGTAAGTCTCAAAATGATCAGAACAAAATAGGTCTGGCAACTTAGAACACTGCATTGTAAAACCACTTGAGAAGGACACCCTTCACTTAATGGGAAACTGGAGAACTCAGGACAAATTTAGCATTAAAAATTTTTAAATATAACAAGGCTGGGCAAATAATATTTTTAATGTGCTTGTATAATTATGGGGTCAGTATCCGGGGCCTTTAAAGGTGATTTTCTCCTAGAGTTGCCTGCCGTTCACGGAGATGGAGCTAAGAGGCTGAGATGTTGAGCAACGTGTCAATAACCTCCTAGGTTTACGGGGGAAAAAGAATTAGGTGTGATGCCTGCTGAGACGGGTGATGATAAAACTCTCATGCTGTGGACTGAAACCCTTAAAAATATACTCTAGGAGTAAGTGTAAACTATAACAAGTCTTGCTCTCACCAGAATTGAAACCCACACAATTAGGTATAAAGGTTCGGTTATGCAAAATGAATAAGTTCTAGAGATCTGCTGTATTTCACAGCACACAGTTAACAATACTGTATTTTGCACTTAAAATTTTTGTTAAAAAGGATATGTTTTACGTTGCGTTCTTACCACAAAAAGGAGGAGACAACAGGAAACTTTTGGAGGTGGTGGATACATTTATTATTTTGATTGTGAGGATCATTTCACGGGTGAATATCTAAACTCATCAAATTGTATACATTAAATACGTACGATTATTTTGTATATCAATTATAGTTCAATAAAGCTATTCCAAAGAGTTTGGGAGCACAGAACGTTTTTGGGACACCTGAAGTTCTACAATACTATATCAGCAGTTGATAATCTCCTATATTTAAATAAAGAATGATCTTTAAAATGAAAAACAACAAAAATGAGCTGCTTATTATAAAATGGCAACACAACTACTTCAACAATGCATTAAACAGAACAAAGCCCCTCTTAAATTACAGTATGTCTCCTGTTCTCCCGCCTGTGCTGTTTGTTCTTGCTGTTTCCTTCCTGGTATTTGTACGTGCGTATTTTCCAGGTAGGTTTTGGAGAATTGTCTCTCTACTCCTGGACATTCTCCTTAGGTAGGATCTTAGTCATCCATGACATCATATAAAATGACATGATCATGATGTCTAACTCTGAGATCCAGAGGAAGGTACCATTCTATCGTGCAGACCCGTATTTCAAGATCCCTGTTTCCTGACTCAAAGTTGCCTGAAAGTCAAAAGAAACAAGTTGAACTTCCTTTTTCAGTGCTGTTCTTTACATAGAACTCATCAGCAGCCCTGTTGTGCTTCAGAACTAGGAAATGTCTGTTTTTCCAACATCTGTGCTGGTCACCTTTAACGCCAATCATTTATTTACTAACCCCTTTTGTCTTACCCTCTTTGGGAGCACACAGCCCAAGGTCAGCGGTGCCTTTCCTGAGCATATTCCAAGCATTTCCCTGCTTCTGCTACTTACTTCTTCTTTCTCCACTTTCCTGAAATATTCTTTTCTCTCTGGCCCAATTTTTGACCCAGTGTTGCCACTAAAATAATAATCATCATTTAATCTTTCTTCTGTGTTGCTGCAGTATGTGTATATTTCCATTCAATCACTTACTATCCTTTCTTTTCATTAGCTGAGAATGTGTCTTATTATTTTCTATACTAGGAGGTCCGCAGTGGAAAGAAATATCTTATAGTTTGGGGCTCATTCTTTATACAGCTTAGCAACAGGACTTAAATCGTGATTTCTTGACCTTAATTTGAGTTCACGAATGGATGAATTACAAGTCATGTTAAATCTTTGCTTCTAACTTATTCTAAAATTAAATTGCTGGGGAACCAAAATCCACTAGTTGCATGCCACCAATTATACACAGCGGCCACTGTTCCCTGCTGTATTCTTCCTAAAGCTTCCTTTTTTCAGAGGGTAATGATTTGCCCAAATAAAGCTAACCTCGTATTCCACATCCTCCTCAGCATATCTTTATGATCGTTGAGCACAGTGCTGGTGTTGGATGAAGAATTTAATCAAATGTCTTGATGTTATCTGCAGGGCTACTTTTTTTTCCAGAAAGTCCTCTGAACTCAACGGAGAAGGCAAGTATTTATGGAAATGATAGAGCTGCTTGATTCTTTAGAGAAAATATACTCATTGCCTTTCAATTCAAAAACAGACAGACCAAATACTCAGTTCCCATTATAGATCCTAAACTGTGATGAGAAACAAATGAAACCAGTGCACCTTTTAGCTTTCAAGGAATCTTATAATATACACAGGTTGGAGGTGTCTTCAGTAATGACCATAAACAGAAGAAAGCTATAGTTCAAGCTTCAATTTATTTTTTGCCAGATAATCTCCAAACATCCTACATTTTAATATTTCTAATTCAACTACAAAATAGAAAATTTAAGAAATTACCGTGATACTTTCTCTAATAAAATATAGATTTCCAATAAAGGAGATGAAATTATCCATGAAGACATTCACATATAACATTTACAAACAGATGTAAAAATGAGAAGCAGCATTTAACTTTATGATTAGGAGCAAGAAAAAAAAAGACCATTCAAAAATTATCTATCTATCCATATATCTATTAATATGAATAATATGTTAATTATAACCACTTTTGTCCATGATTCTGATTGCGGATCATTAGTGTGTGAAATAAGCAATAGTGTGGTTGGCTTTTATGTCATTTCATTTAATGTTCTTAGTAATTAGCATTTGTTAAAATTATCACTGGAAACAACCACAATGTTTCCTATATAAAAAATAAATTCTATTTATTAAAAAAAGTTCTTAAATCACTTATTGATTGAGTGGCCTTATGCTTCATACAAAGAGAAAGAAGTCATTTTAACTTTTTTTAATCAACCTAAGAGAGGAAGAAAACCACAGAGCATGGAAAAGCTAAAGTTCTAAACCAGGGTTTAGAATGTTTGCTCTAACCTGTCTGCAAATAAAAATAAGAAAGCCATTTGCAGCCTATTTATGCATCATTGGTCTGAGGGAAACACTCAACTTTTAATTTTTTTTAAATTGGACGGTGACTCAGGTTTTAGGAGCACTAAGTCTGTAACAAAATAACAGTAAAGCAGGCATTAATCCTCCAACAGTGCTGGCACTGCCATCTGCAGTAGCCACCCGGCTGTACCCTACAAAAATCAGCCCTGTGCATTGGGCATCATGTCAGCATTCCAGGTTCTGAGGAACTCAGCAGAAAAGTGAGTATTTTCTTAATAACAGTTTGTGCAGGAGCAGATGAGATGTTTTACGACCACGGGGATGGACTTTGTTTGCAAACACGCCACAGAGGAGATTCTTCTTCTATCTAATTGGTAAAAACAGAGCACAATCTAAAGTTATTACAGACTCAGAAGCATTTAAAAAATGAAATGCATGTCCATTGTATAATATTTACTGAAACATATACTTTACACAATTAGTAAAACCCTAAGAACTTCTATAATTTTTTTGCATAAATGATATCTTGGGTAAAGAAATCACTCCCGTTTCGAAGAGGAATCAAACACAAACATCAAACTGAGTGTGTAATTATCCAAAGAAAAACAAACTACAGAGATGTCTAATGTAAGTGGTTTATTCAGTAATTTTGATTAGATTATCACTTAGATTGGTTCTTTATTTATCAGATTTATCATTTAGAAAGATTGGCATTGATTGTGACTTTGTGTCATTTCACCATAAAATATATGTCATTTCTTTCACATTAAGGGTGTGTATAGGAAAACATCATTTAATATAGTTACGATTATTAAAATCATCCATCTAAAAAAAACCCCAGGAGGCTTTTCTTTTCCCCGTGCTGATGTTTATTTAGAAAAATGACTATAGGACCATCTGGGTAAGGTGTGGGGCAGTTTCAGGTTTTACCATATACCCCTGTGAATTACTTATAAGGTCTTTTTTCTGGAATATTCTTCCTCAGTTAAAAGGCTCTGCATCTGTGATTTGGCATGAGCCTGGACGTGGGGTTAGAAATTGTGTGATTCTTTATTTTATGAACTTGAATCATGTTTCTGGCAATCAGATCTAGAAATTTTATCCCCTTATATATCATCTTTTCAGATGTCTGTCTATTTAATTTGCTGTGATCCAGTGATCAATTAAACATTATTACAGATTCTGAAATGCAATATATCCTATTGTTCCATCCTGAGGTCTGGTTTACCCATTGTCTGAGACAGTTAAGTGCCATGTAGACATGGCCCATCCAAGATCCTTTTCTCATGTTGTGTTCAAGGATGATTGAGCATAACCCTGGTCTTTCTTTAAAAACCTTTAAAGCAAAACCTGGAAGTATCACACGGTTTTCATGTACCTTAACTGCATATGAAAGTTCAAGAATATTTATAGAAATGTTTATGGAACTGCAAAAATACTCAAGGTACAAAAAGATAATTCTGCAATGTCTTGCATTCGATCAAAATTCACAAGGTATACCAAAAAAAAAAAAAAACCTAAACCACAACAGAAAAAAATAATAAAGACAATAATGATGAGATAAATTGGTCAATCCAAAGGTGAACAAGAATGGGCACAGATGTTAGAAATAGCAGACAAAGACTCTAAAAGAGTTATTACAACTGTATTCCATATATTGGAAAAGTTAGAAACACAGACCGTATAAAGAAGCCCAAATTTATCTTCTAGAGATGAGAGCTACACTGTGTGAGATGAATAAAACACTGCCTGTGTTAATCACAAATTAGACTTTCCAGAGGAAAGAATTAGTGAATCTGAAGAAATAGCAATAGAGACTATGAATGAATAATGGCTGAATGAAAGACTAAATTAAGGAAACACAAAAATAAAGGAACATTTTTTTAAATGAACAGAAAGTAAGAGAGCTGTGAGGCAACTTCAAGCAGACTAATATTAGTGTAATTTGAGTATACAAAACAAAACAAAAATAGGTAAAGAAAAAAACATTTTAAAAATAGTGTCTGAAAAACCTCTATGTTTGATAAAAAGCGTGTAGGTCCAAGAAGCTAAATGGATCCCAAATTAAGAAACATGAAGGAAACTGCACAAACACACACGATAATAAAATTTCTCAAAAAAGATGAAAATAAAATGATAAGAACAGCCAAAATTTTTTAAAAGAATATCAAAAGTACAGTGAAAAATGTTAAATATTTCTCATTAAAAACAATTCAAATGAGTATTCAGTACAGAAATAGTTTTAAACGACTAAAATAAATAAATGAAAAGTTGTCAACCTAAAAATTTATACCAAGCAAAAACATCTTTCAAAATAAACGTGAACATTTTTATTCCCTGAAATACAAAACCCTGAAAGGGTTCATCACCAGCAGATCCACAGAACCAGAAATTTCAGGCAGAAGGGAAATGACGCAAGATGGAAATATGGCTGTAATCAATGTAATAAAGAAATAGAGTGATAAAAACATGGTTAAATAAATGTCTAAGATTTGTTTCTTATGATTTCATCTCTTGAATTGACTGTTTATACAAAAATAGCAAAGCAGTATGTGGTTTATAGCATATGTACAATTAAAACGCACAGCAACAATGGCACAAACATCAAAAGAGGAGGAATGGATGTTATTTATTCTAAGGTTATTATTTATGAAATGAAGTAATATCACTTGAAGGTAAGTGGTGACAAGCTTTAGATTTACTATAAACACTAAAATAATGACTAGCATAAAAAAAGCATTATAGCCAATATAACAACAAATGAAATACAATGGAATCATAAAATATATCCAGCTAATCCCAAAGAATGAAAAAAGATGAGGAAACAATGAACAAGGAACAGATGGACAAATAAAAATAAATATGTAGATAATGAATTTACTCCAAACCATATAATAATCACATTAAATGCAAATGGTTTAAATACTCCAATCAAAAAACAGAGATTTTCAGAACATATACAGAGTAAGATTGACTTTATTCTGTTTACCACAAACACACTTCAAATATAAAGAGATAAAAGTTATAAGTGAAATGATGAAAAATATATAACATGCTAACATTAATCAAAACTATCTGCAATGTGTACAATAGTATCAGATAAAAGTATTTTAGAGCAAAGGATATTACCACATATAATGAAGCTTATTTCAAAATAACAAAGGAGTCAATTCACCAAGAGTAACTAAGAATCCTAAACATTTGTGATCTAATAATAGAATTTCAAAATACACGAAGCAGAATCTATAGAATTGCAGGGAGTCAGAGACTTTAATACCCTTCTTTACTAATTGATGAAATAATTCGACAAAAATCAGTAAACATATAGAAAATGTGAGTAACATTGAAGCCGCTGTCACTACATTTTTAGTTCGTTGTTATGACAGAGACCCACTATTTAAAAACAGATTTATTGAGATGTAATTGGCATATACTTATCTGCACACATTTAATGTGTATAATTTAATAAGTTTTGATGTATACAAGGGCTGTCCCGGAAAGTATCCAGCCATGCAACTGTTATTGTTATATTAACAATGGCTGGATACTTTCCAGACAGCCTCGTACACACAACCACTAAACCATCACCACAGTCGAGGGAGTGAACATATATCCATCCTCCAAAGATTCCTCAGGTAACTCTGTAATACCTCTTTCATGCCCCACTCACCTCTTCTAAGTTACTCTTGATTCAAAAACAGAAAATGTTCCAAACTGAGTGATAATGATAATTAAAACACTACTATTCATTTCTTTTGGCATGCAAGTAGGAAGTGCTTAGAAGCGTATTTGTTGCTACATGTATATGCTCTTATTGGAAAAGCAATGTTTGTTGTTATTCACTCCAGCTTTTATCTTAAGAAGGTAGTAAAATAAAACTAAATAAAACAATTTTTATTTAAAAAGGGAAGAATTAATAATGAGAGTAGAAGAAATTCACAATTTGTTCATTGTCCATTGAGTACGTGGCGGGGTGTCTGCTAGCTGCTTGTAATTAAGTGGCAGAATAAAAGTGAAAAAAAATCCCCAAATATAATACCACAACAGACACGCACATACACACACACACACACACACTTATTTGCATTTCAGCTATAAAATGCTGTCATTCTAAGTGACAAAAAAGGATTCATGAAAGATAAGATTGAACTATTCATCCCATCAGACTGGGTAGATTATATATGATTTGAAGCCCATCAAGAGATGAGAAAACAAGTAAACAAGTTGGAAAAATAGGTAAATCAGAAACAAAGGAATTTTGATAACTTTGATGGGTTCCTGGTACTTCTATTTCACTCAAACACCTGCCATAGTTTGTATATTCTTCTTATTACTGGACATTGAAAAATACTGAAAGATAAAGTATCAACTTCCTTCATTTCCAGGTCGACAAACTTTAACATATGAAATACGATATATCATAAATATGATCTAGCATGAAAGGCACGCTTTATTTTTCAGATAAACTTATAGTCGGAAAGTAGTTAAATAAGTTTTCAGAAAGAACCGCATTCAAATTCAGCGTTGGAATCTGCTTCTTAACAGAACTCTCCATAAAATACCTAAGGCACCTAAGCGTTTTACGATTTTTCTTTCAATTCAGCTTTCTGTATTCCTTTAAATGCCTAAGAATGCTGACAAATACTCGATATATTTCATCTCTACGTATCAAATATTGTAATACTAACTCGAAGTATTTATATTACATCAGACTTCCTATTTCAGTGTTCAAATGCCTTTCCCTTATTCCCATGAAATCCTGAGACCTCACTTCGCTGTTTTAAAGGCAGCCGTGGACACTAAATACACTTCCCATTTTATCTTGTTTTACGTGAGTAATTTATCCCTAGGCAGTGAGTAATCCTCCCTCGTCTAGTTATTCATTCTTTTTTAAAAATTTTTTTTGTATTTATTTCAGAGTATTACGGGGCCCACCAGCAGGAACTGAACAGCTGAGAGACAGGAGGATAGAGGAAAAAAAATTGAAAATTTATTCAGTCTTTATCAAACCAAATTGTGCTCATTACACAGTTGACTTTGGAAATCCCGTTTCATTAGTGGCCTGGGGCAGGCAGTGATTTGGTTCAGGATCTTGAAGCTTTTCATCCTTTAAGGTGACAGTCTGGTGGCCGTGTCCCCAAATCCTGTCCTGTCAGAATAATTCTGTTCTCAGAGAACGCTAAGCGTGAAAAGCCCCACTGCGTGTTTGTAACCTATTTCTTCAGGCGTGTTTGACAACTTCAGCTTCATTCCAGAGGGCTGCTAGCTACTCAGTCTACTCTCCAGGATGAACTTCATTATTATTTCTCACGTTATAGATAGAGCTTTAATTTTCCTTGACAATTTTACTTAAATTTCACATTTTGGAAGCCAAGATTTCAATGATAATGGTGACCAATTAGAAATAATGCAGAAAGATCATTCAAAATTTAAAACAGAGGGGAAAAAGCACTAATGGATATACTTTTCAACACATATTTCATATTTTGAACTTTTTAAGGATAAAAGTTATGTCTGATGAGGGTAAAAAATTTCATACAATACTAATAGCCACACAATGAACAGTTAAGTCCCTCCTTGGCCAAAATACTGCCCTCCAGCTCCCACAGGTAAATGCTATGAAAAAGTTCTCATGTATTCTCCTAAGAATATTTATAAATGAGCCTATCTTACCTTTGCATTAACAAAATGAATTCTACGATGCAAAACAAGGTGCTAAGTAAGTTGCTCTACTCTGGCTGGATGGGACATTCAAGCTATTGAAATATAATATTTCTCAAGAAATACAGAAATAAGTAGTCCCCCCTTATTACAGTTTTGTTTTCCACGGTTTTAGTTACCTGTGGTCAACTACAGCCTGAAATCATTAAATGGAAAATTCTAGAAGTAGACAATTCATAAGTTGTAGTTGTGCACCATTTTGAGTAGCATGATGAAATCTTGCACCATCCTGCTACATCCTGCCCGGGACGTGAATCATCCCTTTGTCCAGGGTATACTCCCTGTAGACACGACCTGCCCCTCAGTCACTTAGTCACCATGGCTGTGATCAGACGAATTGTCACAGTATTTCAGTGCTTGTGTTCAAGTCATCCTTATTTTATTTACTTATGCCCCAAAGGGCAAGAGTAGTGACGCTGGCATATTGTTATAATTGTACTATTTTATTATTATTGATCATCTCTTCCTGTACCTAATTTGTAAATTAAACTTTATCATAGGTATGTATGCATAGGACAAATGCAGTATCCATAGGGGACGGTACTATCTGTGGTTTCAGGCATCCACTGGGGGTCGTGGAACACATCCCCCATGGATAAGGGGGGACAAGTGTTCTGACTACATGCTTATATTCCTTTGCTCATATCTTTGGCAGCTATTCTCTGGCAAGTCTTGCTCCATATGCGTGAACTACCCCAGCCACCATAGGAGATGTGAAGATAAATATGCTCCCAAATTTTGTACCACCTGTTTACACAGCTTCCTCCTCCCCAAGGTCTGACCACAGATTCCAGCCAGTTGAGCTTGTAGGAAATCAGACTGGTGCTGCCTCAGCTCAGACGGACCACCTTGCTGTCCCTCTGCCACCAGTTCACCAGCCAGGAAACTGTACTCAGGCAGAAAGCCAGACGCACCCCATGAATTCCCTCTTAGAGACCACCATCTCACGCGGGCTGTTGGCCACTGTCAACATCAGTTGCTTTATACTCTATTCAACGTTATGGTTGTTTGTGGAAAGAGGGTCTCTCCATCGTAGTTGGGAACAGATGTCCTGGCAAACTCTGTTCGTTCAGTTTTAGGGGGAATGAATGAAGAGTGTGACTCTTCTGTTTCCAGAAATATTGAGTTACTTGGTGCAAACCTGCTGGTTCACAACACCTAAGATATTGCAAACAATATTTAAAATATAAATTGAAAGGCACATCCGAGAAGGTGCAAGTGTCAGAGGTGCTCAGAGAATATCCTGCATCCCTTCACCGAAGGCCGTGTGGAAGCCGGACACTCGTTCAAGGCACAGTAAAAGTTGCTGCATGTACTTGATGCTGTTAGGCTGTATGTGAAATTGCATAGTAGACGTATCCTCATTGTTCATTATAGCATTAATTTAGTTATATGAGTTTATCAGTGTCTCTTTTACAATTTCTAGACCCAAGCCCAAGTTCAACTAAAAAGAATACCATGGTCCACAGTTTAAAGTTCTTAGTAACATAAAGATATATCATAATTTCATTTATCTTAATCATTTCTTTAAAGATATCTTTAACTCAACATATAGGGTTTTTTGTTGTTGTGTTTTTCCTATTTTGTGGGATTTTTTTTCTTTTTTTTTTTAACCCAAGGCAAGATTTTTGTTCTTATAAATCATGGCTACATGCCACCAACAGTCATGTGATGTTTGGAAGTTTTCACTGTCTTGTGAAGAAATTAAGTAAGAATATTCTTCATGACAAATCCTAGCACCACTCAATTTTATCATGTCCGTCAGCTTCTTAAAAACTAAAAAAAAAAAAAAAAAAAGCCAGGTTTTTAGGGCATATTTATTAGCTACATGAAAATATTTTTGGAGTTCTACATTTGGGGAATTTGAAGCTAGACAATGATAAACAAATTTCTATCTTTAAAGATATTTTAAAAATCTCTAACATGATAATATTACTTTATGAATCATATCAACTGATTTGGCCATGGTAATTTTTTTTCTTTATTAATCACTCAGGAGTATTTATGAGAGAGATTAGCAGAGGACACTTAATTAAGAGTTAATGTCAAAGTATTAAGCCTTAGATTTCTGAAAATTTAAACCTTCCTTCGACTTTTCCTTCTCAGCAGAGGCATTGTTAGACTTTGGAAATATGAGATGTGAAGAGACAGCTCTTTCCACAGCCTTAGGCAAACTCCCTAAACCTTTTTGAGACCACAGAGAGAATCACCGTTAATCCTCAGTGTCATTTTCCCTAGGCTTAGAAATGTTCCTATTTCTATAATTTTCATTTGGGGGTTGTTTTCTAATTTTTTTAGTCTAAAAAATGTAGAGGTTTGTGCTCGATTACTATTAGCATTTTTACTATTTCTTTAGTAACTTCTTTTTTTTTTTAATTATATGAGAAAATATGCAGCCCTGATGTAAGACATGTGAATAAACTTACCCGTATGATATACGTGATTTTTGTTAACTACTTAACAGATATGAAGTACGATATGAGATACAACCCCATATTTCTCTACTCGTCATCCAAGTTCAAATCAAGGCCAAATTCCATTCTATCTGGGGCTCTTTCAGCATGTTTCTTTGTCTCCTTGGCAAATAGATCACCATTTCTTTGCTATATCCAGCAACTCTCTTCACACAGAAGGTAATCACTTGCAAACTCCATAATTTCCTGGCTGTATTGTCCAGAGCAAAGAGGGAATCATTTAAGCCTAACCATCGAAGAGCTTATTAAGGCTAATAAAAGGATCTTTAGAAAATTCAATCCATGTTGCTAATTAATAGTTGACCACCAATCAAGTGACTGGACTCATATCATTTCAGATAATTTCCGCACTGCATGAAAGAAGGTTAAATTAAGTTACTTTTGAAAGTAGAACAAATGGGTTTTTTCTTATAATACAATCAGGTATTTCTATAAGCCATCGTGAGTAGAGAGGAAAGAGCAAGTGGACCCTAAGAGAGCCAGCTCAGAGCACAGGAGGGTTATGGTCATAGCCTTTCACATGCTGTGCAGGCAGATCACACAGGATGACTTTACAGCAGGAGCCACCTGCAAAGTGTCTCTATTCTCTTTAAACACCTGGTAATAAATTAGATTGGGCGGGGACCTTTCCTGAGCAACCGCAGTTTGTAAGCTTCATTTGTAATTCTTTATCACCAGTGTAAACTAAAAACAAAATCCTAAGCCCCCCAACCACTGAACAGGCCTCCTCTTGGCCAACGGGACCCCAGAGACACCTGGAAAACTGAGTTCTCAGCAACAACAGGACAGGAGGTCAGACACGCCTCAATATAACTCCCTCTCTTTTGCGGTTTAGATCAAAAATCGACCACCATTAATGTTAAAATAGAAACCATAAGACATAAAGAAGCTTTGCAGCAATAAGATACCAAATTATAAATAGGACCTAAGGCCACACCAGGCAAGAGTGAAGCATGCAACCCTACACTTAGAGAATAAACTATGTTCTAACTGCCACAGAGTTTTTTCTTTTTCTTTTCTGTAGCAGTTAACAAACACTGGCCAGGAGACTAATCTCAATAACTTTCTCCTGATAAGAAACAACTGACATGGGCTGGCTCTGGCCTGTTTTACAAAGGCTGCATGCTCGAATGCCTTTGTGTCCCGCAAAGGATTTTTGATGTATAGGGGGTAATTGTAATATATTTAAATGTTAAGTTTCCATCCCACATTGAACATGGGTCATATGTAACATGCATGTGTAGTCAGTATGCATGTGTTAGGAACACCTCAATGAATATTCATAGCTCCTCCTATGACCTCTTCAATATGTATAATTGCCCAACCCAAGTTCAGTATAAGTCTCTGTTCCACCTTCCTCTCCCTCAAAGTGCCTGTCTGCAGCCTCTGCCAGAGGCTACACTTCTCCACCTGTCAGAATGGCCACATTAGAGGTTGTAACACTTTATAAGAAATAATGCTCTCTTTTCTAATTTTATAAATTGTGTGATTTTTAAGTTAACACCAGCTAAGCTCAGAGCATCTGTGGAAAACATCAGATGTCACTATTTGAAGCCCAGTTGGTAAAGTTGTTCTGATTTCCCCAACTCCAGAACCTGCTATTCATCGTGAATGAAACGGTTATATTTTTTTCTTCTATCAAATGTCACCAAATAAAATGTCACATTTAAAATTCATTCATTCTATAAATGCACAAGATATTTTATTCATAGGAACAGTTGAAAGAATGGCCGAGGAACTTGGTTTTTATGTGACTGCGTGCGAGACCTTCTGAATTTTAACTCAGTTCAGAATGGCTCAAAATAGTAGTTAAATTGGTAGTCATCCCAGCTACTAGGCTCTGGGGAAAACAGAAGAGGCTATTGGTCAACTAGAGACCACAGAGTTTACCACTTCATTACTAAGTTAAGTAAGTGTGGTAGGGTTGATGAGTACAAATACCAAACACACCCGCACTTTCGGAAATATCTTCTTCCCTGTCATCAGACACCAAGCAAGCTTGTCCATTTCCCATCTGTAACTAACGGAGTAGAAGCTAAAGTAGGGATGGAGATGAAATGCAAATCCTTGCACTTTGAATTTTGCTGGGCACCGATATTATAGATCCTTAGAGATCAATGGCAGGAAAGGTGAATTGAATATTGTTTCCAACTGGCAAAAATCAAAAATCAATCCATCAAGTTTTATGTGCAGTTACAACTGTCAATGCTTGCCAATGCAAGGGATGATTGATAACTGAAGTTTTGAAAAGATATGACTTTTAGAATGGGAAGAAATCTTTTGTTCCTCTAAATTGTTCTTTTTGGGGAAAGGGAGACTCTTTATTTTGTAGTAAGGGCAGAAGGGGGAATTGAAATGTTTATAATTAGTGAAGGAAAATGATTTGCTCTCCACGCTCAGAGTTTTATCTTGTTTTTAAAAAATGAGTTGGTATTTAGGGTTTAAGATTACTTGGATGACTCAGAAGGGAAGATGTGTTGTAAAGCAGCCCCCGTCTGATGTCTGGTTGAGGGCAGACGCTGGTTGTTGAGGGAGTGGCCCTATTTCAAGAACGTCCGCTTAGACTCATAACGTAGAAAACAGATCTACATTCAGCTCCTAGGTGGTTCTGCCGGGTGCACCTGTGTGAGCCACAATTCACAGATATCATTTTTCATTTCTGTCCCTCTGGACAGCACTCAAATCCAAGCAAAGAATCCTCTAAAACAAAGTAAAATACATGGCTGCCCCAATAATAATGTTAGTTTTCCTTAACGGAGTCATGCACCTTTCCTTCTCCAGACAGGATTTCATCAGACGACCATTTGAACTGGGTGGCTGAGCAGAAGTCTACGGGGAGGCTATGAAGATGGCTTTTGAGGCCACCAGGAGTGATCACAGAAAATTTCGATGGGATACAAAACAAGGGTGAGGAGTCCTTGATACTCTAAAAATGTCTCTGGCATCAGTTCTTAAGAACGGGATAAATGACCCACGGTATCTTTTCAAAAACTTCCCCTTGTCTTCAAACGTTCCTACCTCACTGTGGACCATCTGACCATTGGCATCAGATTTCTCATCTTACTGCACTCAGAAGAACGAGACTTCCCTGTGGAAACTTCTGTAGAATACAATAAAGAGCGAAAAACCGTGAATCTACTTCTCTGGCTGCTCTATTCCGGTGTGACCTTTCTGATGGTTGGATTCATGGTGTATTTACATCCGTAGCAGCAAGAACACTCGATAAGCACGCAGGTATTACCATGTATCTCCGTTTTCAGTTTGTTCTCTTTCTAGGCTGCCAGGCATTTTTCGAGGAAGCTCTGCTTGATGCTTATCCGCTCTCTGACAAACGACTCAGTCTCTTCAACTTGATTCCACAGTTTATTCAGCAAACACGTTTTGAGATTCTATTACGTGTTTGGTGCAGCGTCTGCGCCTTGAATGCAGATGATGAGCTGGACAAGGGATCATTGTTTTCAGGCAATTAAGTTGTTGCCAGAGTTTCTTTTTTGGATTTTATTTTATTTATTTATCTATCTATCTTTTGCACTTAATGTGGAATCTTTGAAACTCTTCATGGATTTTTTTCCCTTCTTTTTTGAGAATAAATTCTTATAAGATGGCTTTAGCAAAACAGCCTGTAGGATATAGTGACCAGTCAAATAATTTCCTTCATCCCCTGTCGTATTGTTTTTACTGTGGTCTTTTACCTTTGTGACTGATATTTCTTTAGGGGGCATGAAGTATCGTGAAAGCATAGCATGAAAGCATAAAATAATCCATGTATTGTTTGCCCTTTTAAAATAGGGGTACTGAGAAAGTTTTGAAACTTCTTTGTTTCCAAAACATTATAAAGTTGTCCATTACTCACAATATATGATGGTCAAATGATGTATGTATTTGGCTTTTTCTTTATAATTTTTAACATGTTTACATGCCCTAGAGAGAACCTCAAGGATCAATGGTAATTTTTTATGGGCTGGCCATGCAGAATGTTTAAGAAGGGTAGTTGAAGACAAATTATCTTTAACTACACTTCTTAAACATTCTGCATGGGGATGGGCACTCTTGTAGCTCTGATTCAGGTGGTGCAAAGGCAATAAATGTAACCAAAGTGTTTGTATCTCTGTAATATTCTGAATTAAAATAAAATAAAGGTAATTTGTACGTTTCTGGATTGAAAAAAACTGGAAAATAATGATATTTCTAAACATGTTTTTAAGTACAGTGGATGAAAGAGAAGGTTTTATGAAAAATGAGTTCCATTTTAAACAGGTGATTTGCACGAATCTATTCTACATCCAGGTGACTAACAGACAGTTTAAAATGTAGATTTTATTTTTCCTGTGGGAAGGAATTGCTCACCTTGGCAAGACAAATTCCAGTGGCATGCTGAGTACAGAAGTCAGATTACAAGGGATTAAGGAAGGCAGGAGAGGACCAAATGATCCTTTTCCCATATTGAGCACAAGAACTCAGTCTGTGGCTGGTTCTCCTGGTCCGTGTCAACTTACACGGGCATATGAACCACTCACTACAAAACTGCTTGTCCCACCTGTAATCTCGACCTGAAATCTAACAGCTGACCAATTTATCAAGATTCCTTGCATAGTTCATGTTAACTCAATCTATGTTTGATATAATGAATTAAATGACAACTCCTGATAGGTGTAGAGTAATTTGAAGCTGATAAAATAATCCCACAAACATTATGATGTATTTTTTACTATGCCAGTTGATATCAATGAAGGAGAATATTTTCACTAAGAACCTACATTTAACTGTCATCTGCCTTTCTTTTTCTGAGAGGCAATGTGACCCCTTATTTTATAAATAATGTAACAGGTGTCAATATGTTAATTAACTTAGTTGAGTCAATGTGGATCTTAAATGATTACAGAAGAACTGAAGTCTAAAATTTTCTCCAAAATGTGGAGTTGTGTTCATTATACCACACTTGAAATTTTACTTAATTATTTTTCAGGCCTAATTAATTATTAGAAATAATTTATAACATTTTTGACAACGTCTGTTTTACAGCATAAGCCTATTAGTAATAGTATATTTACATGATGTTTACAACAGAATTATAATAAGCATACAAAAGAACTTTGCATCTTATGTTATAGAACCATAAAAGAAAAAATATTAATTCATTCTGATTTTGTGGACACATTAAAATTATCTGAGAAGCAGAGATAATTTATAATTTTATGTACCAAATTAGAAAATAAGTGGATTCCATTTCCTAACATTAGTTGAGCATCTATTATGCTCCAAAGAACAAAGTGCTGAAAAAAGGATGACATAAATGATAAGTTCCTTTCTTGATTCATAATCATTATCTGCAAATCCAGATACTGAGTGTCCCTATAAAACACATTTAATTGGTTTCCAACAGCTTCAAAGTATAGGCCTTATGAGAATTGCCCTTATTTTTCTGTTTGTTCTATTGTGAGATACATGTCGAACAGTACATGCTTTTAGTAGTTTTATTTTATAGATTCACCACCATGGTTTACTCTGGTGTTTCAAGGTGGCCGATGCTCTGAAAGTCTTTGCTTATGGGATGTGTTCTCTGTTTCCTAGTGTAGGAGCTTCATTAGATAGGGATGGGACAGCAAACCCAAGTCCAGCTTTTCTCAAGATACCTGCAACCAAGGAAAAGGTAACTCAACAACATCACATACATCCCACAGTGACTTAAAAGGGTTTGTCCTGTCAGGGGGCATGTTCCTGGGGACTCCAGACATTTCTCAGCATTTCGTTGCAATTAGTTCCTTAATGTTTGTAAATGGGTCTTGGATTCCCTGCATTATGTGACATCAATAATGGTGTCTATTCTGAAAACAACAGAGCGCGTGTACATATGAATTAAGTGTTCATAATTAGGAAAGACTATTTTATCCAAAGATTTTACGTGTTACTGGGCATTTATTGACATAACTGAAGTGTCAGCTTGCAAGTGTGAGCTGTGCAAAGAATTGGTGAGTGTCAGGGCTTCAGCCCATCTGGGCAGTGCTAAACTGTCAGGTGTCGGTGTGGCCAGTTAAGACCACAAGCCAAAAAGGAAAGCAACAGTCGGGCTTTTATCACTTACTGCCATAGTATAAGCAAGAGGTGAATTGGAGAGAACGCCGACTTCAGTCCATTCTGCTTCATGGAACGATGCCAGTCAAAGATCGAGCAGATCAACAGAGCTGTGAAGGTTGTGGAGACTGGTCTCACCGCCAAGGAGCTACAAACAAAGGGCTTCTGCAGTTTTATGGACCTGGAGTGGGTGTAGACAGAGGGGTAAGGGACAGAAGTGAAAATGTCCTAAGGACTGACTCAGAGCATAGAAAAATATCTTCAAGATTCTCATCCCCTTCGCAGCAGGAAAGACTTGGCAGAGGCAACTGGGGAAGACGTCCACCAAGGGTCTGCAATGAAGAGGCTTCCAAATTCTGGTGTGGGGAAGGCAGCTTCTCCCGTGAGGCCCACCAGGCAAAGCCTCTGTAATTGCCTTTGGCCAGGAGTGAAAATCACACATTGTTTTCCAGCCAGGAGAGGGACTCCTCAGTTCAAACTCTTGGAAGACCATAATACAAATGTGGTTGCGTATTATAAGAGAGATGGAAAACAAAATTGAGAAGTTGAAGACAGCCACACGTTGCTGAAGGAAGTCAGGCAGATATAAGAATAAACCACAAATAGGAATGTATAGGCGTTGCATTATATATGCCCTCAACTTAGGTGAGTTCAACTGTACTTGCCGGTCAACAGGAGAATGAACAAGGGATAGATATGGATGAATAATTGAACAGAACTCCAACAGAACGTCCCAGAAGAAATATGTCAGCTGTCTCTTCTGTTCATCTCAATGCCAGAATGTCTCGCATAAGGTGCAAATCTCACCATGTGGCACGGAATTGTAATGTTCAAAGTTACACATTTTTTCATACAACGTGGAAATACAAGAGGAGAAATCTGTTTACATTGGACTGAAGGAAATACAGAATATTTGTCTCCAACCAACATGGGGATTTCCAGAGGATTGTCCAACACAGGGAAAAATCCGATAGCATTTTCAAGGATATCTGTTCCGATTTTCGCTTTGGTTACTGTGTTAAGAAAACCGCAATTGCAAATATACTAACTGCTTTTGACAAAACAAGCTGTAACAAGTGTACGCAAGCATCGCATAAGAAATATATGTAGAAATGGCAGACCGTGCGACAAATTTGGAGTGTGTGTTCTTGCTTTTTCTCACAGTCACACATGAGATATTCGGTTTTCAATCAATGGTTATAACTTTCCTATTAGGTCATCTCAAAATTTGAAAGTGACAAAATATGCTTTCCTTCTGTAATCAATATTTAGCTATAGAAAATTATATTCTTCTCTGGCAAATATGAAACACTGCAATCCTAGTCTTGCATTTGGGAAGAGAAATATTGTAAATTGCATTCAAGATGGAATATATGGGTAAATTGATGCAGGCATTACTGTCTTATTTAAACCCATTCAAGTGTGATGACACAATTTCTTATTCTGATTGACAAGAGTGTATATATATGTGTGTGTATATATATATATATATAAAAATATATATATATGAAGCTTATGGGGCATAATATAGATATAATAAATCAACACTGTTTTATTATTTCTTGACAATAGGCATTCTTTCCTCGAACTTAATGTTTAATCCCCACGTGAATCATTTAAGTAGCCCATATTAGGAAGAAACCTCTTCTTTTCAATGAATCTGTTTCTCAATTTACAACTCAATGAATGTCTGAGTTGGTGGTTATTATTTATAACCACTCTTTCTAGCTTAAATTTATAGCAACTGTCCTCAAAAAACTGACAAGCAAGAGAATCCAATGAGATTCATGTAAAGAGAACTCCATGAATGTCCTGTGGTATCTTATGCCCAGCTGATTGCATACCAGTAGTCTCAGCACATTCCCAAAGCTTCTTCTGGATTCTGCATTTCATTTTTTAATAAGCACCAAGTCTGCATGCTTGCTAATCATTTTTTAACTACAGCAATTTTGAAGATATTCATGGGAAATATCATGGCATAATCCTAATCCTAATCACAACCTAATCATCTTTGCTACACAAATACTACAACATAGACCTGGGCAAACACATTGAACATAATAATTAAGTGAGTTTTCATTGGATTTCATATGAAACAAATATTTCTATGAAGTTAAAGCTTTAGTGGATTTATAATAAATTAAGATATTTTCCCCAAGTAAATGTAAATGTGTGGTTCACAATGTGTTAATATCTCATAAAATCAAGATACTTTAAAGTTTTGATATACTTTCTTAATTTTTTTCTATTGTCCAATATTACTTATGCACATAGTGCTAGAAATAAATGTTCAATAAATACTAAATATGCTTCAATAAATTATGTTTTTATTTTCAATAACTATAAAGTTCTTCAAAATAAACAAGATGGAAAATTAAACATGCAATATAAAGGAAACAATTAAATAGTGCTGCTAATCATTAATCACTTCTTAAAACTGCAAACGATGCACACTTTGGAGTAAAAATCTATTTGCAACTGTGTGCAATGAACTATCAAAATATATTTCACAAAAGTCGTTTTGTAAATTATGTGTGAAATCTTTACTGTATAAAATTTAATTTAATGTGTTTCTTAACTCATGAATTTCAGGTCTCCATGTTCACAGAATCTCAGTAGAGAATTCCAGCAACTTTACTCCTAAGTTTATATTCCTTTGCAAATTAGTGCTCATTTTATTAAATATACACATTTAATATCATTTATGAGATATAAATAGTATTGTTCCATGTAATATCTCTCATTTTGGGGAATTATATGTATGTCCTAGAAAATAAGTTTTTAACAAGAATTGATAATATAGGCCCTTGTAAGGCTATGAATTTTCCTCTTAGGACTGCTTTTTCTGAGTCCCACAGACTTTGATAACTTGTATCTCCTTTGTCATTTAGCCTGAGGAATCTTTTGATTTCCACCTTAATTTCCTCCTTGACCCAATAATCATTCAGCAGTAGGTGGTTTAATTTCCATGAATTTTTGTAGAATTGAGTGTTTATGTTGGAGTTGATTTCCAATTTTATTCCACAGTGGTCTGAGAAGATACATAGTAGTTCTATTTTTCTGAATTTATTGAGACATGTTTTGTGGCCTAAGATGTGATCAATCTCAGAGAATGTTCCATGTGCTGATGAGAGGAATGTATATTCAGTAGTTTTGGGGTAAAATGTTCTGTAAATGTCTGTTAGGCCCATTTGCTCTAAAGTCCCATTTAAGTACAGTGTTTCTTTTTTTATTTTCTTCTTGGAGGATCTGTCTAGTTCTGCCAGCATTGTGCTAAAGTCCCCAGAAATTATGATGTTGCTGTTTATCACTTTGTTTAGATCTAGTAGGATTTGCTTTGTGAATCTGGGGCACACCTGCCAATGTTGGGTGCATAAGTATTTAGGATTGTTATGCTCACTGTCACCACTTCTATTGACCATAGTGCAGGAAGTCCTAGCCAAAGCATCAGGCAAGAGAAGGAAATTAAAGGTATCCAAATCAGGAAAGAGGATGTCAAACTATTGCTCTTCGCTGATGATATGATCTTATATCTAGACAACCCCAAAGATTCCACCAAGAGACTCCTGGAATTCATAAATAAATTCAGCAAAGTCTCAGGCTACAAAATCAATGTACACAAATCAGTAGCACTCCTATACACCAATAACAGTCAAGCTGAGAATCAAATCAAAGACTAAATATCTTACACAATAGCTATGGAGAAAATAAAATGCGTAGGAACATATTTAACCAAGGAGGTGAAAAATCTCTACAAAGAGAACTACAAATCACTAAAGAAGGAAATTGCAGATGATGTAAACAAATGGAAAACTTATCATGCTCATGGATAGGCAGAATCAATATTGTTAAAATGTCCATATTACCCAAAATGATTTACAGATTCAATGCAATCCCCATCAAAATACCAATGTCAGTTTTTGCAGATCTAGAAAAAATAACCCTGTGTTTTGTGTGGAACCAGAAAAGAGCCCAAATAGCCAAAGCAACCTTAACCAAAAGGAACAAATCTGGAGATATCAGTTTACCAGACTTTAAGCTATACTACAAGGCTATAGTAACCAAAACAGCATGGTACTGGCACAAAAATAGAGACATAGACCAATAGAACAGAACAGAGAACATAAATATGAAACCATCCACATATAGACATCTGATCTTTGACAAAGTAGACAGAAATATACAGTGGGGAAAAGAATCCCTATTCAATAAATGGTGCTGGGAAAACTGGATAGCCACATGTAGAAGACTGAAACAGGATCCACATATCTCACAACTCACAAAAATTAATTCAAGATGGATAACAGACTTAAATCTAAGACATGAAACTTTAAGAATTCTAGAAGAAAATGTTGGAAAAACTCTTCTAGATATCAGCCTAGGCAAATAATTTATGAAAAAGACCCCAAAGGCAATCACAGCAACAACAAAAAAAAAATAAATGGGACTTGGTTAAATTAAAAAGCTTCTGCACAGCCAAGGAAACAATCAACAGAGCAAACAGACAACATACAGAATGGGAGAAAATATTTGCAAGCTACACATCTGACAAAAGACAAATAACCAGAATCTACAAAGAACTCAAGCAAATCAGCAAGAAAAAAAGCAAGCAACCACATTGAAAAGTGGGCAAAAGACATAAACAGAAGCTTTTCAAAAGTGACTAATGGCCAACAAACACATGAAAAGATGTTCAAGGTCTCTAATCATCAGGGAAATGCAAATCAAAACCACAATGAGATGTCACCTAACCCCAGTAAGAATGGCATTTATCAAAAAGTACCAAAACAACAGAAGCTGGCATGAATGTGGAGAGATAGGAACACTCATACACTGCTGGTGGGACTGCAAAGTGGTACAACCTCTATGGAAAGTAGTATGGAGATACCTCAAAGAACTAAAAGTAGAACTACCATTTGATCCAGCAATCCCACTACTGGGTATTTACCCAAAAGCAAAAAAGTCATTTTATCAAAAAGACACTTGCAGTCAAATGTTTATTGCAGCATAATTCACAACCACAAAGTAGTGGAATCAACCCAAGTGCCCATCAATCCATGAGTGGATTAATAAAATATGGTATATGTATACCATGGAGTACTACTCAGCCATAAAAAATGAATTCATACCTTTTGCAAACTGGATGGAACTGGAGACCATCCTCCTAAGTGAAGTATTGCAAAAATGGAAAAACGAACACCACATGTACTCACTATTAAATTGGAACTAACTGGTCAACACTCATGTGCACAGATGGAAGTAAAACTCAATGGAAATCATGCAGGTGGTGTGGGGAGGAGGGGATGGGTAACTCACACCTAACGGGTATGATGTACCCTATCTGGGGGATGGGCACACTTATAACTTTGACTCAAATGGTACAAAACCAGTCCATGTAACAAAAGCTTTTGTACCTCCATAATATTCTAAAATAATAAAAAAAGAATTGATAGTAGCTTTATGTGATTTAAACCTTAGATATCATCTATTCGCTTGTTTCTTTAAATAAAAAAAGCTTTGACCATTCCCATTAATTTATTTCATTTTTTGACTCAAGGATATAAAATAATTTATAAGTTATGTTATTTAAATTCTCTGTAAACACTTTATGATTTTATGGAATAATTTCAAATAATGTTAAATAGTTATTTTATTATATTATCCACTCATGAAAGTATACTGAGGTATCCGATGATGGAATGTGGACTATTTTTATAATTTAGCAATGTATACATTCATGCTTATAAATATGTATCTTATTATACATACGTAAGTTACATCTTTATGTTGTTTTAATTCACTAATTTCATACGCTAGCCTCGTTTTCAGAACATTAAAATACATTTGCTTTATGTATAAGGACATCTTTCTCATTAAGGTAAGGAAAGGTTACATAAGTTGATATATAAATAGAAAATAAGGAGAAAAGGCAAATATGACTATCAACTTCCACTTGAAAATATGCTTTCTGGAGTATTTGGACACATTATGTAACGGCAAAAACATCTTTTAAAAACGTAAGTTGCATAGCACATCTAAACGGTTTCTCTGATCAGTGGGTATCTGGAACATTAGTTAAAATACCTGGAACACTAATTAAAATAGCTCCCTGGAAATGTTAAGTCTCCTTCTTCATGCTCATTCCACGAAGATATTGATTAAAAGTAAATTCATAGGAAGGTCGTGTTCCTAAATCAGTTCATGTTGCTAAGGGTACCTAACGTTTCTAAAGAAACTTGGCTTCTGAATTTCAATGAGGTGGCATGCCCAGGTTACCAGGCTGCTGTTGCCATGATTTTATTGTGAAATAAAGCTTTTCATTGTCTCATGAATATAATTAATGGTTATATCGTGACTGTTAAAGTAACTATCATCAAAGTGCAAAAACTTAGCATTATGATCCTAACTGGTTCATTATATTTCTAACAGAGTATAGAATTAGGGAGAAGAGGTAGAAATGACATCAAAATCATGCACTCTTTGACAGAGTAGCAGAAGCTCCTACCATCATAGTTAAGGACACCCACAATTTTATCTATTTTAAATGCTCTTCTTCGTAATTTTTCTGAGTCACATATCCATAAAGTATGTGCGTGGAGACTTTGTTCAGTGATTCTGATAACATTCCTTCCCATAGCCAAGCTAATAAAAGCTGACTATTTTCATTTTAATCAATTACATTTTCCCCCCTCCTCTGGCGACTTTATAATTACCACTCTTTTACACAGAGTTGTGTTTAAGTCATTGGATAATATTTTGAAAGTTCTTAAGCCAATTGTGTTTTTTGGCATTTTTATTTATGTAGTTCTCTTTAAACTTTCGACACCTTCACCTAATTTTTTTAAATAAAGCAAGAAATGGTTTTGAAGATTTTTTTCCATTGGGTAATTGAACTATTTTCAGTAAGGTCTTTATGTGCTTTGTGTGTGTATATGTCTATTTATTGAAGGCTAAAATATTAGTGGGTGAATTTGGTTATCATATGTATATGTCTGGTGAAATAGTTAAAATAACTTAAATGGTTAAATGAAAAAATTAAAATGCCCAAAGGTATTGACTATATTGCTATAAATTGGTAGATGTTGAAAACAGTTTAATCAAGTTTATGATAACCATGGATTTCAAAGTAAACAAATTAAATAAGTATGTGACAAAGTGAATTTCTCAACGTGTGGCATGAGAAAAGAGAAACTATAACAGGCATTCTACTCTGATGTAGTTCAAAGTAGAGACAAGTGATATTATTACTAGGCTTCAGAATTGTTAATTAAAGAAAAAATTTAAATATCAGAGAGTCTCAGACAAAAGAGAGAGAGAGAGAGAGACACTAAAGAGATTTCTGTCCAACCAACCATCCAATTGAATATGCTCAAGAATTTTCTGCCATAAAAAAACAGTCTCCAG
The DNA here is from genome assembly GCA_023783475.1 of Daubentonia madagascariensis. Lineage (NCBI taxonomy): Eukaryota > Metazoa > Chordata > Mammalia > Primates > Daubentoniidae > Daubentonia > Daubentonia madagascariensis. The sequence continues at coordinate 1,458,601 of JAKFHU010001178.1, read as the reverse complement.
ATTTTCCTTGAACAGCTCCTGCCAAGGAATTTTTTTTTTATTTCAGAATATTACAGGGGTACACACGTTTTGGTTATATAATTTGCTTTTACACAGTTTGAGTCAAAGTTATAAGTGTGCCCATCCCCCAGATAGTGTGCCTTGCACCCATTAGGTGTGAATTTACCCATCCCCTCCTCCCCCTCCCACCTGCTGGATTTCCATTGAGTTTTACTTCCATATGTGCACATAAGTGTTGATCGATTAGTTCCAATTTGGTATTGAGTACATGTGGTGTTTGTTTTTCCATTCTTGCAATACCTCACTTAGAAAAATGGTAGCCAGTTCCACCCAGGTTGGATACTAGATCACCGTTTTTTATGGCTGAGTAGTACTCCATGGTATTTACCCAAAGGGGGAAGAAAGACATTTTATAAAAAAAGACACTTGCACTCAAATGTTTATAGCAGCACAATTCACAATTGCAAAGATGTGGAAACAACCCAAGTGCCCATCGATACACGAGTGGATTAATGAAATGTGGCATATGTATAGCATGAAGTACTGCCAAGGAATTTTCGTAGCTTCCAGGGATAGCCTCTCTCCCGCTAAGCAAAACTTACTGACTTACCCAGCATCTTGCTTCTTCTAACTTCCCCTTGCAGGAACAACAATTCCTAGGGAATGCTTGAGCTGCCTTATGTGTAACCAAGACTGAAATATTTGAAAATAGGATACCTGGTCTCCATTTCACCAGATTGAATAAATCTAATTCCTTTGACTGTTTCACATACAAAATGACTTAGATTCCTTGTCTTAGTCCATTCTGTTTTCTGAATACTTTTGTCCACCTAATCCATTCTTTAAAAGTGGAACCTAAAATTAAAGGCAATAATCCAGATAACATTTGACCATTGCAACGGAAAATTGGTTTACAGACACTGCAAGATAATTTTTATAAGGATGCATTGGTATTACTCACACACCAGCCCCTCACAATTGGCATATCTAGTGCACCAAGTATCTTTGCACTACACCACTAAGCCCATATAAATCATGCTTCCTTCTGCAGTTGTGCTAACGATTTTTGGACCTAACTGCAGAAACCCAATATATATCTTCTATTTATCTAGATCTTTCCTGATTCTGTCAATTAACTTATGCCAAGTTCCTTCCAATTCCATGCCCCCTTCAGCTTCCACTCCATGTGTTACACACCTTTATCTAGGTCATTAACAGAGGTGCTGAGCAGGGCGTGAATAAAGGCCTTACTGATCAAGCTCCTACTGTTTGACATGGGTCCATTAATTGCATCATTTATATATATTATATATAACACACATATCTTATATATACATAATATATGTTATATATATACACACACACACACACAATGTTCAACCTGTTGCAATTTCGTATAACCCCATACCTGAACATCATGCCATGATCATTTGCCTTGAAATGTTCTCCAAACCCCTCTGAGCTAACAAAATGTATCCATCATGTATTTCCTGGGATGAATCTTATTTATCAATTCTCACACAACCATCAATTCTTTTAAAACAGGTTACGAACGTTCTTCCAAGCTCCTACCATTTTTGCATAGCATTACAATTAATTACCCAAATTTGAGAGAAAGACTTGTCTTTGTTTTCCAATCACAGTTGAAACCCAGTTGGGAAAGGACCCAGCATATAGCACAAGGTCAATAAATTTTTTTTTTATTAAAAACGATTGGATTCTGCATCAGGAAAAATGTATGTACCGTTGTGGAAATGTAGAACAGTCCACAACACTGTGAATTCAAATTTATTCCTCAGGGTGTGGGGCAGAATGAACCTCCAAATAGTGCCACTGGTTTCTGACATGGGTTATCCACCTTATTTTTGCTCATCTACACTAGTAATTGAAATATTTTCAACAAGTTTATCCTCCGTTCACAACATTCATGAGCAACTCATGGAACGACTTTCTATAATGTCTTAGAAACAGAACACCTGATACTTCAACCTAATACTTAGAGTTACATAATGTTCTTTCTCACCCACAAATAGGTGTGAACTTCTTCAAAGACGTTTTCAGAGGTAGAAAGTTTCTGGTTAGAATTTGCACTGACATATTTTGGCTTTCTATTTCTAACTTTTAGCTCTCTGCAGGTGATATAAAGTGGTGATTTTTTTAATAGATTTTCAACACAGTTTTTAATGGTATGTAAGAAACCAGCATGCAAATGCTGAATGACACATACAGGTGTCACTGGGATTTTCAGATTTTATTGGTATTTTTAAAAGAAATTGTGTATATTAGGATGTGAAAAATGGATTTTTGACTTTCAGATATGGAAAAAGTTGCCTTTTTATATCCTGAGTTTAGAAATGCAATTAGAAATTTTTAAAGTTTTACATTCATTTGACATTAACTTGGAGATGACCTGTATAAAATACATAAAGACTTAAGTATGTTTTATTTAAAGATGTAAATGTATGTTCTGTAATCATTAGAACACTTAAGTCTTAATGGGCATAAATAATGTGAATCTTCTAAACTCCTTAAGTTATGTATAAAATGAAAATATGTACATTTTTCATATTATAAAAGAATAATACCTTTTAAATTAATCATTGTGTATCTTTCCTCAGAACAACTTCCTGTATCTTATATAAAAAAAGGAAATACTTTGAATATTCTGACTTTGGACAGCCTACAGCTGGCCAGCATTTATAGCTCGTCAAATTGATCATTGTACAAATGCTATTAATATGAAACTATTTATACAATCTGGGTTATAAAGTAGCTAAATCTTCAGATGAAAATTCACAGCTGGTAGAACTGCTGCCACCCTTATGAATTATAGTTATTGAATCCCACAGTCATTATTATAATTAAATCCTAGTAATCAATGTTGACTGACTGTCATTGTCCATATGCTAAGGTATAATTTTACTAGAATCTTGAAACCATCACTAAAATGTGAGAAAAATTCAAAACTTCTTAAACAGAAACTTTTCCACTCCTTCTAATTATGTGTAATACTTTATAGCATATAATTCCTCCAATGATAACATGTCCTGTTGTTTTTCTGGGATCTAGGGAAAACAATGTATGATATTGTTGGGAGCTCTTCTTTGATAACAACATGGACTTTGAATATTTTTTTGAGTCTGTTTAGAACTCTGTAAAAATGCATTTTTAACATGTTTTGTTGAATGAGTATTAAGTATTGGAACCATTGTTTATTGCACATCCACACAGAACATCAAATCTAATTTCATTAAACACAGATAGAACGTCCATGCAGGCAGACAAGTCTACCATGTTTTTCCAGCCAAGCTATGCTCCTAACGTCCAAGATGAATGTTTCACACTTATTACTTATCCCTCTCCTTCTCAGGTGACAACTTTAGGAAATTCAGGAACAGTCTGGAAAGTGTCCACTGGCTCCTACCAGCAAATTTATCATCTATCCTGTACTGGTTTTCTATTGTTATTATAATAAATGAGCACAAATAGAGCAGCTTACAACAAAAATGCTATCTTACGTTTCTGGAGATCTGAAATCCAAAATTGGGCTCACTGGGCTATGATCAAGAGGCCAGCAGGGCTGTCTTTCTTTCTGGAGGCTCTACAGAAAAATCTGTTTCTTCACCTTTTCAGCTCCAACAGGCTGCCTGGGATCTCTTCTTCCATCTTCGAACACAACAGTGTTGGGCTGAATCCTTCTCGGTGGCCTTGCGCAAGTTTCTCTGTACCGATTTCTTATTCCACTTTTAAGGTCCCTTGTGCTCATCTTGGATGCAACCAGACAATCCCCAACAATCTGCCTGCCCTAAAGTCTACTGATTTGACATCTTCATTTCAACTGCAACCTTTGTCGTATAACATCATATATTTTACAGGTTCCAGGAATTAGGGTGTTCCTAACTTTGTTGGGGGAGGCATTTTTCTGACTGACATATACCTGCATCTTGGTCCACAAAGGACACCTTCCTCCTGTCCTGTACCAACTCTGAATAGTATCCACTGACTGGCACCACATCAGCCAATGAAAGTACCCCTTCCTGCCTTCCAAAGCCTGCAAGCCAAGGTTGGAGAATATGAATCACTTTGTTCTCAAAGTTAAACTCCTGCCAGGAGATATGCACTTGGGATTCTGAGCTGTGAAATCTTTTTAGAATAGAAATGCTCCTCTAAGAGACATATGGTACTTTTCCTGTGCAATCTGACAGCAAGGACACAGGGTTTTGAGTAAACTACCAAGCCCTAATTTGCTGTGAAACTAATTTATAAATTGATTAACGTTGCTGTTCATTAACCTGGAAGGCAGTCCTGCCTCCAGTCTGGTCAAAGTGGATTAATATCTCTTTGCTTTTTCAATACCTTCCACTAAAAATTGAAATAATTATGCCAAAATGGAAAATAAAATTTGAATTTATATATAGGATAATAGTATTTATTTCATCCAAACATCATAATTGTCTGTCAATAAAATGAATGTTCGTAAGATACTAATCTTGAATGAACTTCTAGGGCCTTAAAACGTTAAGATTAAAGTCAAATCTTATATTGAAAATTTTATCACTTTGCATTTCTCAAAATGTATATTGCATTTAAAGATTATCCTTAAAGCCTAAGGAAGGTAATTTTATACATGGCATGCTTACTAAATCACTTATAACTCTTTGACTGAGTTAACAAAATTCTAAGATTACCAGGAGAATAACATAATAACATGTAAAGACCAACATCAGCATTGCAAAACCCCAGATAAAAATATGCAATGTCAAGCTTGCAAAGTACAAATGTGAGTTTGCAAATAAGCAAGCCAAGGTTTGCACAGTGAAATCTTATGGGAATAATATGTTATACAGATCTAATTAAAAAACACCACATTATATATATAAAATAACTTTACAAAGTTCGTCTTCTTGGTCATTTCCAAAGATATTTAATTTCTGTTGCTTATAACATTTTAGTTAGATCCTGACATTGTGTCTATGTCTAATATTTGAGTTGAATTAGTTATATAGGTAACTCCATTAAGGTCCATGAAATTTTTGGTTGTTGTTTTCACTTAACATTCACCAACAAAACAGACCTAGGTGTTTATAAATGAACACAAACCTGATTTTGAACCCCACTATCAAATGCTTGTTAAAACATACAGTAACAAGTTTTTAGATGATAAGCTAAATAATTGTTCATTTTAAGCAACAAGTGGATTATATATTGAATTTAAATAGTTTAATAATACCAGAACTATTGGGAGAAAGTAAATTCAATAAACAGACACAGGGCATGACATTTGGATAAGCTGATAAATAAAAGTGTTTTGCTCCATGAGATGCTAGTTTCTTCATGTCTTTTAAGCAATACATGCTTAAGTGCTTCCCCATAGTTTTCCTAGAAAGGTTATCCTACCCATTTAAATTCCCTAAAAGAATTGTAAATCTTCCTTTATATGGTTAACCTTAGGAAATGAGGTATGAGAAGATTAATAAAAATACCCATGTGCAGGGGCATATAGCCTGTGATTGGAATACTATTAGAATAAATGGTGAGGGTAGATAATGCTGTGTGTTGTGTGATTAGTGCATGCCCTTCGATATGTAAATGTTTTAAAAGCTTTACATGAATTAAAGTTAAAATGGCATCTGGAGAAATCATTTAAAGTAATAGAAAAAAAAACTGTACACCAAGGTGCATGCATTAAAATAAACACAGTGCAAAGTGAATGTCATGGGAGAGTTAAGGCTAAGAAACTCTTCACCAGGTTTTCAATGGCTCAGTTTACTCTGTGAACCTTTCTGTCAAGCAATCCAAGATGAGGAAAATGCTATGGTGTGCTTCTAGGAGAATTCCCCTGATGAAATAACATACTCCAGTGGTGGGGAGTGCAAACTCCGTGTTTGAATAATGGTTCTACCCATTAGTAACTTCATGGTATCACTCAAATTATAAATTATTTTGGTTCTCAGTTACTTCGGGTCTCAATCTCTTTATCTGTAAAATGGGAATATTAATTATTACCTAATTGGGCACAACTGTGAGCTAGAGGAGATAATATAATAAAATTCTCAGAATTTTACCTTGACAGAATAGTCTTCATCTTGCAAATATATAAATGCCACGTATAGCTCTCTCTTCTCCTGGTCCTTTTGACTGTTCTGGATAGGACTGGAGGAAAAAAGTGCCAATATAATATTTTCAGGTACTACTTTGTTCTTTATCTGTATTACATTACTTGGTTTGGTAAGGATTAACTGTTATATGAAAACTTTCACCAGACTTGTACAGCGGGCACATAGAAACATGGAATAAATAATTTCTAAAAAAAAACCCCAGGACATCCATGGTCATAACTACCCCAGCAGGAAGAGTTTTCTGTCACTGGAAGAATTGAATGAAAGGCCCATACAGAATATTCAGCCTCGTAAACATGTGTGGAACATGCATCATATGTGAGGCATCATATTTGACACTGGAATGAAAAAGTGTATATGGAAATAAGCTTCTTCCTTAATTTTTAGGTAATTTGAGTCACAGGTTGAAGGCAGAAATAAATGACCATTATGTTTTCCTCTCCCTAAGAATTTTTGGGATTCTATATGGTGAAAAAAATGCAATAGTACGTAAGGTCATGTTGCATTTAACCCCATGAGGAAAAGAAAGGAATAGAAGGCATTAAATGGCAAGAAAGGATCTTCCGCCAATCTTATCTTCCTAAGCCTATCAGAGAGCTTCAGAAAAAACTCATGTGACAACAGACATGGATCTTGATAAATAAGTGAAAATCCCTAGACAGGTATGTTAGGCTTCTATGCCACCTAACTGATTACCATAAAAGTGTTGGCTTAAAACAATATGCAATCATTATCTCAGTCCAGGAGTTTGGGCACAGTAGGGGTAGGTCATATGCTAAGGCATAATTTAGGATTTGTCTGGGGCTGTGTGCTCATCTGAACGTCCCACAAGGGAAGGGCTGATTTCTGTAACACTCACTGAGGTTGCTGGAAGAATTTATTTTGTCAACGCTCTAGAGTTTACAAGGACATACTTATTCAAAGCTAGCTAGAAGAAGACAGGGACAAAGTGGAAAAGACAGGGAAGAGATTTGCAAGCATCTTCTAACAAGACTAAGACTTTTTATGACATAACATAATCAAAAGAGTGATGTACCCTTACATTTTTAGTGTTCTATTTGTTAGAAGCAAGTCCTAGGTCTTGCCCACCTTCATGAAGACAGTAAAAAATAAATAACAAAGAATATATGGAACAAAGAGAATGCAGTGAGAATGATGATAAATTTAACTCCAATCACATCAATAAAATCTTAATAAATGTGAATGATCTAACCACCCCAATTAAAAAGCAGAAAGTGTCAGACTGGATTGCAGTGACTACAAGAAGACTACATTAAATATAAAGACACAATGGTACAAAGTCTTTTAAAATGAGAAAAATTGTACCATATAAATGCCAAAACAAAGCTGGAATAGCAACACAGATATCAGAAAATGTAGACTTCAGAGCAAAAATACCAGGGATAAAAAAGGATATTGTACAATGATAAAAAGATCATCTCACCCAATGAAAATAGCAATCCTTAATTTTTATGCTCCAAAAAAAATTGAGCTTCAAATGCATGAAGCAAAATCTAACAGATTGGAAAGAAGAAATAAGCAAATCTGAAATTACAATTGGAAATTTTAGTACTCTTTTCTCAGAAATAGGACAAGCAGACAAAATCTCTATCAGATCTATCAGATCTAAACAACACTAAGAATCAATATTAGATAATTAACATGTACAGAAACACCATCCAACATAAGAATACACATTGTTTTTGTGTACAAATAAAATATTCACAAATATAATTGATATTTGGGGCTGTAAAACAAACATTGACAGATTTAAACAAATTAAAATCGTACAACTTATGTTTTCTGATCACAATAGAATTTAATTAGTAATAAAATGAAACACAGGCCTGGAAAAACTCTAATTACTTGGAAATTAAGCAGCACTTTTCAAAATAATGTACAAGTAAAAGAGGAATTCTCAAGGGAAGCTGGAAGGTGTTAGGAATTAAAAGAGAATAAAAATGAAATACATCCAAATTTGAGAGATGCAGCTAAAGCAACACTTAGAGGAAAATTCAAAGCATTGTAAGCTTATATTAGGAAACAATAAAAGTTATTAACAACACAAACTTCCACCAAAGGAGTCAAAGGAAAGTAAATAACAAAGGTAAGGGCAGAATTTGATGCAATCAAAAAAGGAAAAACAATAGAGAAAAATCATTGCGGTGAAAAGCTCTGCTGCTGGAATGAACAATTAATTCATAAACCTCTACTCAGTTAGAGAAAGAGTTGCAGAGAGACTATGAAATAAGGGAATATTATAATCCACATTATACAATATATTGGATATATATTCAATGAAACGGACAAATTCCCTGAACTGCCATAATCACTCAAGAAGAAAACCATGACTTGAAGAGCTTATTGAATATTTGTTAAATAAGACATATTTTTTAAAGTGTAAGTTTATTGAATATTTATTAAAGAAATTGAATTCACAGTTTTAAAATTCTAATAAAGAAAACTCCATGCCCAGTTTGTTTACTAGTAGGTTCTACCAAATATTTAAGGACAAAGCAGTCCAATACTACACCACCTATGATAGGAAATAGAAGAGGAAGAAATACTTCTCAACTCCTTCTAAGAGGCCTGGATTTGCTATGATAACAAAAGCAGACAAAGATATCACAAGAAGGAAATCCACACACCAATATCCCTCACGACAAGAGTTTAGTACCTATAAATCCAGCCATACCTGAATGTTCAGACATCATGATTAAGTGGGATTTATGCTTGGCATATAAAGATGGTTCCATATTCCAAAAAACAGTGAACCAACCAACCAGACAACCAAACAATGAAGCCTAAAAAAATACTATGAATATCAAAAGAGCATCAGAAAAGCATTTGAGAAAATGCAAAACCTAATCCTGATAAATACTCTTAGCAAACCAGGAATTCAAGAAAACTTTCTCAACCTAAGGAAAAGGCATCTAAGAAAAATCAACAGCTCTGTATATTAATATATTAATAACAAAAGATGGAATGTTCTACCCCTAATATCAGAGAACAAGGCAAAGAGGTCTTCTCTTGCTACTTGTCCTCAAGGTTATATTGGAAATCCTAGCCAGTGCAACTGAAAAATAAGAAGAAATAAATCTGCCTCTGCAGGTAATATTTTTGACTATAAGGATAATCATAAATGGTCACAAAATATTTTAAAACTAAATAATTTATTGAATAGGATATAAGCTCTATATACAAAACACAACCACATTTATGCATATTAACTATGAATGGAAGTTAACATGTAAAGAAAAATGCCAAGAGCAATAGTACAAAAACATGAAATATGAAGACATAAAGCTAACAAAGTATGTGCAAAATTTGTATGCTAGAATCAAAATTTAATGAGAGAAATCAGAAAAGAATATTGGTCATAAGTCAGTCTTTTTCAAATTGATCATTGGGTTTAACAAAATCCCAGATAAGTCACAGCATGAGTTTTAAAGAAGGTGACAGCTTCTCCTAAAATATGAAAGCAGTGAACCCACAATAATCAAAACAAGTTGGATAGGTTATTGGACCTTAATTAAATAGTCATAAATAGACCCCATACATAAAAATAGATATTTGATACAGTTGTCAAGGTAATTCAGTAGAGATAATAGTCTTTCAACAGACGGTTCCAGAATCATTGCACATCTACATGCAAACAATACAAAACAAAACCTTCATGAGTGCCTTGTACCATATTAAACATTAACTTGATATATGTCACAGATCAAAATGGAAACCCTAAAATAAAACTTATAGAAAAAAATTTTGGAGAATAGTTTCATGATTTGTGTTAAGAAAAGATTTCTTAGAGCACAAAAGATGATGGATCATCAAATATAAAACTGATTAAATAAAATCTATCAAAATGGAAAACTTATTTTTAAAGGACATTATAAAAAAAGGAAAGGCAGGCCACAAACTGGAAGTAATTATTTGCAAAACTCATTGCTCATAAATGACTCATACACAGAATATGTAAAGATTTCTCACTATACAACAGTAAGGGTATGTACAATTCCACTCAAAAGCAAACATATTTGAACAGCTACTTGACCAAGAAAATATTTTGGTGGCCAATAAGCAAATGAAAAAAAAAATCTCTGCATCATTGATCATTAGGAAATTACAAGTTAAAATCCCAGTAGCTTATACTATTAGAATGACTACTAGACAGGCACACTGGCTCATGCCTGTAATCCTAGCACTTTGGGAGGCTGAGGCAGGAGGATGGCTTGAGGTTAGGAGTTTGAGACCAACCTGAGCAAGAGCAAGACCCCGTCTCTACAAAAAAATAGAAAAATTAGCTGGGTGTGGTGGCTGTGCCTGCGGTCTCAGCTAATCAGGAGGCTGAGGCAGGAGGATCCCTTGAGCCCAGGAGTCTGAGGTTGCAGTGAGGTATGATGGCACCACTGCACTGCAGTCTGGGTGACAGGGTGAGACAATGTCTCCAAAAAAGAAAAAAAAAATAGAATGGCTACAGTAAAAGAAAATGACAATTCCAGGTGTTTGTGAAGATATGAATCAACCGGAATCACCATCATTGTTGGTAAGGATGCAAAATGTTGTAGCCACTTAAACAATTTTGGCAATTTCTTACAGAATTTAACATCTACTTACTATATGTTCTAACAATTTCATTCCAGGAATCACCCAAGAGAAATAAAGACAAGTGAAAACACAAGGACCTCTACATGGATGTGTTTTTTTCAATTTTATTATAATCAGCAAAAGCGGAAAACAACCCAACAAGTCCATCAACTTGTACATGGATAGACAAACTGTGACATATCCCTTGCATGGGCTGTTCCTCAGCAGTAAAAAAGTACAAATTACTGACATCTGTAACCATATGCATTAATCTAAAACAAATTTTGTTACGTGAAGGAAGTCAGACTTAAAAGGAAAACAGTGTATGGTTTCATTTATATGACATTCTGGAAAAGACAGAACTCGGGAAGAGAAAACACATTCCTGGTTACCAGCGGCTGTGGCAGAAGAATTGTTGGATGCATTATTTTGATTGTAATGGTGATTATAAGACCTGATGCATCAAAATTCTTCAAAAAGCTCACCTATATGGGTGAATTTTACTGTATGTATATATGCTTCAATAAATGCATCTTTAAAACCAAAAGGCAGGAAAATTCTGTTTGCATCCATGCAAGGAATAGTCTTTCATTATAGGTAGAAAAAGAGAAAAAGAACTTCAGTCAGTTAAACTTGAACTTCTGCCTTTTCAGCAACTCAAGTAATGGGAGAAGGTTAGAGCCACAGTGCCATTCAGACACCAAACCCTGTTTTGAGGACAATGTGAAACACCCCAAAGTTACATCCTTCACTGGTGCTATCTGTGAGTCAAGGGCTACAATAACTACGGTTTTGCTTTAATTTGATTAGTTTTAGCATTTTGGGCATAGTTTCTTAGTTTATTTAGAACATTCTGTTAATGAAAGCAGAACACTGTACTTAATTCAATGTAGTATTTTAAATTCAAAATTTTTAAAAAACTTATGCTTATAAAATATCTTCATTTGATTCTCCAACAGGTCTGAGAGGTAGATATTATTTATCATTTTACTGTTGGGAAAACTGAAATCCAAAGAAAAGAATATTTTTTAAAATTTCTTTTTAATTGACAAAAATTGCACATATTTATGACATATAACATGATGTTTTGAAATATGTATACATTGTGTAGTGTCTAAATTGAGATAAATAACATCCACATTACCTCGCTGTTTTTTTTTGTGGTGTGAACACTTAAAATATACAGTTATCAATTTTTAACTATATACATTGTTATTAACTATAGTCCTAAGGTTGTACAATAGATCTCATGAACTTAGAAATGAATTTGTTTGACTTAGGTTCTACAATAAGTTCCAGCTACAACTCAACTCTGGTTTTTCTTACTTGAAGTACTGCTTCAAGTGTTCTTGCCAACACTCCATAGTTCATTAATCCTTTGAATCTCTGAAAAGGCATCATGTGGTCCTGCAACACACCTGCATTTGCAGGCAGGTACCCACAGGTAATTGCACTGCCAATGACTGCCCTTTCCGTGGAGGAAGCTAATGACAGTCAATACGAATTAGAGCAATTTCCTCAGGATGAGAAATTAACCTACCAGACTCTTGCAAACACCAAGGTGTTTCATGGTGGTTATGTTGTGAAAAACCCAAATCTGGAGACGTTAAAAATATGGTACAGGAGCTGCAAGGTAATTTGTTAGCACTGTTTGTTCCCGTTCCTACACATTTTGGCATAACTTTGATGTGTGTATTCAAGTCATTTCACTCAATGCACTGAATTAAAATTATTTAGAAAGTAGTAGAGGCTGTATGAAATGGTTGCTTTGCTGTTTTCATATAAACAGGGAGGCATCAGACTGTGCTTATTTAATTCGATATATTTCGCCTGAAGAAATATTGGAACAAAGAGTCTAAAGAGAACACAGCGAGGACCTGTTCTGGAAACAAAGACAAATAAGAAAATGCTGTTGAAATCAATGACTGAGACGTACAAAAGTATATAAAATGCAGAATGTTGCAATTGTTATAATAAATGTAGAAATGACTTAGTGTTAACTATTGCAGATATCTCTTTGGGCATATTTCTCTGTTGGGTGTGGATTCCTTGATGGAAGTTCTTTATTTTTTATCGATCCCATTGCAAAGTAGATGTTTAATAAAATTAGTAAGAAATCAGGAAGGAAGGGAGGAAGGAAGTAAGGAGGGAAGGAGGGAGGGAAGGAGAAAGCCAATATTAATTAGAATTTGAAAAGTTAGTGAGGATGTCATAGAGCAGGAAGCACTGAGGCTCTGGCTTGAAGTACTCATGGATTTGGTGCTGGAGGGGAAGGGGTGGTAGAAGGAAGTCGGCAATCAATGGGTATCCCAGGAGGAAAACATCATATTTGACCTAACTGTGATTTAATGAAAGGGTTCACCTGACCCAGCGTTGTGAGGCATGAGTTGCAAACTCTGGTCCTGGCATTTTGCAGCAGTGAGACATTTCTACTGACCAGTGTGGTCAGAAATCTTCACTAGCAAGACCACTATGGTGCTCAGACTTGGAGCAGTTTGGAGAATCGAGTGGGGTAGGAAGGGATTTTAGGAAGAAAGACAAATCAGGAAGCCATGATCCATGCCAATTTTGTCCTTCTGGATGTACAGGGTTTTCATGTATGGAGATATCCAAATAACGTCATGTTCTACCCAACTCCTCTTGCTGGTGGCAGGAGCCCACCTGTGGCAACACCTTGACCGGGGTGCCTCCTCTCTGGAGCCCCACGACCGCAAAGCTGAGGTGCCTGGATTGAACCCCACATCAGTGAGTCAGGGGCTGCAGGATGCCCTGGAACGGGAAACAACACAACCTCCTAGGGGCTTATCTGGCTCTTGTTAGCCAAAGACAATTGTCCATATTGTCATGATGTTTAATTACTTATGATTATAAGATATAGGGTATAAAAACGGATATGTATGGTGGTATTTGTGCACAGGAGTGACGTAAGTCTCTTCATTTACCACTTTGTATTGTCTTGAACTTTGTATGAGTTCCACGAATTCACCTTAGTTTTAAATGTGGTTTGGTATTAGAGAAGGACAACTTGTTCTCAATGCTTATTTATTGAACTGAATTACCTATCACAAAAAGAGTTTCTCAGCTAGGTATTATATTACATTTTGCCTGCCCTACTTGTCAAACCCTGTGGCAATTTCTCATTTTGTTATTTATTTATTATAGATCCGAGGTTCATTTGAATATCTCGTATGCCAAACAGGTTAGTTTTATTGAGGTATAATATTCCAATAAATTCTTTTTTGGGGGTGCATAAATTATTCTCTATTTTGATATCGGTGGTGGTAATTGTCCTGCCTCTTTAATTAACGTGGTAACTGACATGCTGTGGTAAAATAAACGCTAAAGCTGATATCTGAGCGATGCACCACAAAGTCAACACTATCAAAATGTTAACAGGGACAAATTCATCCTCTAACTGCTGAGGTACACCACTGCATGTCCTCTACCTGTGTGCTGTGCTGCTGTCCTTAATTCTACACACACTTTGCTGATGTCACTAATACTGACAAGCGGGGGAAACATCTACTCACAAAGTGATTTTGCTTATTTTCTTTTCTTCAGAACAAACACATGGAGTAGGGAAGTCATTCTCTCCATTTTGCAGATGAAGAAAGGAAGTGATCTTTTGGAGCAGAAATGTCTGTTCCTTGCCACGAGCGGTGTCAGTGGCTGAAGGAAATAGAGGACAGCGGATTTTCGTCATAATAATGGACAAGTTGAGCATTTCCAGTAATGTTTTATTGGCAACCCCATGGCACTTTTTTGGTGCGCTGAATTCTCAATAATGATCTCTGTGATTTCCTGAGGCTGCCATTGTTTCTCTGAAGATATATCTTTGAAAATAAATATGCCAGTGGAAAAAAAATATGATATCTGTTACCTACAACCCATCACAATGATTTTACTTATGGTTTTTCACTCTTAGGTGTTGAGCTTCATGAGAAAGTCATAAACCAGGCTCCAGACATGCCAAGGTAGTAGGCGTATTTTTGGGGTCAGATGCTTTGACAAAATACAGGCAACATTGGGTTAATGAAAGTCATGTGTCCAACTTTGGCAAATTTCTGTGCATACAGCTTCTCAAGGCACATTGTTATGACTAGCAGAGCAGAAATCACCCATTACCACAATTAATTTGGTGAAATAAGAGTTCAACCCGATGCTTACTGAAACATAAAATTATTCTACCTATACTTTCAAATATTGCTTTAACTGAAGGTCACCATTACCTTTTAATCAGGGGAATCTGTCTCTTCTTCCTTTGGTTTAAATTTGAGGGATGCTGCCTATGTAATGGACAAAAACAGAGCAAAAAAAAAAAATACAAAAGCAAGATATCCATGTGCTAGTTCCACAACAGTTTATCTGTATGTCCTGGGTGAGTTATTTAGTTTTGTTTTAGCTTTGGTGTCTTGGGAAATGAGGTGTTAATATTTCCAGCTATCTACAGTCTAATAAAGCATGAAAGCATGTTTCAGGAACCTAAATAAAGCAAGCGTCATACTCAACATTTGTATTTGCAGAAGTTTTGATTGCTGCAAGAGGTATGTTGTTAGAAAATGTGTTCATTTAATGAGTGTAAATCAGATTACTTTTTAGGAGACATATAAGAGATGGAGATCTAATTTAATTCTGAAAGCAAGCCCCAAATTCGGGCTTAATATTGCTCTTTGATTATTTCAATTAAGCAGAGGTCTCAATGTAAAATATCCCACTATTTTACAATTAATGTACACGGAATCTTGTCATTTTATAAATATCCAAGTCGTGCACATTATTATGTAGGAATGAGCTACAACTTCCATGGCTACCAGTTCTGTGAAATATCCACAGGTGTATCCCACATTTGGAGAAATAGAAGGGGTTGAGAAATTTTCTTATTTTGAAGACCAAAACATGTTAACATATAGCATTCATCTCTCATTGCTGAGGTCCAAAATCTCTACCTCCACAACTTTAACATGTGTCTGTGTGTGCATGTCCATGGGATATTTTTATGCTAAAACGATTATTTTGATGTATTTCTTAGGGAGGGTATTAGACTACAGATATTGTCATTGAGACAAGCTACACATTTTTGGTTGAAATGTGTCCTGCAGTTCACAAAATCAACTTAAACTTTGATTTTTTTGTTTGAACACAAAGCCCATTTGTGTTCAAACAAAAAACAAAGGTCTCAGATTACATCACTATTGAATTTACCCTAAAAACCAGCAAAGAGATTTATTTCAAGCACTTTGAGGTGTGTCATTTTTATACTGAATTAAATACGTTTTGACTATCTTGGAAGATCATGTCTTGACTTTTGTCTTAGAGTGAGCATTTATGGAGGTAAACCCTACAGATTGTAGAAAGATGAGCAGGATAGGATTCCTTATCTCTGGGAGATTCAGAACCAGGGATAATCATTCACATGTCCACAAAAACCAATCTAAGATGAGTTTACCTTTGTTTTCGCTGTGAGTTTCCTTCCCACTTCAGTCTCTCTGCTTGTCCTAAATAGGAATACCTAAAAGGTATTGATTTTGCATATGCCCTCCACTACAAACCAACCACACACCTTAAATTCATTGTCCAATGTGTTTATATAAAAATGACTTTAATGTCTGTTCCCTCCTTAGTCTATTTTCCACGTGTCCCTCTTCCAGGTGTTAAACCATATGACATACAAAACATATCAGCAGAATATGTCCGGTCTGCTCCAGAAGCAGCCAGTTAGCAACTCCCGGTCTGTGTTCATTGCCACGGCAGTCTTCCTGGGTTTTAATCAACACCTCAGGAAAGCAATCAAGGACCAAAAGAAGGGCAGTGCTTTTATTCACAGCCCACATTTATTGATATGATTCAAACTTTAGCCATTTATATTGCTGACAGGTGGGCTACATGGTGTTCATTCCACTGTAGAATTCTCCCCAAAACTGTAGAGATTGCTATCGAGGGAAAGGTAACACAATGGAAAATATCTTTAGTGGAACTATCCAAGGTTGTGTAGTTATTGTAGGATAAGATCTAAGTCATTTGCTTCCCTCATAAATAGTTTGAGCCTTTGTGTGAAAATCATCTTTCATGCAGAGATGATAAAGGAGAATAAAGATTATGTGCATAGTTTATGTAGCAAGATTTTCCTGAAGCTTAAATTTTCTCTCTCTTTGACTATTAGGTCCTTTTGTTAGGTAGATAGCTAGAATCTCCAGCTCTTCTCGGGATAAGGGCTTCCTGCTTTGGTGCTGTCTCAAGCAATTGCTCCACCTGGGAAGAAGGATAAGGGTGGGCACTCCATTTATTGGTGTTGCCCCACCCTTAATCCTATCTGTAGCAACTGCTACACCTGGGGAAGGAGGGAATCCTTTATCAATGTGGGAATTCCCCAGCTCAGGCATGATAGGATTTAGAAAGTGATCTAGAGTGACCTAAAGGTAATTATCATGCCATTAGCTTGAATCTGCATTGTGGTTCAGCCCTGCCCAGGTGGGCTTTCTTAGAGGGAGCTCCTTTATGCAGATGGAATTGAGGACACCTGTTGATCATGCAATACCATCCCACACCTCTTGAGAGCCCTCCCCCAGAGTGGGCTTATAAAAGGAAACAATCCAAGAACTCAGAATGAGAGAGTGGGTCAGTTAGTGAGTCAGTGAGTCAGTGAGTCGGTGAGTTGGTCAGTCAGCCAGCCAGTCTGTTCTCTCCACTCATGGAGACAGACCTGTTTTATTCTACAATAAAGAACTGCTAGTGTGAAACTGCTTCCTGCCTGAGGTTACCCCATGACATTGACCCTGCTGGTGATTTTTCCAAGAAAGAAGCCACAGGACTGGGATAATGGTCTGGACTTGACACTATAGTGTGTCTGGTCATTCTTTGGCCAAGAGCACACCAAGAACCAAGGACAGATTGTCACCCTGATACTTTCAGACATTATGTTAGTAGCTCTCTAAACATCTGGACACTTTACACAATTATATTCCTCAAAAATTTTAGTATTCTTCACTGCCACCATCTTCATTATCAAAAAAAGCAGCATTGTTTTTACTATCATCTTCATCATTCATGCAGGAAAATCAGTATATCCGAGTGTTTATGGGTGTGGGCACTGAAGAGAACTCATATTATTTACATTATTTCATGACTATATGATAAAGTAATCATATAAAAATACTATATGATAACAAAGTATTATGAGGAACGCATATGGGAAATAGGGATGATATTGCAAATCAATTTGATTTACAGGGTGCATTGGAGAGATATCCCCAATGATGTGACATTGGAGCTAAGATCTCAATCTCATGGTTAGAAATTCAGATTAAGAGAAGTGCAGAGGAAGTAATTATTCTGGGTGCAATCAAAGCTGTTACTGTGTCTAGCTGGTACTTTCAAGTTGGGAAGAGAGACCCATATTTGCAAAAAGTGCAGGAGCTGAGCGCAATATAAAATGGTCAGGATTCCTAGTTCAAGAGGAAAAAGGGCAGGTGATGATTTCTACTTCCTAGTTCGACAGGAAAAAGGGCAGGTGATGTCTTCCATTTCCTAGTTCGACAGGAAAAAGGGCAGATGATGTCTTCTACCTCCTAGTTCGACAGGAAACATGGCAGATGATGTCTTCCACTTCCTAGTTCAACAGGAAACATGGCTGGTGATGTCTTCCACTTCCTAGTTCAACAGGAAAAAGGGCAGGTGATGATTTCTACTTCCTAGTTCAAGAGGAGAAAGGGAAGATGATGTCTTCTAACTGGTTACCAGCTACAGGGGAGAGGAAATGCCTGTCCATCCAGGGAAATCTCCAGAAAAAAGTCAGCTCAGTTGAGCAAAAGGGGATTTTCTTTCTGCCAAGATCCCCAGGGAGCATAGGAAGTTGAAGATTGTCTAAGATATACCAGAGAGCTTCTAGGCTGAATGTCTTTGAGTAGAGCCAGAGAATCTGCATTTGTCTAACTTCCTGGTGATTCTTCTTCACACTCAATGATAATGTTGGGATATTTGATCAACTTTGAGTAGTAATAAAGACGCTTGTCATTCTAAATATGATACTTCAGGGGGTGCGAAACCATCCAGTGAAAATGTCTTTGTGAGCTCAGGCTGCCATAACAAAATACCATAGACAGGTGGCTTAAACAGCACAAATTTATTTTCTTACAGTTCTGCAGGCTGGAAGTTTGAGAACAAGATGACTGCATGGTCAGGTTCTCCTGAGGACTCTCTTCTGGGTTGCAGGGGCCACCTGTGATCTCTCCCTGTGTCCCCACAGGGAAGGAAGAGAGGGTGGAAAGGAGAGAGGGAGAAAAGGAGAGAGAGCTTTTCCTCTTTTTATAAGACCACCAATTCTATGGGATTAGGACCCCACCCTTATGACCTCATATGACCTTATGTTTTCTTTTTTATTCAGGAAACGTTACGAAATCATGTAACCTTTATTAATTCCTCATAAAAGCTCTCTCTCCAAATATAGTCACATTAGGGGTTAGAGCTTTAACACAGGCATTTTATGGAAAGAAAATTCAATCCACAGCAGAAAAGAAGGAGGAGAATTCTAATTATCCCAGCAGTTTAGCTGTGTGTCTCCCATTAGATCAGGACATGACTTTAAATTTGCAGATTCGGCATAAGGAGTTTCACTCTGGGCTCACAAAGCCTGTGTGTATGATGGAAGTAGACCACCTCCAGGGATCTGCAAGGCTTTCATTCAGGTGGCTCTGTAGGTGAGGTCCTATAGAGAAAGTCAGAGGACACATTTCATGCAAGAAATGCAGGCTAATTCTGAATTCTCAACAAGTGTTGAGTAAGTATATACACACAAATATGTACACAAGTGTATATAAATGTTATATATGATGCATTAATACAAGTGTGTATGCATATTATGTATAATACCCAAACTACTGTAATATATATGTGAATATTTACATTTTACGCAAATGGTAGCATACCAAAGGCAACATTCCATAGCTTTGTTTTCCACTTCACAGCACAAATTCTAGAGCCTCCCATATTGGTACATGCAAAACCTGACACAAATTTTTTCATGGATGCACCATATTTGAAACTGTCTTGCATTAATTGACTTTTAAGGTATTGTCCCTTTTATGCCATTACAAATAATGTTGCAATAAATTAACATTAATAGTTCATTTCATACAAGTTGTGGTATAACAGAAGGATCGGTTCCTAGACTTTGTAATTCCTGAGTCAAAGGTAGTGTGTATTTCTAATTCAGAGGGGTGTTAACAATTATTCTCAAAGATGAGCTGTCCTCGGCTCTCATTAGCAAGATGTGGATAGACTAATTTGCAAATGAATTGATCTTTCTAATGTAATTCCAGTTTTAATGGACATATTGAGGTTAACCACACTTAAATGTATTCTGATTAAAGTAATATAGAAATATATACCCTTTTAGAGATTACAAAATTTAAATATAAAAAAAATACAGTAAAAACATAAAGTCCCATTAAACCCCCTAAAATTTGCACTTCCCTTCCTTAAGTACTGTTTGAGGATCTTTCGCTTGTCCCTGAGATACTATAATTTATATAACTTTGCATGTTATAAGATATGAATCTAAGTCATTTTCTAACAAACTTTGAAGAATCCCATGGTATGGGTGTGCTATAATTGGTTAAACATTTTTCACAGTGATGGATACTTAACTTCCTTATAATTTTAACCTTCATAAATGATAAAAATAAAAATCTGTATACAACTGCAGTAAGAGCTGTTGCAATGAAATCTGTGTATGTATGCTTTATTCTAGCACTACCAATAGAAAAGTAATGTGAGCCACATGTGCAGAATTAAGTTTTCCATAGCAACATTTAAAAAAAAGGAATGTGGGAAATAAATTTTTAAAATGTATTTCATGGAACTCAATATACACAAAATATTAGTAGGTCTATATGTAATCAGTATAAAACATCATTAATGTGGCAGTTTATACTGTGTCTTTTTTTTACCAGGGTTTTGAAATTGGGTGTGCATTTTGAACTTAGGGCACTTATCTAAGTCCACATGGCCACATGAGGCTAGTCATCCTTGTGGCACCCCGCCATTGATGTACACCTGTCTGTGTGCGTGTGTTCTACACACATACTGCATACACACTTTGCAGTGTGGAAGTACCCCTGTTCCAGAGGATAGATACTTAAAAATGATAATCCAGTATCACACATCACTTAAAAGTGTTTAACACTGATATAACCCAAGTGTATGCTAAACATTCTATACACTTAGCATTCCTGGTATTTCTTGTTAATTAGAACACTTCATGAACCTATGGTAGGATTTTTTTCACCCTGGGCAAAGAATACTCCTGAATACGATCCATAAACATCCCTAGATGTATCCACACTGAACGGACGCAGGGTATCATCTCAGACATGGGTTTCTTGTTATGGCCAAAGGCTACGGCAGCTGTTGCATTTACTGTTAATTTAGGCATTACAAAATTGGTCATTAAGATGTTATAAAAAATTTACTAAGAAAGAGCAGCCAGTGGTCACATATTCAGAGGAATCTTAAACCATCCCCTCCCACCCCGCCCAGTTGCCAAACTTTCCTCAAGTCTTTGATGACCTTCAGTAGTTCAGCATTAATATTGGATCAGCCTTTTGGGTCTGTCCCATCTCGTTTTAATCCATGAAGGAGAAACCACTGCAGGTGATAGTCCCTTACGGGCAGATAATAAAACTTACTTTATTTCACCTGAGTGGAGAAAGTGCAATTAAGCCGTTGGACTTCAAATGAGCAGAACTAATTAATTCGCTTAAAAGGGCATCCGAAACATCTGAGGAACCTTATAAAAACTCACCTTATTTCACATCTGCAAAAAGTGACATGTTTTAACTAAAGAAAGATGTTTAGGATGGCGTTAAACTTTACCAATTTCCGAGCCACATTTTTTCTAACAGTAGACATTGATATGACCGGATAATAGGCTCGCTATGCAAAAACTACATGCTGGCAAATACAGTGCTTACGGCGTAAAAGCAGAGCAGCTGGCATTGACAGAATTTGTTGCAGTCAGTATCAATACCCTGACAAATGAAAGATCTCTCTGTCTGCTGGGACAGAAAAGGATACCTTTCTCAGCTTATTTTAATTTATCAAAAAATAGTCATGTGATTATAGGGAGTGCAGAACAAAAAAGTTATATAAAGGAGACAAGTTGTTGATGTTAGTCAGCAATTCCTGGTAATAAAGATTGGTTCTTGGGAGGCTTGAGAATGTGGTTAATTCTAGGGGGAGGGGAGTATTCCTGTTGTGCCAGTTTAAAGGGCAAAGGTGAGTGAAGGAACAGCCATGCCAGATTGGGGACAGTGTGGAATTCATTTGGTCCAAAGAACTTCCTCAGCTGGGTTTTGTCTTGAAAAAGGTGAAACTTGAAGGATGCTTTAATCACTTTTTTGGTAAGAAAAAGGAGGACCTCATAAAATAGGTATAAATGTGTTCTGAATGTGAAAGTCATATTTTTCTACCAGGAAATGAAAATGGCCTCCCAAGAACAAGGATGTAAATGTCAAATGGCTTTTTAAAATATTTTTAGCAAAGGAAATGAAAAATTATAAGTGCACATGTTTCAAGCATCATAAAAGCAATACATAGGTGCACATAACCAGCGTTGCAAAACTGAATAGCTTTTTTAAAAGAAGTAATCAAAGTAAGATACTAGATTTTTTTTTTCTTTTTCATAGATAGCTCTAGCAGGTTCCTATGATTTAAAAAAATTGGACAAATGGATTTCCACAGTTTTTTAATCAAAGAGGGAAAGCCAAATCTCAAATCAATTAAATGAGCCTTAGAACACTAAAGAAACAAATGCATATAATTCATCTACGGGTAGTATCTAGGCCGAATGACTATTAATTCAGGTTTAATCAATGCCACATTTGTCATAATTTAAGGAGGAGTTGTGCTGGTGTTCATACACTTTTTTAAAAAAGTTTCTTGAAAAAGTAAAAACAGAAGGGTCAGAGAGTATACGTAAACTATCTTAAGAGAATGGAAAGTACAAAAGAAATCTCAATTAAGTTTAAAGGGCTCATATGTTAACATTAAATTCTATCTTTTACTTTCATAAACTGATTCTGCTAAGTGACCCTACAAGGAAATTCTTTAATGATCTATCCCTAGTTGCTCTTTGCTCTTGGAATTAACTTGATAACGAGAAAAGTTTTTATTATTCAGGTATCCTGTTAATACATAATGCCTTCCCTTCCAAATTGTCCAGTTAATTTTACAATGTTACTCAATTTTAATGTACCTTAAATTTTATAGAACATAACTCCTGGTTTAGTAGACTATGGGTATAGATCCCAAACTTCTACTAATATTTGCTTTTTTTTTTTTTGAGATGCTGTGGGAAGGACTAAAATAATGTTTGACTTGCAAGGAAATATCTAAAATTGCTCTCTCTCTTTTTCTCACATACACACCATTTAGATTGCAGGCTGGCATTTTTAATTACCAATATAATTGTGAATGATGTATTTTAAGTAATTTGTCTGGCAGGCTCTAGCAAAGTGAATTATTTAAAAGAGACCATGGCCTCAATTTTGCATTGCCAAAGTTGTACCCTTTTTTCCTTTACAACAACTTTGTATTAAATGTTTCCAGCTGAGCTATGTCAAACCTGTGTCCTGTGATCAATAGTGCCTGTGTTTCTACACGAAGGTGTTAACTGATGGGGCAGAAATCACACAATCTGAGCTCAGTTTGTGTGGTACATACCAGGGAATGACAACAGGAAGGCAGGTTGTTTTGTAGAAAAAATACACGATTTTACTATGCACATTTTTTCTCAATATTTGGGTCTAAATTCATAATAGTAAGAGTACCACAATTAAAAACAAGAATCACATATGGGGATTTACATTTATAGATGAAAAAACTGAGCTTCAGGAATTGTTAGTATTGGAGCTAATGAACCAGGTACATGTGATCCTAGTTTTGTGACCCTCTTTCACCTGGAACCCCACAGGGCAAGGTGGGGCTGGTGGGACTGGTCAGGGTTAGGACCTCTCTACAGATTAAGACAAAAGTTGGGAAGGTTTGAGAAGAAGACAGTTACAGATGGGAGGCTGGTTACAGGGATTCCTGACACAGAATCAAGAAAAGAGCAAATCTTAGCTATACCTAAGGCTTTTCATCACGTTCTTTGTCCACATGGCCAGAAGGATTTGCCCTCTGCATGTTAAAGTTAGAATTCACGATTTAGATCCAAGCACGAAACCACAGGAGAGGGACGGACAGTACAGTCTTGGAAGTACCAATTGTCTAGCATAGAAAATATAGGAACCCAATGCAGTTGCTGGTTTCAGAGCGTTCTCAACTTGATTGTGAAACAGCTTTCCAGGTGCAATCGTGTAAAGGTTCATGAGCAGCTGTGCTGCTTGTCAGCTAGAGTTGGAGACTGGGGTGTCACACTGACGGGCGTGGTGTTAACAGGCTTTCAGGGAAGCTGCTGGGGGCAAGAGGCAGAAAACTGTGGATTTCATAGATCATGCAAGGACCCTGAAAACATCAGCTGCTGAATTCATGTCTGAATAAAATGCGGCATTTATTTCGATTCAATATATTGAGCACCTGCATAGACAAGCAGTCTCCAGTGTAATCTTCATACTCAAAAAAGTCCTAACCCAGCCCAGGAGGCAGACATCCACCTGTATTGCTGAACTTCATTGTGAACATTGAGGCCTACACAATCAGCTATGGACATAAAGCCAGGCAGGAAAAATACACAACATTTGCAGACCTCCTGTGCTGTCTTACCATCCTGACTAGATCTAATGAATTCAGCTTCATGTGGTGTTAGATTGATGTAGATGACTTTTAGCTCTCCTCAAGACAAATCTTTATTCTGTGACTTTGGTGTTGCATTGAATTATTTCACCCATTAATTGTTAAAAAAAAAAAATTTCCTTGGTAACTATTTGTGCATAGTCTGTGTCCTAAAGCTGACTGGGATATAGGTTACCATTATTGGTGTTTCTCAAATTTATTGTGCACACAGATCGCAGGGACGCCTGGTTAAAATGCAGATTCTGGTTCCGAAGGTCTGCGGCTTCTGTCTAGGAAGCTCCCTGGTAATAGCACAGTCACTGCCACAAAGGAAAAGCCAGTGGCTCGGCACACAGAAAAACACCAAATCTTGCAAAGCAAGATTTCTCTGTAGGATTGCACAGAGGCTGTCTTTGATGAAAACGTGTATTGAAACATTCTGACTCTAAAGAGTGGAAACCTTGGGGGGCGGGATTCCTCAAAGGGTTGTAATTGGGGATGATATGTAACAAATCCACTGTAAGAATAGACAGAAAAGTAAATCTATCATCTATCTATTCTCTACCTGTTTTTCTGTCTATCTGTATATATATGCAGATATGTATTTAAGTTCACACACAAGCCATAATGCAACAGTCCACAAATTATATTCTAACAAAAAATTAATTTCTTCAAGGAGTTGACAGTAAGAAATGGAAATAGCTGCAATGGTCAGAGAGGTTTTGTTAGCTCCAAGCTTCAGAGATTTCAAATTCAAAACACGTGTGTGGCAGGAAGAAGTCTAAGGCTCTGAGAGGTCAGGCCTCTTCTTCTCGGTTGTTGGAATATTTTTAACAAGGAGGTGAACTTAGAAATCAAAGTCTCCAAGGTCTGTGACGATCCTTTCTCTGAAAATATTTCTGGGAGCACACGGAAAGGCAGACCTCCTGTAGGTTCATATTCCACGGGGGGATTCCAGCACTGGCCTTGGTGCAGCAGGAAGCAAACGTGTGCACGTTCAAATCTGAGTTCCGCTTTCCTACACGGTGCCAAAAAATTATCTTTGATATGAAGCTCCCCATCTCTTTGAATTCCTTTCTGCTTTCTCTGAGCCTTGTCTGCTTTTCATACGTGTAACATTTCAGCGTGCCTTGGAACTTTAAACACTCTGTAAAGCGTCTTTTCTGTGAAAGAGATAAAGTTCAATTAACTTGGATGACACAAGTGGCCAAGATTGTTTGACTGCTGTTGGTTAAAAAAAAAAATTAAACTTCTGAGATTAATATAGCTCACCTGGTTTTATACAAACGTTGGCATTTGTCTTGAACTTTCTACAAAATGGTTGGAAATAGACAAAACCTTGATGAAATCTAGCAGCCCATCAACCTAAAAGCATCTTTTATTTATTTATCTATTTTTTATTTTTGCTGTGTGGTTGATATCTGAAGGTAAAGGCATCTTTTATTATATTTATAACATAGAGTTGGTTTTTAAATGCTTTACAGTAGTTATAAATATAATCCTCTAAGCGCTTTTGTTCCCGACGGGTGTCTTTTGATGGAACTGCAGATGCTAAAGGTGGAAAGAAGTCGTCTTTGCTGCAGGCAAATGTTCACACCTGAAAACGTTGATGCATATTTTTAGACATTTATTTAAAATTTAACATTATCACTTCATGTCCTACCCAAGATTATCTGACTTTTTTTTCCTTTATTCAGGTGGTGTATTCAAATGTTAGCTCCAATGCTGACCTTTAATTACCGGTATTGTTTCCAACAATTTTCCAAATTAATTAAGTGTAAGGTTTGTCCACATTTTTGATGTTCAAAACACCCTCCCAAATATAAAAAGAGGAGAAAGATCGCATGCACATTAATAAATTAAAGAGTGCCAAAAACATACTTTTCAGACCTGTTCCTCACTCCACATATTTAAATACCTGATGCTTGTTTCCTAATAATAAATAGTGAAGAATTCCCTTACCTGTCTTAGAACAGACTCCATGTCTTCCATGGTGTTTGTAAGAGACCACAAACAAATGCAAGTCTTTGAAATATAAGCTGGTTTTTAAACAGAGCTTCAGAAATAGTTTTTAAAAGAGGATAGTTATGTTCAGTAATGGGGAGAAAAGGAAACATTCATGTTATTGCCTGGCAAAATGTGAGTGAATCTCAAAGGTGCTCTTGGTAGCATTCACAGGAACGTGCTTTATCAAGGCTGGTTTGGGAAGATTACTACTACTAACCTTACCACCCCCACAAGCCACACTACTACAAGTGCTACAGCTGCTCATACTAAAATGGAAATAACCTTTATTGAGTTCATAGCATGTATCATGTGTCCTTCTAAAGGCTTCATCTGTAACAACTCATTTCATCCTTGTCACAATTCTATGCTTTAGGACTTACTACAATCCCAAAATTATGGACGAATTTGGTGCTGCTGTATTGTCTAAACTTGTGTTAGTGGGTTGCTTACAGAGTTTGCCAATCAGATTTCAAAACTGTCCAAGACCAGATCTTTGAGTTGTCTCCCCTGTTTGCATCCCACCTGCAATCAATGCCTGGTGGTATACCGAAATTGCCAAAAATATGGCTGACATCTTGGATGGACTAATTTCTAGCTATTGAAATCATGTGAAAGAATTTTTAGTGGCATAATGAAATCAATGTGATATATATTTTAAATTTGATAAAATGCCTATTCTACATACAAAATAAAGTATAATCCTCATTTTGGGAAACCAACCAACTATGGCGTGTGTTTATCATTATGGGCAATTTCCTAATTTTTGATTTTTCAACGAGTTCACTGGATGTTTGAAAAGGAACATATTTTATGTTTGAAATCTAAAATATATTGTTAATTATGTTTATTTATATTCACTTTATTCTTGTCTGTTTGATTGATTCTTTTCACGACCTTTGGTTGTGGGCAGAGTAGTAATTGTACCAATCCCCAAAGTTCTACAATCCATTTTAAGCCAAATGCTTTAAAATTTCTACTTTACCAAAATAGTCTCAATGTGCTATTAAATTCACAACTTTAATTTTCACTGTATTTAAATGCTTTACTTCCCTTTACAAAGTATATTAATGGAGAAAGCAGCATTAACAACTGAGTGATTTGTAACAGAAAAAGAGTCACTCATCAAAAATAGGGCGCTGGCACCTGGATTGTTGGAAATAGGTGATTCCTTGCTCACTTGTGTCTTTTTCTTGGGTTTAACATTAATGCTCATGAAGACAGTTTTCTTTACCCCCTTTATAAATTATTTGTGAAATTTCACACTTCTTACATGCTTTCCCTGGTAGTCCCGAGTGATTTTGACATCACCGTAGATTTCAGCTGGGACGTTTCAGTCAATTTCCATGGGAATTTCTCATAAAGCTCTTTTTATGTCTGGCTGCTAGAGGACTATTTGTTTTATATGTTGTCACCAATTGCAATTTGCCCTAAACTTTGATGAAGCAATTAATGACCACATAACTGTATGATAAAAATTGTCCTTATAATCATTCATTCATGTCTACATATACAATAAGGATGGGAATGTTCTCAACTAATAACAATTTTTGTCCTCCACAAAGATACATTTCACTGCATTTTGATTTGAGTAATATAACAACAACAACAACAAAGGTGAGCAACACGACCCATATTCTCAGAATAATGTCAGATGTCCAAACCCAGAAGATGTTTTGGATGCATATGGTTTTCTTGATGCAGACAATAACTTGCAAAAGCAGAGAAACAGTTTCTCCTGTATTGCAAATGTACGTACATTCCTGGAAAACGTTTGCGTGGCTCATACCTATGAAAATTATTACTTGATGGGGTACCATGATTTTAGAAACATGTATCTACCTGTAACATAGTTAATATACAAATTAATGAATTTTAATAATGCTTAATATGTTTTAAATATGTTTTCACATTCTTTTCAAGACACTGCAAACTCAGAGGAGCCCTGATTTCAACATTAAAAAGAGATTCTCCTCACTATGTTCGACCTCTTCCTATGGATTCATCTTCTCCTACAAATGCTTTCCAATACTGACGGCTGGGCGTGAACACTCCTTTAGTACAGAAAAACAGATACAAACTCAATACAATTTTGGGGGCTTTTTATTTGTTTTTGCATTATTGAGAAAAGTGACTGTATTTTCATTTTGCTCATATTTATTTGCTTTTGGTTAAAATGAAAACATTATTTCAAAGTTATTGAGGAGCAGTCCTTTTATGGACAAAAGAAGATTCATTCCTCCTGTGCACACTGTTTCTTTTAACTAGAGTTTTTAATCTAATTTGTTGTTGTTGTTTTTGCTTGGCTATTATTACCTGGCAGTTTTGTAATATATTTTTGCCTTAATCTGCTTATTTACAAACATTTTCCCATAGTACTGTAATAACTAAGTTCTGCAATATTAATAAATTGGGATTTATTATGCTTGATATATTCTTAAGTAAGAACTTTAATTTTAAAAAAGGACCAAAACAGGAATAATACTAGCAAGTCTTTTTTTCAAAACAATGTATCTATATATTCTCAATAATTAGTAAAAGGCCAATTTGCCTTTCAAATACCAGAAGTAAATATGTATATTTTTCTTGAGAACCTCTGCCACTATTTTTGTGTGAACTTAATTAAATCATAAATGAGCACTGATTGCATGAATCTTTGCATCAAAGTGTTCTCCAATACCCTTGAAGAGAAATTTTAAAGTAAGTGTAACCCTGTAATCCAAAGGAAAGAAAATCGCTTTGCTTTAAAGCAAAACACCTTTATTTGAACTGAAAGACACAAAATTTCAGTGACACCTGTGATGAAGCCACTGATATTTTACAAAACCAAATCCCTTCCTATTTCAAAACTATTGATTTCAAAGGGACCCCCAAACAGAGCTTTATGCAACCGCCAGCTTTGAATTTGGCTTCGAGCTCTTGAAATTGTGAAATTTTCATAGGTTTCTAAAACAGTGGAGACCTTCCTGCCTGCCTCTTTCTTTCAAATCCTATATCTAATCTGTTAGATGAATTCTTTTTGGACAAACCATCAAAATACACCTGAAAGCAGACACTACTTCTGAGCAAACTGCACGGTTTCTCCTACTCAAAACCATCATTTTCTTCCTGGTGAATTCCAGCAATTCCAGACCCAGCCCACCTGGTCTATGTTAGCTGTTTTAATAGCGTTTGTTATCTTGCAAAATATTGTTTGGTTTATTTACTATATTCTCCTCTGTTGGTCTCTTCCACCAAAATATAAATCCTTGCAGGGTAAGGATCTTTGCTTCGTTCATTGTCGAAGTGTTCTCAGCACCCTGCCTGGGACATTCATTTCTCAGAAAGTAGGTTAAATAAGTGAACACATGTACACATGCCCAGAAATGTCCATAGTTTCTCTTAGAACTCATTTATCTCAATATCACAGAGCAACTATGTGGGTTCACTGCAAAGTTTGTTTTCTTTATCCCACTCTGCCACTTGATTGCTAAAATATTAATAGCTGATTGTCATTGATTACAATACTTTGCATGATTTTCTAACGTTGTGAAAGTCCCTTGGATGATGGCACCATTCCAGGCCTACTACGTGTTCAAGTCCAATGAGGGAGATGGTGGCATTTATTTCCTGGAGACAAGTTTGGTGCCAAGGCAGTAACTAGCCAGGAGTTGGACAAAAGCATAAAACATCAAAATGCACTAGAAACAAGTGTTCATTCAGAAGTGGATTTTTTTTTAATGCCAAATAACAATCCTTATAAGTTAAGTGATTATGGAAGAAAAAAAAAACAACATGTTTCAGGAAAGAGGCAATAAAAACCACTGGGCTTATTCAATCCTTAAATATTCATTGAGCATGTGTCTGTGCAGTGTTCTATGTGCAGTGAATAAAACAGACACATGAGGTCCTTTGCTCTGCTCAAACTTCCTCAATGTGGAACAACAGCATATCAGGAGCTGG
Source organism: Daubentonia madagascariensis (assembly GCA_023783475.1). Taxonomy (NCBI): domain Eukaryota; kingdom Metazoa; phylum Chordata; class Mammalia; order Primates; family Daubentoniidae; genus Daubentonia; species Daubentonia madagascariensis. Next base: position 1,428,182 of record JAKFHU010001178.1, on the reverse strand, counting down.
GAGCCCAGTAACACCTCTCTGTCTTTGCCTTAAATATCTGCATCCTTATTGTGGTTTTAATTTGGATTAATAAAATGTGGTATATGTATACCATAGTGTACTACTCAGCCATAAAAATAATGGTGAGCTAACACCTCTGTATTAACCTGGATGGAGCTGGAGCCCATCCTTCTAAGTGAAGTATCACAAGAATGGAAAAACAAGCACCACATATACTCACCATTAAATTGGAACTAATCGATCAACACTTACGTGCACACATGGAAGTAACATTTATCGGGTGTGGGGCAGATGGGAGAGGGAGGAGGGGATGGGTAAATTCACACCTAATGAGTGTGGTGCATGCTCTATGGGGGATGGGCACACTTGTGCCTCTGACTCGGGAGGTGCAAAGGCAATTTATGTAACCTAATCATTTGTATCCCCATAATATTCTGATATTAAAAATAAGAAAGAAAAAAATTTGTATATTGAACCTGGAAAAAAAAAATATTTGCATCCTTCAATTTGATAATCCCGTACAAGATCCCTGCTACCTGTAGAGCACCCAGGCAGCCAACAAAGTTGAAAGGGGAAATAGCCCATGGTTCAGCCCCCATTCACTAAAAATGCTCAGTCTAAGAAAAGATTTGGAGGAAGGGTAGAGGCTTCTTCGGCATTGTTATTTTTTCCCCTGGGTTCTCTGAGATAGTTTTATGTTTCTGAGCGTACAGGGAGTGCCGACTATCTGAATGCAGTGTCTTGTGCATTTTGTGTCTTCAGTCTTGGGGGAGTAACAAGCAGGCAGGAAGTACAGGGTATCAGTGTAGAGAAAAGTGATCCTATAAACATGAGCTGAAATGGTCATGTAAGGAAAATCTGGAAATTGCTTCTGTTGTCTCCTTTGGAAATTGTTTTCTACAAGCTTGTTTTCTACTTTAGGCATATACCTAGAACACCGAGTAGCTGGCGGGCCATTCGTAAACCATATAGTATAATAACATTGCACACTAACTACCTTACAAGGATGTCATATATTGCTTTTGCTATATGGACTATAGGATGCTAACTGCACCCAGTTTCTAGCATTTGTTCTCATTAAATAAAAAAAATAAATAAATAGAGATTACAAAGAGAGGTCACCACTCACAGTCTGAATGCATAATTATTAAATAAATTGTAAAAAATTGTAAATATTAACAGAAATAAATAAAAGACATATCATAGTGGCATAAGAGTTCTCTTCAAAATGAGTAGGGAAGTGGAAACAAAATTTTCAAGTGGAGACTATTTAAAGAAAGAAAATAAAGAAAATATTTATTTAAGTGGAACTCAGTGACACTAGATAAAGGTGATACTTGAAAGAAAAGTCTTATTTGAAAATTCCTGATTTTAGTTGATTTTGGAGATCCATTATTATTAGAATAATTAATAAATATTAATTTTATAATTATTCTCTATTTTGTGCTTTAATATGCCTATATGCCATTCTTTAGTAATAATAATAGGATAAAAAACATATAGTATAATGTTATACAAAATATGTTGTAATAAAAGGCATTCTCCTTTAACTCTATTTCTTAAAAAAAATGCAGATTCATGGCTGGTTCTTGATTCAATTCCAAGTTGAATCAACCTAAAATCAAATACATTTTTTGAGGCAATGAAGGAAATGTAACTGGGTATTAGATATTAGGGAATTATTATTAATTATTTCCTCATAAGAATAAAGTAGAATTGCATATTTGAGATTTACACATTGTCTAGAAAGACTATTAACACATTTGGGTATATAAGAGCATGTGGTCTTCCATTTGACATCTTGTAGCAAACTGTTGAAGCAAATACAGTGTCACAAAATAGTAGGAATTGTTCAGTCTAGGGAAGAGGACTTAGTGTTTATTCTATCATTTGCTCTCCATTTCTGTGCATTTGAATATTCCCAAAATTTTTTTAAAAGTCCCAGAAAAGTAATATTGCAATTGTTGGACAGAAAACAATCCATTTATTTAAAGTGCATTTAATACAACGTGAAACCTTTTCTTTATTCATATTTTATTTTATCTGAAACGTGTATAAAATTTGTAGTGATGGTTGAGGGCTTTTCAAAAATCAGCAGAATTGGTTGTCTTACTGAACTGCTTTCATTTACTTCAGCTCCTGGGAGAAAACAGGGTGGACCTATACATTAACATTTGCTCAGTCAGAGCTGAGTCCCTGATGTGAGCTTCTGGAATTGCATTTCTCAGGGATCCATGCCCTGGGAGAAGCAAAGACCAGAAGCTCATTCAACAGTCATCTTTGTGAAGCCCTCTTTGACTGCCTAAAACCCACATTAAGGCTGATTTGACAGAATTCTTCACTCATGGGGAAGCCAGACCATGACTATCCTCCACAGAGAAGCATATTTATGTGATACAGATTCATCACTTTGTCCAAAGGGTTGTAAATTCCAAAAATACCATCAGAGAGACCTAAAATAAGTATGTGTTTTTAAAAAAGAAAAAAAGCATAAATAGCATTTGGGGCAGACATGCCTCTGAATCACTAATGGAATAAATGATCAATAATGGATCACATTGCAAGTTAATTGGTAGAAAAGGAAACATCTTTTCTATGTGTTATGTCATAGCATTAAACTTGGCTGACATTCAAACAAGCCCAAAGATTAGAAAGTGGCCATGGCTTTTTGTTTATGCCACAAATTGTTTTCAATTTTGCTGGTAAATGTTTTTAAGAAAAAAAAATCTAAAGGGTTCAAAAATTTAATCATGAACTTAGGAAAAGAAATAATTATGATACATAGAATTTCACTTTGCAGATGCCCCTCAGGGAAAACCAACTTTATTCTATTTATTCTAATCACAGTAATAAATTCACAAGACTCTTAATTGCACTGTGATATATGGGAAGTATTGACTGTAAATTGGGGAAATAAACAATTTCTTTAGTATTGAGACACTGTGATCCTACCCTAAAATGTTATTCAGCAAAGTTTGCTGTGAAGTTCAGAATTCTCTGAAGGGAAGTGCTGTTTTTAGTGCTGAGAAACTGCAGGTGTCTGACATAAAACAAGTCTGATTTTCACAAGCCCAGCTCATTTTGAAACACTGTCAGGAAGTATTACTTTCAAAATTGTTAAAAAAGCTGGGATCACTTTTGAAGTAGATACGGAAAACACAGGCGTCCATTTCTTTGAACTTTCAAACATACCAAAGGTAGCAACATTTCTAGACTGATATTCTGTATTTTGGCAGCACAGATTTATGTACAAATTTAAAGCAACGGCTCTATACATCTAAAAATAATACAGCAAGGCCTTTGAAATCAATTGGTATCAATACTATGCATGTGATATTTAAAATGAAATATTGCTCTTTTGTATTTCTCTACAGAAATATTATTATCCAAATTCCATTTAGAAGCTCATTTAAACTGCTAATAGATTTCCACGTCCAGTAAAGTAGATATTCAGATTGAAAAAGAAAAGTATTCTAGATTAGTAGCAAATTATATTTCAATCGCTATATTATAAATATTTCTATAATTATGATGTCATTTTGTCTAAAATGTGATAAGCAAAAAAGACATTATTCCAGCCTTTGTTGATAGGAATACATTCATATAAGCAGAAGGACAATTTTTTGAAATGAATTTTACCATTTTATTGGCTCAACCAATATTTGAGAGCTTGTGCCCTGCCATGTGCTATTCCAGGGGCAGACACACAGTGGTGAGGGAAAACACACCTGATATTTGCTTTGGAGAACTATCGTATTTGAGTAATTCAATAAGTGATGCTTTGTTATCTAATGTAAAATGTTAGTAATTTCTATAATGGAGGGAAAGAGAAAGTGACAGTTTTCCTAGTCTTCATTGATGGTCACTAGCGAATTTCCTGTAAAGACTGATCCTCAATCAGGAGTAAGCAGGTACCAGCCATGTAAAGAAAGTTCATGTTCATGTATGTTTGTATGTGTGTGTGTTTGTATAGGAGGGTGTTGTGGTCTGAATGTTTGTGCCCCTACCAAAATTCACATGTTGAAATCCTCGCTCCCAAGGTGATGGTGTTAGGAGGTGGGGCTTTTGGGAGGTGTTGAGGTCCTGAGGGTGGAGCCCCATGGATGGGATTAGTGTCCTCATAAACTGGACCCCAGAGAGCTCCCTCAGCCCTTCCACCATGGGAAGACACAGCGAGAAGGTGCCGTCTGTAAACCAGGAAGTGAGTCCTCACCAGACACAGCCTCTGCCACGCCAGGATCTTGGACTTCCAGCCTCCAGAACTGTGAGCAACAAATGTCTGTTATTTATAAGGCACTCAGGCTATAATATTTTGTTTTAGCATCCTGAACAGACTAAGGCAGAAGCAATGGTCAACAAGTTGGTTGTTTCTGGGGGCTGTTTGACACTTAAAGTTGAAACGTGATCACTGTGAGAAGGCAGCTGAGGGAACTGATATAGTGTGGCTCCATGGGTAAAAAAAAGGCCTGAACCATCAACCTCAGGTGAGAGAGACGGACTCTCAGGTACAAGAGAGTCCAGGATGCAGTGGTCCTTGGAGGCCATACATAGTCGTTTGAAGCTTTTTCAAACTGTAATAGGAAAACACTGAAGAGTTTAAACAGAGGAGATGCTCAAATGTTTTCAGGGGAATGAATTGTAGTGGGCCAAAGACAGAATGAACAAGAATGACTGAGAAGGTTCTGAGGTTGTCTAGGCAGATGACAGCAGCAGTGGTAGAAACAGAGTTTCAACAAGGTTTGCTTTCAACATAGACAAAACAGAATTTATTGACATATTTATTGTGACGTGAGGCATCAAGAATCTAAATATGAAAGCTTCTATGTTGACGATTTTTAGCTTGTTCAGATGTGAGACAGAAGGGAAGAGGGAGGAGTGAGGCTTAAAAGCGCGTAGCAGTCCCCCATCAAGAAGTGGAGTCAGTGCCTTTAGTAAAGTATGGACCTCACCATGGCTGACAAATTAAGCACTGCTGTGACGTCCAATCCATGACACCACATCCTGTTGAAGATTACACAGGAGCACCAATGTCAGGAAGGTGACCTCATGGCAATGATGTTACAAGTCTCACCATCACATGGGACTGTGTAAGGACTTTGTGCAAGGAGGTGAGGGAGGTTGAAAATGAACAACCACCTGTTTAACGTGGATATTAGCAGTTCACTATGACCACACCCTGCCAGGAATTCTTGTCTGTTTTATTTAATAATTGAGTTCAGAACTCTTGAACACCGAGGGGTGGTGTATGTCAGGGGTCCCCAACCTATGGTGAGTTGTATAATTATTTCATTATATATTACAATGTAATAATAATAGAAATAAGTGCACAATAAATGTAATATACTTGAATCATCCCAAAACCATCTCCCCACCTCCCTGGTCTGTGAAAAAATAGTCTTCCATGACAACGGTCCCTGGTGCCAAAAAGGCTGGGGACCGCTGGATGTGACTTCAATACAAATCACTTCATTAGCTGAGATGTTATATGGATAAATGCCTTGTACATTGTTAACCTCCATGCCTATAGCATCAACTATGATCAGAATACAGACAATTTCTCGTTATTCACAATAGTGATGTTCTATAAAGTACCCAAGGAATGATGAGTTAGTGGGTACTAAATCTTTTTTCCTGGAAAAATACAGAGTTGGGTTCCTCATAGACTCTGGTCACAAAATTTTTATCCATGGATCAACACATAACCTTGTTCTGTGTGTGCTTCTGTTTACAGACAATTTATTGAATGTATATCGTTGATTTGTTTGCACTGAACACATGGCCCACAGCACCACAACTCCTGCCTGAAGGAAACTTAACTAAGGCATGTATGTTTTCAATAAAGGCACATCACATCCTTCTCATGCTTAAAGACACTAGACAGAACTGCAATGCCATGCTCTGGTGCCATTTTAAACAGCAAAATCACCAACAGAAAGCACAAATTAAAAAAAAAATGGTATGAAATCAACAGCAAAGAACGACACTTGCTTACCATATGAAAGCTAAAAAAAAACTAAAAGAGGAACCACTGCCTTGTTCAACCTCAGGTGGGAACATGAGTATCAAGTGGCTCGAATTTTTCACTGCACTGTTCACGTCCACACTGATGGCAAAAAGCACCACCAGTATTGATTCGGGGGACAAAAATAAATTGTATCCACAGGGCAAATTTGCAAATACAGAATCCGTATATGATAAACATGGACTGTTCAGCACTCCCTAACAAGGTAGTAAAGTGCAAAAATATGAATTTACAGAAGTACCCAGTGTTAAAAATGAAAAAATAAATCTTGCTAGTGCTCCAAATAGATCTCTGTTTTGTGCGCCCCTCAACATGCACTAAACATTAGAGATAAAATACGACCCTGATGGACAATGTAGACATCAACAACACACACAAAAATAAAGAGGTATTTCAACCAGATAAGCACATGGATGCAAAGTTGGAAGTTGGCTGATGTATTTGATCAGAAGAGAATTTTAAAAGACAGAGGCTGGGTGATCTGACATTTAGAATTCAGTATCAGGACACCAAAGAACAAGAATAAGGACACTCCCATCTGAGGTGTGAGATGATGAATTTGGAAAGACAGGTCAGAGAGTGGGAATTTATAAAGCACCTTCCTTTTTCTGGGGACCCTGAGGGCAATGCGTCAACCACTCAAACCTCCACCGCACTTTTTCCAATTCACAGGTTAAATATCCACCCCCAGGCCAGGTTAGAAAACTACACTTGAATTTTATGGAATCCAGCTATCGTTCCTTACAGGTGTAATCACTGAAGTTTGACTAGCTGTCTTCCCGTTTGCAATGCTTTCTCTCGGAGAAAGAAACAGGAAGAAAAGATGGACTACGCTACGTTTTCATTTAGTTCTGTCTTCCCTGGTTTGTTATCTGGGGCCGTCTGTGCTCTTTATTGGTTTTCTCTGATATTCTCCTTCCCAAGTGTCTAGGAAGCACAGCCCCCAAAATCCACATCTGCAGCAGAGTGAAATCTGAGTTTTTCTACTGATTTCAGCATGGACCTTAGCATTTAAGGATTTTTTTTTTTCCTCTCAAGGACTCACTATTCACAGCAGTCAATGTGACTGATTAGAATTTTATTGATAAAATTTTATTGATAAAATAGCTGTGCTCCAGCTATGGGCTTCGAATGCAGAAAAGGTTTGGAAGAGACAGACACCACCCCCTGGAGCTGGGGGACAGCAGTCTGCTCTCAGGATGGGATGTGAATGGATGAGTCCTGGAGTAAAAAAAAAAAAAAAAAATAGACCTTCTCTGCTCCTTTGAAAACAAATACTAGCATGACGCCATAATTTTGCTTAAGGTGATTTTTCCGAACATTGGGATAGCCCATGTCTTAACTGAAAAATGGGAACCAGTTGTATCATCTTGTGGGCTATGTGCACAGTGACATTACATTAGACACATTATTGTGTCGTGTTAGCCTTGAAATCTTCCTTTCCTTTATCACTATCCAAATAAATCTTGTAAACCTTGTTTAAGAGATTTTCTTAAAAATAAAATCTTCTATGAGACCACCATGTCTCTGGTCAGTTTTGAAGCTTACCATGTTTTAAAGTTTGCATATAACAAAAAAAAAAAAATGTAATCAGGGTGTGGTGGCTCACCCCTGTAATCCTAGCACTCTGGGAGGCTGAGGCAGGAGGATTGCTTGAGTTCAGGAGTTCAAAGCCAGCCTGAGTAAGAGTGAGACCTTGTCTCTACCAAAAACAGAAAAAATTAGCTGGGCATGGCAGCGCGCACCTGTAGTCCCAGCTACTCGGGAGGCTGAGGCAGGAGGATCACTTGAGCCCAGGAGTTTGAGGTTGCAGTGAGCTATGATGACACCACTGCTCTCTACCCAGGGTGACAGAGCGGGACTCTGTCTCAACAACAACAACAAAAACAAAACAAGGAAACAATCTAATCTCCATGCCTTTCTTTATTCGAGGGAACCATCCTTAACACAAGTGTGGGATCATACAAAGGATGAGTCCCGGTTTTGTACAGTGGACTCAGGATTTTCATCTGAGCAGCATGATCTTTGAGCTTACTTTCCAGGTCGTGCTCTGTCTCGTTCTACGGACTGATGCCATGAGGTGATATATTAGCCAGTAGCTTCAGAGTGTGCTGCAAGTCTTGCATCAGAACCAAGTACACCCTCTTATAACAGGCTAAGCCTCTTGGGGAGAAGGAAACCAGTAAACTCATCACAACAACTATTAACACCTTTCAACAACATCCTTTTAGCGTTGGCGTCAGCTCAGATGCAGGACCTTATAATAAGTTAAATTGCCAGGATTCTTTTGTAGTTCTTTTTTCTCCAACTCCAGAAAACAAATGTTGTGGGACTGCACAATGATATTTTTTAGGGTGATAACATTGTATTTGCTCTAATTATAGGAAAAAATGTTGGCACGTTGACTCTTGTTAATTACTGAACAAAATAATTGCAAAATTGTTAGCAACATTCTCAGCAGTTAGATTTCTGGCTGCCTCGGTGTAGTAAGAATGACCTCTCCAAAGACCTTCATCCACGTAGTGTGTGTGGAACCTGTGACTAAAGTGAGTTATCACTCCTATAACTAGGTTACTTTATATTGCAAAATGGAGATATCTGAGTGAGCCTCATTTAGGCACAGGAGCCCTTAAAAGCTGACAATTTTCTTTGGCTTGACACAAAAGGTGAGGTTAGATAAAAAGCATGCAAAAGATTTGTGGGGCTAGTTCTGGCTTTGAAGATTCAAGGGACAAGAGATTTTGAGTAAGAATCCTTGGGCACCTAGGCATATAAGTTGCAGGTGTATACCACCTTGAATGCATAACTCTGGGCAGCAAATATGATGGTAAATTTCTTGGAATCAGGGTTACATTTTTCTTCTCTGAGAATTACTCCCCAAATTACATATGGTATGTCATTTGTTCTGAAGTAGTAAGTGTGCACATGATATCATCCAAGGCTCTGGATTAACTGTGTCATAGGGAAATTTATTATTCTCCATTTGTAGTGCTTGTAGAGTGGCTCACAGTGTTATCTCTCTCTCTTTTGATGAAGCCATTCATATCTAGGGAAGGGAAAATAGAATAAGGTCCTGAACTTCATTTTCTGGAGAAGTTAGTGCCTAGATAATAATATTCGTATCTGTGCATAGAACTGTATCTCCCAAAATGGAAGTTATCTCAAAGGGGTGTACTGCTCCACATCTGTTAAAACTGGGTCAGTAATCCTTGAATTTCTATGCCCAAAACCTGTGTCATCTACAATCTATTTTCTGTGTATGTAATCTTCATAATCTATCAATGGATTAAAAGGACAAAGACATGGGCTTTGTGTATGTAGGTATTAATATACATTTCATTCATTTAGAAGCTAAACATGATAGCCCCCAAAAGGCATTAAAATGGATTAAAGCTGAATGTGATGTGCTGTAGATTGTTTGAGTGATCTCCGCACAGCACACAGATTTGTTTTTCAACACATCTTTGTACACCATGCTTTGTGTTTGTGTTCAAACCATCTGACAGCACAAACAATAAAGCTGGGAAATGCCTTCTATATGTCACAACTCTGTTAATCTTTTACTATTACGATTAGACAGAACACAGATAAGGCTTGGGGCTCGTTCCTTCAGCAGACGTCAAATTGGGTACATACTATACACCAAGGGCTGATGGAGGGTTCGTGCACAGTAACTTCTAAGTTCCTATTCTAGATATTTCTGCTGGTCCTTTCTAGATACCTATGCACGTATCTGTGTGCCATTACCCCTGTGTATGTAACTTTATCTGCCCAAATCTTCCTTTTCTTTATGTGCGTTCACACCTGCTTGGATTTCTCAGGGACTTCTGCTGTTGGAAGTGTTAGGAGCCCCGTTGTGTCATCCATCCCACGGGATAAGAGGTGAACAGAGCTTAAGTGGTTTGCTTAATGTCAAAAACTTTAGGTAACAGACAGCAATGACAGCCATGTCCTGTGCCCTCGACCCATTGTTTCTGCTACAATATTCATAATCCTTCTCCGCTGCCTGATGTGAAAAATTAATTCTAATAAGTAATGAGGTCATGCCACACATTAGCCTGTGGGTGTTTTAATTTTAGATGTGAAATCCAAAGAAGGCATTTAAAGGTGGGAGAGAAAAAAAAATTCTAATAGGCTCTATGTTGTTGTGTGCAATTTGGTCTTGTTAAATTATAATGTTTATATATTAGTTGTTTTATTTTCTTCCATTGGATTTTAGGTATGAGTTTATACTCATACCTAAAAATCTGGTAAAAATTAAATGTAACCAAGGCACTGAGGCACATACAACAAAGTAGAAAATGTATGGAATAAAATGAAATATTATCTTAAGGATGAAAAATATATTCTGATGAGAAGTAAACTTTCTAATCACTATGTGCTAGTGATGGCTAAAATAATCTGTCCCCTGAACCTTAGACTCATATAGCTAATTGCTTTCTTGATGTAGCTCATTAATGCCATTTTAAACTTAAATCAGTCAAAACATTTCTCCTATAAACTTGCCCTTTCTTTATCTCAGAATATGTCACCATCACCAAAATGAGCAGACAGAAAAACATAGGTCCTTGAGTTCTCCTTTTCTTTCATGCTACACCCTAATTCCCCACAGTTCTAGGTATATGACATATGCTCAGTTAAGTACCTGTCGAAGGAACGAGTCTGGCAGTATGAGTGAAATGGCAGAACCCACATGCTGTCCAAATCTAGTGATGTGTGGAATAATTGTATTTTTTTTTTAAATGAACGGCCAAGGTTGTAACCACAGAATGGAAATACACAAGGTCCCAATGCAAAACAAGAGCATCAAGAACAATTTATAGAAATCGGCAAGTTCTGGCCACAAGTTCCGCACAGTCAGGGATTCGCAACTGGCATTGGCTATTTTAGATCATGTTCTTTCTGTATTTTCAGAAGTCTAGCTTTTTTTTTTTAAATGGCAAATCGCCTTTCCAAGAGTTGGGCTCCTCAAAAAAAGAAATAAAAGAAGTAATTCTCAATGTTAAAAGTCAAAACTTAAAGAAAAAAATTGGAAGCTCTTAAGAAAATCAAAAAGAAATCAAAATTCCTGAATTGAGTCATAGATTAAAATAGCCAATGTGCCTCACTGAGAACTCTCTGTCTTCTGCCATTTGTTAATAGAATGTTACATCTCAGGATACATAAGTTCCTCTAATGCTATTTCATCTTATCAACAAGTCTATTCAGTAAACAGCTCAGATAGAACCACTGGGATTAATAATACTATTGTTCCTAATTCTCCACTGGCGACAATTGAGTAGCTCATTGTGTATCTTAACTAGCAGCCAGGAAGAATTGTCAGAATTTAAATTCAGTCTTTCCTTCCCTCCTGACTCTCGTCATACTGGTGGGCGTCATAAACCATTAACTGGTTCCCATATGATGTTTGCACATCAAAGAGGGAAAGTAGGTTAAAGCGAAGTTGTTTGCGGGCTTCTATTGTGAGCACATTTTAAACTGTTGTTTGTTAATCTATTTTAAATGGTGTTGAATGTGAGGCCTTATAAGTTTTTTTTTTTTTTTATTTTTGGTCGAAATTCTGTGTCAGTGTTAAAAGTATTTTCATCGTTAAGGTTTTTCTCTCCTGTTTGTGGCATATAAAAGCATTAACAATGGACCCAAAAGAATAAAATTAAAAAAAAAAAAGATAAACCAGTCCAAAAGTGCAATGCTTTGTAAAGTACTAAAATATCCATTTTAGGGCAGATGTGATAATGCCTTATGTAACATGATCAGAGTAACTCCTTTTAAACCTAAATCCACAGCCCTCTAAAAATAAGTTATAAAGTAAGCTGTCATATTGACGACAAATTCTTTGCTTCCTTTAGGATTGAATATTCTTGGGAGACCTCAGCTGCCTGTCTCAGAGGAAAAGACTTTGTTCACAAAGCAAATGAAGATTTCACATAACTATGCCAAAAAAAGTGTGTCAAACATTTATTTCCTTGTGTCTATTTTCCCTTTTTCAAAAAAACAGATTTAATGGGCATTATTAATTACATTGTAGATAAATTATACTACCATCATGTAATTAATGTGACTAGAATTACGTGTAATATAACAGAGTTCTTCATGTCCCTGATATGGTCGTAATTTCAATGAATGTGAACTGCATAGGACTCAAAGCTATTTATGGGGCTGGGGAGGTGCTTTCTCAGTATGTAAATAGTTAACAACAATGTATTATATATTTCAAAGTAGCTAGAATAGAAGACTTGAGATGTAACCGACATATAGAAATGGTAAATACTTAGGGTAATGGATACACCAAATAACCTGATTTTATCATTACACATTCTAGGCATGTAACAAACACTCAAATGTACCCCATAAATATGTAAAATATTTTGTATCAATTGACAAAATGCAGTAGCAGTGCCATGCATTTATAGATGGGAATATTTGTAGATGTTACGTTTGTAGATTAGCTGACTACAGTAACTGATTTCACCATAAACCTTTGATATAGGCTGAGCTAGGAATATGAATAGTAGGATCCACCCTGTAGACCAAGAGTCTTAGAATTCAAGCAATGATTTGACTTGAACTCATGGGGAGGTCACAGGGAAATTTGAACTCAAGTCCTCAGGTTCCTATAACCGAAAGCTTTCTACTCATCCAGGTTGACTTCTTCCTCTATTTTTCAAAATAAACTTTCAATGTTGGAATAGTTTTAGATATACAAAAAAGTTACGGTGATAGTTCAGAGAGTTTCCAAATAAAATCTTCACTCAGCTCCGCACAATATTAACATCCTGTATAACCATGGTGCATGGTCAAGGCTAAAAACCTAACATTGGTAACAGGCTATTAATGAGACTACAGATATTACATCAGAGTCATGCTCTCTTATTAAATATATAAATATGTGCCAGTCATTTACTATATGCCCAGGCAGTACTTTATGTATATTAGCTAAATAAATCCTCACAGTAACAGTTGGATATGATGAAATCGAGGCCAATACAGCTAAATTAATTGTCTCAAGTTTGGACAGTTTGCACTTGGCTGAAGCAAGGTTGAAAAAGAGGATATTGTAATCAAAGTCCATATACACCTCACTTCTCTGCCATTTTGCCTTTTTCCACTATGAGTAAAATACCTTTGCTGCTGAATTTTTTTTTCTTTTTAATCATTTTCTGATTGAAGACAATTCTGTATTGCCTCAAAACCCTAAAGGACCCATAAAGAGCCTCACCTACAATAACTCTCAAAATTGCATAGGTTGGATTTTTAACAGCAAGAAGTGTGTATGTGATGTTTATTTGTTCATTTAAAGCAGAAATACTTTCTGGATAAATTTGAAGAGACATTTGGGAATGACTGCATGTAATGAAACAATTTATACCATGTCTTTCTAACCTAAACACCTGAGCATGGAATAAATACCAGCTGAAGGTAATTCTTAGCAGGGCCCTTGTTCAGTAACGTATATTTTGATGGCTGAGTTTGGCAGCTATATTGCAATGAGGGAATTTTATAAATCCTAAACATGCCACCAAAATGGCATTCACTGATTGCATATCAATGGGGAAAAGTATCCATTATATGGAACTCTATTTTGAAAAGGTGATTTTCCCCTTGAATAATAATTCAGTGTTTGGATGACAATACTGTTGACTTTTATCTATAAAATATTACTTTTCTTATAACCACATGAGTTGACACTTATCAAAAAACAGAAATGAGGCTTTCGGAATGTCACTAGACAGCAAGTCCATACAAATCTATAGTCGAGGGCAAATTTGTGGGCCACCTTCAAAAACAGAATTATTGAACTAACAGATATATTTTATTAAATCCTATCAACCAACTATTTGTTTAAATGTAAAACTTCACCATTTTCACACTATCCATTTGATCTTTGACTTAATCTAGTATTTTTTCGTAGTTCAGGATTAACACATTCAAAACCCAGTCTCTTTTTAAGATATTATAGACTTTGTTCCTGCAATATTTTTCCCACTACATTCCTGTGTTGGTAAACACACTCCAGTTTTTGACAAAGATCAGAAATTCTCCTAAGATGGATTAAAGAAAATAAAAGTGAATGTATATTAGGAATGTCACCCCTAATTCTCTCTCTCTGTCCAAACAACCTGTGATGAAATATCTGTATTGGTGTTTGCTTCACTCACTGCAAATGTTTAAACCCAAAGAAGGACCCCTTGATCTTAAGCTTGTTTGACTAATAACTAGTCTACTTTATAGATGTTACCTAAGCCCATCACTGAAACCAAGCCTATATATTAATTGTCATTTACATGGTTTTGAGTCAGAGCCTATCCGTTTGTTGGTCTGTTCTCTTTATGTTCATATTTATGATGTCTTTTCATTATATTTTAATCCCCAGGGGAATGTTAAATACTATCTAAAATAGACCATCCACCTGGCTTATGTGATTCCAATACTGGTTTTTATATAGTCTCTAGAAAGGCTGTGAAAACTACATCTAAAAATCAGTCTTGGACATTTTTCCCCCCAAGTAAAATCTGGGTGTTTTTTTCTTCATTTTGTACCTTTTTGTGTGTTGCCACTTCCCAGAAAAGAAGGATGGTTGCCTTTGCAACTCTTAGAGGGAGCCTAATGGCAAAAATCTAAGGAAGAATAGGAACTTTCGCTGATGACACCGCTCCCTACCTGGGCAATCTGCGCCCGTTGATCTTCCCAGGGAAAGAATCTTTCCCAAGTGCAGCCGGGCCGAAGTCAGTGATGCCTTGTTTTCAAAATGTACCTAAAATAGCTCCCAAGCTGTCAGCCTGCCACTGTGGAGAAATGACACGTTGTGACAGCTACCTATTTGTTGTTTTTGGAGTTTACATTGCCTGTGACAGGTGCCCTTTAAGGTATTAAATGTTCGGGTTCTTTCTATTTTCATAGGAGTTAATTTTCTGGTTCAGTTCATGATGCTGGATTCTGGAAGTCTTCGTTCATGTTGAGAATGACACACAATGGAAAATGGGGTTCTACACACTCTCATAATGGTAAAACCAGGACACAGATGCCTAAAACTCTCCCAGTGCAGAGAAAGCCATATGGCAAGTTACAAAAATTATATATTTTGACAATCAACATTATTTGGACTTAGTAAAAAATATGAATTCATCATAAACAAGCCAAGATAACTCTGGTTGCAAAAGACTAAGGATATTTCTTTCTACCTGTAGTTATGGAAGGTTCTGATTTTATGTTAAAAGATTGTCATCTTCATTAAGAAAAATCAGTCCAATTGTCCGAGTATTTTATTTAAAAGCGATACATCATATATTTCCATCTTTATCCAACCCCTTCATTATTAATTTAGAGAATTTGGTGCACATAAGCAGATGTTTATGAATATCTGGCTATTATGTTTATTGAATATAAATGTTGAGAGAGCTTTGTTTTAGGAATTATACAATAGATGTTATTATGGAATCTAGCTCAAATTCCAGGAATGATTTAGGAATATAAAAATCACTTTAAACAATAGTGGGACATATGAATGTGAAATAATGCATATGAAAAGTGGTAAGGTCACAATGAGTTTGCATTAAATGGCTTCAGAGGGAAGATTAAAGGTGTCTCGATGTTTTTCTTAGTGAAAACATTTCACTACTTCACTTGTGGTAATTAATCAAAAATGCCTAACTTTTCCCATCCCCTCTCCTTTCTGCGTGACCTCTGTCAAAATTTTCTCACATTTGGCGATGGATTGCTTTTGTTAGGGCTTATAATCAATTTTAGATACTGAAGCATTACCGTTAATTTTTTTAATTAAAAGGAAAAAAAGTATTGTTAAAAAATCAAAGGTTTTGTCACGCTTTCACTTGAACTAACACCCCAATTGCACATCTTGCTTTGGTGTCTATATCTAAGTATTATAAGAAAACAAATGGTGACTCAGTGTATTTTATTGGATAAAAGCCAGGGAGAGATAGTTTGATTAAGTTCATAAATAAAACCATCTAATATGTGTTCCTCGTGAAGGAAGATCTGGTTAAGACTGATGATTACAGTTGGGTGTTAGAATCCATGACCCACAGGGCCCTGAAGAACCTGATGTTATCATAGATGAATCCATCAAAGAGTCAATAGTTCTTTATAAAGCTCAACACTGTGCTTATTACCAGCTGCTTGGTGACAAATCCTGATGTCTGAACTTTGACAAACTTGAGTGTCCTTTGGGGAATTTTTGAGAAATCCCAATGGCTTAGCCCCTCTGTTTCCCGTATGGGATCTGAACAAAGTGAGAAGTTTGGCATGGGCTAAGACAGATGTGGGGGGGTGCCACATATCACCCCTGTGAAAGATAAAAGCCAGGTTAAGGTGTTCTATCTGGGGACAAGTGGGCGTTCCAGTCCTGAATCCCATAATCAGGTGTACATACACCCCCATGACTAGCAGCCGGGCAATGTTGAATGAAGACAGACCTCCCCACCTGAGTTGCTTATGCATGTAAAGTAGGTCACACAACGAAGTGGAGGACAGGAGAGTTCATGGTTCCTGCTGGCCTTGGGGGGGGGCGGGGACAGGGAGGGAGAAACAGGGAAAGGAAGACAAAGAGAGAGGAAGGGATGGGGAGACAAGAAGTATATTCGGCATTAAAATTCTACCAGATATTCTGATTTTACATGTATTGGTACATATTTTTCTTTTTATATGTATGTTTCTTTTTTATGCATATCCATTGGAAGCTTAAAGCCAGATTGAGAAGCGGTCATGTTGTCTTATATATGTGCTCCTGGTTGATTTGGTTTTTAGGGAATATGTAGTTTTCATCCATAAATTTAGTAAGCAATATAATTCTAAGGTGTTGGTTAAGTTGCACAATTTCTATTTTGCATGTGTTTTAATTCATATTATTTGTCATAATCACAATAATTAAACCCATTCAACACATTTTTCTGTATATATTATATTTAAAATTTTAGGAAAACTGTTTGTTACCAAAAGGCAATGTACATAATTTTAAGTGGTACACAGCCCAGATGCTTCAGGTGTAAATGATAACACAGAGCTGATGAGAATTAATTTGAAGTGACTTATTTCTGGATGATCACTTGAATCCCCATTGTAACTTTTCTTCTGAGGTCTCTCTGAAGCAAAAAACAGGAGAAAAAGTCATGTGGTTTATCATCTTTCTTTAAAGTGTAGAGCATTCTAAGATGTTCTTGCATCACAGCTCTGCAGAAAAATTTGGTAAGAATGTCATTTAGACAGAATGGAATAGAGACACTCTAATGTCTTGCTGATAGAAGAATCTTTATTGTAAACAACAGAGGAGAGTAAACTGTGGAAAGTAGAATACTATAGAGAGAGGACCTTGGCTTAGATTATAGATCTATCACTTTTCATTTTTTGTTTGGAATGCTGAAAGGGGGTGGTGGTCAGGGTTGGCTATCTCTAACAGGGTGTGACGTTTTGCTAAATGCCAAGGGCTCTTCTAAGTACTCTAGGCATATTAGCTAATTTAATCCTCATTTTCACTATGCAAAGTTATGTTGTGATGATATGATATATTGTTATGTGTGTTTCATTATGTCGTGTTGTATTTATATGTTACGTTATGCTGTGTCACATGGTGCTATGCTAAGACTTGTTATGTTATATTGATGTGCTATGTTGTGTGGTGTCACTATGTTGTGTGGTGTTATGTTTCATTGCTATGCTATGTTGGTATGTGATGCTATTTTTATGGGCTGAATTATGTCTCCCTAAAATTCATATGTTGGAAGCCATAACCCCTAATGTGACTGTATTTTTTTTTTAAGCAGGACATGGGTGTTTTTGGTCTGTGGTTCCCAAATCTTGTCTTCTAATCCCAGTTCTGAAATGAACACCACTGTGAGTGTCTTTCTACCTATTTAAATTTCTTAATTGTGTGAACCATGACAGAAGACCAAACATATTGTTCAGACTGAAATTTTAAAATCCAGAAATTAATCTAGTCTGTGGAAGTCCCGTCTCCTATGATTTTCCACCTAAATCCAAGTCCTGGAAACTGGATTGAGTAAGCCACTGACCACAAGTAACAAGAACTAGTAAAACAGCATGAGCTTGAATAACTCAAATTCCAGGTCAGATGAAGGTGAGAGAGTTTACTGAACGTCAGTTTATGTGTAAATGAAAAAAACAAGATGCTCTGGAAAAAGATGTGAAAAACAAAAGGATGTCACTTTGATTCCAAAATGTGATGCAAGGCCAAAGCTTTTCTTTAAAAAATAATTTTTGTTAAAAAAAATTTCCCCAGCTTTATGGAGGTATAATTGACAAATAAATATTGTGTATATTTAAGGTGTATGAAGGAATATTTTGATATATGTACCTTTTGTGAAATGATTATCATGATCAAGCTAATCAACACATCCATCACCTCACATAGTCGTGTGTGTGTGTGGTGAGGACACTTCAGTTCTACTCTCTTAGCAAATTTCATGTACACAATACAGTATTATCAACTTTAATTGCCATCCTGTATATTGGATCTCCAGAAGTTATTCGTCTTATAACTGAAGCTCTGTACCCTTTACCAACTTACCTGCATTTCTCCCAACCCCTGGTAACAAACACTCTACTATCTGCTCCTGTGAGTTCAACTTTTTTTGATCCCGCATCTATGTGAGATCATGCAGTATTTGTCTTTCTGTGCCTGGCTTATTTTTATAACATAATGTCCTCCAGATTCATGCATGTTATTGCAAATGACAGGATTTCATTCATTTTTATGGCTGAAGAGCATTCCACTGTGCACATGTACCACATTTTCTTTGGTTATTCATCCTCCGATAAACATAAATGTGTTTCGATATCTTGGCTATTGTGAATGATGTTGTCATGAACATGGGGGTGTAGATGTCTCTTCCACAAACTGTTTTTATTTCCTTTGGGTATATACTCAGAAGTGGGATTTTTGGATCATATGATAGTTCTATGTTTAATTTTTTGAGGAAGTTCCATACCATTTTTCCATAATAGCTGTACTAATTTATGTACCCACTACCACCACTACCAAAAACAACTAAAAAAAAAAATCCTACAATTTTACAATTTTTTAGATAAACATCAAGCATAAAAAGAGATCCTTTTAAGGAGGGAAGATTTCCCTAGTTCTTCAGCTATTTCTACTTCACAGTGTTAATAACTGTTATTGTTGTGGACACATTTTATGTATATGACTTTTGTCACTAACCATATATAAACATGTACATGAGGTTGTTATTAATTTTCCTTTGATCTGTGACTATCAAAGTTTGCTGATGCTTCTTCTTCTGAAGAGGTCGCAACTTGACTAAACAGTGAGACTGGATGTTTTGCAAAGGTTCTTGTCCCCAGGTAGATCCTTAATCTGACTTTAATAATTCATTAAGGTGCAAATTTGCTCTATGTCTCTTTTACTTTCACACAAACTACATGGACATTGAGATTTAGTTTGAGCAATGGAAATATATTTCTGTAAATCTTACATCACAAACCCCAAAACAACTGTTTAATTTTCTTTTCTTTTTTTAATTTGAGACAGGGTCTCTCTCCTTTGTCTGGGCTAGCCACCACATCTCACTAATGTTTTCTTATTTTTTGTAGAGACAGGATCGTGCTGTGTTGCCCAGGCTGGCCTCAAACTCCTAGCCTCAAGTGATCCCCCCACCTTGCCCTCCCAAAGTGCTGGGAGCCACTGGTGTGAGCCACTGCACCTGACCCAAAATAACTGTTTTCTAAGTCACTTTCTGAAAAGGGACAGGCAAGAAGAATATATGGAGTGCCCACTTTACAACAGAGCCAGGGAAGGCCCTGGGATTAGTTGTAAAAGGCAAAACCCACAATGAACACACCTGAAAGCTGGGTTCAGAACCAGAAAAACTAAAAATAAAATGGAATATCCTGGACTCAACAACTCTAAGCTAATGGCGTGTTTTGGCTATCGCTGGTTCATTTGAGAAACATTGGCAGAAACCTGAAAACACAGAGTTTTTACCTGTGCTTGCTAAGAGAGGAGAATTTGATGCAACCTTTCTCTTCCAGCCAAGTCAAAAGCACGTCAGCCAGAACAATCAATCAAGAGTACTTCTCACTTCCCTCATGGGAATAATAACAATGCTTTTGTGGGTTACAACTAGGAAACCTATTCCATTCCATAGGCACCAAGATCTTTAAGTGGGATAACAGTCATGGCTCTGTCAGCTGAAGAACATTATGCAAATCCCATTAGCATTATGGCGCTGTCTTTGCATATGCACAGGTATGTTGCAAAAGCCACTTAACTGCATTCCAAGGCTTCATAAACATAAATATTTGCATTAAAAATTATTTTCCACTGAGCCTGTGTGTCTCCTCAAATACTTGGGACTTAATTTTAGGCAATACAATGTGACAAGGTAACAATCTGCCAAAAAGAATAAAATCAAATCAAAAGTTGAAAGATAGTGGCTTACAGGCGTGTTAAAAAAAAAAGACATCTCTTTAGATACTCATGGCAAGTGTATTAATGCCTTTGTTATATATTTAAAATAAATAATAAAACTTATTTCCAAACTTCTTGTATCTATGTATATATACATATGTTTATTACTCACATAGAGATTTCTAAAATGCACACGTGTGTACATATACATATCCATAGATAAGACAGTATATTATATATAGCTAATGTTGTATGTGTTGGGGGTCCCAGTTGTACCCCCAAAGAGTGTTAATTATTTCTATCACAAAGAGAGAGAAGGAGGGAAAGAAGAAAAGAAAAATATATATATACACACACAAACCCCACACATATGTGAATATACAGTATGTATGTGTAATATACACATATATATTTGTAACAAATATATGGAACATAAGTTAGAGATATAAATATACACGTACATTAGAATATATGACAAAATACAATGCATAAAATCAGAATTGGGAGATGTGATTTTCTCCAGTTTCAAAAGAGTAATTTAATATAGATCTTTAAGTGTGATATAAATTATCCTTAAAACTGTAGAGAACATAGCAAACATATTGCTTCTGAATATTAAAAAACAGTATCTATTCAATAGAGTGGTTACTGACCAAAAAAAGAAAAGAAAAGAAAAGATAAAACAAAAAAAATCCCAGATATATTTCAAGCACTTTTCTTTTAAAATTGAGCATAGGAAATTTCAAGCTGAGTCTTTTGAAATAAAGAGTCTCACTCTCAGGGATGTCAGAAAGGGCAAATGGCTGTGTGGAGTAAATTGTGGGCATTCTAATAAAAAGATCACAGATAACCTTGTTGCCATCAGTAAACCACATACCGAAATAGGGAACCATACTGGAATACAGAATAAAAAATTATAATAATCTTGTGTTGCCCCGGTGTTCAACTTTCCTGTCCCACGGGGCCTCTGATAACTCCCCATGCCAGGCCCAGTAAAATGACACTAAAGCTTGATTTCGATGGGAAATCACGTGAGTATATTTAGAGCTATCGATGTGAGGAGAAAGACATATCTAAATAATTCCTTCACAGAGTACGCATAATTTGGAAATTTTAGATTCATTGGAGTTGCCATCTTGATTTTGCAAGAAATTTAAGAGGCGGCGCCGTGGGCTCAAATACACATAGGTTAGTAATTGCTATAAAATGTGTTTTTTAGCCTTGTTTCCTGGATGAAATGAGAAGACGGTGAACAGCAACAGAGAGGGAAACAGGAAACGAGAAGGCACGCAATGCACACCTGCAAACCCCAAGTCAGCTAGGGAGGGCATATTTCCTAGAAGTTGCTACAAATAAAAAGTAGTTTGTAGGAAGATGCTACCACTCAATCTCTGAAAAACGGGCTCGATGATTGATAGCTTGGATCACTTTTGAAACCAGTTTTGGTGTTTTTTGCAGCTTCGGGCAGAAAATGATGAATCTTTTTTCCCCTTGAATTTGGAGCCAAAGACTTTCTTATCCTCAGAAATTTCCAGTGGATAGCAATGCAGTCCCCTTCATGTATTATTCCTGCTTCTTCTGGAGACCATAAATCCATAATCTCTTAAATTGCCCACCTAAATTCAGTTTGAGCTCCACACCTCCATCCTGTGTGGTTCTGCTTTCCAATCTTCTCAAAGCACGACTTCCCATTAGTACCAAGAATTTCCAGTGGCCCCTTGGTCCTCTGCAGAAAATTCAAAATTTAATAGGCACAAAGCCATCTGCAAAAGAACACAGACATCTTGTAACTGAGAAATAACGCAGATGAGGCATCTGAAGTTCTGGGATAACCAAACACTCCTACCCCTAGAAGATGTTTTGGTTATAATTTGAAGATTATTTTTAGGTTAAGAGTTTTATGGTGTTGCTAGATGTGAACTTTTATGAGCATTTTCATGTCCAAAAACCCACATTCCCAAACTATGGATAGTTTTCCTGACCTCAGTTCTTATGAAAAATGTGGATAAAACCAATGTATTGGGTTATAACTACTATAAGAGGAGACAAACATTATTTTAAAAAATTCATTTCTTAGGAGGAAGACAGATTCATAAATGTTCATGTTTATAATCTATATGTATTTGAGAGAATGTGAACATACAGGTATGTTTATAGTCTATATATATGTGTTCATGCTTATAATCTATGGGTAGTCTTTTAGTATTCTATTTATAAATTACAACAAAAATCCCTTAGATTTTACCCAATATCTATGTCAACCTTTCTTTTCAGTTAATGACCTTTGTCCAGCTCTGGCCACTGGAACAGACTGCATTTCCCAGCCGCTCTTGTGGTTGAGTGAGCCCGTGTAACCACGCTCTGGCTAAATGAATGAGTTTCCTGAGAGATTTCCAGGAAGCTTCCTTAAAGTAGAGGTATGTGCTTCTCACTGGTCCTTCCTTTCCTAACTGGAGCTAGAGGAGGTACCTTAAACCATGAAATGACTTTGGCGATGGACCAAGACAGAAAAATCTTTGATTGCTGATGGCATCAAATGCCAAGCAGCCCCAGGGAAAGTGCCTCCAGGCAGCATGAAGACGATGGACACTATTCTATCTTGTTCAAGCCACTGGATATTGTGGATTTTTCAGTAATTTTTTTTCCTACCAAGTCCAAGTGCTAAGCATCCAAATCTACTTAAAGGTATGGTTTGTACCTTAAAGTGGGAAAATAAATTGACCCATGCATTTCTTCTGCAAAGTAATTTATTGTAGCCTATGTTTCTATGGTTACAATTGAGTAGACATAGTTTGATAATAAAAATCTCACTTTTCAGCATGTATATGATATTCACATCACATGATATAATAAATATAATGCATATGTATGCCTAGACGATCATCCCTACGTTTTTTTGGAGTGTTCCATTATGGAAGATACTTTGAAAGAATACTGCAGTTGATATATATTCTATTTTCAGAGTCAAAATTCAAATTATACATACACTTTGTAACTTCTTGCTTCTGTAAATGATATTGAGTATGTCAACTCTTTAAATATTTGCATACAACAAGTGGGTAAATGTTTGGGATTTCATACCACAGTAGAATGAGGTATGCACAGTTTTAAAAAAATAAAAATGTGCTATTGTTGCAATGCTAACCTAGTGTACAGAAAAGCATGGTTTTCTTACATATGCAACACTGTCTTTTTTTGTCTATCTAGTTTAATGATTTAAATTATCAATATAGATTGGCTTAATTTAAATGGAAAGGTAAGAATATTGAGATGTGTTTGAGGTTACTCAACTGTTTGAGGGAATTTCAAAGTGTTTACAGTCCTGCCTGAGACCCGTAGGTAGACACAGAAATGACAACTGACTTTACAAAGGTTCTGTTCGTGAGAGAATGAAATTGCAAAGGAACAAAGCCTTGGGTAGTATCAGCAATTTGTAGGAGCTTTATATAAATATATATATTGCATATGGCAGAATCGTTGGCAGGTTCTTTGATCCCGTCACATCCAGCTTCAAACAGGACTCTCCCCGTCACTGTCATTCTTACTGACTCCACGCAAACATTCTTACTGCTAACTCTGGTTTTTGTTCATGAGGGACAAGGGACGGACATCCCCAGGAAAGCGTAGGAAATGAAATGAATGCATGTGGTGTCACAAAGTGGATGGCTAGTGCACATTCACGGGGTGAAGTAATGTGTTAATGAATTACCGATGCAAGCGGCCGATGGCAAACCTGCCATTGTTGCTCCTGGGCGGATTACCTTGAGGTATAACCAAGGGACTCGGTATCATGACTGTATTCTCAGACACATAGCTGAACATGGAGAACTGAAAATTCTCTTCTTTACCATAAACTCACTAAAAGGGCAAAAGAAAGGTATAGCTATAAAGCAATAATTCACAAGAAATAAGAGAGCAGATGACAGCATATTTCAACAAAATGATGCCAACTGGGAAGCAGATGTAGGAATCCCAATTTATCCACCCCAGAGAAACTTGGAACTTCTCAGGCTAAAGGGGGTAAATTAGGAAATAGGCCAAGTCTTGTACCAAAATGCCAGAAGTTCCTTGGGCTTGGTGACATAAGAAGCATCTGAAGGTGGACTCCCAGATGTGGTTAAAAAGCAGGAATTTTGAAATCTCTTCATCCCAACTAGATAAATAATTGACTCTTACTTCACCTAGCAGTCGATCTACGAGATTGAGTATTTCTCAATGGGGAGTCCTTTTGTCCAGACATAAACTACAGCTCCCTGTGCAGGGGTTGAGCTACACAGGAAATGGGAATTAAGTGAAAGTCTGCACATGGAATGTTCAGAAGCTCAGGCAACTTTCCACACTGCATTCTAAAAACGCTAACAGTAGGGATTAAAACAGTTATCTCTAGGAAAACTGAGAAGTCAGGAGAAAATAGATAGATACTGATATCTCCATGTCCCCACTGAAAACACCCATCCCCAATTTAAGTGTGAGTCCCATGAGTTGGCAAAGACGACCCAATTGAGCACAACCCCCAGCCAGTTTTATTGCCTCTGTTCTAAGTAGGTGGGACGACTGAGGCTTGCCCAACATTCTAGGTAGCATTACCCCTAGAGATAGGGAAAAAAATCCCTAGAACAGGGGTTCTGAAAGTCTGATCTAGGAGCACTTGGGTGTGCACAAGATAAGAACTATATTAAAGGGCTGATAACTAGACTCTATATAGAAATCAACAAAAATCAACAAGAAAAAAATCAAACAACCCCACTAAAAAGTGGGCAAAGGACAGGAACAGAAACTTTTCAAAAGAAGACAGACTAATGGCCCAAAAACATATGAAAAATTGCTCAACGTCTCTAGTCATTAGGGAAATGCAAATCAAAACCACAATGAGATATCACTTAACTCCAGTTAACAGCTTTTATCAAAAAGTCCTGAAACAACAGATGTTGGCGTGGATGCAGAGAGGTAGGAACACTATACACTGCTGGTGGGACTGCAAATTAGTACAATCTCTATGGAAAGTAATATGAAGATACCTCAAAGAACTAAAAGTAGATCTACCATTTGATCCAGCAATCCCACTACTGGGTATTTACCCAAAGGAAAAGAAGTCATTTTATCAGAAAGACACCCCCAAAACTTAACTGCTAATAGCCTATTGTTGACTGGAAGCTTTACCAATAACATAAATCGTCAATTATCACAGATATTTTAGTTATATGTATTATAAACTGTTTTCTTATGATAAGGCAAGCTAGAGAAAAGAAAATGTTATTAAGAAAATCAGAAGGAAGAAAAAA
The DNA here is from genome assembly GCA_023783475.1 of Daubentonia madagascariensis. Lineage (NCBI taxonomy): Eukaryota > Metazoa > Chordata > Mammalia > Primates > Daubentoniidae > Daubentonia > Daubentonia madagascariensis. The sequence continues at coordinate 1,402,477 of JAKFHU010001178.1, read as the reverse complement.
TATATTTACTATTCATTAAATGGAAGTGGATCATCCTAAAGATTTTCATCCTCCTCATCTTTACATGGAGTAGGCTGAGGAGGAAGAGGAAGAGGAGGGGCGGGTCTTGTCTCCGGCGTGGCAGAGATAGACGAAAATCCACATATAAGTGAACCCGTGCAGTTCATTCTTGTATTGTTCAAGGGTCAATTGTACATATATATATATATAAATATATATATGTGTGTGTATATATACAGCATATATATATACATGTGTGTATATATACACACATATATACAGTTTATATATATAAATCATATATGTATATGTATAGAAGGAATATCTGGACTCTATCACATATGTTATGTATATCCTTGCCTATGTGTTCAAGAAGACAGAAACAAAAATGATACATGATTTTTAATAGCAAAATGTTTGAAACAACCCAAATATCCATGAACATTAATAGAAGGCAATGAACCAATGAGCAGTGGTGCATTCATACAAGGGAAGATGGCTCCATTATGCAAATAAATGAACACCACCTGTGTGTGCAGGGGCCTCTCAGAACTTGATGTTGAACAAACAAAGCAAGCCACATGATATTTCATATTTCATGATGTCATTTACATAACGTGCAAATCAATTGCATTGTTTAGGAATAACTCCCTAGGTGAGGAGATGGACAGATAGATGAATGTATGGATAGATGGATGGGTAGATGGATGGATGGATGGATAGAGAGATAGATACATTGATGGATCTACAGATAGACAGATAGATACATGGATGGGTATATAGATGGATAAATGGATAGATAGATACAGATAGATAGAAAGAATAATACTAAGGGTTCTCCAGAGAAATAGAACCAGTAGAATATATATAAAAATCTGGCATCTGCTAGCTGGGGACCCAGAAGGCCAGTGGTATAGTCCAAAGGCCGGAGAGCTGGGAACTGATGCTGTAGCTTCTAGGAGAGGTCTGAACACCTGAGACCCAGGAGCCCTGAGGACAGGAGAAGATCGATGTCCCAGGTCAAACAGTTGGGCAGAACTCATTCAACCTTCCTCCATGATTTCATTCTATTCAGGCCCTCAAGGAGTTGGATGACGCCTGCCCACTTTGGGAAGGGCATCTGCCTTACTCAGCCCACCAATTCAAATTGTCATCCCTCCTGGAAACATACTCACTGACACACCCAGAAAAAATAATTAACCAAAGTTCTGGGCATCCTGTGGCTTTGTCAGAGTTGTCACATAAAATTAAACTTCACAATCACTAAGAAAGCAGTCTGAAATATTTTAGATTGTGTTATTCATTCCAAAACTCATCCTAATCTCAGAAATGCTAAAGAGTGGTAGCACGGTGTCTCTCGTGACGGCAGTCATGACCTCAGCTGAAATGAGCGAAATAGGCATTCTTCTGGAAGCTCTCCCTCTCTCTCTGTACGGTTTCCAACAGGCTAGTAAGCACACTTTGCACAGAGGCCAGGGGGCTTTCTAAGAACTAGGTTTGCAACTGGCAAAGTGCCATTCCCACTATGGGTCAATGGCTTAAGACAATGGGTAGATGCAAGTTACAGAGATCCTAGATTCAAGGGAGGGGTAATAAACTCCACCTCTAAGTGGGAAAAGCAGCAGAGTGCTGGACCATCTTTAGCCCACCATATATATGATGGAGTATCCTTCAACAGCTTAAGAAAGCAAATGAATTATCTGTGGAAAATTTGGCAAGGCATATTAAAATTTTTATTTTATGCCTCATATAAAATATACGTGAATAGGTACGTGTGTGTGTACATATGTGTATTGAAGTGTGCAAATGGGAAGCCATACACCACGTTTTAGTAGTGGCCACCTCTGGGGAGGAGGAGGTACTCTATTTTCTGTCATACGGGGAACTTGAATGTGCAATTCAAAGAGCATGGATTAAATGACTATTGTGTAATTTTTTAAGTCAAAATTTGCTGTGTGTTCCTGAGTAGCTTGCGGATGATGTCAGATCCTAGACGTTAGTTTCCAACACTGCCGTCACTGGCTGTGAAATGTTGCCAATTTAGGTTAATAAAAAGCAGCAGCTGAGCTAGCTTCGCCTGCAGCCTGGCGGGCGCTGAGGAACCGGCTTCCGAATCTGTATCAGTCGGGCACCTTCCAATCGTACATCCCAGAAACCGAACTAAACCGAGGGAGGGTGGTGGGTGACGGACAGCACCCAAAATAGGGGTGCATTTCCCACACATGCAAAGGAAGTTTGAACTTCTCAGTGCCTTGACACTCACCAAGGTGTTAGCCAAACTTACAAGAGGTGGAATTTTAACTCCTGTTGCCAAACGCCTGTTTTAGGTTGGGAAACAGGCATTTCATCTGGTATGAATGTTAAACCATTCTGAAGGTACCTGGGAAACCAAATAAAGAATTAAAAAATCATTTGTAAACTTGGAAGCAGAATAAAGGGAGGTGCACATCCCCATAGTCTATGTATTTGCCTTGCGGACTCCTTCATGGACTCCATTATAGAGGAAACTTTCCTAGTATTGGAGCTTGTCAGATTTCCTTATCTCTCAAGGGAATGCTGATAAACACTACCAGATTTTAATTCTCTGATATTCCTTCTTTGAGGCCATGCCGTGACTCAAATATGTTACCGTAAAATTAGGTGCAAGTGTTAAATTGGTGGCAATAGGAAATCCCGGAGGCTAGAGTGTGTGTATACAATCATGCGTTACTAACGATGAAGATACGTTCTTTAGGTGATTTCGTCCTTGTGTGAACATTCCAGAGTGCACTCACACAAATCTAGGTGGTATAGCCTACTACACACCTAGGCTATATGGTCTAGCCTATTGCTCCTAGGCCACACACCTGTACAACATGTTACTGTAGTGGATACTGTAGGCGATTATATTACAAAGGTAAGTATTTGTGTATCTCAACATAGAAAAGGTACAGTAAAAATACCATATAAAAGATTAAAAAATAGTACACCCGTCTAGGGCTCTTACCGTGAATGGAGCTTGCAGGACTGGAAGCTGCTCTGGGTGAGTCAGTGACTGAGTGGTGAGTGGATGTGAAGGCCTAGAACATTCCTGTACACTGCTGTAGACTTTATAAACACTGTACACTTAGGCTGCAGTAAATTTATTTTTTAAAATCTCATTCTTCAATAATAAATTACACTTAGTTTACTGTAACATTTTTACTTTATAAACTTTTTGACTTTTTTTTAACTTTGTGACTCTTTTATTTGAAACACATTGTACAGCTGTACAAAAATATTTTCTTTCTTTATATCCTTATTCTATAAGCTTTTTTCTATTTTTAATTTTTTTTTTTTACTTTTAAACTTTTTGTTAAAAACTAAGGCACTCACACATGTTAGCCCAGGCCTGCACAGGGTCAGGATCATCAATGTCACTGTCTTCCACCTCCACATCACGTCCCACTGGAAAATCTTCAGGGGCAAGAACACACATGGAGCTGTCATCTCCTGTGATAACAATGCCTTCTTCTGGAATACCTCCTAAAGGACCTGCCAGTGGCTGTGTTACAGTTAACTTTTTCTGTTTTTATTAGTAGAAGAGTTACACTCAAAAATAACAATAAAAAGTATAGTATCATAAATACTAGGCAAAAGGAATATTTCAGCTCCATTACCATCTTATGGAACCACCATCATATATTTGGTCCATCGTTGACTAAAACGTTGTTGGTATGTGATGCATGACTGCATATGCAGATATAGATATAAATATATATACACACACATATATATGTGTATATATACTTACATGTTCATATATCTATAACTATATATCTTTATTTGTATATATCTACCTATTTATCAAGGTTATAATTCCCATATCCTGTTTCCTCCTGCAAAACTTCTAGACAATTTTGTACAAATGATTGTATTATGATTATAGCACACTGTGTTCTACAGCCTTTTAAAATTTTCTTCAAAATATCTCATGTATTACCTCATTTGATCTATTTGCTAATTCCTCCTTAGAAGGCAATTTGGCCGGCATTGAGTCTCATCTCTAAAAGGTGCAGGAACATTGGTGGCAACATAAATTAGACCAGAATCTTCACGTCTGAAGCCAGCATGGTGGGGTGACGTGTTAATTGATTCAGAAGAAATTAATGTTAGCTCTTAACGTTGGAAAGAGTGTCCTCCGTCTCATAATTCACCAAAACCCTTTGTTTTCAAGTAATCTTTTCCAGTGTTTTGTGATATTTCCAGACCAAATCCGTTTGGTCACACGATGAGTTACCAGCCTTCCTTATTTTATTCATCTCCCCAGCTCCCTGCAGATAAATTCAAATCAGGAAGTAAATACATTTTCTAGTTAGAAAACACAATGCAATTTGAAATGTAGAAAGGAACAGATTCCAAGTCTAAGAAATTAATGCCCACACCCAAAGGCACAAAGTAATTATCTTCCAAAGACTGTGCCTGTTAATCCATAACAGGCAGATGCATAGTGCTTTAATAAGAGACACAACCTATGAGGAATATTAAACAATCCTTCTTGGTGCCCATTAAATCCTGCTCTTTTTGTGTACTGCAAAATGCAAAAGTTCTATAAAAGTCAGAAAATGCAAAGCAAGCCATTTGTACAAAAATATATTCTAATTTAGCCGTGTATTCCTTCACCTTGCTGCTAAGGTTTTGTCTGTTCATGATCAGGTGGGCAGCACAGCTGAGAAGCACCACTTGGAATCAGGAAGTGAGATGTTGCATCAACTTGAGGTGAGTTAATAGGCAGATAATATACATAAGCAGGAAAAATTACATACTTTTATCATTTTTTTCTTAAGCTTGGCTTCAACTGTCATGTGTAGCTTGTATTTCCAGGTGCTCAACTGCTACAGCAGGCACCCAGCTCCTTTGATGCCTGTTTACTTAGAGCAAATTGGTGCATTGGTGCATCCATATTACCTTTATGGATGGTGCACCACATCCAGCTAGTGTATATGTCTTCCCAGGTTACATTTTATAATAGTCTGATTCAGCAAGCATCCAAATATGCACACACACACCCCTAAAAATATGGAATTGTGCTTCTGGGGAAATACAGGTAGATACCTCTGGTTGGGAAGCAATGATTTTGAAAACAAAACTTGCTGTGCACCTTAGGTATTGCCGTGAATTTTCAATCGACAGTGCACACCAATGCACATGAGGTCTCAATTCTTGGCAAAACTTAAAAGTGATTTATGTTGTAACCACTGTTAAGGTCTAAAACACAAGTGATTTATGTTGTGACTGCTCTTAAAACAAGGGGTTTATGTTGTAACTCCTCTTCTGTCCAGGAGAAATTAGGATTTTCATCCATTGATGAACGTTGATCACTTATTCTAAGAGAAATGGGCTTCCTAATATTTTAGGAACTGAATAATTCAATTTAATGCACAGGGTTATATATCTCTATGCCAGAGAAATGACACAGAGAGCTTGGATTTGTATACCTTATATTAGCAGTGGGATGTGGACGTTACAGGTTTTTTAAGCTTCACACAAAACTCAAGGGTTATAAACAAAAATATTTCATGTGCTTGGCAACATAGAAACATACATGTCTCAGATTGGGTATAGTATGTGATGAGTCATGTCACAAATATAATAAATATATGTTATAAATAATTGAAACATGGTAAAAAGATCACATGTATATGACATAGTAAGATAATCAGTGTTGTGTGTAGTTCTAATTAACTTACAAAATGAACTTAATCACTTTAAGACTAAACAGAGAGTGCATACCCATTTCTCCACATAGTTAACAAAATTTTATATTTTAAACTTTTTATTTTACCAATACAAAAAACTAGAAAATGTTTTCACATCTATATTTATTTGCTTTTCATTTGATTACTAGTGTGGCTAATCATTTATCATATGTTCTTTGGCCATTTCAATTTTTATGGATATTTTATTTTATATTTTAAAATCATTTTGTTGGTCTGATTATCTTCTTAGTATTGATTTGTCTTATTGATTTGAAGAACTTTTTTAAAAAAAAATACTGGAACTGGTTCATTTTTCCTCTCTGTGTTATATGATCAAAGATATAAGATAATCATTTCATTTTTTGTTTGTTTATAGATTTTAGACTTCTCTATGGTCAAAATAGTCTCTGTACATGGTTTTGATATCTGATATCATGATTGTCTGAGTATTCTGTAAAGCTTAGGAAGGTCAGTCCACTTCCAACTCTTTGAAAATATCATCTCTCTTTTCTTCTAATACTTGAGATAATCTTCTAATGTGTGATCAAGGCCTTATATTTATGGATCTGCATGTATATTGTGAATGTTGTTCAAAATAAAGCTACATTTTTTTCTCTCTGTTCTAGGTATATACTGTCTCTATCACAGTAGCAAAGGAGTAACCGTTAATATCCGGGGGAGCAGGATTTCATCCATATACTTCCTTCTCATATATTTTTTTAATATCTTTGAATATTTCTCAATCTTGAAAAGTTTAGACTCATTTTGGTAACTTCTGCCAAAATTCCCATCCATTTGATTGAACCATATTTAATTTGTAGAATTATTTAGGATGCATGAGTATCCTAAGCTTAATATTTCAAAGTCGTATGATAAAATAAAATGGCAGTTAGAAATAATAAATAGCCCAAAAGTATTTGTTAATAGTGCATGATTTATACTTCCAATTTGAGATTCTCTGGACTTCGCTGTTTTCCTGAATTATTTTTAAGATGTGGAAGCCATAGAATGTTCTGATGATACATTGTCTCCTAAGGGAAGCAGAATTTTGCATGGGCCAGGTCATATCAAACCTAAACCTATAAGATTTAGTAGCTGATCTTGCAAGGAAAGAACATTATGCATTAATTGGCTTCTGGAGTCTTTTCATCTATGTTGTCTCAGTTGAGAACAGCTGGTGTAGCAGGTGTCCTACTAGTATGAGTATGAACTGAAGAAAATACTAACTCAAATTTTCCTAAATAGAAAAAATGATAGTAGGTGCAACAGATCCTAGCCACCGTGTGATGCACAGGGATGATTTACAATTATCAAAAAGGCCTGCCCTAATTTAATTCCTCAGCTCTATAAAGCTGATTTTGTTTTGCTATCAGTATCAGATACAAATTGAATTGGTATTGCTTTCTCTTCAGCACACCTAAAGAAAATTAAACTAATGGAAATGTATGTGTGCAAAGCATGGGAATGGTTTTAAATGCGTGGGGCCGAAAACCAGTTCTCTGCATGTGTTTTCTGGTGTAGCGCACTTTTATTTTCACTTGAAACAAACAAACACTGGGCAAACAATTAAATAAAATTAGCACATTTAGGCAATAGTTTGGTGTTTGTTTAAAGTAAATTCCATCAACCTGTAGAAAACTACTCCGATTTGGTAAACTTTGAGAAGTAATCACGCCTGTTTCTCACATGAAATATATTTCTCTAAAGTCGACACTTAGACATACACACACTTCAGAGAGAGAGAAAACTTACAATTAAATTGGCAGTCTTCCAAAATTAGTATTTCACTTTCTAGCATTAATAATACAGTTAATTGTTAAGCTTCATTTTGATAAAGAGATCATTAATAAGGGCATTATGTTTGCTCTATTTGCCAAAGCATATTTTTCTAGAAGTAAAATTAAGGAATGTCACAAGACAGGGAACTCAATTTACAGATGATTTTACAATATTCTGTTGCAACATTTAAACTACACCTACTGTCTAATAACTTCTAAAGACCCCACAATAGTGGAGGAACGGACGTTTTTGAGTTAAGATTGCTGAGGTCAGAGTGATCCAAAAGATCCCAAAGCTGCTCTGTTCTGGAATATTCTATGATCTCCAAGGAAATTCCCCATCACGTTGCAATCTCCTTTCTGTTGGCATCAAGTCTCCGTCCTATTCCCCTCCTCACTGTGTCCGTGATGTGGAATGTTTTGTGAAGATGAATTTATAAAGATGATAAAGATAAATGCATGAAGATGATAAAGATGCATTTATACAGATTATAAAAAAAAGATGAATTCACTGGGAGGCAATATAGTGGGTGTGTTAAATATAAAGCGCCCATAATACATATGTTTATGCAGTTGGAAACTAAGAAGTACTAAACCAATTCATTCAGTTGGAAAAACAAAACATTACTGTCCCGTTGAAAATGTTCAGAGTATGCCTGCTTCATTTTCATGCCTACATGTATTTCACAAGCAAAGACGTTCCTCAAGCTAGCATTGTATCTTTAGTTTTCGTTTCTGTTTTGCTTTGTTTTGTTTTCTGGGAGGGAGAGAATGGAATTTCAGGCAAGATACTGTGTATATGAGGCTAATGTGCAACTGTATGCAATTTTAATTGAAATTCCCATAATCTTTACAACAAAATTACTATTTTACCAATGTAAACTGTATATTACAGTAACTATCAATCATATGGACAACCTCCTGTGGAAATGCAAGAATTTGCCTATATAATCCCTCCTTGCAATTTTTGTTCTATTTATCGAGGTTCCCATGACATTGCATAAGATGCATTTCAGGGAAGTTTTTCCAAAGCTCTCATTCTGCCTTCATGTTTTTGTTGTTGTTGTTATTTTTGTAGTGGTAGCTTTGTCCTTACGCCAGAGCATACACTTGCAAATTGCTTTAGAATGAAGACAGTTGGAAACACTCTGTCTTTAGGTTTGGTGGATTTTTTTCTAGACACAGTTGTCATAATTTTGAAATTGGCAATATATGTGAATAATTACTCATCAATGAGAAATATGCAGTTATTCCTTAGGCATTACTTTAAAACAATATTTTAAAGAAAACTGTTTTACACTCACTACCAGGTCACAAGGAATTCTATATATCTGGTCTTTCTCATGTTTTTCTTGCTTATATTATTTTAGAGAAGAGTCTTCGTAACAGTTAGCCAGGTGTAAATATTTCTGGCCCTGTTACCAGCCGTGAACTTCACCCTTCTTATTTCTCTCTTCTGTCTCTATATTTTGTGCCAACGTCACTGAAATATTTTAGGATTATACTGAACCTTGTGCATGTACACGAAAACATTAAACACTTTAATAATAAATGTCATATTATGTATAGCACATAAAAATTAAAAAGTGGGGCTAAATACAACAGCAGTAGATGCTGTAAAAGTTATCTCTCATCTCCTAAGTCAGGGTTAACCACTTTTAGCAAGTTGTGGTATCCTCTTACAATCTCTGTGGCTTTAAACATGCACACACATTTTTATTTACAAAAATGGGATCTATTTTGTGTGCCACGTTAAATACCTTTGTCTCCCTCATTTTGTTAGGCTGGACCATTTTCCGTGTCAAGGTATTTGCACTTGCATCATCATTTTTAATGGCCCAGAAGTATATCTGCCTTATTGGTGTCCTTATGTTTGGATGTGCAGAACATTTCCACAACATCCTGATAACCATACTTAAGTGTCCTGTCATTATGATGGTAAAAATGAGCATACTTATCCTTTGTGAGTTCACATAGCTAGAAATGAAAGGAAACAGCTGCCTTGCCATGCTCAGAGGAACATATGATTTTAGAAATTCCCAGTAGAGGAGGCAGAATGAATCTGATTAAAGAAGAAATCAGAGCCCAAGGCATTATCTGAGTTCTGCTTCAAAATATGAAAAAAATTTCATATCTCTTTGAAGAGCTAAATTTCTAGAAGATTTAATCATTGAATATATCATCTATATATTTGTATCTATGTGCGTATATTTAGAGATTTGTAGATATGTATATATTCACATACATATTGTGTGTATATATCTATCTATATTTCTATGTATCTATTTCATTTAATGTCACCTCAACCATAAAATAAATAGTAAGTAACAATAGGGAAGAATAGTTCCTCAATAGTCAAGTTGAGAGTAATATTTACTACCAGTTTATTATGCTCAGGTATTTTTCATATTAAATGATATAATATTTTTAAATGTCCATGAGGCACCATTCTACCCCATTCCATGGTCTAGAGTCAAGGAGTGGGGGATCGTGTGAAAGACCAGCATTGTGGCTGGCTAAGGCTGGGTGAGTTGTTGAGGTATCTCCTAAGTAGTCTGATCTGCAAGTCACTCCTCTTAGCCATGATGTAGCATCACCAAAGAAAGAAGCTCGGGCAAAGCAGGGGTGCCACAGAAGCTTCCACCCAACCCAACTTGCAGCTGCACATACTCTTGTGCAGTATGACTGATTTCTGACAGTGATTCACTGAGGGAGCACACTACCAAGTAATACTACTTATGGTACATAAATGGTGAATATGACTGGTAGTATTTGATGAAGCAGGTTGCATATAAATGATGTGCACTTTGCATTTCATTGTAACTATAAGTCATAGTTTGGGATGGTAATATTTATTTTATTCTCTAGGGCTTTCTTTCTTTGTTTTTCAAACCTGACCTAATTTTAAATCTAAATCAAGAGATTTGGACAAATAGTGAGGGCTGGGATGCTTTCTGTAAATTTTGTAATAGTTGAATGATCCAGCGGGGGATAATCACGTTACTAATTGCCCACGTGATGATATCCAAACACATTCGAAATCAAATCCGATGGAATGATCTGTCAGGAGAGGAAGCGGCCTCCACTCTCCGGCTCCATTTCAGAAAGCAGTGTGAACCGAAATCGGAGCCAGCACCTGCCGTGAAGCTCCCACTGCAGCGTCAGCCACCTCCCCCCATCCCCTGGACTGATGCCCACCCTGGGCTGCCAGGTCCCCTCATGGGCTAGGACACCTGCAACAGAGAAAGAAAGCCATCTTCATCAAAACAGGCTTTGAAGCTCTTCTGCGCATAAACACTCTTCATTTATTAAGGACTTAATCCTTTAATAAAAGCTCACTTTGTTAAGTGGCTCAGCTATTTCAGAAACAGCCCACGCAGATATTTGCATGAGTCCATTAAAGATGATTGGACACCGAGAAATGGCTAAAAATATTGTCTGGGGCTTCTGGGTAAGCCTGTGTATGCAACCTAGCTCTCCCAGGGCTAGGAAAAGATGACAGAGCTCTTTGTGTTGAATTCGGTTTCCTGAAATAGAATTCTTCCTCCCTGGATCCATCTGAACTCGATCTGTGCTATTGTATTATTCATTCTTTATTACCTGAACAGTCTTGAGGTTTCCTTTTCTATTTAGTTGAGTATAGTCGACTAGTGAGAACAGCTAACTGGAGTAGTAAGTAACGTTCCCAAATATAAATTAAATTAGGACACTAAAATATTGTCTCACCGGAAATGGTGGCTCTGGTGTATTCTGGTTTCAGAAAGGCAGTTAATTTAAAGCACGGAAAGGATAGGGCGTGAAAAATCTCATTGGCACCACATTTACAATGCCTGTGGGTCTTTTAAGCTTAAGCGATGAAATTATTAATATCAATAATAGCGTCAGTATTCTAGTGTACCGCAACTTATTATGTCAGATGGGAAGGGCGTTGTTTCTCGTATATCTGGACAGAGAGAAAGACAGGGAGAGAAAGTTATGAAATGCCAAAGTGATTTTCAAGTTAAAAGAATATTCAAGTTTTATGACTTAGTTCTTCCTTTTCTCTGGGAAATCCCAAGAGGTAAGGAGTAAAATATAAGCTAAAATGCAATCAGATCAGAGGCAAAAAAGAAAAATAAAAACTGTGATAATTCATAAAACCACTCAGGGTAGCAGGTAAGCAAAAGGCGAATATATCAGCGTCAGTAAGTCTGACACGGCAACTTTAAGTAGATTGAGAGCAATCGCGTTTAAAACACACAAAGTGCACATATTTTTGAATTTTTTCTACAAATTGATGTGGAAAAAGTGGGTATCCTATAGAAAACTATCACATTTTAAAATAAAAATAAGGAAGTTACTTAGAAGGGGAGATACAGCAGATATAGTGTCAGTCGCTGGCCAAAATGGACAAGGGTCATGCTTTAATGTCCTTCTTCAGACAAACAAAAATGGAGAAAATATAAGAAAGCAGCAGCTTCTAAGGAAATGGACAACAGGGAATTCAGAATAGGCATTTTTGTGAGATGGAAATAAACAAGTTGAGACCTACTACTCACCAAGCTTATTGCCTTGTGAGTATGCCCAATGCCTGACTCAGGGAGGCAGAAGCCGGGCAGAGCCCCAAAGACTCTGCCCGGAAACCAAGGCAGCCGGGGCTCTCAGGATGGAGAAACAGCAAAGAGGTGGCCTCGCCCAGAGAGAAGAATGGAGATCTGCAGAGAATCCTTCTCAAGTTCCCAGCTGATTACCTATCAGTGCCCAGGAAACGACACAGGATGGGCAAACAACCACCTGACAAAGGTGGCACCAATATTTAGGAAATGGCAGGAGGTTAGTCAATGAACCACCTAAAAAGATTAAAAAAAAAAAAAAAAGAACATTTCCCAAAGATCACCAAGGACCAATAACCATTCCTGTTCCAACAACCAGGCTGCCTGGAAAATCTCATGAAACAGAAGGCATTAGGCAAAGCACAAGAAGGATCTTGCCTCAGGAAGGGATCATTAGCTCTCACCTGAGAATTGTTCCAGTTCAGTCTAGTAAATTTTAAAAGTAAGATATAAGTTAAGATTTAAGTGAGATCCAATTGCAAAGATGTGGAAACAACCCAAGTGCCCATCAGTCCATGAGTGGATTAATAAAATGAGGTATATGTACACCATGGAGCACTATCCAGCCATAAAAACAATGGTGAACTAACACCTCTTGTGTTATCCTGGATGGAGCTGGAGCCCATTCTTCTAAGTGAAGTATCACAAGAATGGAAAAACAAACACCACATGTACTCACCATCAAATTGGAACTAATAGATCAACACTTATGTGCACATATGGAAGTAACATTCATGGGAAATCAAGCAGGTTGTAGGGGGAGGGAGGGGATCGGTAAATTCACACCTAATGGGTAGAATGAGCACTATGTGGGGGATGGGCACACTTCTAACTTTGACTCAAATGGTACAAAAGCAATTTATATAACCAAAACGTTTGTACCCTGGTAATATTCTGGAATTTAAAAAAAAGATTTAATTGAAATCTTTAAGAATCAAAGTGTACACTAATAATTTCACTGTGTCCCAGAACAAATGTCAAGGATATTATTAGGAATATAAACATATTCAGTACCCAGTGAGGAGGTAAAATTGCCAATTTCCAGTATCCAATCAAAAAAAGATTGCATAAGACATAATTAATATATAGAAATCAATTGTATTTCTATGTACTGGCTATACGAATCAAAACTAAATTGAAAACAAAACATGTTTTTACCATGATATCAAATGCTCAGAATACTTAGGGGCAAATTGAACAAATGTTGTTAAAGACCCATACATAGAAAACCCAAAAATATTTCCAAGAAATATACTATGTTAGTGAGACCCCATCTCTATGTAAAATAGAAAAATTATCCAGGTGTGGTGGAGGCACCTGTAGTCCCAGCTACTTGGGAGGCTGAGGCAGGAGGATGGCTTGAGCCCAGGAGTTGGAGGCTACACTGAGCTATGATGATGCCACTGCACTCTAGCCCAGGTGACAGACTGAGACTTTGTCTCAAAAAAAAAAAAGGTCAGAAGATTCAAAATTGTTAATATGTCAATTACCCTAAAATGGAACTGGACATTCAATAGCATGACAGTCAAATTCACAGCAGGCTCTTTGGGCGGAAGCGGACAAGCTGAATTTGAAACGCCAAGGACCTTGACTGCTCAGAACAACTTTGAAAAACAATAAAGGTGAAGAACACACTTTACCTGATTTCAAGACTTATTTTAAAGTGACCAGATTAAGACAGTATGCTATTGTCAACAACATAGACACATAACTCACTGGAACAGAATACAGGATCCAGAAACAGACACGCACGTATGGACAACTGATTTCTGAAAAGAAAGTTTCAAAGGCAATTCAGTGGAGAAACGACTGTATTTTAAACACATGATGCTAGAACAATCAGATGTTTAGATGAAGAAAACAAACAAACAAAAATCTCAACTGGACCCAGGTCCTTCACTGACAGATTTTTCTGGGCCAACTTCTGGAGCATTAGGAAGTCTTCCAGAAGCAGCTGGTAGAGGAAGCTCTTTCTCTCCAGCAGGGTCTTAAGTTGTTCCTGGCTGGTTGTGATCTCCCCTGCTGAGCCCTGGATCTTTTCCTGGATAATTTCAATCTCTTCCAGCTGCTGTTTTAGGCTGGTTCCACACCTTAGGTTTTTGCAGATAAGCACCTGGCAGATAGGGCAGACGTTCAACTTGATGGTAACTTTGTCATCCTTCTGTTCAATCATGTAGGGGTCTAGGGCTCGCACCTCAAAGATGTGGTTGCAGTCTGCCCTCTGCATGAAGCAGGCTTCAGGCTCATGTTCAATGCCAAAGAAGATTTGGGTAACATCATCCACTTGGCAAAGATAGCATTTCTTGGGGCATGGTTCCCCCCAAAGAACAATGCAGGGGTAGCCGCAAGCCAGCAGTTTAGTGCAAGGCGTGCAGCACATGGGTCAGTTGCAGGGCTCAGAGCAGAGTTTGGTGCACTGGTAGTGCTGGCAGCGCCAGACACAGGGTTCCACACAGGGGCTGCACAGCTCCCCACAGTTCTTCTTGCACTGGCCGTGGACACAGCGGTTCTGAAAGGTGCACTGGCAGGATGGGCACACGCCGATGCCTGGCTCCAGGCACTTGTGTGAGCAGGTGAGCAGGCACTTGCAGGGCTGCCAACAGCGCTCATGGAAGTGCCCTTTTGAAGCAGCTTTTGCAGGAGCCCAGGCAAGGATGCCTGCAGACCTATACGGTGCACACTTGATGGTGCACCTGACTGGCAAATCATACATGAGGACTTCCACATTACCACACTTCACCTGTCGGCTGTGCTCACACTTGAGTTTCGCAGTGACCGTTCTTGAACACAACTACACACAGTCCTCACCACATGGGTGGCTGCAACTGTGCAGAGTATGAGCTTAGTGAATCTGACTGATTCTAATTGCCAGGCCCTAACTTGCAGACTAACTCTAATAAACAGAGGCCCAGAGGTGTTGTTTATGAACTGCTTATCCTTGCAAGGAGGACAACAATCCCTCCCGCCCTCTGGCTCACGTAGCCTCCCTCCAGGAGATGGAGGCGTTTAATAAGACAAAGTCTTTACCCACTCACCCTGCCCAGTTACATATTCACTGAAGGAGACAAAAGTAGGACTGTCCTCCTCTAGGGCTTATGCAGCAGGTGCAGGCTAAGTAAGGAAGGACCCCCGTACCTTTTCCTGTGACTTGTACCTTGGGATGGTGGACGTTTCTTTACCTGCCTTAGGAGAGGTTCATTAGCAGTGCCGGTTGCCCCTGGGCCCTGAATAGAGCTAAACTCACATTTAGTACCAGCAGTACCTATCCCAGGTATGACCTTCATCCCAACACCCACTTTGGCAGCTTTTGCCTGGGCAGGTTTCGCATGGTAGTGGCTTCTGCAGACCCAGACCCAAGCCCAAAGCTAGCACCAAGCCTGCTGCCTACACACGCATTCCCTTACTCCAGTGTTCCTTAGAACAGGCACTTTGCTATCTCAGGTCATTTCTAATGTTGGCAAGAAAAACGTCCCTGTCCTATGTATGCATTTCCTTTTTGTCTTCACGGTGCCCTTAAGCCTATAATGCCAATTCATAAACGTGATTATTGACAAAAAATAAATCTCAATATATACCTTGTGCCATGTAAAAAATTCACTCAAAATGAACCATTGGCCCAAATTTAAATTCATATTTATAAACTAAATCTTTACTACTTCTAGAAGAAACATAAGAGAAACAAATGCAATCTAGGCCTGGCACAATATTACTTAGATATGACACCAAACGCATACTCCATTAAAAAATAAATAGAACTTAATAATTAAAAATATCTGTTCTTCAAAAGGCACTGTTAAGATAATAAATAGATACGCCGCATACTGAGAGAAAGTGTGTGTCTTATAAAGTAACCGTAATCAGAAAGCAGAGAACTCTCCAAAATGATTAATAGAAAACATACAACCAAATTAAAAAAATATGGGCAAAGATTTAAGAGATACTGCACCAAGGAAGATGTACGGATGGTATATGAGCACATGAAAATATGTTTGGTTTAATAGTCATCAGGAGAATGTGATTAAAACCAAAATGTGATTCCACAACATAACTATTAGAATGAATAAAATTTAAATATCTCCACTATAGCATCTATGGTGAGAATATGTAACAGCTGGTACTTTCATGTATTGCTGGTGGGAACATTAAATAGTCTGACCAATTTAGAAAACAGTTTGGCAGTTTCTTGTAAAGTTAGATGTACATCTACCCTAGGACGCAGCCCTTTACTTCCAGGATTTACCCCAGAGAAATCAAAGTGTTCGTGCCCACAAACCGTGACATGCAAATGTTCATAGACACTTTATTTATAGTAACCTCTAATGGAAAACAATCCAAATATCCATCAGGAAGAAAATGGATAAGCAGGAAGAAAAGGACTGTGTAATCATAAAATGGAATACTATTGAGCAATAAGAAGGAATGAATTTATTGATATGTGCAAAAACATGATGGGTCTTAAAATAATTACGCTGAGTGAGAAATATGTCAGACTAAAAAGAAAGAGTAAATACTGTATGATTCCATTTCTATAAAATTAGGGAAACTATAAGCTAATCTATACAGACAGAAAAGAGATCACTGTTTGCCTGGGGAATAGGGTTGATAAAAGTGGGGAACACATGAATACATTCCGAGTTGGGTATGTTTATAATCTTGTTTGTAACGATGCTTTCACACATGTATAAATTAAACAGTTCCTAGACTTTGAATATGTGCCCTATGCCAATTATACCTCGATAAGCCTTTTAATGTATTAAAATATTGAGTCACAGTAATTGATTTTTGAATGCACAGCAAATGTTACATTATAGGATAAAATCTACGGTGTTATTGTGTACCGTATTTTTGTCTAATCTCTTGTATTTCTTTAATTTCTTTACTTCTTTTTGATTATTCAAGTAGTTTTCAGATAATAAATCTACCATATGTTTTGCTCTTCATGTCTAAATGGTTCTCAAATCTGTAAAGATCTATAAATATCAGATCTGTAAATATCATCTATATTTTTTAATAAAAAGGGGGTCTGAAAAATCTATGGGTTTAAGCATTCATAACTGTTAAGCATGAAAGCAATTCAGGGTTTTGGAAACAGAAATGTTTCCTAATTCAATTAAAAAGGAAAAAGTGAAATACAAAATAAATAAGAGATCAGGAGGTTGAAAGGAGAAAGGAAAACACTAGAAGCAAGTAAGTTCAAAAATTATCCTATAAAAAGCACATTAAAATTCCACTGGGGAAAATACTAAGGTACAAGACATTTACATGTATGGTACGTGGGCTCTATTGGTCAGCAAGTGTAAAATCACAGACACTTAAGCGAAAAAAACCTAGCCTTCTTAAAAATAAGTATATTCAATGGTTAGAGCATGTTCCTGTATTTTTTCCATTAATTTTATAAAGATTGCATTAGCCCTGCCTGAAAAGTGTATTGTGCAATTCTTCCCGCCATGACCTTGTGAAGTAGCACAGATTTGGGAAAAGTGGTTTGTCAGTTTGAATGCAAAGCCAAAAAACTATTCGCACTCTTTGCTCTAGCAATTCAATTACTGAGTAAGTATACTAAGTATTCCTTCCAAAACACTGCATAATCCGTAGCAAAAATTTGTTTATGGTAGCATTTTTCATTATGTCAAAATGTTGCAAATAGTCTAATTCTTGCCTGCTCTTATAAACAACACTCAGGCTAGCAATGGAAATAGTCAATAAGAAGAATCTGTATTTACAGTCACGTGGGGAACGTCTTATTGAGTGAAAATATAGTATAGGAAACCAAAACATATTCAAGTTGTGTAAGTTAAGACCCTAAAAAGATGGATGATAGATAGATAAAATAATTTGTAAAGTAAGTTTATTTCTAAACTTTGTATTCCAAGATTATATTGTTGTTATAACTAAAATAAGCAAATACATCCAAGCAAACACCTTCAAAATCATTGGGCATGGAGGTGAACAAAATATAAATGAAATTTCCGAGTGTGTGTAAATACGAGGAAATGGAGCTAAATGAAACAGATTACCCTATTAGGGAAATACTGATTTTTAAATCTGGGCATGGGACATGCCCCTCAGAATGTTTTTCTTGATGTCTTTGATAAATCAGCTGAAGAAGCTGTACCTGTTCTAGCAGGGAATATCCAGGTGTGACAAGTGCTTCCCAAGGCTTACTTTCCGCAAGACCATGTTGATGAGGTAGCTGCCAATATCTATCTCAGACTTCAGAGAAAGAAGCATACGGGCTGTTAAAAATCATTTCGGCTTTAACTTTTTGAAGCTCTAGGTTCTCAAATTTTGAATTGTATGGCTTATGGAAGTAGGACAGAGAAAAGGACAGTTTGGCACTGAGGTCACTCTTGTGATGTCTTCCAAAAAGCAGGAAGAAATGAGATTTTCTTTTTTTGTTTGTTTCAGAATATTACGGGGATACAAGCGTTTTGGTGACATAAATTGCTTTTGCACAGTTTGAGTCAAAGTAATAAGTGTGCCCACCCCCCAGATAGTGTGCATTGAACCCGTTAGGTGTGAATTTCCCCATCCCCCCCGCCCCCTCCCACCTGCTTGATTTCTGTTGAGTTCTACTTCCCATATGTGCACATTGCTGAACTGATACCTTTTGTATACGAGAGTTTCTCAATGAGACTAGAGGGCATTTTGGAGCAACAGAGCGTCTGTTGGTTTTTTGTACATTAATGCGTGCGGGAGAGAGTGAGTGGGTGGGCGAGTGTGTGGCAGGTGATCACAATAGATGACAGTGCAGATTCTGAGTCGGAGTTGAAAATAGTGTCCACAAATTCCATACGAGAAAAACAAGCAGCCCTCATCTCTTGCTGTCCTATTAGTCCTTTCTCTCTTTTCCTCCTTCTGACTTCGTATGAAACCAGTGTTCTTCACAAGAGGATATAAGGATCCTTGTGTTCTAGAGATTTTCCTCCCAGTCCCCTAAAAGCCATCAAAGCCAAAAAATGAATTAGGGATTCCTGTCAGTGCTAAGCCAGCCTTCCCCTGTTCCCTGGTGGACAGGCTCTGGCCGTCCAGCTGTAATTTTCACTTGTGTTGTCCTAGTGGTTATGTCAACAAATCACAAGTCTGTTGTCTGTCTCCCACGGCCACTCATGCTTACCAACCACGGGTGTCAGCTTTAAGTTTGTTGCGGCCCCATGAAGCTTACGCAAAAGCAGGCGGAACTACGAGCTGGCCACTCCCAACTAGCTCAGGCTGGGCCCTTCTGTGATTTTAAGTAGCAGATTTCTGTGCTACGCAGAACAGAGCCCCGTCACTGCCTTCTGCTGCCCCTGCTCTCTCACCCTCTTCCAATAGCTCGTGTCTCCTGAAAACCTTCCACCAACACTGTCTATTCCAGAGTGTTACGTGGTTCGTGCTTCCCTATGTCCTCACCAAGGAATTTCCCACTTAGGATCACTTGGATTAAATACATCCACGCCAGGAATAAGGGGCAATCACCTCACCCCGACGCTCCCAAAATATTTTATTCGCCCAAAGTATCTTTGGTCGGTTGGCTTTCACATACTGACACGTGGTATTTGGGCATTATAAGATTTCCCTTAATCCCATGGCTTGGTATAACCATCCCTGCGTGTAGGTTTCTGGAACGGGAGAAGGGGAATTGTTCTTTCGCGATGGAGGCAAACTTCCTTTCTCACACGAGACTCCTCTTAGGAGTCTGGTGACGTGTTCTTAGAGAGCAGTCAATAAACAGTTGAGGTGGGGACAGGTGGGGGCAGTAATTTAGTAATTCCCACTGTCTTAAGCTACGGTTTTCCTACCATGATAATGTCTGGAATACCTCTATAATAGCTGATCTGAGCGTTCTGGGAAAATTTAGACTTTTCCTCCCAATGATTCAGAATGGCTCCACTGGTTTTAAATGTAGCATCTTGTGAGGGAGACACAGATAGAGAAAATTAATATCCTAACTTCTCTAGGTGAGTTTCAATTTGCAATATTCTCTACCTGTTGGCTCCAGAATGAGATTCATACATTTCAAATACATTGTTCCCATTTTTTTTTTTACTATGATCTTTAAATCTAATGAGTAGTGTTTTCCCCGTGTTCAGCTATTGTTTCTCCAAACATGGTTCTAGTAAGTCCACTGGACACCATGGATCATGGACCTTTTGGTGTGTTTCACAGTCTTCTACAGCTGTTAGAATCCTCTGAGCAATTTGCCATATTGACAAAAATGAGTCCCGTATGTAGACGATATCCAGTGGGTAGAAAGACTTTATCTTAGGAAAGGGCTGATGATGTGTGTGAATATTTGCTATTTCTGTATGGCCAAAGAATGTTCTGTACACTTTGTATTTCAAAAAAGGGATGCCATAAAAGACAACTGCATTCAAACTGGATTATTGACAAGATTAACCCCAAACCAAATAAAAATCCACAATATATATTATGTCTACCAACATGTTGCCACTATTCACAGATCAGCAGAATGCTTCACCAGTAGCTAACCACTTGCACACGTTTTAGGCTGGAGAAAAGATTATATTAAATCTATGAATTGCTTGTTTACCTAAAAGCTGCATCACTTCTCACGAGCAAAAATGTAAACTATTATTTTTATTCCAGATGCCACATTAAGTAATCAATTTAAAAAGATAAGCAGATTGACATAATTAGGATGTTGAGCTAAGCTACTATTTGTGTGACCTGACCCATAACCTAATAATCAAAGATTTTCTCTTAAATAGAAAAGAGATGAGAATTCGCATGTTAATTTTCACACACACAGAGTCATAAGTCGGTCATCAAACTTAAGATGAGAATGTCAGCTGTCAATTTGAGTGACAGGCATTTAGACTGTGAGGAGAGAAAAATAAAGAATATCCTATTGACATAAATTCATGTATCTTTCATCATAATGAAACCAAGTTACCAATTTTTGAGAAATTTTTAAAACATTCTCTTGATCATTTTTACTTTTAATAATTCAGATATTTAAAAGTGTTCCTTATAAGAAAGCCCAAGAGTATCTTTCTGCATGCATTTCATAAATGCAACGTAGGTTTCTTAAATAAAAAATTTCAAATTTCAGAATGCATGGAGAGAAAACTAGCAAATAAATTGTCTCCAAACATCAATGTTAAATAACAATTTCTTTTTAATAACCAATCATGCAGTTGGCTCAAAGATAAGAGACCAAGACACAGCTGATACGGTTCTGAGCCGAGTACAATATGGTGAAAGAAAAGTTATCTGGTGGCTGAATTATATTCATTCAATAGCCCAAGTCAAACTCTGCACCTTAAAGTCGACAAGGAAATAGTGGATCTCAAATTTTAGTTTCACAAAATTTGAAATTCCCCCAGTAAAATTCTTTAACATGCATTCCACCATTTTAAACAATCACCCCCAGGAATATTGACAATTCACATGTATTATGCACAATATTTTTGAACACTATTTACATGAATAAGAGAGAGAAAGAGGGAGATGTCTTAGTAGACAGTTATATTTTAACATTTCATCAATGCACTGCAATGAAATTTTAAACCAGCTGCTTTAAAAAATATTAAGCTAAAACTGATGATAAAAATGATTTGATAATGATTAGTTTTCTAATGCACAGAAGGCATGATGAATTACATACATATAACACAGCACATAAAAGGGCCAAAAAAAATCCAATTTACCGAATGAATATTAAATAGAAAAGAGATAACAATTTTGTTTGAGTGATATTATAATAATTGATCATATCAGGAGAACATACATCCCCCCTACAATTAACTCATGTCTTAACAGAAAGGCACATCTTATAGGAACATCGATATGCTCCCTCTAATTTTTAATAATTGCTTTTTTTCCCTAAAGTTGTGTTTCTTTCCTTATTTCTGAGGAGATAGGATCTTGCATAATGGAAAGATGGTTAATTTTTTTTTCCTAAAAGGCTCCACTGGATGAATAATGGAGGAGTTTCTAGGAAAACCAACAGTGTGCATGTGAGTTGAGAAAATATATGTTCACTTTAATTCATTCTGAAGTGATGCTGACACTTCTTCGGGAACCGACCCGAGTCACTGCAGATAGCCCCTGATCCGGAAGCACTTTGTTGATTTTCAGATGGCTAACACTGATTTGAAATGCATGAGCAATGACAAGTGAGATCTGGAAGACATCTCCACTTTATTTTTTTCTATGAAATGTGATACTGTCTCTTAAACATCAAGTCAACGGAACACACAAATTAAGTTAGTTCTGAAATATGAAGTTAGACCCTGGAAACCAATAACCAGACTATTGGCTGCCCCAACACCCTGGCTTATAAAGGTTTAATAAATGCCTTCCAGGGCCCACTTAATAACACTTTATTGAGTTTTAGGGAAAAAGATAGCCATCATTTTTTTAACTCTGCTTTAAACCAGTGATTACAGAAATAATAAAACAGACGGCATAATAATGCCACCACATTTAACTTATCTTGCATGAAAAGGTCATCCTCTGAGCACATTTGCTCTATTCAGATGAAGTCTCTAGATATATACAAGATGGATATTTCAAAATTGACTATGAAAAAAAAAAAACAAAGATTACCAGTTCTCATATAAAGAAATTCATGATCTTAGTTCAACTGTGCTCCCAGTTATATTTTATAAATTGCAATAATTCTTTAAACTTCCCACTAGATAATGGCTAGAAAATGCATTTTAAAATAAATTTTTACACTAGTAATTATGTCAAAATATTGAAAAATATCAATGCTATGTGTTTTAGAAGCTGAATTCATTCTGTCATTTCTGCTGTCCTTAAGAGAGGTGTTATTCAATAGAACATTCAGCAATAACAGAAATATTCTATATCTGAGCTGCATGATATAGTAACCACAAACCTCACATGGCTATTGAGCAACTAACGTGCAGCTAGTACATAGAAGGGACTGGAATTTTAGTTTAATTTAATTTAGTTTATTAAATTCGATTAACCACATGTGGCTAGAGACCACCGTATTGGACACTGCAGGTCAAATCCTTGTACCCTCATCAGCTTAACCTCAGAGTTCATTAAAAACACAGATTCTATACACTTCACCCCCAAACAATTGAGGCAGGGTTTGTATTTTAATAAGACACCCAAGTGATGCATATGTACGTCACAGTTAGAGAAGCACTCACTTAGAAATTGTAGGAAAAGCAAATTCTCAGTGTCCACATTTATTTCAGAGAATAACTAGTCAAAACATGAATCCTGTGCATAAAATTTATAAAACCACATGCAAATAAATGGCTGTAAACATTCTTTAAAAACATCTCTATGGATTTCAATGTTTCTTGCAAAAGTTCTATGTACATATAGGATTTTTTCCAGAATTATATGTACATTTTGGACTTTTTCTTTTTGATCTCCTTGGTCATAACTTTGAAAGTCACTTGTATTCCATCCCAACCCAGCACTTTCAGACAGAATGTGCTCTTTCATTATAAAATATTTGAAGAAATCTTTTAAGACTGAAATGAGACAACATAACTTTTCTTTGATGTGAGACCCTTAATGACAATGCTGTCAGAGATGAAAGAAGGCATTATTACATTTGCTCTAACTATTATGATAATTGTGCTTTGTTTTTAAACCCATAAATCTGCATTGTCTGAAATGGTCCTGTTTAAAGCAAACCTAAGTTTTAATTGATGAAGTGACTGGCTTAAGCAGACACACTTATGAACGTGTCCCCACACTAACCGTGGAAGGAGACACCAACACTGTAATCTTTGTGCTGGATGAGAAGGACATAGTAGTTTAATAACCATTTCAGCTCACACAGCCTCTTTTACAGAAAAAGCAAAACACACATAAAAGGATAAGATCCAATGTCAATTTATAAAACAAGTACTGTATATTCTTCAACACATACATTTTAATATGCACACACCCTCTGCTTGGATCTAGAGTAAGGGGGGGGAATCTCTTTCCATAAAGGATCTAAATAAATATTTTAGGCTTTGAGGACTATATGGTCTCTACTGTGACTGCTCAATACCACTATTTTAAATCCTACACAGCCATAGGCAATAGGTAAAAAATTGAGCATGGTTGTACTCCATTTGAACGTCATTTACAAAACCAGGTGTCAGGTTGGACTTGGTCCCAGGCAATCATTTGCTATTGACCCCTAGTTTTAAGGGGATGTAGTAATATATAGAGTCCTTCTCTTTCTTAATAGTACTCATTTTCCTCAAACGCCAGCATGGAAACAGGGTGTTTACTGCCCTTGATGATCATGGTCACTTTGCTTACAAGAAAGTCTTAGAGATCAAACAACTCCTGAAAGACCCCAACATCCTCTTGCAACTCTTCAAGGACAATGGAACAGTCAACTTTACTGCAGTCGATCTTGCTGTAATTATCTGAGCATCTATCTGCTGGAATACTGCCACAGCATTGCCAGTTGGTACTTTGCCAGCAAGGGCCCTGTATACTTAAAGCTTACGACAGTAGAGTGCTGAGAGAGACAGCGGGAGAATTAATCATGTCTTTTATTTTCTGTGATCTCATGCTTTGACATCTGAGCCTCTGCTGACCCTGGAGGGACTGCCCCCCTCCCAGGGCTATCCAGTTCCAGGAGAGAGTAAACAACTAGCCCGTAAGCAGACTTTCTTCTTTTTATTTTCTTAATTCATTTTATATGCTTTTTTCCTCAGATATAGGGGTACAAATTTGGTTCCATAACTGCTTTTGTACCATTTGAGTCAAAGTTATTAGTGTGCCCATCCCCCAGATAGTGTGCACTGTACCTGTTAGGTGTGAATTTACCCATCCCCTCCCCCCACACCTGCCTGATTTCGGATAAATGTTATTTCCATATGTGCACATAAGTGTATATCAATGAGTTCCAATTTAATGGTGAGTCCATGTGGTGTTTGTTTTTCCATTCTTGTGATACTTCACTTAGAAGAATGGGCTCCAGCTCCAACCAGGATAATACAAGAGGTGTTAGTTCACCATTGTTTTTTATGGCTGAGTAGTGCTCCATGGTGTACATACACCACATTTTATTAATCCACTCATGGATTGATGGGCACTTGGGTTGTTTCCACCAGACTTTTCAAACAGAAACCAACTAGTCAAAAGCCCACACTTCCAACCACCTCCTCTATGGGGCTCTCACACTCTGGGCCACTATCTACCTGCCCTAAGTACCTTAAATCCAGGCACCAGACCCTAGGGACAGCCCCTGTGTCCCAGAGCCTGCAGAAGTTATTCAAATTAGCCATTCCCAAGCCTTCTCACTCTGCCTCACCCATTGCTTCCGTAGAAACCATGGTAAAGGCTCTTGTCCAAAATACTTTCACCTCCCTCTGCCTCCTGATGGACCTGGCACTTCCAGTGTGAACCCCCCACGGCATGGCACACCCCCTCCTCTTGGTAACTGTGAGTACCAAAGTGTATTTTCAGTGGCGGCTGTCCCCTGATCTGTATCTCAGATTTTCTATTAATGTGCTGTATTTTAAAATAATATACAGGTTGAGTATCTGTAACCCGGATATCCGAAATCCAAAATGTTCCAAAATCTGAGACCTTTTGAGTGCCAACCTGACAATCAAAGAAAATGTTCATCAGAGCATTTCGGATTTTGGATTTGGGGATTAGCTAAGCTCAACTGGTCAGTATAAAGTAAATATTACAAAATCTGAAAAAAATCCAAAATCCAAAACCCTTGTGGTCCCAAGCATTTTGGATAAGGGATGTTCAATGTGTATATATCGAATGTATTTGTTATATAGTATATATTTATATAGTATGTTGTATGTTTATATAATACATACTATATATTATATTTAAGTGTATTATACTAAGTGTTTATGTATAATATTTAAGTATTATAATATATAAAACTACTATAAATATGTGTTTATATATAATTTATGTATTATGTATTTTATATATAATTGAGCATATTGAATTACTGTAATATCTAAAACCAAATTTCATATATGTGTGTTTGTATGTGTGTATACATATATTGCAAATTAATGAATTCCTGTCCTTCACTTAATGAATATTCATTCATGAAAACATGCACTAATGCACCGGCCACTGTTAACTTACTCAAAGGTCCTTTATTCTTATGTATTTGTTAAAATTAGTGACATGTTCCCATTAAACATTAAGATTATTGTTCCATAATGACCATATTTTTGGCGAATAGATCCTCCCTTTTGAAGCAAAATAAAAATGAAAATGATCATGGAGAACATTCAACGGAACTAACCAATAAAACCTTTTACCTTGTGACTGACCTAGAGCACTCGAGTATAAGCGTTTGGAACTGCTTTGAAAACCCAAGTCTTCTGCACCACGACTGTAATGCTCTATAGGGATTTGCAACAACAGTTTCTCCTTATAGGAGAATGTACCATCAGGCAGTGATCAAAGAACAGACCAGTAGATTCAACTTCATACCCAGGACAGGGGTACAATTGTACCCCTCGGCACTTATGAAGATGGTAAGTTTAGACCTCAGCCCCATATAAAATACACAATCAATCAGGATTCAAATAGGATTTGTTAATTTAAAGGATGTTAGCTTAAACAAAAGGAAATACATCTAATTCCAGATTTTACGTCTAATTTTCTTATTATACTAAAGATTTCAGTGAACAGCCCTGTTTTTTCTGCTCTGATATTGGTCATTCTTGTATGCCTTCCCCAACTTCATTGCATAACTTCGTCTTCTCGTTTCCTGCCCAGAGATATTCAGAACAGAAAATGATATATCTACAACTAAAACCAGAACTATTATTACAAACATCAATAGACATTAGAATTAGAAAACTGGACATGTAAATTAAATGTTAATTTAAATTAACATTTGTTAATTTAAAGGATGTGAAAAAGCGTAAAGAAAGAAAGGCATTGCAGACCTGGATGTCTCCTTGAGGGTCTGAGAAAACATGCACCAGGCGTATACCCATAAATCTTGATCAGGGAACGTCTGGTAACTGCAAACATACGGCAACTTGGAGAGAGCTCATGATTTTGGGAACCTTCCCCTGCTTTCTAAAGCTTCAAGGCAAAGAAGCTGGGTAGTTTTCTCTACACATCTCAGGGTTTTTTGTTTGTTTGTTTGTTTGTTTTTTGAGTAACACGACTCAGGCAATGAAAGTCGGACAGTTGCAACAACTGTGCCTAGTAAAGCATCTCCTCAGCACATCACCAGGGATATAATCCTATCTGTGAGGACAGTCCACTAACCTTCTGCATTTCACGTTTTTGAGCTTTCCGATTCAGCAACCCCCCAACACCAGCAGAACCGAGAGCCATGGGAGAGTGGGTCAATTCTGACAAAATAGAAACGCTTGCCCTGCTCAGATCCTTACCTATGTCTTCACGATAGCTTCTGAATTTGTGGGCATTTTCAGTAAAATGCAATCTGTGTCCAGTTCTGTGATAAAAGACAAGAGGCGGCAAACAGAGGAAGGAAAATGCTGGAAGTCTGGTGACCCAAATTGAAGTTGAATTGGATATGAAATAAAAGGAGCAACGTTTAGGACACTGATCTCAAAGGAGTCAGTCCAAGGACAAAATGTCCAGTTTTCTAATTCTAATGTCTATTGATGTTTGTAGTAATTGTTTTGTTTTTAGTTGTAGATATATCATTTTCTGTTCTGAATATCTCTGGGCAGGAAACGAGAAGACGAAGTTATGCAATGAAGTTGGGGAAGGCATACAAGAATGACCAATGTCAGAGCAGGAAAAACAGGGCTGTTTACTGAAATCTGCAGTATAATAAGAATATCAGATGTAAGATCTGGAATTAGATGTGTTTCCTTTTGTTTATGGTAAGAAATTCAGAATATGGACCTCGACACTGGCGTTGGGCGAGTCTAGCCCCTGGGGGCGTCTTCAAAAGGACTCAGAGGAGTTTTGAAACAAGCTAAAGGGGAACAAAATACAAAACTGAAATTTGCACTTTAATATTTCTTTTGTGTAATCATATAAATTTTACAGAATGAAACTTTACATTCCAGGACAGTTTGCCTACTTTAACAAAAACGTCGACAAGGTGGCGGATGTTTGATGGTGTGTAAATATCACCTGCAAGTATCATCTGAACTGAAAGCAGTCGCTCCAACATCAAACCAGGAGCATGCAACAGACAAGAAAAGCCAGGCAGAAATTAATATTCACATCTTTGGAAAATCACTATGTGTTCCCCTCGATTTAGCTTTTTATAATTTTATATAAATCTTTGAATTTGTGGGGTATAAAATACAAAGAACAAGTACATGCAAATTCCAAAGATGATGGATGTTCTGTGCCTGCAAAGGAAATAAAAAAAGATCTTTTGCTCCTGCCAAGGAAATGAAAAATAAATAAATGAAATGAAAAGTTCAGTTATCCATAAATGACTTGTGAGTCGTTTGATAGCTTGGGAAGTTTAATTTTATACAACAATAATATTATATAGGAAACTGAAATTCTACGTATTTTGTGTCTTGATCATGAGGCACTGCCTGCTATCTACACAAATAGTGGGTCCCAGACTATAATTGTGTTATTTGAAATTAATAGAGAAGTAAATAGTCCTCTTTAAGTTGGTGTCCGGATTAGGAACAAGAGTAAAGGAGGAGGAGGAAGAGGAGAAGGAGGAAGGAAGGAGGGAAGGAAGGAAAGGAGGGAGGGAAGGAGGGAAGGAGGGAAGGAGGGAGGGAGGGAGGGAAGGAGGGAGGGATGGAGGGAAGGAAGGAAGGAAAGAAGGAAAAGAAAGTTTGGTTTTAGTCTTTGAAAGGATAATCCTAGTTTCTAAAGAAAAGACGGATTTGTGTATGAAAACTCAGATGCTGATATCCCGCCTCCAACTCTCTGGTGCAACTTGAAATTCAAGTATCTCCCCACCTCATTTAACCACTTTCCCTTGTTCTTACCTGCGGCTTTTATCTGCCAGTCTTCCCTCATTAAGGAGGCCGGACTCAATTTCAAGCGTCCCCACAGGACCGGGGAGGAGCCTGGCACGGGGTCTTCACGCCCTGCTGCCACACTGTGTGCTCTCCTGCTGGCCACAGCCAGGTCCCTTCAGTGCACACTCCAGGAACCCTCTGAAGTGTCCATAAGTCTCCTAATCTTGTCTCTTTTTCTGACTTCCCAAAGTAAAACACACACTTTTAAGCTTGTTCCTATTAAGTGATCTCAGTAAATATAGAAAATATCAATTTTTAAAGGTGCAGAGATTACTCATCAGCCTGTCTTTCCTGTCTAAATATTCCTATATAAGGATGGACATAATTTTTAATACATAGGCATGAAAAAAACTACTTATCTACTTAACTAAGTCAGAGCTAAATGAGGTGTCCCCAAATTTAAACAGAAAACTTTATCTTAGAGAATCACAAGTTAGTTAAGAATCATTGTTTCCCCTATAGAACCAATGGTATGTGGGTGTCTCCTAACTTGAAATTCATTTATTTTCATGTTATTAACCTTCACTAAATATGTGAAAAGTCTTTTTTAATTTCATTCAGTTTTAAAATTTTATTTATTTTTAATCCACAAAAATTACATGTATTTATCATGCCCAACATGCTGTTTTGAAATATGTATACACTGTGGAATTATAAAATTTAGGTAATTATTAATAACATATGCTTTACTTCACACACAGATTATTTTTTGTGGTGAGAACATTTAAAATCTACACTATTAGTGATTTTAAAAATATAATGCATTATTATTAGCTGTAGTCACCATGATATTCAGTAGACCTCTTGAACGTATTCTTCCTTTATAACTGAAATTTTGTGTTTATTGACAAACATGTCAGCCCTCCACGCCCCCAGGCCCTGGCAACCACCAGTCTACACTCTCTTTCCGTGAGTTTAACTTTTTTAGATTCCACATAGAGGTGTTATCATGCAATATTTGTGGTTCTTTGCCTGGTTTATCTCACTTAACATAATGTCCTCTGGGATCATCCATGCTGTAAAAAATGACAGGATTTCCTTATTTTTCAGGGCTGAATAGTAAGTATTCCAATGTGTATTTTTGACATATTTTCTTTATCCGTTTATTTGTTGATAGGCACTTTGGCTGATTCCATGTCTCGGCTACTGTGAATAGTGCTGCAATGAACATGGGGGTGCAGGCATCTTTTCGACACACTGACTTCGTTTCCTGTGAAGGTTTAATAGTAAATATCTTCGTCAGTGTCACCCTAAAAGCAAAGCATGAGAGAAGAACTTGGGTACAGGTGTTTTACCTGGAAGCACACCCAAAAAGCAGGATAAGGAATGGTAGCTATGAAAACAGAAAGTGCCAACAAACTGACAGATTACACAGGTAAGTGGTATAAGTAGACCTGACACTACTGGCAATTCTGAGAAGTACGCAGATTTCTTCCCAGAAGTGCCCACCTGAAAACTAGGAGGCCGAACCATTTATTCCCTAGGTCTGTGTCCAATTGGATGAGAGTTTTTCATGGGGACTTAAAGGCCACATTAGTTTAAGGTTTCAGCATGGACCAAACAAGCTCCAAAAGGCGCAGGAGAATGCCCTACACTAAACACAGTAGAGTCCTGCAGTTTCCTGATAGGGGACCCCAGTAAGGTGACTGTGAGCTTGAAATACAAGCTGCAGCTGCAATCATACTTAGAGATGTGACATGCACACAGGAAGCAGACACTGTAGTCTACCCGTTAGTGGTCTGTACATGCACCGGTATCCTACTCTATAAGCAAGTTTCAAATGGATGGTCAACCACCACCTCTATAAAACAATAAATGCTAGGACCTAGACAGATACCATCTAAATAGTGTTACAACTGGTCCTGTGGCTATAATTTACAGCAATCATCTTCCTCCACTACCTGCTCTCAGCCAGCTTTTTAGCCGAGATCACCTGCTGAGGTCACCTGTTGTCATCCCTAAGTTTCTCTTACCTTCACTGCCTGGCCTTATTGGGCCACATGCCAGGAAATCCCCCAAGTTTTAGACATACTCCTCGGTGCCCTAACTTCGGTGCAGCATCCCTAACTCTTCAGGATAAACTTCCTTCAATATAATAACTCATTTATTTGCTTCTGGTCCATTGTCGTGAAGAGCATAAGGGACCAGGAGATGAACATAGTTTCAGGTTCAGAGCAACCCTCACTGTATCCTAACATCTGGGAATCGGGACCTGCAATGTGGCAGAACCTCTGGTTGCAGGCAGAAGAGCTGCAAAATTCTGCAAGGGGGTAACTGGGAATGGGGACAAAAGTGGGTACACCTACTATCACACATTGGTTCCTGGACTCCTGTGTACTACTACTTACAGAGGGCACAGCACCATATATAGGGAGTTGGTTGAGTTGCATAAAACACATCTTGAAAGTCAGTGTCACCTCCCCACAGGGTGTTGTCCCAGAGGGGGCACTTTAGCTAATTCTGTCACAGACTCATTTTGCCTTCACAGTGATGCCATGTGCTTCTGAGTGACATGGGACATGCTAGGACAATTGGATCTTGCCCATCATTGATGATAACATGTCCTAAGGGATAGCACCCTCCCTCACTTCATGACTGTTTTGAAAGACCAAAGGAGCCCACGGGGCATGGAGGAAGAACTTGGTGAAGAAGAGTTGGTTGGTGACAAGTACGGGTCCACTTGGAACTGTCCACTTTGGCTGCAGCCAAAATCAGAAGTGGACTTAGGAAATGTGAAGTTGACAGAAATATCTGCTGCAGTGAAGGCATGGAACACTGGAGAATTAATAAGCATCTATACAACAACAATCTTAAACACGACTCAAGAAGAAAAGGGAAATGTTCCTACAATGACTGCACTATGCAGAAATGGAAATGTTCCTACAATGACTGCACTATGCAAAGACCTACACGGCAGATGTTTTCAGATTAACCATGCATTTTATTTTCTGATGTGTGCACATCTTAGGGCTTTGCTGACCCTGGGGGAGCTGTACCCCCTAGAGTTAGCCAAGTTGCAGAGATGGTAAAGGATCCAATTGCAAGTGTGCCTGTCATATGCAAACCAAACAGTCCAGAGGCCACCCTAACGCTAACCACCTCCTTCATTAGGCTGTCACTTTGGAGGCCACTATTGCGTTCCCCTCACCAGCCCGGAGCCATGTATCAGGCAACTATATAAAACCTCTACACCCTAGAGCCTGCTACAATTACTCAAACCAGCCAATCTTGAGCCATCTATTCATGCAGAAACCACTCTTGCCATTCCATACCATGTTTTCCTCGTACTTTGTTTCCTGACCAACCCTTGTGGACCCCCAGGGGTTAGGGTTAGGGTTAAACTTAGGGTGGCTTACCCTCTCCTCTTCAGAACTGTGAGTAACAAACTCTCTTTAAATAGTGGTCATCTCCTTATCTGTTGGCCTTTCCATACCTGAATAATAATGAAACCTACATTTTAAAACAGCCTTTGACTGCACAAAACTTCAGTATTGATGATATATTGAAGAAACCCCACAAATATTGTTAAATCAGTCATGGAACATATTAAAAATGCAAAGTGATTTTCCTGCCAACATCAAAAACTTTCTCTTAGGTTTGAGTGATGTAAATCAATATTGGATGCTGTAAAAGCTTAAAAGGCCTTATGGCAAGAGAAACATGTGACTGCTATTTCACATATTCTGGGAATTAATTTGCAGATTCTGAAGTCTAATCCAAGTGTGTACCACTAGGAATGATGTAGAGGCCAATGTGGTTGAAAAGGTTAAGGTAGGCATTAAAAAGTGAAATGCAGAAATAGTTTAAATAGTTTATAGGTAATAGAAATTAATTTCTCCAACTAAAATGTGTGTGACCAAGCCAGAGAATTTCATTTAGATATCTCCAGTCTATGGTGATAAAAAGTGTGATGTTTTAATGGGCAAGTGGAAAGCTAAGGACATTTTATTTAAAGGTGTGTGTATGCGTCAAGTGAAGAAAAGTGTATACTTTCAAAAGTGGTTGGGCAGGAGAGGAATCTTGTATTAGTACATGTACATGTAAAGCTTCACTTTTTTACCCAGTATTATGTTGTATTGTGGCTTCTGCCCTCAACACACCTCTTTCAGTAACTTTCCTTAAAGATAATCACTACCAGTCTATCAGAACTCTATAATACATACATTGTGGAATACTTCATAGAATAAAGATACATACTTAAATATAACAACTCACAGAATGTGAATTACTCGCCCATGTGGAGATTTTTTCCTTTGCTGAGAATTCAAGTACAGTTTTTGAATGTGTCATTGACATATCTGAAACAGGATATCAATATGAACCAAAGCCGCTAATAACAGAATTCAACAGCATGCAGAAAATTACCCACGGCCAGGCGCAGTGGCTCACGCCTGTGATCCTAGCACTGTGGGAGGCTGAGGCGGGGGGATCGCTTGAGCTCAGGAGTTCGAGACCAGCCTGAGAAAAAGTGAGACCCCCGTCTGTACTAGAAATAGAAAAATCAGCTAGGCGTGGTGGTGTGCACCTGTAGTTCCAGCCACTCGGGAGGCTGAGGCAGGAGGATCACTTGAACCCAGGAGTTGGAGGTTGCAGTGAGCCACGACGATGCCACTGCACTCTAGCCTGGGTGACAGAGCAAGACTCTGTCTCCAAAAAATAAAAATAAATAAAAGAAAAGAAAATTACTCAAAAAATCAGTTGAGCCCTTGAATATCCTAATATTGACACTTATGTGCACATATGGAAGTAACATTCATCAGTTGCCAGGCAGGTGGGAGGGGGCGGAGGGGATGGGTAAATGCACACCTAATGGGTGCAGTGCACACTGTCTGGGATGGGTGCACTTGTGGCTCTGACTCGGGTGGTACAAAGGCAATTTATGTAACCTGAACGTTTGTACCCTCGTAAAATTTTAAAATTAAAAAAACGAATATCGTAATATTGTACAGGTCTAACATTGCTCCAACAAGATGAAAAACAACTGCCGCTAGTCAGTAGCCCAAATTCATCCAGGATGATAAAATAGCACATTGTTGATCAAAGATGCAATACTTACTGTGTGGATGATAAATGCACAACATTCATGGTCAAATAGGCAATAATACTGAAGAATAACTCATATTTTATTTAATGTGACAATTACTACCCAGTAAATAAAGAATCAAATAGTAGAAAATGCTGTAACTGTAGGTTTTAAGACTATGGGTTAATTATTTCAGCCTTAACAGAATGATTGGCACTCCACTGTGGTGTCAGCTACAAGCCATAAGCATCTGTATCATTTTGGATCACAAAGCAAGTGAAGAAATCTGGCATTCTTAAAAAGGCAGTTTGACCCATATTCCTCAATTTGTTAGAAAAATAAAGGATTATTTAAAACTTACATCTTACTCTCTGCACAGTTGGTCCAATTCTTCTAAGCTGTTACTTATAGCTCTAACTCTCACCAAGTTATTTTCATTTCCTCCTACGATGACGTGATAGGGCAGTCTGTAATCAAGAGGATTTCTCTCTCCTTCCCCTTAAAAGTCAGTTCCTCATGAAAACCATCCTATGACTAATATATTTGTCATGTTTTCCAGCAAGAAAACAAACTCAAAACTGATAGCCTTGTTTTAAATTTCCATTTTCACAGATTATTTTAATGACTGCTTTTTAAAAAAAATGTAATCAGTAACTTACTCATAAAAGTAACTGGAAATATTAGAGAAGTCATACTATTCTCATTTTTTAATGAATGCATATCTCAGGGGATTTATAGCCCCAAGGACTATTTATGTACCTTTCCTTTGCATTCAATATAGACACAGAAACATAGACTCTCTCTGTCTCTTTCTCTCTCTCTCTCTGTCTCACATTCACACACACAGAAACTGATGGAGACCCAGTATATCAGAGTCACTCTTCCTTATTTGAATCCACTTGAATATACTCAGCATCCCTTGTCACCTATTCATGTATAAACAGAAATATTCCCCAGTGAGGAGCTCTGTTACTATAAAGTGTATTCATAGAATTTTCCCCCAAGACAATCTGAATTTGTGACAATGTTGATCAGTATTTTGCTCCGATAACTCATCCTCCATTAAGGGGTTAAAAAATAAAATTTCAGAGATGACTAATAGTTGCTGTTTAATAAAAGCAAGATTTTTTTTCCTTTTAGCACAAAGTTCAGATTAGCAAATTTAATTTTCAATCCAGATTGGAGAGAATCAAAAGGCACCGAAGAGGGTAAGTTCAAATATGTTAAAGCCGTCTTTGTGTCACACCAAAGCTAAATTCTCATTAATGTCAATGTGGAAAGGATGCGATGATTATTAAAGTACCAGAAAATGTTCTCAACCCAGTTGCTTTCTAACTAGTTGTTTTGGCATTGTGTAAATAAGAGTCACCGTCCCTTATGACAACTTCTCATCAATGGTGGGCAAGATGCAACAGTCCTACCATGTCCCACATCACTTGGAAGCACATGTCATCATCATGAAGAGGTGATTATGCTAAAATGATGCCACTAGGGTGGACCCTAATCCAATCTGACTGGTGACCTTAAAAAAAGTGGAGGTTAGGACACAGACACATACAGAGGGACAACCGTCACCTCTTTAAAGACCCCATCTACAAATATAGCCACATTCTTAGATCCTGGAGGTTAGGGCTTCAACATATGAATTTTGGGGGACACATAATTCAACCCATAATGAAGCATAATCAAGTTTAATATTTTTATTGGAGCACTGAATGGGGTTTCAGTCATTTGCCAAACCCCTGTTACGTGAAAGATCTTGTGGAAGGTGCAGCTTCAAGGACAGAGGTGACTGGAACACGTCCTGCCTCTCCGTGGCCCTCAAGTCTAGTTAGGGAAATAGCTGCATAAATCACAGTAAAGACATTACTAAAGTGAGCAGCGTACACTCCTTCTAACTCATATGACTGTCTTGCAGGCTTCTCAAGAGGCTCGGAATAGGGCTCGGAATGAACGTGAAATTTAGAAATCAATGACTATCTAATATTGAAAATAATCAATCTTAAAATCTAAATGCCCAGA
This sequence comes from Daubentonia madagascariensis, assembly GCA_023783475.1. Taxonomy (NCBI): domain Eukaryota; kingdom Metazoa; phylum Chordata; class Mammalia; order Primates; family Daubentoniidae; genus Daubentonia; species Daubentonia madagascariensis. The sequence goes on along the minus strand of JAKFHU010001178.1, from coordinate 1,366,429 downwards.
AATATTTTTTTAGTCTTAAAAAGAAAGGAAATCCTGACCCAGGCTACGACATGGATGAACCTGGAGGACATTATACTTGTGAAACAAGCCAGGCACAAAAGGACAAATTCTGTATGATGCCACTTACATGAGGTCCCTAGAGGAGTCAAATCCATAGCGACAGAAAGCAGAAGGGTGGTTGCCAGGGATTGAGGGAGTTAGTGTTTAATGGGGACAGTGCGTTAGTTTGGGAAGATGAAAAAGTTCTGGAGGTGGATGGCGAAGATGGTTGCACAATGCAAATGTGCTTAATGCCACACAACTGTTCACTCAGAAATGGTTAGAATGCTGAATTTTATATAATGTATATTTTACCCCAATAAAACAATAACAGCTAGCAAAAGGACATCAGTATCACCAACATCAACAACAAAAACAAAACATTCAAATGCTTGGCTAATGTATTTTATCAGACATATTGGATGAAATCACATTAAACTTCACCATTCAGTGAGCCCATTTAATGTCATTACATATCAGATCTCAGAGGCTCATAACCCAAAAGAAAACCTGTGTTTTATTGCTTATTCAATGCTTTCAATAATTTGCTTGTATAACCGTTATAAGTCAACATTTATGACCTTAAGTCAATAGGCATAGCTTTAGTACAAAAGTAGGATGGATAAAGAAGTGAATCAGTCTTAGACCCAAAGACAAAGGCAGATATTAGGGAAATCAAGAAGAAATAACCCATAAATTGTAGGTCCCTCCTAACTGACAAGGATACAGTGGGAACACATCCACATAACACCCTGTCTAACATCCTCCTAGATTACATGTATGAGAAGCAATACCTCTTGCCCTCAGATAAAAAAATAAATCATCTGTGGATTGAAAAAAGTGAAATTTAGGTGCATCAGATGATTTTAGATTGAATAATCCCCAACAGAAGATCAAGTTCCTATTTATTTTCACTTGCTTAAATTTTCATCTACAGGGTTTACCTACCTTCCCCCAATGTGTCACCGAGTTATACAAGAATGTAACATGTCAATCCTGGAGTCATGGTAGTTACATAATTGCCAGAGTTTTATTGAATTGCAGGTTATTTTAGAGACTGCCTTTTACACAAAAGTCCATTCCGCACATTTGCATTTAAGCCAGAGGCCAAAAGAGCATAGGCAACTCGTTCATTTCTCATTAAGGAAAAAAAATTATATATAATAAACTGTGTTTTTTCGGTAGTAGAATTTAGTCCAGGCAGAAGCAAACTGCTTTTTGTAGCAAAACAAAAAATTATTTCACTTGCGTTTTTAAGTGAAGTGTAAAGATCTCTGTAGTAATATCACCTTTCATCTTTTTAATGCTGTGGATTTACATAGCACTTCGCCATGCATTTTGGGTTTTGATTCTTGCAGTGAAAAAACAAATTCAGAGGAGGATAAACTTTATTAGTTCAATTTTATAGAGAAGAAAATGTAGCCCCAGATCACAAGGTGACTAGTCCAATACCTTCCATCTAGAAAGAAGTAAATAGAACTGGAGCCCAAGTTTTCTTTAAAACAGTTATATTTCCTACTAATCTTTGGCCCCACTAGTAAGAAAAGCACTAAGGTGTATCCCTCATTTTTTATTGACATTATAATCAGAAGATCTGGATTTGAAGTGATCTGTCTCTTCCTGCATGACACTGGGGGAAGATTTCCACTGGTAAGAATTTATAAGCTTTGGATGGCTGCCTTGGGGCTCTCGGAACGCTACGCATGCAGAACTGGGTCCTGATGTATAAGGACAGGGTATGTGTCCCAGAATTACCACTGGAGACAGCAAGATGTCCTGGTTCATGGCTCTTCCCTCTCTCCCAAAACATAGATTTCTCTGGGATCTCCCAAGACCAGTAAATGTGTGGATTGAATGTAATGATAGTGTGAGAGTCACAATCACTGAAATGGGTTAAGAGAAGACTTGTGTTCTGAATATGTGGGGTTACTTTTGCAGGACTTTCTAAAGTATAGGAATAAAGGACTCAAGGGTTCTAATCACGAGAGGTACCTGTAAGGACTCGAGAAGCTGTAACTATTTTTTTATTTCCAGATATTAATGGGGTACAAATGTTTTTGGTTACATGGATTGCTTTTGTAATGCTTGAGTCATGGCTAGAAGTGTCCCCATCACTCATGAGTGCATTAATAAAATGTGGTATATGTAAACAATGGAGTACTACTCAGCCATAAAAAAGGATGTCTTTTGCAAAAATTTGGATGGAACTGGAGGCCATTATCCTAAGTGAAGTATCTAAAGAATGGAAAAGCAAACACCACATGTACTCGCTGTTAAATTGGAACTAAGCGATGAGCACACGTGTGCACAGAGGAAAGTAAAATCCAGTGGAAATCAACCAGGGGGAGGGGGGAGGAGGGGATGGATGAAAACCTACCTAAGCTATAACTATTAGTGCCCAAGTCTTCACACCACTGACGGATACTCCCAAGACATATTTTCTTTTTCTTGGAGATAAATATCTCCTTTAAAGTAATCAATGAGTTTCATAAATCAACTGCAAAGGTTTCTCAAGCCACAGACACTCCTACATGAGTGTGATATTCTCTCCTTCTGAGGTGAACCAGGAAGGTAGAATAGAAGAAATTATACTTTGAAGGAGAGGATTATGTGCTTTTAAAAAAAAATACCCAAGAGATCTATTTGTTCCTTCTTTTTCCAGTGACTGCTTAAGAACCACAGCTTTCTACCAATGGGTCTAATTCAATGGATACTCTTGACTCATCCCATTTTATGGATCTATTATTTTTGCTCCAGTGTTTCATTATGCAGTAACTTGAACCTAGCGCTTCCTACCAAATATAGGAAAAAGCTGTCATGTTTTCCATATTCTGCTGCCTTGATTAAGATGCACTTTGCATGTCACCTGTGAAGGCACTGTGGGATATGTTAGCAGATGCATGGATTCTGGCCCAAGGCACATGCAATCTTTGGGGAATGATGTACATGGTAGCACATGGGGGCCCCGTTAATGGATTAAATAGTTGTCACCACCTGTTGAACATGGGTGAAGAAGATAGCCCGTGCACTATTTTTTTGTTTAGAATTGACGCCCTGGAAGACTGGGCTATCCCAGCAAAATGGGAAGAAGACACGAGGGAAAGACACTTTGAATTAATTCTCCCTCTCCACGGCCAGCTGACCATAATCAGTTTGATCAAGTAACCTCTCTGCACTTTTTCCTCCGTGTGTGAGATGGAGCAGAAACTGCCAGTCTCATGACCTATTTCAAATCAATCATTTTATAACCTGATCATTCCTTCACCTTTCTCCAAACAGCAATACAATGGAAAGTCACTTGGCTTTGTTATTCCGAGGGCAAGATCTAATTGCACAGGTATAAGACTGTGTCACAGATTCCAAATTGGCCAAGGCAGGAACACACATGCGACTCAGATAGCACTGGGAGCAGCATTGGAGTGACCGAGGGATACAGGCACACGCCCACCTGGACATCTCTTTTCACGGGCTCTGCATATTCTTTCTCTTCTCTCCCTACTTCACGGTCCTCCTCGGTAGACAGATTTCCCTGCTGTACTTCCCATGAGGGATAACCCTACACTCCCAGAAAGACTGCCTCTCCACTGGCAATCCTATGTCCCTAAACAGGGTAGAGGCCCCTGGAAAAATAATAGTCCCAAAGTCATCAAATACATTTTTATGTATAATTAGTACTAACCTCATTCAGTACATTAAGCAGCTACTGTCTGTCTCATTCTGGGTTAGATCAATGACGTACAAGAAATACTTACCACAATCCACTTAAGCCCATGATGTAAGTCACGTGTTTTGTTTTGTTCTTAAAGAGGGGAAACCCGGGCCCAAGAGATTCCAAGGAGCTTGCTTGGATCACACAGGGATTAAATGGTTGAGGAGGGTTTGAACACAGCTACTTAGATTGGAAATCTAATTAATTTACTTACACTATTAGAAAAGGGAGCGTCTAAATAGAGCGGCCTCGCGTCCAAGGCAGAACTTAAGAGGCACCTTCAGAATTAACAGCATTGGAAACATCAGGAAGGCGAAATGCGTTCTAAATAGGAAAGAACACTCAGAGCAGAGGGTCGGAAGGAAGAGAGGGCGTGCTTGTAAAGAATATTTGGAGGACATTAGCTAGACTTAGAATTTCGTAGGAGGTTCTTGAGCCGTTTGAGTGGCACAATATAAATGACTTTTGGAATCAGTAGCTCTGGTAAGAATGCTTTGAATAGAGTTTATAGAAGAGGCCTGTGGAAGTTATTAAAAGCTGAAAGATATATTTGAAGGTGGATTCAGTCATCCGAACCTCAGGCGACAAAATTCTGCTCTGAGTGATAACACTAGAAACAAGTAAGAAGAAGGAAAATTATACGATATTTTACAAAATGCACATGGACTTCACTTGAATGCTGGATATAGGGAATGTCTGTGGGGAATTGGATACAGGGAATTAAAAAATGGGTTTTACCATAAAGGTTTTTTTTTGTTGTTTCGTTTCCTTTAAAATGGCTCAGGTATGTCAATGCCATTAATAGAAATGGCATTTCCTCAATAATGAGAAAACGCTTAGAGAAGAGGGTCATATAATTTTCAGATGACAGTACATTCAGTAAAATTGTCCTGGAATCCATTTAAAATATTTATTAGTAGAAATAAAATCATTATAAGTTTAGGGACCTATAATAGAAACATTAGTTGCAGCCTTGAACATTGGTAAGTACAACAAGGGAGACTGAGTGCATAAGATCCAAGGTAGGGGGAGACATACATCTTGAAAGGGAGCTGAGTAAACCATAAAGAAAGCGCAGGAGTCGCAGATGCAATCCCCACCGAGGAAGTCATGTTGTGTCAGGAAAGGTGATCGATCCCATCAAAAGTCAAAGCGAAAGAGGACAGGAAAAAGATCAGAACATTGGGCCAACGGAAGGAGTCGTTGTTGGATTCTATTAATGAATTTTTTGGGAAGTGGTGAAAATGACTTTAGGCTACAATGCTTCAAAAAGAAGAAATTGATAATAAAGACATGAAATTATCCAGTGTGGAGAAGGACTTGGGTAGGTTGGTTTGGGATGCAAAACAGCATCTTCCCAGAGAGCAGCGTGGTAATTCCTGGACCCCAAATGAAGAGGAAGGAAAACACAGTGGCAGATTCTTTCTGGAGACCCCATTGGGTTGGAGGGGACAAAAAGCTCACGTTATGCTGGCTTTAAAAGGGAGAGCATTTCAGTTTTTCTTTTCATCCTGTGTATTGTTATGAATTCCTGTTGATGCGATGCCACTTGCTCTTTCTGTGACCCTCTGAATTGCCTGTTTAATGGAAGTAAATGAATCATATTTGACCATAAAACAGGTGGCTTTAAATCATGATCTTCAAAGTTTTAGTCAATCTCTCTTTCTCAAGTTGATTTTGAGTTTGTGTGGAAGGTTAATACAGGAATAGGTTTCTTATTTTTTTTTCTAGATGTCCCCAGGAATAGTTTTCTGAAAAACAAAGATCATATAACAATGGTAATAACAGGGTTTCATCCCCCGACCGTTTAAGAATGCACTCACGTTCCAACAAGCTGTTCTTTTTCTAATATTCGTTTTTTTGTTTGTTTTGACAGTCTTTTGGCCATTTTTCTACTTATTAGCTACTTCCATCAGAAAGAAAGTAAAGAAGATGAAATGATAGTATCTCAATTGGAGACAGAATGTTCTGTCAGGCCCATCACCGCCTGGACGTGTCTAGACAATTCCTACACCTCTGGAGGTGCTATCTGAGCCCCCACTAAACAGTGGCGGATTCTAACACACACGTGCCAAACTGCTGACTTTAACCATCCGATTATTTCATCCTCCCCTTCACTCCCGTAGAGGCTGTAAGACGATGATCCCAGGCGGGTTAGAAAAGACACTAATAGAGGCAATTATTTGCCCACGTGAAATTTGCCTTAAGGAAATGATGAGATTCACTTCAAATGACATTGAGTTTGAACATAAATCACCTTGTGGTCATATTTCCTGCTTTGCGGCCTACTTATATACTATCCAAAAGTTCTAAAAGAAACAATTCACATAAACCAGGAGGAATTAATTGCTCCTCACTTTGGAAAAGTTGTGTTTATTTTACAGCTGTTCCATTTCTTGACTGAGTTAAATTGTGAAAGAAACTCACATATGCCGGTGCTTATGGTTTACCTAGAATTATCACAGCACAAAGCAAATGTGTGCATCTAACGTGCCTGCCTTAAATGTATTTGTGACCCAAAGTTGAATGTAAAATCTTAGAGTAGTTAGTAAATGGATGAAGCTAAACTTTAAGAAGTCTTGCTGTGAATAAGAATTAAAGCAGGAGTTTTACTTTCAATCTATCAGTTTTTCAAGATTTTTTTTGTTAAATAACAAGGTAAAATTGGACTACATTTCCAAAAGCCACATAATATCTTTAGGGCAGCACCTTCATTGCCAGTGATATTTCTAATGCACATTTATTGAAAATGGTTTGGCTTTGAGACATTTTCCATTAATGCTAATATGGGTAATCATGCTTTTCCAGTACAAAGTATTTTATACAGATATTGGGAAATAGTTGAAGGTCACTATCATAGTAGAAATCTATCTTATAAGAGGTACCATTTAACATTGGGATTGTCAGCAAAGAAAGCTCAGGTAACATTCTTAGAAGCAGTACGAAAGTCAGTTGGCTCAAATTGGGGGGAATGTGTTCATGAAAAGAATATTTCTATTGTTCAGATTCAACAAGAAAAGCCATATTGGAAACACCAGTGAGTTCTTATAATTATGCATCCAATTGGAAATACATGTCTATCTAAGTCAAATAGAGAGTATTTAAATCTAGTAGAAAAAAGAAAAAAAATGCAGTTTCTGAAAACTGAGGTTATGAAATTGGGGCAATACCCAACACAGATAAGAACTTTTTTTTTTTAATTAAATAGAGTTCTGTTGGCAGGACAACTTTAAACTCTAAATAACGTTTTCAGCTAAATATCCCTGCCTTTCTTAAGTTTTTGGGACAATGATACTGAGTTTACATTCCAAAAGTATATGTAAATTGCACTCTATGTCTGCTGCCTGAAATCCATGCTATTTTCTCATGCTAATTTTGGATGTACTTGCCGTATGCCCTACAACCAGGTGGGCATGAAATTTTAAATAGTAACATTTCAGACTGTTGCCGCTGAGTGTTGAAACCACATCGAGTAATTTATTTGTTTATTTTGTGCCAAAAACTATGCTGCACAGGTAATCCTTCTGGATGGTGGCGATGCTCTGAGGAAGAAATCTAACCATAATTCATATTTTTCCAGGCAAAAACCAAAGTACGACAATAACAAGAAGATACATAAGCACAGCAAGAATTAGAAAGGAATTAATAAAGATTCAAAATCCAGAAGCAGACAAATGAGGACGAAAGTGAGTGGAATTCCTAGTATTGGTCCTTTGGTAAAGACAAAATGTGACAGAAACAGTGTTTAATATGATAATCATCAAATAAACTGGGGGAAACCCAAAATGCATAAAATAAGGAATGATCAGAGGAAATCATAGCTGTGGAAGAAGATTAAAGAATCAAAACCAACTACTTTGATCAATCCCATGCAAATGCATTTGAAAACTTAGATGAAATGGATAATCTTCCAGACCTACATATATTTTTCCAGGAGAAAAAGAAACTCAAAGCAAAGTAATTATATAATCCCAAAGAGACTCAACATCGTTCCCTGCCTCAAACACTCTCCCCCTCAAAGACACTCTTTCCAAATGATTTCACAGTTTTTTCTTTGAAAACAAGATTACTTCCTTTATATTTAAACTGGTTTAGAAAAGAAAAAAAAATAGTTCCAGATTTTTATTATAAAGCTACCAAAACATTGATTAAAAAAATCCAAAAAACATAGCACCAAAACAACTAATTGATGGGAATATTTTTTAAAACTAGCAAATAGAATCCAGCCGCTGTTTAAAGAAAAATTCATTGTGATGGCTTAAAATTTATTTCAAGAATAAATGTAAATCTTAATATCAGGAAATTTATTAATGATATTAATATAACCACAGTAAACATAGATCATCACTATAAGTGATAAAATTCATTCAATAAGTCAACTCTCATTCTTTATTAAAAGAAAAAATAGAAATAGATGTTTATTTACTTTATATGTATGTTTATATATACATGATGTTAAGATACATATCATGTTTATATGTTATGTAAACATATGTGACTTTATATGTATATATAATGCAAAGATAGAAACGATTAAACTATATATAGATGTATCAATCAAGACGTACCTATCATAACCAATGGCATATCAATAAGACCATTCTATTCTATTAGCTTTTTTCTGTAGGTGCTGTTAACAATACTAAACAGGTAAGAAACTGAAAGGCATATATAGTGGAAGGAAGTATGCCATTTCTATTATTACTTGCAGATTTTTCATTATATGAATACAAATCAAGGATTTCAACAAAAAATAACAGCTAATAATAAGGTAAGTTAAAAGAATGCATAGAACAGATTTTCTATGTTGAAAAAAAGCTGTAAGAAGATGTAATAGAAGACAGAATTCATAGTGGTGATAAGACAATATGAATTTCACCAGAACTACCAACTCTCTGGAATCCACTCCAAAGTATTCTTGAGGTCAGCATTACCTTAATAGGAAAACCTGACAAAGATAATAAAAAGGAATGAAAATAGAGTACAAACTTTCAAGAATCTTTGTCATTAATGTAATATTTATAAAATTATCTACATAGTGATAAATAAAAATCATAATATGCCATATATTCCAGTGATATAAAAAGGGAAAATATATCACATAATGTGCCTTATTCAAGTGTGATTTATTTCAGGAATACAGAGACAGGAAGGCAGTTTAAAGTTGTAAATCATTTGCTGTAAGTTATTACATTAAAAGAAAAAGGAACATAAACATGTGGCATCACAATAAATGCAGAAAAATACATTTTAATTAATAAAGTAGGTTAGCAACATGAAATACAAGGAAGCATACTTAAACATAGGAAGGATTTCTACCTGGAAGCAAACAACAACAACAACAACAAAAGAAAATAAAGAAACAAACAAAAAACTACAGCAAAGAGCCTGTGAAATGCTTAAAAAAGTCTCCTGACATCACGAATGAGGTGTGAACACCTGGTATAGGCATGTCTTTCCACGATGTACTGGAAGTACATGTGCAGCATAATTAGGAAAGTCAAAACAAGGGAAAGTAAAATGATTGGAAAAGAAGAATAAAGCCTGTCATGAGACATGATTGTGCAAGTTTAAAATCACAAAGAATCTACAACTGAGCTATGAGAATTAGCAAATTTCACAGTAAGTAAAACAAGAACACCAAAAATACTCTATTTTCATATGCTAGTAAAACCAAATTCTAGTTACCTTTATGATGATGATTCCAAGAGCATAAATAATATCATATTCACGGGAACAAGTCTAAACAAATTCTGCAAAAAACCATCTACAGAGCAAACTAAGGAACACATCACTCAATGGCAGGGTATACTATGTTCATAGACTGGAATAGTGTCTACTGTAAAGATGTGACTTCTTTCAAAACTGATCCGTAGAGACAATGTAATGTGTGTAACTGTATGTGTGTGTGTGTGTGTGTGTGTATTCATAATCAATACATTTTCCTAAAATTCCTGGTTAATCATTTAAATCAGCCACACCCAAACATAAATATCATTTAGGGACATTTGAATCAACCTATGTGTACTACCCAATGTTTGCTAAGGATGTTTGCTATTCTCAGAAAAGAGTACACCTGAGAAAATGTGCTTTTTACATGGCAATTGTTACTTAGTGTGGTACATAACCTTAGACATATTGACTAGCAAAGTGAGATGCGCAAGACAAGAACATATTTATTCAGGCTTAAAAAGGAAGAAAATTCTGACACATGCTACAACATGGATGAAACTTGAGGACACTATGCTAAATAAAATAAGGTGATCGAAAAAGGACAAATACTCTATGATTCTACTCGTATGAGATACCCAGTGTAGATAAAATTATAGAGACAGAAAGTAGAAGGGCAGTTATCAGGGACTGGGGAGAGAGGAGTGGAGAGTTGTTTAATGGGGAAAGAGTTTCAGGTTTTGTAAGATAAAAAGAATTCTGGAGACAGGTGGTGGTGATAGTTGCACAACAATGTGAATGTTCTTAATACCTCTGAAGTTATACTTAAAATGGTGAAAATGGTGAATTTTATATAATGTATATTCAGCCACAATTAAAAATAAATAAAAATTTTGACACACACAAACAAAATTATCTCGTGTTGTGGCTTTTAATCAGTTCTCCTTTGAAAAGTTGATGAACACTATATACCTTCTCCCAGGGGAAAAAATAATGCATAAATATACACATGTAAATAAGGTGTTTCCTGAAGTTGCAGGGTGTTCATTAACCCCCTAAGGTCCTCTTTATTTGATGGAATAACTCTCCATTCCTTTAATCAAACTGATGGTATTGATGCTCCAACATTCAGAAACCTGGAAACAAATAATTAGTACATGGAAACAGTCCACTTGAGGGATAAATTGTGCAAAAAATAAGCAAAGCAATAACCATCTGATAAGAGGAAAGACCAAAATCCGTACATACACACTAAAAGGCAGGTGCGCTCTATGGAGACATACAGATAGGATTCTTATCTAAAATGATGGAAATGAAAATAAGTAAGTGGGTATTTACAGAGCTAGTACCTATTGCCTGAAAAGACTTCAAATATAACTGACTTTTTTGTTAATTAAGGTCAGCAAAATACGAGCTATTTTATTTCTGCATTTGTGGTGTTATGCAGGTATTAAAACACAACCCACCAGCACGTAAACCCCACTAACATGTCTAGTAATCCTCCCAGAATTCACCACCGCAGGATGATCTGAATTATTTACTCTATGCTTACACCTCCTAAGCTCTCGATCTTCCCAACAGCATAAAGTTATTGAAACATTTATCAAGACAGCGATTATGCCAATTACAGACCCAAAAGGAGTGCTGCTTACGAAATTCCACTCCATCTGGTAAACAATGACAGAAGCCGATTACCCTAGAAAAATTTTAGAGGTAAACATCTTCAGCAAGAAGGTGAGACAAAGCTAGGAGACTCTGGACAAGTAAACCTGTGCTCTGAAGACGAAATCTAGTAAGGAACATTCATCCCTCATAAAACATGGTACTTCTAGCTGCTCTCTCCATGTAAAACATTACTGGAAACAAACAAATCGACAGGTAATGCTGGTATGTTAAACATGAATGTTAAAAGGAGCACTTATACCTATGAAACCCTGTATGTTTTCTTAAAATGCATACTGAATAACACATGTGCAATTTAAACAGTTTGCTGTGTAGTGGAGACTTTTATTACAGATCCATTCAGCGACTTTCAGCTCTCTTCCTTTCCCTTCCTCCCTCCTTCCTTTCCCTCCTTTCCCTCCTTCCTCCTTCCTCCTTCCTCCCTCCCTCCCTCCTCTTCCCTCCTTCCCTCCTTCCCTCCTTCCTCCTTCCCTCCTTCCCTCCTTCCCTCCTCCCCTTCCCTCCTTCCCTCCTTCCCTCCTTCCCTCCTCCTCTCCCTCCTTCCCTCCTTCCCTCCTTCCTCCTTCCCTCCTTCCCTCCTTCCCTCCCTCCTTCCCTCCTTCCCTCCTTCCCTTCCCTCCTTCCCTCCTTCCCTCCTTCCGTCCTCCCTTCTCCACTTTCCTTCTCTTCTGTGTGTTTTACTATCAGTTTTCTTCCTTTCTTTTGTTCCTTGTCTCTACTTTGAAACACGCACATTTAGTGCCCCTATGTGTTTGTGTGTGTGCATATGTGTGCAAGTGACAAAGCCACTTTCCCCAATTTGGGAGAAGTGACAATTTCTCCCACTCCTTCATCACCCTGTGTATCTATTAGAATTAAAGGTTCAGGAAACATAGGATGTGGGTATCACAGTTCTGAATGGCCACTTAAACACTTTCGAGGTGGTCTCTAATGTGTCCAAGGGATTCATCTGTCATTATGGTTTTCACCCATTTTCCCTACATAAAACCTTGCAAGTTTAGTGGAGAGAACAAAATCCAAGGGTCACTTACGATAACATCATCTGCAGTTCACTTTCACAGGAACTCCTGATTTTAATTTCTACTGAATAGTCACTATGGAAAAGATTGGATTTCAACATGAGCACTTATGGGCTTTTGAGAATGTTGTTTCTGGTTGTTTTCTTCCACTGTTCTGTACATTGGATTACACAAAAATAACTTTCTTACCATAGAATACATGATATAGATGACAAAAAAAATGTGTGTTTCAGATAATACAAGCTTTTATTTTCTAGTTTCTTTTTAAAAAACCAAAAATAAAGCAACACAAAAACTACAGGACTTACTCTATTAATACAATAAGAAAAAGATTGTCAAAGAATGACTAACAAATTTGTCCAAATTTCCATTTAGTTTTCTTTATAGATTCAGGTAACTAAGGATTCTGTTACATCCCTGGAAACCCTCATGTAACCATGGTAAATAAAAGGCAGGACAGCTGAGCCAAGAGTACACAGGAGCGTGCACTGTAACAACAGCTAACATTTAATGAGGGCTTACTCTGTGCTAGGCACTGCCAGATTTGTCAAACATCAATCATGGAAGCACATGTAATGCCCCGATCAGATTCTGTCATTCCGTCTTGGAATCATCAGCAGTCAGTTTCCAGAAAACTGGAAATACATACAGACATAAGGAAAATGGCCATATCAGCTGACATTTGTATAATGCACTTTGAGATATCAATTGTCTTACTTGAACCTTCTAAGAGCCCTGGGGTGAGAGGTAGAGATCACTGTTTTCACTGGGGACCTGGGAATGAATGTAGGAGTTGACATATAAAATCTAACCATGCCTAGTAACTAGCTGGAAATAGGATTGGATTCCAAGTCTTTTTTTTTTTTCTGCTTCATAGAGGAATTCATGGGTTCATCTTTTTTTAAATTATATCTATTTAAGGTACACAGTATGATGTTTTTGCACACACATACATACTGAAATGACTACTACAGGCAAGCAAATTAACATATCTATCACCTTACATCATTCAATTCATTTGTTCATCTTGTATATACTTTTTCCCCACAGTTATTTATTTTTATAAACTTAATTGGACAATAATGGCGCATAAGGCTTCCCATGACCCTCCTTTATTTCTCTGGCATCATCTCTTGTCATTTCTAACCTCCCTCTTTATTCTCTAAACTTTCCATCAAAGTCATGCTTCCAAACTCCAGGTGATCATGAGTACTTTCTACATTGTATCCATATAGCAAAACATCACAATATGCCCATAAATGTAAACGAGTAGGGTTTGTTGATTAAAAATAATATTTATTTGAAAATAAATGAATAAAATAAAACAAAATTTTAGTGATGATCTCAAATTTTCCAATACCAAATCCCAAACCACATTCCTCATTTGCATGTCATGAAAATAGACATTCATCAAAAATAATTTTTCTAAATTACTCATATCTCCTGACAGTTCAAAACTCTTATTTTTTCTGTGATCTTTGTTATGTGTTGAATTCTGTCCCCCTCCCCAAATCCATATATTGGAGTCCTAACCCCAACTATATCAGAATGTGACTTTATTTGGAAACATGGTCATTGCAGGTGCAATTCATTAATATGAGGTCATACTGGAGTAGAGTCGACCCTAAGTCCAGTATGACTGGAGTCCCTATAAAAAGAGAAGATTTGGACATAAACACACACAGAGGGAGAATAGCATGTGGACATGAAGACAGAAATCCGCAGATGGATCTAGGATCCAAGGAATGCCAAAGACCTCAAGCAACCACCGGAAGCCAGGGAAGAGACCTGAACAAATTCTCCCTCAGATCCCTCAGAAAGAACTAACCTTGCTGACATCTTGATCTCAGACTTCTGGCCTCCAGAACTATAAAACAATGCATTTCTATCCCTTAATCCCACTCAGTGTGTGGTACTTTTTTAAGACAACCCTAGCAAACTGATACTTTTCCTTTTAGCAAATAGTTTAAAGCCCTCACCAATCTAAACTATGTTTGTAGAAAGGGAAATTCATCTATGATGAGTTTTTTCTTCACTGCCTTGACCTCATTCCATTGAAGAGCAGGTGTCACAAGAAATAATAAATGGAATGTATCTTCACGACGTTACCATTCTCCAGAACCTCTAAATTATCATCCCTTCCCCAAAACACGAAAAACAAGAGTTGAAGGGAAATAATAAGGCTGGGATTGTCATGGCTAATTATGCATGCCACCTACTCACCTCTGTGCAGTAAACCCTAAAACAAATTAATTAATTAGTTAATGAACTCTTTTAAAGGTAACATCAATGTCAATGTAGCCTAAAACTTTCCATAACTGTGCATAAACATTAGTAAAAGAAAATCCTTACCTTTATAAACATAGGAAGACATTTCCGTCCTTCAAGTCCTTTGAGCTTCTACAGATTTTGATGCCACACATTGGGTTCCAGTCTTATTTTAGGTTATGAAAAGGGTACCAGTTTTTGCCTCCTCCAGAGCACATCTTTAAATATAAATAAACTTACTGACTTAGTAGCAATGGTGCCAAAAAATATTCTGAAAGGGTTTTGCCCCAAAAGAGTTCACACTATTGGCAAGGAATGACCTCTCCAAGTTACTGTGTACATGTCACCTGCCAAATATGCAGGTTCCAGTGGGCTTGCACACTCAATTTTTGTTCTTGACAATGAATCTAGTAGAGTAGCACACTTCTAACTTTAATGTCTGGAATTGTTAATTTCATAGGTCAACTTGCCTGGGCTAAGGGGTGCCTAGACACCTGGTAAAACATTATTTCTGTATGTGTCTATGAGGGTATTTCTGGAAAAGATTAGAATTTAAATAGGTAAGGTGAGTAAAGAGGATCCTTCACCAATGTGTACTGGCAGCATCCAATCCATTGAGGGCCCAAATAAAACAAAAAGTTGGAGGAAGGGCAAATTTCCCCTCTCTCTCTCCTTGAGCTCAGGCATCCATCTTCTCCTGACCTTGGACATCAGAGCTCCAGATTCCCAGGCCTTTGGCTTTGGACTAGAAGTTGCACCACCTGGTTCTCAGATCTTCAGGCTCTGGCTGAATTATAATACCAGCTTTTCTTGGACTCCAGTTTGCAGATGGCAGATTGTGGGACTTTTTGTCCTTCATAATTGTGCACATACATAATTGTGCCAATTCCCATAGTAAATCTCCTCATATATTTATATAATTGGTTCCAATTCACCAAATTGTACATTGTACAATTTTAATGACTTGAGGATCTTGTTAAAGTGCAGATTATGATACCATAGATGTGAGATAGGGTTGAACATTTCTGTTTCCAATCAGCTCTCGGGCAAGGCTTATGCTGCTGGTCCCAAGACCACATTCTGAGTAGGCAGGTATAAGGTGTAAGGGGCTCATCTCTACTGTTTTAGTTGAGGGAGTCACCCTGATCAGATCTGTGGCTGGAAACAGAGTCTAGCTTGTTGAGGAATGGCATGGTCATTGCAAAGAAATGAGCCAGAAACCAAGGCAGGCAGATGCCTGCCCAAAAGCCCAGGCAACACCAATATGGCAGGTGAAGGAGTATCGATAGAGCAAAGAGAAGGTTGCCCAAGGCACTCTGGCTATTGATGCTGAAATGTAACGGCACATCTCACATAGCACCCTCAGGTGGAACAGAGGCTCTGGATGCATTTTCTCCACAGTCAGCCTTGGCTCCATCGTCATTGGTGAATGGTAACAGAATACATTTCAATGACAACAGCAGCTTAGGGTTAAAATCTACACAACACCCTGGGTGAGACCCTGTATTCCAAGGTGGGTAAAATAAGACTTGTATTTCAGTCTTTTACATATAAAGTTTCTGTAACTACACTATCATGCTAAGTGACATATTTAATATCATATAGTTCTGATATTATATCTACATTTATTCCACCTATATGATTGTTCATTATTTTGACACAGTTGATACAAAGAAGTCTATCAAATCTGCCATTATGTTTAACTGCTTTATGCTTCATGCTGTGCTCTATATTCAGGCATTTATCTTTCTCCATGCTAAAATTATATACAGGATTGAGGGCCTTGTGTGTGAGTGTAGACCTATATATTTGTGTTTTTTTGTGTGTGTGTTTTGTGTGAATCTGTTTGGTTTTCTTGTATTTTCCATAATTTGGTTTAAAATACAGAGTGAAACTTACATTCAAGGGAACCACATGCTGTCAAATTTATATTTCTTTTTTTTTTATTTCAATAGATTTAGGGAGTACAAGTAGAGTTTTGTTACATGGATATATTGTACAGTGGTGCAGTCTGGGCTTTTAGTGTACCCATCACCTGTATAGTGTACATTGTACTCAACAGGTCTTCTGCACAGCAAAATAATAATAATAATAATAATCCACAGAGTAAATAGACCACCTATAGAATGGGAGAAAATATTTGTAAACTAGGCATCCAACAAAGGACTAATGTCCAGAATCGACAAGGAACTCAAACAAGTCAGCAACAAAAAAATAAGTAACCCTATGAAAACATGGGCAAACTACATAAGCAGACATTTTTCAAAAGAAGATATACAAATGGCCAAGAAGCATATGAAAAAAATGCTCAACAACACTAATCAAATTTATATTTCTATAAAGTGCCCACCTTTAATTTAAGTTGTACATAGTAGTGATAAAGAACATAATAAACCAACTGAAGTTTAACATAGCTTTTTTTATGATTAGATGGGTGAATAGTGTATCATCTATACTTATTTAAAATGGTATATAAATATATAACATAAAATTATGGAATTCTAAAAAACACATTATTTCAAACATTTATCTTACATACGGAAAATGTGTCCTCATTGTATTCAATGCCTCTTAGCTCAGGACAATGAGGGTATATTTATTCTTCTCCCCCTCTGGAGTTTGTTTATTGTGTGTCCTTAAAAGGCAGCAAGGAAGAATTGGATTAATTAATGCTGTAGGTAAGTGTTCCTTCCTGTTCAGCACACCGGGCAGTACCCTGGTATCTCTTTTGCTCTTACAGGCAAAAGAGTTCCCAATTCAGATGGAACTCTGTTGACACAAACAACAATACGGAAATTACAAAGCAAATTCAAGTTTTTCTTGTGGTACCCGTGGTGTTAACACGTTTACTCTGAGCCTGCAGAAATTTACTGCCATTCAACTAAAATTATCAGAATTTGATTTTCAAGAGAGAAAAAAAGAGGGGGGAATACAGTTTATTTTTTGTAGGAGTGACATGCTTGCATCATGGGTAATGCTCAGAGTTTGTCTTCAAAGACACGATAAAATAATCTTTAAATATATCTTTCTGCATAGGCTGCAAAAATTAATCAGTACTTAATAAACAGCATCCTACTAATGTTTACATTTGCAAAGTGTCACTATTTGTTTTAAAGATATATAAAGTATATTTTGTTCTTCAGTGTTGGCTATGATGATACTACATGCTTTCTTCACGTGAAAGTTCTTTAATATACCCCACCTTAATGCATCACAGGATGTATAAGCACATGAATTATCTTACAGGCTTGCCTTATCAATTGCATTAAAATAAAGTGATTATATAGTTTGTATCAACCTAGTGTCTAAATGTCAGAGGAATACACTATTTGAAATAAATGTTTTAATCAGATATATACATAATAGAGTATGATTTTTAAATGTCAGCACAACAGAAATCTGAAAGTAAATATTTATAAGCAAATAATATTTACATTTCTCTTATTGCCATCTATATTTATTTGATAAAACATGAAGCCTTCTCAATTCAAAAATGGTAAATGCATATAAAACAACTCTAGAAACTAAATATTGCAACTGGTTTAAATTGGTTTAGGTTACTGTTGTAGAATTCCATTAAAGAGAGATTAAGGGATTTTTCCATGTAAGATATAAAATAAGAAATGAAAGTCTGAATGATTTCAGGGGAAAAAATTAAACATCTGTACAAAGACATGATTCTGAACAGAATATGAATGGAATATATCAGTTTAGAGCTTTTCAAATAGCATAAATATCTCAGGAAGGAAAGATGACTTTAGCCTTTTACTGAGAAGTGATAAAAATCTAGCAGGGAAAAAGACCTTGCATGGTTTCCATAGACTCAATACTATCATTCATCTGCCAGAGATAGTTTCACTAAAATAATTAAAAACAAAACAAGAGGAATGTACCTAGGGGACTTCCTTTCTTTATAGCTATGAGTTTAAAGTGAGAGTTTCCAATTTAAAAGTACAATCAGCCAAAGCCTTGTCAGCTCAGATAATTTCTGATTTTTGTCCTAAGTTTTAGGAAAGAAAAAAAGTCAAGGGGAATAAAAAGCCACATTTATATTATTTACTGGATGAATTTCTTGGGATGTATGCATTTCAGATGAACTGAGTGTCTCAAGTGGAACTTATTTCAAGAGGAAAAAAGAACAAAAATATACTATACTCTTTCTCCTTCATGTTCCTTTCTTCTTTTTGGACACTTTGTCTTCACAGAAATAGATGTGATAGTATTAACAAAAGACAATAGAGGTGATGCTGACATGGAGTTTTTTCAAAGAAGAAATTGTAAAACTTGTGATGGAAAATAGAACATAGTTTATTTTGAACCATTCTGCTTTATCTCGGTATCTTATGATTCAGTAGATTTGACCTCTTGGCCATCCATCCTTTTGAAAATTTGGGAATTTTGAATATAGTTGCATTATCGAATTTATATACCAGGACTGTGGGGCATAGGACCTTTGGAATGTTATTTTCTGATATCTATGGGACTTGTTTCTGTGAAATCATGTTTCTGAAATAACAGTTTCACAAAATTCTTCTGATTTTGGAAAAGGACACTGAGAACTCGGGAAAATACGAGATTGACAGATTCTGTAAATTTTGTAAGAAAGAGCCCAGGGCCTAATCCTAATGAATCATTGTCACATATATGGGCAGAACCCATGCAATTGTAGCCTTAATACAGGGATAAACTTCCACGATATGGACAGTTATCTAGTCCACATGGTTCTCAGGAACATGAATTCTAGAAACAATTCTGTGTTACGCATGAGAAACGCAGCTTTGATTTCAGTCTCTATACTTTTAGCTAAGAGCCCTCTTCCCTGGCCACTTGTCCTAATGAAATATTTTTTAAAAAGGGTTCAAAAATTTTCTGGGTTTCTCCACGTATTGACAGCTTTCTTACTAGAAAGGTGCATCCTAACTGCTTTTATTCCCTGCGGCTCTTCTTCATTTCTTCCCAACACATAAAGTGGCTACAAAACAAAATATTCCAACTCAACAGTGTTTGACCTCTGGACTGTTGGGTTGTCCCAAAAGGGCCCCTCTAATCTTTTCTCTTGGTCAGGCTAGCTACAGAGTGTTCCTTCTTGTTCTTCTCAAACACCCGACTTTGGGGTTCATTGATTTCTCTGTCTTGTTTTCTGTTTCTCTATTATTTTGTCTTTCTCAACTCTATTCTTTATGAGTTCCTTCTGAAGAGTATTTTTACTATAGATATATGTGTGTGTGTGTGTGTGTGTATATGTATGTATACACACACACACACACAGGAGAGGGCTGTCCAAAAAGTATCCAGCCATTGTTAACATAACAAGAATGGTTTGTGCTGCATAAATGTAACCTGGCAGCCAACGAGAGCAGACTGGGATGAACACGCGTGAACAATTACGACTTCACTGTATTAGTCAGCACGGTGCTAGACGCCGTCGAGCGAGCATGTGTACCATGTGGCTGTCACATTCAAAATGCCTGAGCGAGGAGAGCAGCAAATCTGCTTTAAATTTTGCGTTAAGCTTGAACATTCCTCCGCAGAAACTATTCGGATGATTCAGAAGGCTTTCGGGGATGACACAATGAGTAGAGCTCAAATAAAAGTGTGGCACAAACGCTTCAAAGATGGTCAAGAATCTGTTGAAAGTGACCCACGTTCTGGAAGGCCTGCAACAAGCAGAACACCTGAATGTTGACCGTGTGCGGGTTAGGTTCAGAGATGCTGGGAGAACTGCGTGAGGTCCCAAGGTGCCTACTTTGAAGGGGACTGAGGTGTTGTTGTTTTATGTGCAATGTTTCTTGTATCTTGTATCTTCTTCAATAAATGTCTCTATTTTTCATGTTACATTGCTGGATACTTTCTGGATAGACCACGTATAAAATTCCAGGTAGACAGGCATTTTTTTTTTCTTTGAAGGTACTGTTTCATTCTTAAGATAGTAAGTAAGGAGTGCTCGAGGATTTACACAACATGTTGGAGAATGCAAAACTTGGTGGAAATAGAGCTAATGAAGACATAGTATTTAAAGTAACGTCAACAGTTAGATACGCAGAAAAGAAGAATTTTCTGAAACTCGTCTTGAGGGTCAGTTCCATGCAAACAACATCACAGACCATACCTCCATGACGCAGGGATAGTGAAGGATACAAGGATACATAAAAGAAACTCAGCAGGTTTTAGACACTGCAGAGAGAAACTCATTATTGATAAGATAAAACACCATGTGCTTTCTTAGTTGCAAATGAATTAGGAAATGCAACTAAGCCCTTAATAAGTCATAAATAGGAGGGTTTTTTTTTTAAATCAAAGACTTAAAGTGTTGTCCATCCCTTAGATTTTGTGTGTGTAAAGCTTTACTCAAATTGCCTGTATAATAATATCAGTGGTGTTCTTTAAACATCTTTAATGAGTTATAATTTACAAACCTTACAATTCACCCATTTTAAGTGTATATCTCAATGATTTTTGTACATTACAGAATTGTGATAATTTAATTATTACAAGCTAATCCACCTTAAGTACTTAAAAATAATTTAAAAAGAAAACTCCCAGATTTTTTCATCAATAGATCTTTATAGAGGGCAGAATTCCTGCAATATTACAGGAATGATGTTGATATTCAACACAAATAAGCCAGTATCAGACCAGTATCAGATTCTGATAACCAGTATCAGAATAAGAATTGCATGAGGGTGTGTGTGTATGGGCATCCAAGGGGCAGATAAAAACATAAAATGGATAAAGTATAAAATAAACCATGGTAGCTGACATATAGGGAACACCTCGTTGGACACATAGCTTTCACCTCATTTAATGCTCAAAGCCATTCTACGACTTAGGAATTATAGCTTGTCTTCTCTTTGTTCCAGTAATAACACCTCCGGAAAGTCAGCTTCCATGAATTGTAAGCTTCCAAGTAAAAGTTTTAATAAACCAAGTTCCTTACTAATTCCAAGTTCGTATAATTACACAATTGTGGAGTGAAGGACAAAGAAACCCTTTTCCCTTGCCATTTTTGCATAGTATGACTATGACAGGGACAAAGTCATATTTGATTTTACTTAAAACTGATGTTCCCCTTCTATTTTCTCCAAGTGCAAGAGTTCAAAATATTTTACCTTGTCTGAATCAGAGCTGCTATGCTTTCATAGAAAAATGCTAAATTATTAATATTTTAAAGTCCACTGAAAATAATGTACATGAGTATTCATGATATTTTGGAATATCACCATATTTTGGAATTCAGATGATTTCCTAGCTTAATGTTCAAATATTGAATTATACAGGAATCACTGAATGCAACAAACATCTATGAATGAAAAGATATGGCTCATCCTTGCAATTTTTGCTTTCAATGTGTCATCTCTAAGATTTGAAAGTTTGAGAAAATATCAATGTAAGGATCACTGTCTACTGAATTAAAGCAAGCTGCATTATGGCGGTCATGCAAAAATATCCAAATGTTATAAATGAAGAAATGGAACACAGCCATGATGAGACAATATGGCCTTTCTCCTTTATTGAAGTTAGAAAAAGGACAGTGGCTCAATGACTGTGGTATTTCACAGAGGGTAAACTTGTTCACTCCCCAAAGTGCATAAAAGTGTAACTCTATTGTGTGCAATTTAAGCCATTATTGGGAAGAGTCCCTCAGGACATCGGTGAGGAGTGGTTCCCCATGGGCTGCACAGTTTAGCCAAAGGATTCAGCCAAATTGCCTCAAAGCATCTTCTCCACTCCTTTACTGCAAATTGAAACTATCTGTGGGTCCTTTCAGACTGGGTGGGATCTACTCTCTTAAATACAATTGTAATAATGAGCCTGGTTGGTTTCCCTGGTAACAAAGAGTAGAACAAAAGAAGGGATACAGTTGACAGATCCTCATGCATTTTCATGAAACTAAGGTCCAGGTTTGCATTGCTTCAGGCAACAAAGGGATACCCATGTTGAGCATGGCTCTGGTAAAGAGCAAAGTCATCACGGCCAGTCTGTGACTTCCTTGGAAACCTCTGACATCATTTACTAGGCAAATGTGGGCTTCTCAAGCAAGAAGACTTGACCTGCTGTGCAATACCCCAAAATCCCAAAGGAGCATGTACAGATGCTTCAGTTATCCTTGAGCTGCTAACTTGCAGTCAGTCCTTCCTCTGTGAGTATGGCATATCTGTTGGGGGATGCAACTCTTGATGGAAACCATCTCCCACACCCTGGATTGTGGGGACAACTTGGTAGATGAAGTTGTACGGTTGTTCCACCTTACTGAATTTCAGATTTCTCATCTGTTTAAGCAGGAGGGTGGAGTGACAATTCAAAAATTATCTGAATTTCCCATGTCATTTCCTATAGTCTAGATTTACTGTGTCGACAGAAAAGAACCAAAACTCTGTGAAACAATTTCAAGAGGTTTATTTGGAGCTGAATTTGTATGATCATGGCCTGGAGAGCCACACCCAAGAAGCCTTGAGCAAGTGGCCTCCCATGGTTGGATTATAGTTTGGGTTTATATATTTCAGGGAGACAGGAATTACACATAAAGTCATAAATTAATACATGGAATGCACATACTGGTTCGGTGAGGAATTGCAGTTTATAGGTGGGTTTAAAGATTCTTTGATTTGTAATTGGCTAAAGAAATGAAGCTTTGTCTAATGGCTTAGGATGTTTAAATTAAGGTAAGGAAGTCTGTTAATCAGAGACAAGTCTCCACATCTATACTCAGACTCAAGTGATCTGTTAACTCAGGAGCTGCAGGTGTGGTTTAAGCTTTGTCTTGCATAGCCTTAGGCCTGTTAATGAGCTACAAAGGCTATGTCCAAGAATGGAGGGGGTGTAAGTAGGCCGGTCTGACCTCCCTTCTCATGGTCAATACCTCAGCTTTAGAGTATTTCTGGGGTCTCCTTGGCCAAGAGGGAGTCCATTCAGTCAGCTGAAGGACTTAAGATTTTATTTTCTTTCACAACTGCTTTGCTGGGGTCAAATCAGAGATCTTAGTTTCCATAAATAAGCTGGAGTGTCTTAGTCTCTTCACGAATATGCCTGCTTTCTCTAGCTCCAGAGAAGACATCCACCTGGAACATTGTAATGTGCAGATAAGGCAAAAAGGAAGGTTGAAAGAGCCTGATTGGCCAATACCAGACCCTACCTACCCTGAACAAGGAAGTCACCAGCAAGTCACCAGCCCAGCACCACCTGAGGATGGACGAATTACTAATCCGGATGCCTTACAAACTGTGCTCACCTTTCTGTGACAGCAGTTTATGATTAACCTTTATGGCCTGACAATGCAGGTCACATGCAGCTGTTTCCCAATGAGGTTTTTTGAACATTTAAAAATGTTGCCATTGCCCCAAAAGGGGTCCCCCCTCCTGCTCGGGAGAGGACTCCTACTCTGTCTGTGGGGTAGGATCTGTTTTCCATCTCTGTCTCAATAAAACTTTTCTGTGGCTAGCTGGCTTACTCTGGAATTCTTTCCAGCACGAAGCCAAGAACCCACTTGGGGAGTTCAGGGGGATTTCCCCTCTTCATTGGGACAGCCCCTGCATCAGTTGCAAATATTCATTATTGGTGCATGCCCCTTAAAAAGAATTCATTAGGCACCCACAATACCCAAATTAATTGTCATGGTTATCCTTAATTCTTATCAACACATTACATGGATAGATCAGTATTGACGATCCAGCTGTATAATAAAATTAAAACTCAATGACAGGATTTTAAAATATCTTTTTAAAATGACACCATAAAAAAGCCTAATTTTAAGAAATACAAGATTTAAAAAATTACACTCATGTTCAGTATAAATGTTGATATCAAAAATTCAAAGATACTGAAATATATTTTGAGCAGATGAAGAGACATTTTGACTGATTTTTTTTAAAGATCTTTTTTCCTCCTGACAGAGGGTTTAAAAACACCTAGTCCTAACTACACTTCTACTTTTAACACATTAAAAAGCACACACTGACCTTCAGAGGAGCTATTTGTGGTAGTATCAGAGCTGCAATATGGAGTATAAAATTAAAATGTGACATGTGAAAATATGAAGTAATTTATCTCCCATGGTCCATCACTCCGAGGCATTAAACCTCTTAATCACAGTTCTAAATTAGTATCTTTATGTAAGCAAGTCTGCCCATGAGGAAGGGGAAAATTAGGAACATATAAGAAATTCATTAGTTCTCTCAGATAGCTCAAATCTACTTATTAATTACCTCTCATTAGCTTCATAGTAGTGTGAGAAAGCTAATGAAGGTAAAAAATAGTAAAAAATATAAACCTATGACCCCTGTGGGGGATGCCTGCTAGATCCCAAATTGAAGTGTGTTGCAGGGAATGTCAGAGCCAGGTTTAGGTAAAAAAGCCAGATAAGTTAGAAATAAACCTTGGTGCTAAACATTTCAGCCCCGTGAGCTACTTCCACCAAGGACGAAAGACAAGCAAGATTCATCCCACTTGGTCCCCAAATGTATCACAGTGAAACTCAGCTGAGTTCAATAAGCCCTTACTGAGAATTCAGTAGCTGCTAAGGCAGTATGTCCCAAACTTTAATGTATATATGAATCCCCTGGGTATATTGATATAACACAAAACATGCTGATTCAAAAGGTCCTGGACAATGGGGAATTAGAGAGAAATAAACTCATATTCAGTTCCACCCTCTACCCAGGACATAGATTATCCCAAATTATCTTATGGGAAAAGAAAAATAAAGAACAAACTCTATATACTGTCACCCTGGATGAACTATTTCCAGTTCACAAACATCCCAGCGTTTGATACTTTGCCTAGGTTTTTCTCTGTGTGTTTTTACATTAACATATCCACAGTGGCATCCTAAGTCCTGGGTGACTTTTGGGTTGATTACCCTAGTATTTAATATAAATCTGAGCCACTACTTTCCATTCAAGTTACCCTGTGAAATTACAGGCATCGGGTTTATTATGTGTGTGGCTAAATTTAAACACCCTTCAAAATAAGACTTTCTGCAGTTTGTTGTGTCTCATCAAGATGCTTCTACAACCTTAAGTTGGATCCTTATCTAAACAACCTGACCATTTAACAAAAGCCGTTTTTTAAGAACATCGGGGAAATTTGGATGTGAGCAAAGTGTTCAATGATGTTATTAAGAAACTACTGTGAATTTTATTTAAAGTTGTGTTTGTTTCCTAGGGAATGTCATACAAATTCCCACAAACTGGGGGGCCTAAAGCCACAGAAATTTATGCTGTCTTGGTTTCAGAGGTCGGAGGTCTGAAATCAAGGTATCAGCAGTGCTGATTCCTTGTGGCGCTTCTGAAGAAGAATTGGTCTTATGTGTGTCTCCCAGGTACTGATGGCTTCTGGCAATCCTTGGGGTTTGTTGGCTTGTGGTTGCATCACTCCAATCTCTGCCTCTGTGTTCATGGGCCCTTCTCTGTGTCTGTGTCTCCTCTTCTGTCTCTTAGGAGGACATTCTTCATTGGATTTGGATTCCATATCGATATTCCAGAATGATCTCCTCTTCAGATCCTTAATTAAAATCTGCAGACTCTTTTTCCAAATAAGGTCATAGTCACGGATTCCAAGTGGACTTATCTCTGGGGGACATGATTAAACCCACTACAGAGGTTTTGGTAGCCTTGAATTTATTCATAAACTTCATGTCTATAAAAGACAAGTGTTGGAAGGGTAACAGGAGAGAAGGAATACTCTGTGGAACTGGCTGTAAAACACTTTTAACACAAACAAACAAAACAGAAACAGGCATAAAGAAAAAAAAGTTGGAAAGTATTTATTATGGGATAATGAAATTTTCAGAACTAGATGGTGGTAGTAGTTGCACAATATTGTAAATGTACTAAAGGCCATGGAATTGTACACTTGAAAACAGCTAATGATTAATTTTTATGTTATATGAATTTTACCTCCCTAAGAAAAAAAAATCTATGTATTCCAGGAGGTAAAACATAGTAGAGTGCACTTCATTTTTCCTAGGAGCCTTCCCCGAAGTTGTCTGCATTTATTCCATTTCTATTGCTTTTAGGAATAGAACGCAAGAGTCTCGTTAACTCAATGTTCAGGCTGCCTCACAAACACTTGTTTTCCCAGTGGAGCTGCGTTAAAAGAATTGTATAATCGATATTTCATGTAAATTGCAACCTATGCAGTTTTTTCCCATCTCCTTGTAGTGACCCGCCACTGGCATTGCAGAGATCTGGGCCCACCTGCAATTTTTATTAGGCAAACAACGTGATGGAAGTCATCAGAGAAAGCTTCTCTAAAAGTAGGCGTTCACTCTCCTGCAAAGCATTTGCTATGATTGCATAACCATGGGCAAGTTTGTTTGAACCTCATTGACCAGGGGCTACAAATGGAACCTTCTTAAAACATTAGAAAATGCCAAATTCTATTGGTTTTTTGCCTCTACCATCCAGTTGGGCTGCTTGTGGATGGATAGAGGAACGGAAAATAGGAGTGGGAGGAAGCAGATGTAATTGCCACTTGCGTCTTGTTACCAGGATTAGAGTTGAGTTCTGTACCAGTCTTAGTTCGTTTGAATTGTTGTAACAAAATACCATATACTGGGTGGTTTGTAAACAACAGACATTTATTTCTCCCAGTTCTGGAGGCTGAAAGTCCAAGATGAAGGCGTGGCAGAGTCTGTGTCTGGTGAGGACTCACTCCTGGTTCAATGACGGCAGCTTCTCACTGTGTCCTCACATGGTGGAAGGGGTGAGGGAGCTCTCTGGGGTCCCATTATAAGGGGCACTGATCCTATTCATGAGGGTCCATCTTTGTGACCTCATCACCTCCCAACAGCCCCACCTCCTAGCACCATCACCTTGGGGGTTAGGGTTTCAACATATACATTTTGGGGGTACACATAGTCAATCTATAGCAATGGTCACTTTGCCATTGTTACTCAATTGTTTCTCCCTCTCCACACCCTTTTATTTTGTATGTCAAGGACAGAGTGATGGCTGATATGTGAGGTTTCAGGTGGGGTAGAAACAGAGTGGCATCCACCTTCAATGATACAGAGTTGTTGGGACGTTGAAAACAGAATGATGTCCCAGACGAAGGACAAGGGTGGATGTTGAAGGCCACAGAGAGCACTCAGTGCTGGGACTCTTCATGTACACATGAAGTCACATTCATCACCATTAACTCTGCTTCGGGGCCCAGGCTGACCTGTACGGATCCCATCCGTGGGCTTCCTGGTTCTCTGGTTTTGCTTGAATGTGGCCAATGGGTGGTCCTACCAAGAGACCAGAGTATGGGGTGAAGGGAACATGATTTAACAGTATGTATTTATTCCGGTTTTCCCCCGCGAGTTTTCTTTTGATGGCAGGGACTCTCCACCAAAGGCAACTGGTGCCACAACATTCACTTCTCCACTGGTCCTTCTGCTTTTCCTTCTGGCAACCTCTTTCCCCTTCTCCCTTTGGCCTTTTGAACAGTAAGATCTGCATTATTATGGATTTTGGTGACTCCTTTGCAGTTCCTCTACCACCCAGCCACTCTTTTGTACATATTCTCCAAGTGTGTGCTAGGCAGCTTAGTGGAAACACAAAGATGCCACCTTCTAAACTCTAGACTCTGTGGAAGCATCATGTCACCTGCCAAAAAAGAGTTTGGTGATGTGAGTAAGGTTCTGGATCCTACAATAGAAAGATTTTAATCACAAGTTTCTTATAAAAGGGAGGCAGGACAGTGAGAGGCCGAGAACATATGTGAGGATGGAAGAAGTGAAGTGACTTAAGGATGGAGGAAGCTCCCTCAAGCCAAGGAATGTGGATCCTAACCCTAACCCTAACCCCTAACCCCTAACCCCTAACCCTAACCCTAACCCCTAACCCTAACCCTAACCCTAACCCTAACCCCTAATCCTAACCCTTTTCTAGATGCCAGAAAAGGTCAGGAGACATACAAGGAGTGTTGGAAAGTTCCCAGCCATGTAACCTGTTCTCATTATATTATCAATGGCTGGATACTTCCCGAACAGCCTTCGTATTCTCCCCTAAAGCCTCCAGAATGAATCAGCCTTGTCCAAAATCTGACTTTAGCCCCTTAAGACCTGTTTCTGATTTTTGATCTCCAGAACTGTAAGACAATGCATTAGTGTTGTTTTAAGTCATTATGTTTGAGTAACTGGTTACAGCAGCCATTGGAAACCAACACATTGTGTAAATACCCCCTTTTTTAAGCTACCCTAATTTGAACGTCAACTCTTCCTAGTTGGGATACTGACCGATCGGTAACTATATAAGACAAGTAGATGACATAGAAAGATGGTGATTTATTTTTTTCACTCCAAGAATACAGCCACCATATTGAATTGTCAAAAGATTACAAGGAATCACCCCATTTAATGTTTGCTTTTTGTCCCCCCAAATTCATAAACTTGTTAGGCTACATGTGACCTTATGGCAGCATGCACACGGTACCCATTGTTGCATGTCAAAGGGTCACAAAGAGATGCTGAGGTGGTAGTTGGTATAGAGTATTTTTGAATCAAGGTAGAAGAAGTAGGTTAAGGTCATCTTAGGGTCAACTGCATCCTCTTAGAAAGGAAAGAGCTCCTTCAGAGGGAAACTATAATAATAATGTAATAATAGTGATGGTCAAAGTGGCAAATGCTCACATAGCTCTAACCTTACGTTAGACAATCGATCCAGCTCTATGAGCTGTGTATAATCATGACCCCTGACATTTACAGATGGGGAAATGGAGGCCCATACATGTGAAATAACAACTCCGAGATCATAGACCTACTGGCAATGCCAGAGAGTCTGGCGCCCGAGTCCTGGTGCTTGACAAATATGCTGTACTATCTCCAGGAAGGCGTTCACCCTTGATTCATTCACAAATGCAAAGGGAGATGCATTTATTGCATCCTACTGGCATTATCGCTTCCATATGTTGTTCCGAACAAGCAGTGTTTTTCACTAACTCAATAATTTTTATTCTTAGATTGTGTCCCTGTCCTACTTTTTTCGTTCCTTCCTCTAAATGCTCTCCTGGAATAATTACACTCATTTCCATGATGCCAAATAAAGCAATATCTGGACAAGTCCCAAAAGTGTGTCTCCAAACAGATAAACTCACCAAATTTCCAGTTTTATATATACATATCTAATATATATTTTTATATATGCATATATATTTTATATATACACACATATATTTTATATATAATGTATATATTTTATATATACATATATTTTTTATATATACACATATATAGTTTATGTTTCTGTATAATACACTTATATATACATACATATATATTTTATATATACACACACATTTTTTATGTATATATTCCATGTTTTTTCAAGTGGCACTGACACCTGAAAATTTAAGTGTCTGAAAATGAAATTTCCACAGTCTCTGGGGTAATGTTGATGTCACATGTTGGGGGTTATATTGTGTTTAAAATTCTTAATGATATGTTGAATTCCTAACATCAGGTACTTGTGAATATGGCCTTATTTGGAAATAGAGTCTTTGCAGACATAATCAAATAAAGATGAGGTCATAACAGATTAAGGTAGGCCCTTAAGCCAATGACAAGCATCCTTTTAAGAAGGACAGAGTTGGATACCGACACACACAGGGGAGACCATTTGAAGATGCAGTCAGAGACTGGAGTGATGCGGCCACAAGCCAAGGGACGCCTGGAGACCCCAGGAGCTGGAAGAGCCAGGAAGCAGCCTCCCCTGGAGCCTACGGAGAGAGGGCCCCCTGCCCACACCTTGATTTCAGACTTCTGGGCTCCAGGACTGGAAGAGGATAAATGTCTGTTGTTTTAAGCTATACCAGTGGTGATCCTTTGTTACAGCAGCCCTAGGAAACTAATACACAATTGGTCCTGTGGCCATATTTGGAGTACCAGGGATCTCTAGCTTTCCACCAAGAAACTGTAATACCTTTCTTCTCTGAATTCTCAATGGCTGTGCCTTTGTTCCAAGCCATACCTGGGTGTTGGTTCAAAGAAACTAACAGACTCCCAAAGCAGCTCATGTTCACAACTCTCATGATGCTGAATACACAGTGTAGCAGTTGTCTGATTATTTCTGGGCCTTTCTGGTACCCTGTGAGCATCTTGAGGTCAGTGTTCCAGTTATTTCCGTCTTTTGATGCATTTTCCATAATGTAGAAACTTGGTAGTTATTAGACGTCCACTAACCATTTATGAATGGATAAACATGTCCAGAAGTTCAATCATAAGCACATTTAATTTCTACAACTATCTTACAAATAGTGTAGCTACTTCCTTGTTTTACACTGAAACAGTTCAATACTCAGGAAAAGATGCATTAATAAACTTATGAAATCATTGGAGGTCATGGTGTTTTTAACCTTAGAATGATGGGCTATTAAATCTTGTTCTAACCCCCTTCTCTTTTGCAATAGTGTTCAAACACTCCCTTGAGTATGATAGATATTGCATTGTTATTTTTAAACTCCATAAGGCAGTTAGGAAAATATATATAAATATATTGCACTGCGGGACCCTTATTACATACAGTAAGTAGCGTGTCATCAATTTTTCATGCCTGGAGAGCTGCGTGATCGTTTGCAAGGGCAATCACCCTAGGAATATTGCTTCTAATAATCCTGTCCATCATTCCTATATTATTTTCTTAATTTATCCATATACCATTTTAAATGCAAATAAAGATCACCTTCCCAATATCTATGAAAATTAAATCCCATTGTGAACGAAAATTTACAACCCTAGCTTATATTATTTCATGGAACTCTATCCCCAACCATTAAATCTCTCTAACAAAGTTAAGTGAGAAGTCTAATTTGGTGTTTTAATTCAGCCTTGCAGTATTTACTGCTCTGATTCATAGTGTGATTGTTGAATTGTTGCATCTACTCTGCTCTGCAGGCCTGGCCTCAACCGAGAATCTCCAGGTGCCCAGCTTGGCCTCTTGTATATTCTGAGATCAGAAATGAGAACAAAACTGTGACAGGCAAACCAACAACCCTGAAAAATGCCCACGTCCTAATCCCCAGGACGTGTGAATGTCTTAAAATCCGTGGCAAAGGGAGTTTTGTAGAGGTGATGAAGTTAAGCATTCTGAGATGGGGAGATTATCTTTGATTATCTGAG
This sequence comes from Daubentonia madagascariensis, assembly GCA_023783475.1. NCBI lineage: Eukaryota > Metazoa > Chordata > Mammalia > Primates > Daubentoniidae > Daubentonia > Daubentonia madagascariensis. Next base: position 1,334,943 of record JAKFHU010001178.1, on the reverse strand, counting down.
TGAGCTCAAAGTCATTACAACTTATAAGAGGAAGGCAGGAGAGTCAGAGAAGGAGATTTGATGCTGGAAGCAGAGATTGGAGTGATGCTGCCACGAGCCGAGGAATGCAGGTGGCCTCTAGAAGCTGGAAGAGGTGAGGAACATTTTTTTCCCCTAGAGCTCGGAGACAGAACACAGTCCTGCTGACACCTTGATTTTAGCCCAGTGAGACCCATGTCAGCCTTCTGACATCCAGAACTGTCATATCATAAATTGGTGGCGTCTTATGCCACCGAGTTTGTGGCAATTTCTTACAGCAGCCATAGGAAACTTATACATGCCTAACCCTATATTGCCTCCATTTGGACCATTTCAGTCTGTGATGCAGGCATATAGGACGTTTCTTGGGTCTAATGCATGGTTTCCAATTGCAGAGTGATGGAGTGTCTCGGACATGTAGGTATGTACATACATACATGTATGTACAGTGTAGAAAATAGTGCAGAAGCTGATTTTCTGTGCAAGAGATGGCTTCTGCATGCCTTGGTAGCTTTGGATCACTCCTTAGATAATGCAAGAAAATGGAAACACACACACACACACAGATGCAAAATCTAATTGTATCTTTAGGCCATAAAGTTAGGTCACTCTATCTGGACTCTAAACCCTGCAATAAATGGCTAGGACACCATGGAACCAAATTACTAGGCAAGGAAAAAACAAAAACAAAAACAAAAGCTTGAGATAAGAGAAAGACCCCTGCATGGTTCTCCGTGGGTTGAAAATCTCATATGAAGAGATACTCTCTCCTCGATGGCACAGAATCAATCACCAGGCATCCACCCACGAAAGGGAGATGGACACTGATGCATTTACATCAAGCAGCATGAAGATTGATTCTCCTGCATTTTCACCCAAGCAAGACCAGTCTCCCCACCTGATGCCTCCATGCACCCCAAGGCGACACAGTCCCTGGGCCACCTGCTGGACTCTCATTACAGCCATGATAAAGATAAAGCATGTTTGCGTCTTTGCTATGGAGCAAGTTACCATGGTTCCGTCACGAAGGTATCACTCTCCCGGGAAACCAAGTTCAGTACATCTTATGAAGGATGTGTCTCTCTCCCGCTTGCTGTGGGTGCCCCACAAATATTAAATATCTATGAACTTTCTTGGGTCTAATGCCCGGTTTCCAATTGCAGAGTGATGGAGTGCCTCTGAGATGTATGTACAGTGTAGAAAAAAGCGCAGAGGCTGATTTTATGTGCAAGAAATCACTCAGGGCAGTGGAAAATATTACCCAGAAAAGACCTGGCACCACAAAACATATATTCTTTTAAATTACCAATGATATAGTCTTATATTCACCATGTGGTCTATAACCCCGTTCATAAATGCCTGTTCCTTGAAAGACAACTTCACACTCACATTACATAGCTTAACGATGAATCGTGCTTTTAAATTATATGACCAAATGTTCAGTTAGCAACATCATGTCCCCCCCACAAGGATAATGCATGTAAAAATAAGGCAGTTTTAAAAATATGAAGCATGTAAAATAAAGTTTATAAAATAAAGTATCTTTGTGGGTGATCTTTTTTAAAAAAGGGGTTGGAAAGAGAAAATCTTATTTTTATTATAGACTCCCTATAATGTTCTAGTATTCTCTTTAAACAATAGGATGGAAATTAAAATTGAAAAGTGCTGTTCATGCCAAATTCAATATGAACCAAATGTGCTGTTGAGAAATATATATGCAGTGTATACATTATATATATCTATATAATTGTAATATGTGATGGCCATATATCTATCTACATATTTACAACATGCTTGTATATTTATATATTATCAATATATAGTACATTAATATTAATTCATTGTCATATATTTATATTATATATTATAAAAGTCAATATAATTTTATATTATATTATATATAAATACATGTGTGTATATATATATTTAAATTTCATTTCATCTTTACATCAATGTAAGGTGTTGGTATTATTTGTTCTCATTTTACAGATGAGGAAGCTGAGACCCAGAGAGTTTGCTTAACTTTCTAGGAGCCGTAATCTGAAGTGGCAGAACTGGTATATGAGCATGAGATGGTTCTAGAACCATGTCCTGTTCCACCACCTTCCTCAGGACCAACTGAGTCCTCACTCACACGCAGGTGTTGGGCCCCACCTCAGACCCGCAGAATGAGGGGGCGTCCAAATCTGCATTTTCAGTGCATTGTACAAGTGACTCATGAGCAGCTACAAATCTGAGCATTGCTGCTTTCCCAATTAAATTGGACTCAAAGCCACTTTCAGTTTTACATTCTAGGGGCTTTAGATATTCAGTGGCAACTTTGGGACGATATTCACAGATCTCTTGGCTAATTATACATTATATATTTCATAGAAGGATTTACAAAATGTGAATTTGAACGCTCACAGCAGCCCCCACCCAAAGGAAAGAAAAACTATTAGAAATGTATTGCTGATTTACCCGAGTATATTTCTGCAGGCAACACAAAAGCAGGAAAAGACACCATTTAAATCCTATATCAATCTGTATATGCTGAAGAACTTATATTTTCTAATCAGATTCAAAATCACTCATTGGTACATATGTCCAACATTCTATCAAGAACTGTGTTCATTTCCCAGGGCTGCTATAACGACATACCACAAAGTGGGTGACATTAAAAACAAAAACAGACAAAGCAAAAAACAAAAGATACCTGAAATACTCTCTCACAGTTCAGGAGCCCAGGAGTCTGAGATGAAGGTGTGGGAGGCTCCAGGGGAGGCTCCTTCCTGCCTCTCCCAGCTCCTGGGGGCTCCTGGCGGTACGTGGATTTTCTTGTCTTGCGGTTGCATCACCTCAGTCTGTGCCTCTGTCCTCACATGATCTTCCCTCTGTGTACGTCTGTGTCCAAATACCCCTCTTCTTATAGGGACACCAGTCATTGGATTAGGGCTGTTTGTTTTCTTTTTCTTTTTTTTTTTTTAGGACGACCTCATCTTAACTTGATTAAATCTGCAAAGAACTTATTTCCAAATAAAGCCACTTTCACAAGTTCTGGGTGAACATAATTTTTTTTTTTTTGGTAGGAAGGAAATATTCAACCCAGTAAAATGACCTTCAAGATAAAAAAATAAGAGAACATTTGCATAATTTTAGACAAGCTTGAAAAAGTGGATAAGGGTACTTATTTTATGGAGGTGACCACTTTAGGAAAAATATATCCCTGTGGGGAAAAGACATACTTTATGAAGAAATCGGTCAGGAGCTTGTGCCCAGTGTAGGTGTGAGCAGGTGTCTGCGGCACCAGGTCCCGGCGTTGGTGGATTGCAGGTATGGTCGGTTTCCTTGTGCAGGGAGCATACGTTTTCCGACACCCTACAAAGCTCCTCAAAGTATTCCACTGACCTTTCCATAAATTTGTTGTTATTCTGACATTCTTCTCCAGAGACTTTTTTTTTTAACAGTATTTGTAGGAGGAAGGCACAGAAATCTATTACATCTTCCCTACTTTTACCTTTTACTTAAGTAACATTTTTATTCCCTTCTGCAGTGTGATAGCATGCCTTCTCTAAGTGCAGATCAGGAAGTACCTTCCTGACCAAATCACTGACTTTAATTGTATTATACAATCAGTTGTGCTGACCTTTTATAATTCTGCCAATCAACACAAATCCCTGGTGAGATTTAAGAATATAGTGAAATCTTCCTGTTTATGGAATATTTTATTTGCATGCATTCAATCCTTCTGTCTAAATATATTCAGTTTAATTTGTTTTATCACGGTGACTAATTTGTTATTCTGTAAGCTGGATGCACACTGCCCTCTCGGTCTACATCACAAATTGACTTTCTTAGTGTGAAATTGAATTTAATGTGAAGAGCACACTTTAAACAATGGCTTGCCATACCTTCTTGAGGGATGCTGTACTCCCACCACTAAACCCAGCTCCTTCTGTTATATTAGGAATAAAATTATGAGAGCATAAATGGCTAACTTTTGAATATAGCTTATAACATCATTCTACAATTTCTAGAAAAAAACTAATTCTACACACAGCAGAATGGGTGTATCTGACCTGTGTTAAATGGCTATGCAATTTTGTGGCCAGTATTTGTTTGAATATGTAGCCCTCTGGGGTCATGCTTTCTTTTTCGCATGATGAGAAGAAGCAACATTTGTCAGGGTGTGTAAAAGATCCATGAAAACGTGAGCAGAAGCGAGATCTATAACAGCAGACATCCCACAAATCGATACAGCCCTATGCACTCAGTCCTGAGTTCAGATGTGTGGGTTTGAGCACCCTGCACGTGAGAACAGGACTCCAGACGGCATCCCCTTTTAGCTCCGTGTGTGTTGTGTTTGATCCAGAGACTTAGGCTGGGTCAGCTGTTTCACAAATGAGTGCTCTTGCTCGTAAAGGCAATTGGGCAAAACGCTATTATTACCAATGTTAAATGTTTTGTGTTGACGTCAGTAGGTACCTGGTGGTGTACATGTCCATTCCTAAGGAGAAAACATGCAATCATGGAAAGACCACAGGCTTCCGGGGGCTATTGTAATACATTCAGGCATGGCCACGGCTTCATGGCTTGGAGACAAGCTATAGAATGATTTTGACTTCCTGTGTCTATGTCTTGTATGAGCAAATCTATATCAAAGGTAATACATGCCTATCACATGCACTATCTTATGTAAAGTACTGAGCATTATGTTTGGGTCTAACTGCAGTAATTTAAAAGCAAAGGAAAAGGAGTAGCATAAATTGGGTTTACACCTCTAACTCTGACATTTACTACCTTGGGAATGGACAACCTGCTTAATTTTGCTATGCTTCAGTTTCTTCAGCTATAAAATGGGGAGAATAATCGAACTTGTGGCAAATAAATGACATAATACATATTAAGTACTTGCAACCATGCCTGGCACATTTTAAATGCCCACATATCTTATTTACTATTTTTACAGAGGGAAGCTTAATAGGGATAGTTTTCATAACCTGTCAGTTTTACTAGGAACAAGGCAAATGTTGAACTAAGGATACATCTCTATACCTTTGAGTCCCTTAAATGCAGCAAAGAGAAACAGTGATCAACCACATCAAAGCACACACTTTATCAATGATTGTGTTATGAGGACACAATTTTAATCCCTGTAGTCATCTAATAATGGAAAAAGATTGTGTCACTATATTAATTTTTATTCAGAATGTGGTTCTCTCAAGAGAAAAATCATTCAATAAGAAAGTATCTATTATTTATTTATGAAAATAAAAATATAAATACATGATTTAGCAATAAGCTGACAGGAAAAGCTAAACATCAATCTTTTAAAAATCAGTCTCTAAACAATGATTATTTCCAAAGTGTGTGTGTGTTTTTTTAAGTAATTGTCCTTTTCAGAGACTGATTAAATTGCATCATATTCAGTACCTGTTCAAGAAGCAAATAAAATTTCCCTGAAGGGTGCTTGTAAGACCAAATTGTTCATAATTTGCCATCAAAACATGTTTACAAAGGAAAGGTGAAGTCCTATTTAATTTCCTATTCAAATGATTCTTGCATTTCTTGTGAAAATCATATTATACTCTTTTATTATTCTGGTATTCAGATTTTCACACATATACACACACAATGAATACATGCACATAAAAACACTAGCTATTAAGTTAATTTGTAAACTATATTAGACTTTTATTTTACATATATTTTTACTATTGGTTTTGAAGTCCCTTAAATGTCCCTGTTCTCTATTCTCCATAATTGTTCAATTATGCCACTTGAAATATTAAACATTTAGCAAGAGGAAAACAAATAAGGTATCAAAATGTTAAATTGTGTAATTAATATTGGTTATTTTTAAGGTGGTAAGATAGTGTTGATTTTTTCCTTTGTACATTTTTTCTGAATTTTAAAAGGGTTCTACATTTAAATTACATTCTCTTATAAAATAAAAGATGCATACCCCCCCCACACCTTTGTCTTTAAGACACAGGATTTTTGTTGTTTTAGGGTCATTTGGAATTGACACTTTTTTCCCCAGGATTTCTCTACAATATTAACTTGTATTTCCACAAAACATCTAGAGTAGTTTTTGAGTTAACTATAGGACATGTGCATCAATCCACGCACCTTCAGTTTACATACACCACAACAATCTGTGCATTTTTTACATACACACTCCCTTGTTATTAGTTCCATGAAATCTGGCAAAATGCCATATTCCCTGCTTTTTCAAGAACGTGTCTGGGAGTATGCAGCATGGAGAATAAAACCCCCTTACCATGAAATTACAAGTTTTAATTTAAAAAGAAATATTTCTGACACATATATTATATGTTGAGGGCATAGCTTTCTGTACATGCCTAACAAAGCCTTTGTCTTTTCTAACTTTACACTGTGAAGGTGAGAGACAGAGAGAGATACATCTGGGGGTGGGGAGGAGAGAGAGAGAGAGAGAGAGAGAGAGAGAGAGAGAGAGAGACATCTGGGGGGAATCCCAAAAATGAAGCAAATTGTTTTGCAGGAAAAACAAAATATAAACAAAAAAACCTATCCAGGTTTTTACTCCTAGCAAACAACACTTTCATGTTATGACATTGAACAAAGATGGTCACAACATACTAGAAGGAAACAGTCAATATTTTCAGAGCTACAAGCCAGGCAGTCCGCTCTGACATAGTAATGCATCAGTATCCACAGGCAACATGTGAATGCATGTGCGTGGCCATGTGCTCATAAAACTTTATTTAAAAAACCAGGCCAGGGGGCCTGATGGCAATTTGTAGTTTGTCAACATCCTGTCATAGAATCCCCCTAAGAACAGCAAACAATGTCTTCTCACCATTTATGCAATGCCACAACCGAAGTTAAACACAAACAAAGACCAGCAAACAAACCAAAATATAAATAAAATGTGTAGAAATTCTCCAACCCCCCAGAGCAGAACACCAGGCATCCTCAGCCCAGAGCGTCTTCCACCTGTTTCCATACTCCTGGTTCTGTTTTCCTACAGCCAGGGATAAGGTGGAGATCCCAGGGTGCTCCTAGGTATAAGGGTGCAGAAAGCTTTCTGCAGCACAGGTTATCCTGGAGAGAATTTGACCCTAAGTATAATGCCCAAGGGGAAGGTGAAGAAAATGAACCCTACTAGCCCTGCATGCTCTGATTCTGAGAGCAACTTTTTTGTTTTAATTTATTTAAGATATGCTCAGAAAAATCAGGAAACAGACTGAGAGAGTAGGAGGATGCTGAGACAGCTAAAAATCAGGAGGCAAATGCTGCTTGGAGCAGAGGGGACTCGGAGGTGTCATGGCAAGTGGCCCCACAGCCCAGACTGGAGCAGTTGTCAGGCACTGAGGCTTGGGCGCGCCCCTCCTCCAGCCCGTGGGCAAGCATCACCTGGCTCAAGATGAACAGGGGAAAAGAATTTGAAAAATGCAGAACAAAAGAATGGACACTACATAGGTGGCCTACAAAGGGCTTGGAAATAGGCTATCGCATGAAAATAGCAAAACAAAAACAAAAACAAATAAACAAAAAAAAACCCACAAAAAGAATAACAACACAACTGCATTGGAATCATGACTTCAGGCCTCTAAATTGAACCAGAAATGTGGAGAATAAAATAGGACAATTGTTATTTTATTCGGTAGCTCTTTCGTGGCAGCCACGGTGCTGTTCTGCAGCAGGGCTGTTGACGGGTGAGCAGGCAGGCATTTTTGCAGAAGAGATACCCTGCTGACCCCCAAGGAAATTCCAGTCTAGTAGGGAAAAGAAAAAAGGTAAAGAAGAGGTGATGGTCTGCATTTCTAAGGGAAAATCCAGGTTAGAGAGAAGAAGGGAGATTTTTCAGGGGAAAGAAAAAGTCTGTGCTGGCACATAAGGAATGATATCAGATAAAGACAGTGAAGAATGTAAATAAGGCAGCAGATCCCAGGATGCTGTTAGGCACGAGGGTGCAGAAGGCTATCTTATTGCAAGGCCAGAAACTTCTGAATGTTTGGATCACCAATTCAGTGGACAGAGCACACACAGAGAAGTGCACATTTTAAAAGAAAGTTGCAAAGCATTGTCGAAGCCTGTAACAGATTGAGTGGAGTTTTCCAAAAAATATATGTTCCTGTCCTAATCCCTGGAGCCTATGCACATGAACTTATTCGAGAAAAGGATCTTTGCAGATGCCATGAAGGTGAAAATCTGAACATGAGGACATCCTGTACTAGGGAAGGCCCTAAACCCAATGACAAGTGTCCTCATAAGAGACAGCAGAGGAGACACAGCACAGACGAGAAGTCATGTGGAGATGGAGGCAGGGATTGGAGTGACGCGGCCACAAGCCAAGGGATGCCTGGGGCCCCCAGGAGCTGGGAGAGGCAGGAAGGAGCCTTCCCTGGAGCCTCCCCTGGGAGCACGGCCCTGAGACCCCTTTGTCTCAGATTTCTGTCCTCCAAACCTGTGTGATAATAAATGTCTGTTGCTATAAGTCACCGAGCAGGTGCTAATTTTTTTTTTTTTTACAGCAGCCACAGGAATATAACACGAGGGATATATCCTGCCCCCCACAAAATCTGAAAACGATAAAGTGTCACACCATTTTCATGAACAGGAAGAGACAATTTTGGTAAGATGTGACCTGTTTCTCCAAGTTAATCTAAAAATTTATTTTTTACACCTGATAGGCTGATACAGAGTATCTTATACATTAGACAAAATAGACCAAAATAGACCAAAAATGGGAAAGAAAACATTGCAGAGGACTAAGATAGGTTTACCACAGCACAAGTCAAATTATATCATTATCAACTTAAAGGAATTCAAACATTTGTTCTTGGAACAGAGTAGAAAAATAGATGACCTCTGTCACCCTGTACTTAACTGATTACCTCTGTCCCTGCCCCAGGTTTAAAATGCAACTGACCCGGAGGTCAAAATTGCCCCCATCTGCCAATGTGCACGCCATCATCCAATCCGTTGAGGGTCTGAATAGGACAAAAAGGCAGAGGAAGGGAGTTTTCCCTTTTTCCTTCCCGTCTGCCTGTTTTAGCTGCGACATCCGGCGTCTCCTGCTCTTGGGCTGGAATTTGCACCACTGGGTCTCAGGGCTGTTCCGGCCCTTACACCACCGGTTTTCCTCGGGTGTGCTGCTTCCAGAAGGCAGGCCACGGGACTACTCATATCATAACGGGTGACCCAATTTCTCCTAATAAATCTCTTACTAGAATGAGAGGGATATTATCTATTTGTATATCATGCACTGACAGCCCTCTGTATTGGCGGGTTTCACATCCGTGAATTCAACAGACCATAAATAATCAAAAATATTTTTTAAAAATACAAATTATAAAACAATACAGTATAACAATTGTTTACATATGGTTTATATCACATTACTTACTGTCCCTCTCTCTGTACATATATATATGAAATGGTATCTGTATCATGTATACACACATATATAAATCTCTTCATATATAAGATATATATATTTTATATCTTGGTTCTATAATAGAGATATAGATATATATTTTATATCTTGGTTCTATTTTTATATATATATATATTTTTTTTTTTTTTGAGACAGAGTCTCACTCTGTCACCCCAGGACCTCCAGGTCTGTTGCGTTTTAAACCTGGGGCAGGGACAGAGGTAATCGGTTAGGTACAGGGTGGCAGAATAATCTGTAGATGGTTTAATGTATGAAGGAGGATGTGCAAATATTGCATCATTTTATATGAGGGATTTGAGTATCCATGGATTTTAGTATCCTTGAGGGATCCTAAAACCAATCTCCCATGGATACCATTGGCTGGGCGCGGTGGCTCAGTCCTGTAATCCTAGCACTCTGGGAGGCTGAGGTGGGAGGATGGCTTGAGCTCATGAGTTCAAGACCAGCCTGAGCAAGAGGGAGACCCCATCTCTACTAAAAATAGAAAAATTAGCTGGGTGTCAGGGCACGTGCCTATAGTCCCTGCTACTTGGGAGACTGAGGCAGGAGCGTCACTTGAGTCTAGGAGTTTGAGGTTGCTGTGAGCTATGATGACGCCACTGCACTCTAGCTGGGGTGACAGAGCAAGACTCTGTCTCAAAAGATAAAAATAAAAAATATACATATATATATAAAATAGAACCAAGATATAAAATAGATATCTATAGTATAGTACCAAGACATAAAAAATATATATCTTATATATGAAGAGATTTGTATACGTGTGTATGTGATATAGATATCATGTCTCTCATATATATGTACAGAGAGAGACAAAGAGAGATACACACTCAAATATTTATGATCCAGTAACCCTTGACCAATAGGATACTCAGACTACTGATTCCATGTCTCTGAAGAACACTGACCGATACAAGCAGGAAGGAAGACACCCGGACAGAGTGTCCAGGTGGGGAGGGGAAAGCAGGTAGCAAGGCTCGGAGCAAGCTGCTCTCTGGCTATTTCGATTAACAAGAATGTCTGAGCATCCTGTTGGTCAGTTGTTGCTGGAGAGAGAAAGTGGCCTTGGCTTTCCCAAGAACTCATCCACGCGGCCAGCCAGGAGCCGCCCTATAGACAGCCTCACCAGCCCCTGTCAGCCAAGGGGAGTCTGCCGCATTGTGGATAAGCGAGAGCTTCTGGGTCTTCATCTCCCTTGTTAATCTCGCCACCCCACACATCTAGCGAGTGGAGATCAGAAGCAGGAAGTCAAGAAAGGGGATGTTACATCGCGATATAAGTTGAACTTTTGAATTGGACAAGACGGGACTGGACATTATTGTTTTTGTGCATGAGGATGACCAGAAAGCCATGGACTCTGCTCAAGTTCCCATTCAGAGTCAGGACAGAGAATTTCAACTGGGCAAGTCTGAAGGCAGGGGAAATAAATCCGTTCTGCCTTTTGCAGATCTCCAAGTTCGGACTTCACAAGAAACCACTTTCTGACATGTCATGCTGTGAATACCTGCTATTTTCAGCTGCCTTCTCACTAGGTGGTGAGTTTTTACTCATTTATTCTTTTTTTTTTTAAGAATAAGGAAAGTGCCACATCTGTCTTCTCTCCCACAGCATGCAGAAAGCAACAGGAAGAGGAGGTCTTTGTAAACATTTGCTGAATTGAAATGAAATTCTGTCTCTGAGACATTCACACAGTCATAGCAACCCATGGATTTTCCCATCTGCAGGACCCTGGTGATTTTTAAAACCTTCCATGAACCCCATTTGTGTATCGCAGGAATAGTATTGAAACTTGTTTCACATTCCTGAGCATCCCCACCTCACTACAACAATTTTCCCGCTGAACTAAGGTCCAACAAATGGAAACGTAGCTGCCAGCAACCCTTTAATCGCTTAGAAAGAGATACATATCTAGGATAGCCAGCAAAAGTACAGGACACTCAATTAAGTTTGGATTTTAGACAATAAACAAATATATTTTTAGCATGAGTAAGTCCCAGGCATTATTTGGAACCTACTCCACTGGTACAAAAAATATTCATTGTTTAGTGAAATTAAAGTCTAACTGGGTGTCCTGTGTTTTCGTTTGCTAAAATCCCTACTGCATCTATTCTCTGCTCCTACGATCTTTAGTTGCAGAGTTTCCCTCCACAAACGCTGCCTTTGTGTGTTCCTATGTCCTTTTCTATATAGACTTAAATCTCAGTGCTGGACTTTGCTTTGGCCACAACTGTATCATTTTCTCACACCTTCCGCAAACACATTTTTGTATTATATCCTTTCTGTTTATTTGTCAAACGCCTTAACCTCTTCCCAAATTCAAACCAAGTGGGGAACTGCAAGAAGTCAGGAAGCCTAGTGTCTATTTTTTTGGAAGGTATTAATTATTGATTCAATTTATTGGATAGATATAGTCTGTTAAGTATCTATCTCTCCTTATGTGAAGTTTGGTCAATTGTGTCTTTCAAGGAATTGGTCCATTCTATCTAAATTATTAAATTTGTGGGCAGAGTGTGGTTTATAATATTCCCTTATTATCTGTCGTTTTAATCTCCAAGAGGTGAGTGGCGACGGCCCCTTTCTCCTTTCTGACATTAGTGGTCTGCCTGTCAAATCAATTTTATTGATTTTTTTCAAATAACCCATTGATTATGGATTAAGACATTTTGGGGAACATGGATTAGGTGTTTCTGTCTTCTGTCCTCATACTACTGCCCTTTCCAGAGCAGAGCTGCGTCTGCTTCCAGGCATTTTTTGCCACAATTGTCCACATGGACAGAGGCAGGCAGCCCCTCAGAGGTGCTCAGCAAGGCTGACAACTGCCCCAATCCTGCCCTTGGAGGCAGGAGCAGAATTGGACTAATTTCCAGCAGTGAAATGGTAAAGAAACTTACCTTGTTACTTTCATGGAAATCACAGATGAGTTGGCAAGGCAGACAATAAACAATTCGCTTAAAGCACCAGCAGTGCTTTGCAGATGGGGAATAGACAGATATAAGAGGATATAACGAGAGACCCATCTGAGATTGTGGGATCAGAAAAACTATCCTCGAGGATACCCGTTAAACAAACTTTCCCTCCACATCACGAATTACTGCAGGGCCTGGGAGAAGAGAGAGCTCAGGGGTTCTAATCAAGGGGTGTGGGACATGAATCCAGTTACCAGACTTGTTGAACAAAATGAAGACTGTAACTCAGAAATGGTTTGGAGCACAAGGTTCGTGAAAGACGGCATAACCTGACGCTGAAAACCAGGTGGAAGCTGCAGCATCTTCAATAATTAGTCCAGATCAAAGACCTTCCAGATAAAGGTCAATGGTCACCAGAAGTGAGGGAGGTAATTGTGAAAACAGAATGTAAATAGAGTCTGATGCATACACTCATTCATATGCATCGGGAAAATGCTCATCGGACATACATTAGACACATTTTAAGATGTTTTACTGTGTTGGGTAATTGTGTAGTTTGCAATTCTTGGCCCACATAAATAGCCTCCTTTCAATTTTGCCTTTTGATATAAATGACTGTACATCCTAATTATCCAGCCAGTAACTCCTTTATTGTAGAACCTAGCCCAAGGTGTGCTGTTCTAAGATAGCACGCAACTAAGCAAGGGAGATGAAAGAAATCATAGAAACAGGTCAGGTATTAAAAATTAAACCTCATTCTATGGTTTAAGGGAAGCTAAACCAGCAGAAAATGAAATCCTAGCAAATAAGAATTGGAAAATGAAGTTTTAGCCTCAGGGGAAATATCAGAAAATGACTAATGTGTTAAAAAACAAAAGGAATGCAAATCTCTAATCAAAGATGTACGACATTGTCCTGAATAATAAATGATGTGTAAACACTGCACTCATGTGAACTGTGTACATTTTAGTTTGAAGAAAATAAACATGAAGAATAAGAGAAAATAGCTAGTGTAAGAGAGGTGAATGTATATGTCAAGGTAGATGATATTTTGGCTACATCGTTGGGACCAGAGAAAGTTTCTTTTAGGATTAATGGAAGGGGCAGGTAGCCCTGTAGGGCCTCTGTGAGAAAGTTCCTGTTTCTTGGGATTAAGTTGCTCTTTTACTTAAGGTTACTGGTCTCAACAAAGAACAAATGAATCTCCCGACACTTAGAACCACCTTGTTCTCCTGCCTTAGAACTGTGCATGCTATACATCCGATAAAGGGCTGATAACTAGAATCTATAAAGAACTCAGGTAAACCAGCAAGAAAAAATCAAACAACCCCATTAAAAAGTGGGCAAAGGACATGAACAGAAACTTTTCAAAAGAAAATAGACTAATGGCCAATAAACATATGAAAAAATGCTCAACATCTCTGACCATCAGGGAAATGCAAATCAAAACCACAATGAGATATCACTTAACTCCAGTGAGAATGGGTTTTATCAAAAAGTCCCAAAACAACAAATGTTGGTGTGGATGCAGAGAGATAGGAACACTCATACTCTGCTGGTGGGACTGCAAACTAGTACAACCTCTATGGAAAGTAGTGTGGAGATTCCTCAAAGAACTAAAAGTAGAACTACCATTTGATTCAGCAATCCCACTACTGGGTATTTACCCAGAGGAAAAAAGGACAGTCTATAAAAAAGACACCTGATTTGAATGTTCATAGCAGCACAATTCACAATTGCAAAGATGTGGAAACAACCCAGGTGCCCATCAATCCATGAGTGGATTAATAAAATGTGGTATATATATACCATGGAGTACTACTCAGCCATGAAAAAAATGGTGAACTAACACCTCTTGTATTAATCTGGATAGAACTGGAACCCATTCTTCTAAGTGAAGTATCACAAGAATGGAAAAACAAGCACCACTTGTACTCACCATCAAATTGGTACTAACTGATCAACACTTATATGCACAAATGGAAATAACATTCATGGGTGTCAGGCAGGTGGGAGGGGTGAGGAGGGGGTGGGTAAATTCACACCTAACTGGTGCCGTGTGCGCTGTCTGGGGGATGGGTACATTTGTAACTCTGACTTGGGCAGTGCAAAGGCAATTTATGTGACCAAAGCATTTGTGCCCTGTAATATTCTCAAATTTTTAAAAAGTAACAATAATAATTTAAAAAAAAGAACTGTGCAGGCATTTTGGAGGCTTGTTACCTGAAAGATTTTGGCAAGAGCCACATGAATTCAACTAAGTAATATGTAGCTTTGGTCAAAGGCTACTAGAGTTCCTCTCATCTTCATGATTTTCCTGGTAAATTTGTTGATTATTTTGTATTCTTCAGACAACAAACTGGAAAACATTTCAGAAAACTGTTGCAGTAACTAGGCTAATCCTTCAAACATCCCTGGGTGGGTTGGGAAGGTCTGAGGAGGTTCAGCCAAAGGGATCTGGGAGCTTATGTCAACATTAACAGCAATTGAGCAAGAGGTAAGTCTTCAAATGCTGGTGGGGAATGGTCAGAAGCTCAGTTGTACTGTTATAAGTGAAGGCTACTTGGTGACTAAGTGTCCATTCTGAAGTTTTCCATAAGTGTGGACAAAATAATATACTATGGGCAGGCAACGAATATATATGGAGTGCTTTTTTTTCCTCTTTGCTTCAATGACTTGGAAAGGATATTTTTTACTATTTGTGGATGTACTGAAGCAAGGTATAAACATTACACATCATTTCCCTTCTGTCCTAAAGTAAAACATTTATAATAGAAATTGATGCAAAAATAAACCAATTCTTGATACAAAATGAAATGTATGTTCTTTACCAATGTGCTAGTAGACAGTACAGCCATTAGTGAAAACAGTATGGAGTTTTCTCAAAAAAACTAAAAATAGAACTGCCATGTAGTCCAGGAATCCCACTACTGGATACTTATTCAAAGGAAAGGAAACTGTTATACCAAAGGGATACTTGCACCCCCATGAATATTGCAGCAGTATTCACAATAGGTGAAATACGGAATCAACTTAAGTGTCCCTCGGTGGATGAACAGATAAAGAAAATGTGGTACGTACACAATGGAATACTATTCAGCCATAGTAAAGAATGAAACCCTGTCATCTGCAGCCACATGGTTGGAACTGGAGGTCATTATGTTAAGTGAAACAAGCCAGACACGGGAAGACAAATTTTGCATGTTCTCACTCATACGTGGGAGCTAAAAAAGTGGATCTCACGGAGGTAGAGCATGGAATGATGGTTACCAGAGGCTGGGAAGGGTAGCAGGGGCGGAGGAAGAAAGGCTGGTTAACAGGTTCAAAAGCGCAGTTAGAAAAAATGATTTCTAGCGTTGGGTAGTGCAGTAAGCTGACTGTAGTTAAGAAAAATATATTATATGTTTCAAAATAGCTGGAAGAGAAGAGTTGGCATGTTTCCCAACCCCATATTCAAGGTGATGGATATCCTACATACCTGATTTGGTCACTACACATTCTATATACATGTATCAAAATATCCTCATGTACTCCATAAAGATATCTATATACACACACACAAATGTAATGTATCAATAAAAAAACTATGTGATGGAGTCATATATATACAAAGTAGCACAGGAACATGTGAAACTTTTAAAATAAATTTTAATAAGTGCAATAAGGTCTTAATAAATTAGTTAGGAAACAAATAGTGTGTGCTAAAAGTCAATCTCCTCCCTTATGGGATCTGCTACTTTTTGAGAGAAAACAGGAAAAGGTAATTGGAAGTATTAGGCCGTCTTAGAAGTTCTCATGGTATAATAGAATAATAACTACCAAAACAGGAGAAGAAACTATGTTTTTTGTTCAAAGAAGAGGGAAAGCACTGAGCCAGTATACCTAACGACTCAATGGCGGAAGATGCTTAGTTGAGCATTGGGAGAAATTTAATATTTGCGCAAGTCAAATATTACACAAAACACTCTACTTAAGACTAATAGTTCTCCTGTCTCTAGCTCTCAAAAATAACCCTTGAATCATCAGTGCATTTTATGCTCAGATTTGCCCTGTTATAGAGGAAAGTCATATTATTTTCTCTAAACATTGGTACACACATGATGATTTGGGCCTTAAAATCATTGTTTCTGTCAGCATCGTAGACAGGAGTAGAATACATAAAAAGATTACAGAAGAAATGACTTAGTTGAGGAAGGGTTAGAGAAGTCAAAGCTGCCTCCACACTCACCCCACCAGGACCCCGTGCGTCTGTTTTCTCAAGGTTTGCCACCCTGAGACACTTCTACATGCAACCCAGGGCTCTGGAAAGCACCTTTTGAAAACCACTGTGTGAGACTATTACGAGTAGAGGGAAGGAACTTGTTAGATAACAGATCTGCAATCCACTCTTCCTCTTTCCCCGGGACATAGACGCTCCTGGTAAATAAAGAAAGAAGGAAGACAAACTGATAAAATCCCCTTGAAAACATGCTAACAAGAAACCTCTTGGAAAACCCTCCATTGGAATTTGTCAGAGGGAATGCTTTTGGTAGGACGTACCCAGCCTGGCTACAATCCCTTGTGGCAAAGAAGCCTGGACTCTGTGAATTTATAGGCCATGGCCCCATGCAAAATATTATGTAGGCAATGTAATTATATAAATGGAAGTTGGGAGAAATTTCAAAACTAGAATTGCTCCCTTCTGTATAAATGATATGATTTCATACAATGAGAGAAATCAAATATATCCAGCCATTGCATATGCTGATGTGATAAGAAAATAGTTTGGGACCAGCACTGGAAGTGTCATATTATACCCCATTCTAGCTTGTGCCTTACTTGTATAGTTAAAGTTAATAATATAACTCAATACTGGATAAGTTCTATGATTCAGTTTACTTTGATTTGATGGTTTAGTTATTTGTGTTATCCTTAGTAGTAGTATCAACATTATAATATATTTAATACTTATATTTACAAAAATGTTTTCATAAGATTATTTTATGTGCATTTACACTGTACTTCTAACGTACACATGATTTCAATGTTACTGATGAATAAAATGAGGTTCAGATGGATTCAAACCTTAGTAAGGTCTAAATCTCCCTTTGTGACACCCCCACTAACACACACAGGTAAAGAGTACTTCTGGCCCAAGGGTCTCTAATTTGAAATGTCATGCTCTGTACACTAAGGAATACAAGATGCTTTTTCTGGGCATTTTTAAAAGGTTGTGAATAGGATGATGCTTATGTGCTGAACACATCCTAACGGGACCCCCAAAAGAGTCACCCCTTCAGTGTGGGCAGAACCTGTGGCCAACTCCTTGCCAACAGAATATGGCAGAGGATGTAATTAAGTCTTCAGATCAATTTATTTTGAGTTAACTCAAAGGATATTATTCTAGTAGGTCAGATTTAATCAGACAAAATCTCTTGAAAGAAGGACCCACCCTGGGGAATATTTCTCAATTGCTGACTTTGAACAAACAGCAGTAAGGAAATAAATGCTTTTGGGAATGAACTTGGAAGAGGACCTCTAGCCTGAATGAGACCACAGTTTTGGTGGACTTCTTGGTTTCAGCCTTGTGAGACCCTGAACAGAGGACACAGATGAGCTACTCTCAGAGACCTAAACTATGGAAATTTTGAGATGATATATTTATGCTGTTATAAGCTGCTAAGTTTTTGATAATTTGTTGCCCAGAAATAGAAAACCAATACAGGTTAATTTTTTTTGAAAAATGCGTTTATAATGGTAGAATTGTGAAAAACTATGTACCTGTTGGCAGAGCTATTTGTGATATACAATCTCAGTTACTCTAAAGAACATCTAGATCAACCATCTGTGATCCCTGCAATTAAAGCCAGACGTAAAATATGCTTTTCATAAATGTGGAAAGGACCTTCCAGATAAAATGTGGCCAACTACATTTTGCCTGAATTATTAATATAACTGCTTTCACTTTGTGCTATTTTTTATTAAAAATATTGTGAGGTTTCTCATTTTCTGAATTCTGAGAATCCAACAAGCATAGACCTCACTGTGTAAAAAATACATTTTTCCCCCTGGAACCAAGACAAATATAACACATTAAATGTACAATTGACTTGAAGCACACATTCTGAATTCCAGATAATTAACATGGGATGCAGACAAGCTCTTTAGAATCACGGATATTTGGTGATTAAGAAGAGGTTGTCCCAGGTCAGACCAAGAGTTTAAACGTGAAGTTGTAAACAGAGGTCATGTTGCAGTCTTGGAGATTGTAACTTCTTAAAGGCAAGGAAAAAAAATGAAGTATGATAAAGAGCTCAGATAAAACAAAACAGGAAGCATTTTGCAGCAGGAGTATTAAGAAACAATTCTCATCCGTTAGTATGCATTTGTCATATCTTGAATGCTTTAACAAATTCTTGATTTTAAAAAATGCTTCAGGCCACTTTTAAAAAATCTTTTTGATATAGTCTATTCCCTTTCACCTTTTTCTCTTTACTTATTCATGCCAGAGTTAGCAGTGCCTTTTTTCATTTAATTTTTTTGGTTTTTTACATTTTTTTGTACAGGGCCGATGTGTAGGACCAATGGGAATTTTTTCAAGCACTGCTAAGTAATTTTGTCATCTGTGATGGTTAACTTTATGTATTAATCTGATGGGTCCTTTGGATGCCCAGATGTCTGATTAAACATTTCCGTGTGTCTGCGAGGGTGTTTCAAGAGTCAGCGTTCCAGTTGGTATACTGAGTAAAGCATATTGCCCTCCCCAATGTGGGCAAGTATCATCTGACCCATTGAGGGTTTGAATAGAACAAAAACCAAAAACACAGGGGAATATTGGATCTTCCCTCCCTTCTGCCTGACTGTTTGAGCTGGGACATTGATCTTCTCTGGCCTCAGAGCTCCTGGTTTTCAAGCCTTCATACCCAGACTAGAATCTGTACCACCAACTCTCCATCTCTCAGACCGTCAAATTATACCACTGGCTTTCCTGGGTCTCCAGCTTGCAGACAACAGATATGGACTTTCTCAACCTCCATAATTGTGTGATCTGATACTTTGTAATAAATCTCTTTATATACCCTATTGGTTCTGGTTTTTCTGGAGAACCCTGATGAATACATCAATTTAACAGGCTACATCTTCAGTTGGAAGACATATGCAGTCTGTTAGCTTCATGGAAAAATCTCTTTGTGGCAAAATCCATGATAAGATACAGTGGCTTAATGACATAAGTCATGTAACTCATGAATAACGCATCTACAGCATGTACTGCTTGGTTATGGAAGGAAGGCATGGTCTTATATAATGTTTATATTTAAACTTTTTAAAAAAATAAATCTTTTGGAAAGTAAGCTTTTTACTGTCCAGAATAAGTGAAATGGACCATTATCCATTGACTCCACCTGCATTATCATGGTATGTACGTGCGTATTTTTCTGTAATGGCAGATATTAAATATTTAACAGCTGAATAGTTATCTACCGCTATATAACAAACCACTCCAGAACATCATAGCATAAAACAATAACCATTTTATTGTGCTCACTATTTCTGAGCTTTTTAGAATTCAGTCAAGGCACATGAATACCTTGACTGTTCTATGATGTCTGGGAGCCTCAGCTGGTATGACTTAAAGAGCCTTGAGCAATTCAGACAGCTGGGAGCCAGAATTTTTTGGAGGCTTCTTTATTTACATGTCTTGTACCTGGACTGAAAGACATTGAACACTAGGTGTACGTGGACTATCCACTGAAGTGCCTACATATAGATAGCCTTTGCATGCGGCTTGGGCTTCCTCACAAAATGGCAGCCCCACATTACCCTAACAATGTTGCTGCCAGGAATCTTTTTGTGTGTTTACACATTACCTGCCTAACTTCTTCGGGGAAATGTTTTGGTGGGTTTTTTTAATATTTTGCCAAATTTTTTACTTGGTTTCTTTATTTCCCTGTTACTGAGTTTTGATGTTCTTTATATAAAGTATATATTTTAGTAGGCTTTATAGAAAACCGACTGTGTTTTGCCAACGTTTCAATTTTGTATGTCCCTAAATTACTTATTTTATCATTAAGGAAAGGCGGTTCAAGTGAGTATGCATTTACACGTACTTTTTAGAACACCTTACAATATTACTCCATTTTTATGGGATCTATTGTTGCTGATAAGAACCTGGCTATCAGTACCACTGTAATCCCTTCGTGATTAGTTATTTTTTTCTCACCAGTAGCTTGTTTTTCTTTCCTTTATTCTAGTTCTTTTTATTTATTCTGCTGACTTCCGAATTTTTGAATCTGATTGTTTTGGGTGCGTTTTTGCACAGAGCACCCATATTTCTACTTAGCTCTTCGTCTATTACTACTCTGTCTCTCAAAATTCAAACAGTTGTATGTCATACCCTCTGTATTAATATATTATGCCCCTTGCCTTCTGTTTGATGGCTTGCCTGTTTTTCTCTCTGTCCTTCATTCTTTGTGAATTCCTTCATAAAACCTTTCTCCTTTCTTTTTATTACCACTCTAATCCAATTTCCTGATTCTTTCTTTGACTTTTCTAAACTGTATTTAATTCTGATTATCAAGGTATATAGATTTTTTAAAATAAATGTGTGTTTTTTCTTTATAAGGTGTCTAATTGGTTTGTTTAGCATGTCTTGTTTAATTTTGCCATATTCTCTTGATGCATCTAATGCTTCTAGCCCTTTTTTTTTGGGGGGGTGAGCGTCCTTAACTTCAAGAACATAAAATATTTCTAGTGATTAATCACTGTAATCATAGTAGTTATCATATTACCACTTTTATTACAGAATAAGGCTGCTTTATTGCAGCATTAATGATCTTTTAAGAACTTGGCTCAATTTTCTAGCCACAATCCTTATTCTGATTCTGCCACTGAATTATAAAGCAAAACTGCCTGTTGTGTGTATGAGTTTTTAATTTGAGTGTTTGATGCCTTGCCTCGTGCTATGATCTCAGACTAGAATCACTTTCCCACATTTGGGGCCTATTAAACTCTTCATTAGCCTTTACTTTTCAGATAAAATGCCTCATCCCTAAACATCTGTATCCACATCCTCCAAGGCTTAATGAATCACTACTTTTCCTTTATTATCTGTGGGATAGAACGACTATTTTTACAATTCACTTTAACTAACCATTTGTACATGCCACCTTCACCATAAATGAACTCATTAAGGGCAGAAACTACATAGTCTTGTTCTTCACATATTTCAGAACATGGCACGTTGCACATCGTTACTCAGATGTTAGTTGAATTGAGTCATAAACAATACCAATTCTTTTTGAAAACGTTTATGTATAAGTTTAATCATAGATGATTTCAACATTTTGGGTTGGAATCGGAAAGAGGAAAAAAAAGAACTCCATTATTGCTGCGAGAAATCTACATATTTCCTCCTGTGGTTGCATAACGAAAATAAATGATTTAATTCTATATTTTGAAATATTCATGTGGCAGAGACAGAGCTAGTTAGTCTTTCCTCAAACATTTCAGGCAGAAATGGTGGGAACCAGAGACCATCACTATTAAATAATTATTTCATGAAAAAGGATGAATTCATTTTAAGAAACAAACAAAAAACTACATTGGGCTTTTTAACCCTTTACTTCCTCTTCCCATTATCTGACAGGCTGGCTTGCAATGTGTACTTAAAACAAGAGCAGTTTTATTTAGAATAAATACCACATGGTGCCAGAAGAGGAAATGTGTATGATGAGGAGGGAAAAGGTGTGCATGGAAAAGATATTACTCAAGTTCAATCAAATACAGTTTCTAAAATATAGGAAAAATAAAGTAAGGGATTTAAGTTAGGGGCTAATTAAAAGGCAGATACTATTCTGTGCATCATACAAATATCCCATTTTATCTACACACCAAATATGAATGGAGGGAAGCATTCCCCTCTATTTGCTGATGATAAATTGGTCTGGTAATTAACCTGTTCACACAGCTAGCAAAGGGCAGATTTTATGACAAAATCCAGGTTTTTCCCACATGTGGCTACACACCTTGAAGCCGTACCAAGTTCTCATCAAATACTTTCGTGCTGTACATTGCATTGCTGTAGAATGATGATGCACAGGGTATAATAGGATGCAAAGTAAATTTGTTTCAGGACATCTACTGTTTGTGTTTTGTTTTCTCTTCTCTGTCTCCCTCTCTCCTTCTTTCCTTCCCTCCCTTCTTCCTTCCTTCTTTCCTTCAAGTTTCCATAGTCATTTTTGATTCATGAGTCCCAGTGCCTGATTAGTAAAAGAAGAATAATACTAATAGCAGGACTAGGATCATACTGATCTGACAGGTCTGTTCTCACTATTAAATATATGAGAAGTCACCAGGTATCTAGCAATGCAGGATTTGTAGTTATTTTTATAATGATTATCGTTCAAGTGATTACTGTCTTCTGTAACCTACATTTTTCCCTCACAGAGAGTCTGCCTCCTCAAGTACCTTTGTGACACTCCATTTTCTAAATTAGTGGAAAATGTTTTCTTTCAAAATACACATCTATTAACTAAAACAGTTCTTAAAGAAATAATGATATGTTATTTTTGGAAAGAAACAAAACAATACTTGCAATACACAATTGATCATATTGTTGAATTCCATTATAGGTTTAAGCATATGTATTTTGAGCACATATTGATCAAATGAATTTTCCCAATGATATTACATCAATATATGGCTTAATAATTCATTTATGTTTACTAATGAGTATTTGTAATATCATTCACAGGATATTAACATACCCTCTGGGCCAGGCATGGTGGCTCACGCCTGTAATCCTAGAACTTTGGGAGGTCAAGGGGGGAGGATCACTTGAGGCCAGAAGGCTGAGACCAGCCTAGGCAAGAGCGAGACCCTGTCTCTACAAAATGTGTGGTGGTGCACACCTGTAGTCCCAGCTCCTGGGGAAGCTGAGGCAGGAGGATGGCTTAAGCCCAGGAGTTTGAGGTTTCAGTGAGCTATGATGATGCCACTGCACTCCAGCCTGGGCAACAGAGCAAGACCCTATCTCAAAAAAATAAATAAATAAAAAATAAAAAAACATATCCTCCAGATTTCAAAACACACTGTATGTCATCTCCAAAATTAACAACATATTGTCCATGCTGAGATTGGATCAAAACCACCACCCCAGGTTATAATTTACCAAGAAATAAAATGAAGCTATAAATTGAGTTCAAGTAGCAATTGAAGAAACAGCCGTGTTAGTATGTGGCTAAAACTGCTATTTAAGTCGGTCTGGTGGTATCAGATCATTTCTATTTTGGACTAAATAAGGCGCATTGATGTAGTTTGTTGTTCAGTTCTCTTCAAATAATGCAAGAAAGACACATAGAACATCATAAATGTTTTATTTAAAAAACTCATGTGATGCTGATTTGATTTTATGTCTACTTTTTATGTGTGTGTGTGTTTTTTTTCCTTACATTTAATTTCCAATAAGCATTACTCTTCAGTGACCCAAAGAAGATTCTGGTCTTAATGGTGATACTTTTATTCACTCATTTACTCCTTTGTTCCATAAATATTTGTTGTATACATATGTGTAGCGTGTGCATTCCATTGTGTGGATTTTGGTCTTGGGAAACCACTAGCGACAATTCCATCCTGATTTCCTGGAACTTAATCACTTTTTTTATATATATATATAAAAAAATATACGTATATTATATACATATATAATATCTGTATACATATATATAATATATATATCAATCTGTATATTATATATATAAAATATGCATATATTTTTTATATATATATAATATACATATATATTTTATATATATTCGTGTCATCGGCTATTTACCTGTGAATAGTCTAGTTGTCACTAGGTTATTTTCATACCTCAATGAGTAAATGTCTTAGAACAAGTACACAGCACAAAGACTAGAGGTTTAGGACTATCTAGTTACCTTGATCAACTTCAATTCAATTGAAATAAAAAGCCAGACTAGAGATTCAAGATTCTAAGAATGCTCTTTGCATCCTAAGTTACTTGCAGAGGCCGTTTATATTCCTGAAAGTAATCATACAACTGCTAAATATGTATTTTTCCCTTTGTTCTCGGCATAGAGTATCTGTTATCTTTATGGGTATAATACGGTCTCTAAGAGACAACAAACAAATTCAAACATCAGCTTTAACTGGCATAAAAGATTAACGATGAAATAAAAAACACCCTGGCAAGCAAAGAAGAAGTAAATAGTGTTTGAGACAATCTGGCTTTCTGAAGTCTAGACACTAACAGCTTTGATAACTTCAGAAAGAAGCAAATATTCTATAGGGCTACAGAATATTTAAAAAAAAAAAAAGTAAGTATCTATGATAGAGTCCAAATAGGGCCTTTCCTATACAGAAATGTGATTAAGAGCAACTGCTTTTTAATAAATGTTTATAATACTTTTCTTTTATTCTTTGTAAGAAGTCCATGAATTACAAGGGCAGCAAATGGCATTTGAATACGTCAGGCAGGAAAATCCATAGCAAAGATGGTTGGTTTCATTTTTGTTTTTATCTATGATGTTTTAGGACAAGGGACATCTAAATGTGTGTTTGTGATTTTAAGGTCTTCTTGTGTCTACAATTGAGGGGGATGGTCACAAAAATTCCACTAAATACCCATAAGAAGGTCGTCATCTGCCTAACCAAAACATTAATATTTAGGAGGTCATTTTTAAAAACAATCTAAAACTGATAAGTCCAGTGCAGTTAAGGGAGATTTATATTTCTCAAACTCTATTTTTAAGCCTCTATCTGAGGAAACAGATAGCATCAAGTACTTCTGCATTCTTTGAAGAATATAAATTGTATTCATTGTTGGCTATTCTCTGAGACTTTGTTAGTCACTGTCCCTGGATCAGAGATAAAGACTGGGTTATGAAGCTGATATGAGAGCAATGTACAGTGTTGATAAAAATCAAACAGGACCTTCCTGATACAAATGGGGCTCTCAGCCCACTTGCTGATACAAATAGCTTAGCAGGCTCTTTGGAATCAAACAACTTCACTTTCTTGCAGTGAAGTAATTATCCTGCCTGACATTCTAGCCAAGATAGGACCAAGCTTCTGAATATTATGCAGCTAGCTTTTCTAGGGCTCTTAGGAGCTTTCCCTTAAAACCAAAACCTTAAAGATTTCCAAAACCTTCCAAAAACCTTAAAGATTTTTTGCATTCCACTTCAGAAACCTGCAATTATTTACTGCTCATACCAAGAAAAACTGTTAACCTCTGATGCATTTTCCAGCTCGAGCATTTGCAGGTAGACATAAGTTGGAGGGGAAAAAAAATTAAAGTGTGGATTCCTTCTCCACAGTTTGTGCTCACCTGTAACATGTTCATGTTTGGTTAAAAGCAAGAAGATGTACCAAGAGGATGTTGTTACTTGTGGCCCATTCTGGATCAGAGTGTCTTTGACTAATTAACTCAGGGTATTTTGAAAATGTTGCCAAGGCACTCCTAAAGGGCTATTTAGCAAGTTTTCTTAGCATTTGCCCTAGTTTCCATAAATCCTATGGAAACATTTACTTTTGTTCTATATTTACTCTCCTGACCCAGCCAATATTATCATTCCTCTGCTTAAAATTAATGTGCTCCTCTCTCTTGAGAATTTTGTAGCAGCTTGAGAATACATACATATTTAGGTACAATTGACTTTTTTTTTTTTAGGTAGGTTTTCTTTTTTTTTTTTTATTTCAGAATACTATGGGGGTACAACACTTTGGCTATATATATTGCCCATGCACTGCCCGTGTCAGAGCTACAATCGTGGTCATCCCCCAAACTGTGCTCCCCGCATCCATTCAGTGAGAGTTTTCCCATCCCCTCCACCCCCCTCCCTCCTGCCCGCCCCCTGATTAATATTATTGCCCTGTGTGATGTAGTTGTTGATCAGTTAGTACCAATTTAATGGTGAGTACCAGGGGTGCTTGTTTTTCCATTCCTGTGACACTTCGCTTCGAAGAATGGGTTCTAGCTCCATCCAGGATGATACCAGATGTGTTAATTCACTATTGTTCCTTATTGCTGAGTAATACTCCATGGTATACATATACCACATTTTATTAATCCACTCGTGTATTGATGGGCACCTGGGTTGTTTCCACAACTCTGCAATTGTGAATTGTGCTGCTATAAACATTCACGAGCAGATGTCTTTATTATAAAATGTCTTTTTTTCCTTTGGGTAAATACCCAGTAGTAGGATTGCTGGGTCAAATGGTAATTCTACTTTTAATTCTTTGAGGTATCTCCATATTCTTTTCCATAGAGGTTGTGCTAATTTGCAGTCCCACCAGCAGTGTATGAGTGTTCCTATCTGTCCACATCCCCGCCAACATTTGTTGTTTGGGGATTTTTTGATATGAGCCAATCTCAGTGGAGTTAAGTGATATCTCATTGTGGTTTTGATTTGCATTTCCCTGATGATTAGAGAAGTTGAGCAATTTTTTATATGTTTGTGGGTGGAGCCCCTAACTCCTGCATTGTTCAAGGTCACTGTATCATGTTGATACAGAGAGAGAGAGAGATTTTAGGTTACTTCCACTAAATTAAATACATTCTCTTCCCTTTCATGTCTCAGTTCCTGATTCCCGCTTATCCATTCTAACAAACCGTACACGTCACATACCAAAGGCAGAACCACCTATTATTTGCTTCCTGTCACTAAAAGGGAGCATGTTTTTTCTGAGATTCTTCAACATTTTGTGGTGCTTGAGGCTAACCGGAACACTGGCTAATAATCAGTCCTTACCCTCATGTAGAGGAGGAAATTAGAATAGCAGGTTGAGCAATTTTCTATCCAAACACATCCTCTATAAAAGATACACGTACTGAATCAAACGACCTGGCTCCACCAAAGTGAAAACATTGTTCTTATCTAACTGGGGATAGATTTAACATGCGTACATGTGGTAACATTGTAAGAACTACAATATAATCATCACACATAGAGTAAATGGAAACCTGAATAAATTAATGGATGTTGATCAATGTCATGTACTAGTAGATATTGTACTATGTTATTCAAAACTTATAATTGGAGTACATGATGGCCCCCATTATTATTTCTTACAATGCTGTGATCATAATTACCTCATAAAATTGTTGATTAAAACACACAAAAAAAATAAACTGAACATGGCATCAACAAACTGTTATAGTGTGTACCACTCCTTAATTGGAGTCCCAGGGATGAATATTTACTACAATAGCAGTTCTATCATCCTAATAATTATGGAGAAAGTAAACATAAATAAAGAATCTAATTCTGGATGGCAGAAACACTGGTTTGGAGTCCACTCCTTACTTCCGGGATGGATATGGCATGGATTAATTTCTATAAGAATGCAGGCTGACTTCTAATGTTGTCCAGTAGCTATTTGAATATAACGGGTCAATCTGCATTACAGAGACATTGCTCTTCCCTTTCTGCTGACTAACTAGTCGTTACTTTACTGGTCATCCACCGAGCGATTGCTGTGATGGTCATACGCAGATATAGAGCTAAACATTTTCCTTTGCAGACTAAAGGAACTTAAACCAGAAGCTTGTATGATTTTAAGAAAACTTTGTTCAAAAAAAAAATTAGCAGTGTTTGGAAAGTCATGGTATTCACAAGTTTTTCTTCTTTTCACCTGCCCTCACCACCTATTGCACCATTGAAGGAATGTTCTATAATACTGGCAACGTTTTTACTATAAAAGCTGCGAATTCCTGAAGATCACCATGTAGCCCATGGGTGACCGACTGGTCCACCCAGTATTCCAGACCAGATCAGGGACACCCTGGAAGGATCAATACTGTTACGCAACACAATATAATGTGGCAAAAAATGGATGAAGACAGATTTCTGGTTTCAGCGATGACATGTCATTAGCTTGGAAACTTCCCAAGCTGAAAGTCAAAAACAAAAAAATATGAACTAACATAAACCACAACAGAATAAACAGGAACTGTGGGACAATCTCAAAAGTTGTAACTTACTTATAATTAAAATATCAGAAGGAGAAGAAAAGGAGAATGGAACAGGAGAAATGTTTGAAATAACAATGGTTGACAATGTTCTAAAATTAACGGCTGATGCCAACCAATGTCCAGGAATCTCGAAGGACACCAGCCAAGATAAATACCAACAACTACATCTGGGCATTTGGCTTTCAAACTGCAGAAAGCCAAAAACAAAGAAATTCTTAAGAGAAGCCACGGGGGGCGGCGGGAATGCAGAATATCTTCCCTATCGGTAAATGAGAATAAGAGTTTACAGTGGACTTTTCTTTAGAAAACAAGCAAGCAAGAAGAGAGTGGGAGAGAAATATTTAAAGTGTTGAAAGGAAACAACCACCAACCTAAAATTCTATATCCAATGAAATTATCCTCCAAAACTGAAAGAGAAGTAGACTTTCTCATGGAAACAAAAACTGAGGAAATTCATCTGCACAGACCTGCCTTGCCAGAAATTAAAAGAGGTTCTTCCGGTTGAAGGAAAATGGTATAGGTCAGAAATTTGGATGTGGTAAAGAAATGAAGAGCTTCAGATAAGGAATAAATGAGTCTATAATGAAATATTTTTATTTTCCTATACTTAATTGATATAATATATAACTGTTTCTTTAGAGTAATTATAGTAATATATTGTGTGATTATGGCACAGAGACAAATGAAATGAATTAAAACAATGCTATAATGGACAGGAGAGAAAAATTGAGACACTTCCTTATAAGTTACTTGAACTTTATAAGTGATATAGTGAAATCTGAAGTGGATATAAATTAATTTAAAAGGTATATTAATTCTAGGTAAAAGAATACATTCGTTAAAAGACGTAGAATTGATATGCTAAGAATAAAGAAAGATTGGAATCATACAAACTGCATAATTAAAACCAAAGACAGGGAAAAAGGGGGAGAAATGAATAAAATAATTTTACTCCACAACCAGTTGGCATTTATTTTAACCATGCAAGGTTGGTTCAATATTTTAAAACTAATTAATGTGATCCACCACATGAACAGTCTAAAGAAAGAAAAGAAATTCACGTGAGCTTGTCATTAGATGCAGAGAAAGCATTGGAAAAAAAACCCAACTCTTATTTATTATTAAAATTCTCCACAAACTAGGAACAGAGGACAACTCCTCAACTTGGAGAAATAAAATATCCAGGAAACACACACATGTAACTTTGTACTTAATAGTGAGAACAGGGACTCCCCCACCCCACACAGGAAATCATGAGGATGCAATTTTTCAACAATCCTTTGTAAAATTGTACTGGAAGTCCATTCCTAGCTAGCTAGAAAACAAGATAAAATGTATGCAGATTGGGAAGGAATAAAATCATCTTTGCAAATGTCGTGATTTTCTATGCAGAGAATTCCAAAGATTTAACAACAGCAAAAATACCTCTGGGATTTCATGAGTCTATACAAAAGCTACAGGGTACAAGGTTAATAGACAAAAGTCAATTGCTTTCCTACAGACAAACATGAGCAACTATAATTTGACATCACGGACACCATGGCATTTACAAAATCACCAGAAAAAGAATAATTTAGGAATAAATCTAAGAAAATCTATACAGGATTTGTGTGTGGAAAACTACAAAACTCTGACGAAAGCAATCAAAGAAGATCTAAGTCAGTGGAGAGATATTTTATGTTTGTGTTTTTAAAGACAATATAATTAAGATAGAAATGCTTTCTAACTTAATGTGTAATTTAAATGTACTCTCAATCAGAATACCAAGATATTTTGTAGATAGGACAAAATGTTTCTAAAGTTTAAATGGAAAGGCAAAGGCCTAGAATAGCCAACATCATGCTAAAGAAGACAAAATTGAAGGCATTTTAAGAAGAAATGGAAGACTACAGCTATCCACAGACCACAGCATTGTTAAAAGGATGCACACTATGTAATGAAACAGAACAGAGACCCCAGAAATAAATCCATATGAATATGATCAACCAAACTTTGACAAAGCTGCAAAGGTAGTCAACGTAGGAACAAAGTAGCCTTTCCAAAAGCTGAAGTCAGAAAAAGGAAATGTACATTTTCCAGAAACTGAAACTGGACACAGATCTTCCACCTTTCACAAAAACAGACACAATATGGATCAGGAACTTTAATGTAAAATGCAAAACTGTAAAACTTCTAGAAGAAAACATAGGGAACAAAAAATCTCATGAGGTTTTTTGTTGTTATTTTTTGTTTTATGTTTTATTTTGTTTTGTTTCCCCCCTCAGCTTAATGTAGGTATAATTGACCAAAAAAATCTATAAATTTAGGGTATGCAATGTGATAGTTATTTTTATTTATATACATACACACAAACATGTACACACATGTGTGTATATAAAATATATATATAATGTGAAGTAACTACTATCAAGTTAGTTAACGCCAGCAGAACATGCCATGAAAGACAGAAAATGTTGGACTTTATTCAAATTAAAAACTCTTACTCTGTGTAAGGCAAGCCAGATAATGGGAGAAAATATATGCAAAATACATATCTGATAAAAGACCTCAAGCCAATATATGCAAAGAATTCTTAAAACTCAACAGTAAGGAAACAACCCAAATTTGAAAAGTAAACGAAATGTCTAAACAGGCAACAACTAAGGTAGACAGATGGCAAATAAGCATGTGAAAAGGTAGACATCCAACAACGTTTACCGTTAGGGAATTGCAAATTAAATCAAGAATGTGATACCACTACACACCTACTTAAAATGGCCAAAATCCAAAGATATGCCAATATCGAATGCTGTCAATGATGTAAATCAACAAGAAATTTCATTCTCTACTGGTGGGTAAAGCCACTTTGGAAAACCATTTGGAGTTTTCTTTCAAAAGTAAACATAGCCTCACCATAAGATCCAGCAGTCATGGTCCTGTTATTAATGCAAGTGGGTTCCAAACTTATGCCCACAAAAAAGCCTGCACACAAATGTTTACGGTGTCCTTATTCACAATTGCCAAAAGCTGGAAGCAACCAAGACACCCTCCAGTAAGTGAAGGGCCAGATCCACTGTGGGGCATCTACACAACGAAATGTTATGCAGTGATAAAAATAAATGAGCTGTCAAGCCATGAAAGGACACGGAGAAACATTAAATGCGTGTCACTAACTGAAAGGAGTGTCTGGAAAGATAGCCCCAGGCAGCGTCCCAATCACATGACATTCCGGGAAAGGTAAAAAAAAAAAAAAATTAAAGCAATTGTAAAAAATATTAGTGGTTGGAAGGATCTGTGTGGGGAAGAAAAGGTGATAGTGTTGAATGAATGAACTAGAGGGATGTTTTTAAGAGGTAAAACGATTCTTCGTGACACTCTAATGAGGGATACATGGCGTAACACATTTGTCAAAAGTCATAGAACTTAGAGTAAAATATTGAACTTTTATGGGCAGAGAGTCCCCAACATCCCATGGTTGGTTCGATTTATGATTTTTTTTTACTTTAGATGGTGCAAAAGGGATATATATTTGGTAGAAACTGTACATCCAATTTTGAATTTTAATCTTTTCCAGGGCAAAGGATATGCACTTTCCCAAGATGCTGGGCAGTGTCAAAGAGCCGGATCTCCCAGTCAGACGTGCTCGCACAAGGGCAAACAGTGGGTACGCCATGGTGCACTGTGTTTCCAGATGACTGTGCACAACTGTAGGCTTATGTGCGTGTGCTAAGCCTGTTTAAGGAAGGTTAAGCTAAGCTATGATGTTTGGTAGGTCAGGTGTATTAAATGCATGTTTGACTTTCAACTTTATTTTCATCTTATGATGGGTTTATCAGGATGTAAGTTGAGGAAATGGAAATCTGTATATGAGGTATTGGGGTTTTTTTAAAAATCATTTATGAAGTTGGGAGTCCCCGCAAGGGATGCATACTCTGAAAAGAGACTCCAACCATATTACAAAGGTATAAAACCAGCTCACTAAAGGGAGGTTAGGGCTGAGTGACTTTGGAAATAAGTGGGATCTGTAAGAATAAAGGCAGAAGGAGCTGCATGGGAATACAGTGCTCTTCCTGACCAACTTTTTTCTCACAAGGCTACAGGCTCTCAATTCTGAAACCAGTATGAGTTTCAGGTATGACTATTGAACCATTGAGTAACAGATGGTGGATGGTTTCTCCATGTGGGGGTTGCAATTTGCAAACAAGTAATGTGAGGAAGCCATAAGGATCTGTGTGGGAAAGGATTAGCATTGGAGACATTCATAGCAATTCAGGTTAAGCTTAATATAGACACAAATAATTATATATATAAATATTTGTATATCTGTACACACATGCACATATGTATAGGGATTTCTCCATATGTAGATATACAGAAAAAGACACATATATCCATACATATCTGTAAATATCTGCATATAAAAACATCTATACATAGACATATACGTAGAGATATATACACACTTATCTATACCTATCTATAAATATTTCCATTGTAACCATCTAGATATAGATATAGACACACACATACTATATATAATGTTACTATACACAAATATATTTCCTTGATTTGTCAGCTGGGAGGGCCAAGAAAGAACAACACCCCAGCAGCAATGAACACACCTAATTCCTGGGTCTTGTTTTCTAACACCGTGTTCCAACAAAAGGAACCAGGAGACGTGGCAAAAATGACTTAATCTATGCCCGGGGATAGATAAGCCCAGACTCCAAATTTTTGTGGCAGGTACCAAACATGCACACCACACACACAACATGACACAACTGTCGTAACATCTAAAGATATAAATGAGACGATATTTAAGTGGGTCTGCATCTTTTGAAAATAACAACTTCTTGCGTAGAAGCAATATATGATTCCAGTGCACCTGACTGCAGAGTCTCTTATTCTTTGAATTCATAATGACATATTATGTTATATATGTACATAATGTATATCATATATTATGTGCAAATATATTTATATTTGTATATTTTTAATGATATATATTTATTTTATATATACAGTTTATAAATATGATATATAAAGAGGCAATATATAAATTATATGTTTATATACAAAGATATATACATATATAATATATAATGTAAATATATGTCATTATAAACATAAATATGTATTTATATTTGTATATAAGTTTATATATTTATTTGTATAGATATGCACTTTATACTTAATGTAAATATAAATAATTCATAGATTATATACACAAATATATTAACATATATTTGTATACATGTATCTGAATGTACATATTCATATACATTGTATATAACATGTATTTGCAATTATATACAAACATAGACACTTGCATGTGTGCAAAAGTGAATCACACCTCATGTTTGTTTGAGGGAGACACAGATCACCTGGAATGTAGCATTTTGGATTTTATGAGGGGACTGAATTCAAATTGTACATATCGAGCATTTACATTCAGCCTGAATGTGTCACAGAAGAAGATGAATAGAATATTTTTCTTGGACTTGACTTGTTCACAATCTAGCAGGCAGAAATAGCCCTTTCTGCAATGTCTGGATAGGCACGTAGATGAACCTCCAAGTGTCACAGAAAAGGAGCATATGGGGTTAGAGACCAAGAAGGACCAGAGTGCCAAGTTAAAACAAACTGATATTCATTTATTATGGGCCTACTATGTTCCTAGCATTTTATATATTTTATTTGATTCTACTGTTATAGCAACGCTTTGAGATAAATATTATCATCCCTATTTTACTGGGAAGGGAACAGCAGTACAGAGAGTTGTCATGAAGTCTGGATCCAAGGCTTAGCGGGTATGGGGCCATCATTTACATCCAGATGTGCCTGCTGCCAACTCCTAAGATCTTCCCACACCAGTGGCTTCCTACCCAGGTTCGCCAGAGTCCGGAGGTCCCAAGCAGGAGGGGGCCCCGTGGAGCAGAGCAGAATGATGGGGATCCCAAGCCTATACCCTGACTTACTAGCTGTATGCATTTGACTCAACGTAAAATCCAGTTGAGAACAAGCATGGCTGGTGCCTTCACATTTGGAATCTACTGCACCGCATAGTGTTGACAGGAACAGACGTCCGTACGCACCCTGTAGTTTCCTTGTCTTTTGAGAATTACTCCATCTATTGCTACCTCTATAATATGGCATTCTTGAACTCAACTTTGGACAATATTTCTAATATTCAGTGCCCACATACAAATATTGATTATCTGTTTTTCAAGATATATTTGTTTTACTTCATTAACAAATTCAAGGCATTCTCCCCTCTGAACTGTCCGAAGGAAGATACGCAGAACAATTTACCCAAACAGAAGAACTACCAGAGAGGGCCCGCAGTATTGACGCCGGGGGTGTGCTCTCAGTAATTTTCAGAGAGAGACTTACCAATCCGCCCTGAAGTTGTCTTTAGCCTTCAGATTGTGAATAAATGATGGAGGAAAGTTCAGAACAACCCCAAATGTCTCCTGGAGGCCAGGGT
Organism: Daubentonia madagascariensis; assembly: GCA_023783475.1. NCBI lineage: Eukaryota > Metazoa > Chordata > Mammalia > Primates > Daubentoniidae > Daubentonia > Daubentonia madagascariensis. The sequence goes on along the minus strand of JAKFHU010001178.1, from coordinate 1,300,147 downwards.
GCTCTATCTTCCTACACGCTTCTTTGAGAGTATATTTTATAAAATTTGTGTCTTTGAGCCCCAAAGTAAAGTGAAAGGCATTCCTGTCTTGTTTTATGTCCTAAAGTAGAAACTTCTCCCAGAGGGCAGGACAGAAGACAGTAAAATTTGTGTTTCTCGGTGATATATTTATTCAGCTTGGCTCTAAGAGCAATATTTAAACAATATTAAAGTTCTTTATTTTCCTTAGTGAAGGGATGTGACGTTAACAAAAATACTAAGTTCAGGGGAGGGATGGCTCTGAGAAGTGTCTCTTTCCTCACTAGATAAAAATATACTTTTTTTTCTTTATTCATAGAGTGTTGAATTCATGTGTCCACCACCCTGGTACTTCACCCCCGTCGTGAAATACCAGTGGCCTGGGGTCCTCTGGGGCACTGTATACACGTGTGTGCTGGGACACTCATGTTTGGGTTGCTGGCTAATTGCACTGCTCTGTTGGAGTTTAGCTTGTCTACCGACAGAAGATACGTACACGTTGGTCGAGGAGCCTGCTGTCTCTCTACTGAGGTAGGTTTTGGATTCTTGCCTTCACCACCTCACAGCACCCACCAAGCCTCTTAAAAGGCTCATCTGTACGAAATACAGTCCATGGTCCACTATGGCCCCTGAGTGCCAACACATGGAATGGAGCGTGAATTTTATGCGAGCAAAACAAAGACACATGGGTATTTTCCTTACAACAAATGCAACATACATAACCCACTTTTACATTCTTCAGTGAAATTTGTTCTCAAAATTCTCTCGCACAATCTAGCTTAAGTTGAATGTGGAAAATGTGGAGTTTGTGTCAGGCTTGTAGAAAAATGTTTTGATTTAGTACGTGGGTATGTTAGTTTGCTGTCATCTCTTTCTTCGTCTAATGAACATCACCATCAAGTAATTATCAAGCAGTTTCATGATCGCTGTATTTTGTTAGCTGCCACACAAAATTATCCCGAGTAAGCAAAAGTCACTTTTTTTTTTCTAGGCAAGTAGGAGAGGGAAGGAAGGAAGAAAAAAAAAATGTTGAGACTCAGGTAAAAGAAGAAAGAACCTCTGGAAATACAATGAAAAACAAAACACAGGGATGTGCACATTTTTCTCCAGAGACCTTGTGATTTGTTTGCCCCCGGCTTTGTAAAGGAGTTTTTTGAGGTGAGTTTAACTGATGACAGGGTATCTTCAGATTGGGCTACCATTCGGACCCCACGTTCCTAAATCCATGTGCCCACCTATTGAGAAGTGGTTTCTTCGGTGTCTGTAGGTATGAAAAACTACAAATGATGTTTTGGAAAAATGACCAAAATCTTACTGTTTCATGAAAGGCAAGTTTTGTTTTTTTTTCCTTTTAGTTTATTTTTTTAATTTCAGAATATCATGGGGGTAAACACTTTGGCCATACACATTGCCCCTGTTCTGCCCGTGTCAGAGCCACCATCGTGGTCGTCTCCCAAACTGTGCTCCCCACATCCATTCAGTGAGAGTTTTTCCCATCCCCTCCACCCCCCTCCCGCCCGCCCGCCTTCAGATGAATGTTATTGCCCTGTGTGATGTAAGTGTTCATCAGTTAGTACCAGTTTGGTGGTGAGTACCAGTGGTGCTTGTTTTTCCACTCCTGTGACACTTCGCTTCGAAGAATGGGTTCTAGCTCCAACCAGGATAATACCAGATGTGTTAATTCACTGTTGTTCCTTATTGCTGAGTAATACTCCATGGTATACATATACCACATTTTATTGATCCACTCGTGTATTGATGGGCACTTGGTTGTTTCCACAACTTTGCAATTGTGAATTGTGCTGCTATGAACATTCGAGAGCAGATGTCTTTATTATAAAATGTCTTTTTTCTTTTGGATAAATACCCACTAGTGGGATTGCTGGGTCAAATGGTAATTCTACTTTTAATTCTTTGAGGTATCTCCATATTCTTTTCCATAGAGGTTGTACTAATTTGCAGTCCCACCAGCAATGTATGAGTGTTCCTATCTGTCCACATCCCCGCCAACATTTGTTCTTTGGGGATTTTTTGATATGAGCCAATCTCACTGGAGTTAAGTGATATCTCATTGTGGTTTTGATTTGCATTTCCCCGATGATTAGAGAAGTTGAGCAATTTTTTATATGTTTGCTGGCCATTATTCTGTCTTCTTTGGAAAAGTTTCTGTTCATGTCCTTTGCCCACTTTTTAATGGGGTTGTTTGATTTTTTCTTGTTGATTTTCCTAATTTCTGTACAGATTCTGGTTATCAGCCCTTTATCAGAGGTGTAGCATACAAATATTTTCTCCCATTCTGTAAGTTGTCTGTTCACTCTAGTGATAGTTTCCTTGGCTGTGCAGAAGCTTTTCAATTTGATCAGGTCCCATGTATTTATTTTGGTTGCTGCTGTGATTGCTTTGGGGGTCTTCTTCATAAATTCTTTGCCTAGGCCAATGTCCATAAGAGTTTTTCCAACATTTTCTTCGAGAATTCTTATGGTTTCATGTCTTAGGTTTAGATCTGTTATCCATTGTGAGTTGATTTTTGTGAGAGGTGAGAGGTGTGGGTCCAGTTTCAGTCTTCTACATATGGCCATCCAGTTTTCCCAGCACCATTTGTTGAATAGGGAATCTTTTCCCCAGTGTACGTTTTCTGGAATTTGTCAAAGATCAGGTGACTGTATGAGGTTGGTTTTATATTTGGGTTCTCAGTCCTGTTCCATTGGTCTACGTGTCTGTTCTTGTGCCAATACCATGCAGTTTTGGTTACTATAGCCTTGTAGTATAGTTTGAAGTCTGGTAAACAGATGCCTCCCAATTTGTTCTTTTTGCTTAAGATTGCTTTGGCTAGACGGGGTCTTCTCTGGTTCCACACGAAGCGTAGAATTATTTTTTCTAGATCGGCAAAAAATGATGTTGGTATTTTGATAGGGATTGCATTGATTCTGTAAATTAATTTAGGTAGCAAAGCCATTTTTACTATGTTGACTCTGCCTATCCAAGAGCATGGTAGGGCTTTCCATCTATTTACGTCCTCTGCAATTTCTTGAAAGGCAAGTTTTAAATCCACAACAAATTCTAATTCTTGGGGTATCAGTTAAATGCATTTTTTTCCTTGATCTTTACTTGATATCCCAAGAATTACAATGTAAAATTGTATATATGTAAATATAACATGATATTCAAGTATCTATATATTTAATAATACACATGCAATTGTAATATATAATTAGATATATATTAGCTACATATATATTAGCTATATGTATATCAGCCGTATACAGATAATTCATTTTCGAGATAATTGTCTCTTTCTTCAGTATGCAGGTGTTACTGAAAAGATTTCCACCCAGGTTGGAGAGGGTTTGAAAGAGTCTGCCCTAACTGTAGGGGACCAGAAGCCATTGGGGGGGTTCTGGGGTCACCTCCAACTGAGAGGCACTCAACAGTCTTTAAAGTCGAATTGGATGCACAGACAGCAACTCAGCTTAAGGATATAGAGAAATATGCTCATCTTAAGACACTCTGAGCAGAGAAAACAAGCCGGGGGTTCATATAGGAGCCCCCACAAATTGTAAAGTTGCATCAGGGAGGGAGCTCTGATTTGCAGCTTCTGGTTCTACGTAGGCTGCCCTGGGGATAGTGGCAGCCTGGATGTATTTATGAGGTGGTGGTAAATGATTCTTCCAGGCAACGCTGGCACAGACCACTATTCAGTAAATAAAATGCAATCTTTTGAGACTGCTGGTGTTGCCTGGCAGGAATAATACCTACCTTGAGGCTAAACAGGTTCCATCCAATTTTGACCATGAGGAATTATATTCCAGATTAGATGATTTGAACATAGAAATACCATATCCTTGAAATAATGGCCAGGTTACAATGGTTTATTTTATAACTCTATCTCCCATTGTAAAAAATATATATATCTTTCTCAAAATAAAGATATAGTAGTATCAGATCAAATGTGGCAGAGAACAGACACAAATATGCTGGTCTGGGAACAGTGAAAAATGAGCACAGGAGGTTGGGTAGAATTTAGAAATATAAAAAAGTTTGCTTACTGCAGAAATTTAGGGAGTCTGTTACCCCAGATGTTCATAGATCATAAAGTTGGAGAAGACCCTGGAAATAAACAACAGAAAGGAAAGAAGGTGTCTTCAGCCTTCACTTAATTTCTCATTAGAGTAAGACAGCTTCTGTATTGATGAATTAAATTAGGTGGCTGGGAACCCAAATGTAATGATATATTGTATAGCTCGACACCTCTAGCAAACAATCAGAGCAAACAAAAAGTTCAGCTCAGCCTATAAAACTAATTACTGGGTAGGCTGTCTGTAAGCAGCCACAGTATAGTTTTTGAATGTGGAAAAATGGGCACCAAGAGGGACTTTAACTCTGTCAATAAAGGTATGTTTTCAGGTGTGACCCTTTGCTCCTTGCTAACTTTTCAACTCATATTACAAGAGTCCTAGAGAGACACAGACACGCACACAATAATGCATATATAATATAGTATGTGCTGCATTAATTTTTGCTTCTGTGCTGAAACGGATATTTGTTGTTAGAAGAACCAAGAATGGGCTGCCCTTGGGGAGACATAGAAAATACACAATAGAATAGAGACTAGTACCTTGTTTTACTAGTAAGTGGCTTTCAGGTCAATTGTCCCTGATAATTTGTGATTTCATTCATTTCTAAGCCAAAATGTTATATACATATATATAAATAAATGTACATATATATTTATACATCTAAATATTATATATGTATCTACATATTTATATGCACGTAATTATTCATGCTTCATGTATATTATATGTTTTATATATCTCAAAATGTTTCTCATATATATGAAAGCTAAATTGTTTTCCGTCTTTCTTTTTTTTTCTTTTTCGTTAGTGACAAGGTCTCACTCCATCACCCAGGCTGGAGTGCAGTGGCGTCATCGTAGCTCACTGCAGCCTCCAGCTCCTGGGCTCAAGCATCCTCCCGCCTCAGCCTCCCAAGTAGATGGGACTACAGGTGCGCACCACCACACCTGGATAATTTTTTCTATTTTTCGTACAAACACAGTCTCATTATATCGCCCAGGCTGGTCTTGAGTTCCTGGGCTCAACTGATGTTCCCGCCTCAGCCTCCCAAAGTGCTAGGATTACAGGCACAAGCCACCATGCCTGGCCTGTTTTCTGCCTCTTAAAAGGAAACATTTTTGCAGCAATGTATCCATACGATTAAATAACCAAAATTAGAACAACTACTCCTGAGTCTTTTTCAAGAGTGAAAAATTAAATATGTGAACATGAGGTAATACGGCCAGCAAGAGGCAGGCTCTTATTATAAAAGTGTCACCACAAACCAAGAAAAAAAACACTTCAAATTTTATCATATTTTAGATTTAAAGAATCAGGTTGAGCATATTTCTGTCTCTGAATGACCTGGCTTTTCTCAGAAATCTAGTTATAAAGTGTAGAATTATGGAATGTCATTTACCTACTCAGGAGAGATTTCAAAGCAGCAGGGATGCACAGAAAGGGATGTCATGGGGTTGCAAAATAAATAAAAATTCAGAAGAACTGATGAGAAGGATGAGACACGTACTGGATGCAGGTGCAATTCTGTGAAAGGACAGAGTCAGTCGACAAAAAACCAGGGAATTAATTGCTGAACTATCAAAGAAATCTTCCTGGGAAAATTAACGGTTTGATTTTTATTTTAACCAGTGAATTTTAATGACTTAGTAGCAGGAAAGAATCTGCCTTCTTGTCTCCAGTTTTGACATGATCAAGCATCTCAGGTTGTGCATGCAAAGTGATCACACCTTTACGACTTCTCCACGGTCTAGATTCTGACTCGTAGGTTGCAAGTCTGGAAAACTGACTTTGTTGATTCACCTGCGTTTCATCGGATGCCAAAGCGGGGAGAAAGCATCAGGGTATACAAGCAGAAATTAAACTTAGAGGAGAAGTACACAACCAACAAAAGGACCTTCCATGAACTTTCTTTGTCTTCAAAATAACTGGGGAATTGATGTTGTAATCACACATGTGTTTAAAGAGAATAAAATCAAAACAAAGGGAACCAGATGGTCTCGGTTGTCAAGTTGAATTATGATGCCCAACTACAATCACCTCCCCAAAAGTAAGTACCATTAACTATTGGATATGTCTCATGCTAGACTAGCATTTGTGTAGTTACAAATATCTATCATCTACCTATCTATATATCAATCCATGTGTCTATCTATTATCTATTATCTGTCTGTGTATGTCTCCATGCCTCTTTATCATCTATCTATATATCTATCACTTATCAAAAATTCACACCAACAGAAATACTGAAGTAATTATGTGATTATTGATGGTTTTCTTATAAATGTGTTGTACACAAAGTTGCATTTATCCTGCAGCCTCTTTCCCCCTGAACATGTCTCTTAAAATTCTTTCTCCACCATTCTGTGCAAATGTATACTGTCATATTTATCTGCTGTATAATATTTTATATGATGTTGTGTTTGGTTCTTGCCCTACCTGTGGGTGTTTATGCTGTTCCCAGCCACGCACTGTTAGAAGCTAAGCTATGATATACATCCTTGCACACACTTCCTTGTGCATGTTTTTCTAATGTAAACCATGAGAAACAGAACTGCTGAATCAAAGGATCTGATAGTTTTGACTTTAATAGTTTATACCAAATTAACCTTTAAAATATCAGTGAATTTACAGTCACATCAAGCACTTAATTTTTCTACTTCAGGCCCAATATGATCAAACTTTTGAAATGTTTGCTAATCTTATGAGAGAAGACGATTCTTCTCTTACCGGTAATGAGGTTAAGTAGCATTGAGTATTCAATTTGTATTTTCTCAACTTTGAATAAATTGATCATATCTTGATAATTTTTCTATCAGTGGCTTGCTTTTTATTTTTATAAGGTTTTTCATAGATTCTGGCTGTACAGTCCCTTATTTTTATATATTAGATTTTTTTTTAAAAATTCATTTAGCTCTTTAATAGATCTGAAATGGGGAAGTGTTTGTGTGTGAGAGAGAGAGAAAGAAAGAGAGACAGAAAGAGAGAGAGACAGAGAGAGGAATTTACTCTGCAGCAGGAAACTTTTAAATAATTTAAATATATTAATCTGTTTAATCCTCACAACAGTTTTTTAAAAATATGGACTATCATTAGCCATGTTGTACTTTTCCTTCATTTTTAAAAAGATATTTTTATATTGTCTTAGAAGCCAGTATTACAGAAAATAAATCTAATGACAATTTGATTCTGTGGTTTTATAGATAATTTGCTCATCTTAGCACCTCTCAGTATTTTCTAATTATTCTAAAATTTCTGAATTTCTATGATGATATGTGTGACTTACTTATTCCTGTAGGTATTTATGACACTGGGGACTAAGTCCATCCTTAGCTGTGAGGACATGTTTTTCTTGTGTTCTGCAGAATTGTATGTTATTTTTATTTCCAATTATTGCCTCCCACTGTACCTTCTATTCTCTCCTTCTAGAACTATTATTACCGATATTTTGAGAACCGTGGATCTAATGTACATCTCTTCACTTTTACTTTTAAAATTTTCAAATTCTTGCCATCGGGGCTGAGTTCCAAGAACGTTCTTCAGCAAAATCTTACCACACTTCATTTTACTCCTTCTTCAACTATACCTCTTTACAATTTACCAATCTCCTAAGATTCTTTTTTCCTACAGACAAATTTTTAATTTTTCAGGTCTTTAGGTGATTTTTAAAATACTATTTAAGGAAGGCAATATGAAATCACACCCTTGAGGATTCTTCACGTATTTCTGATAAACTTTGTAACTTGCTTAATGAACTGTGTTTTCTAGGTTCCGTGTTTTTCCTTTTGTTGAATTTGCTTCTTTCTTTTATCTGTTCACATCTTGATTCAACAGGTGGTTGTTTATAGCTGTGCAGTGTGTGAGATTGCTATAGGTTATTGAATATGAAATGCCTGATTTCAAATCAAAAGTGTAGTTTATTATAGCTCAAACAAGAAGCAGGAAAATTAACCAAAGTATGCACTTAAACTATCCACACAGTTTTGTCACCTTAAAGGTAGCTTGTTTATGGCAGCAGCAAAGAATCCGGAGAGCAAGTGGCCAGCGCTGGAGAGCGTGAAAGGTATTTTCCTCAGCTTTCTGAGAATTGAGTATTTTTCCTTGCAAGAAATGGTCCAAAGCCTGGAAGAAGTGGTAGTCAGTTGGTGCGAGGTCTGGTGAATACAGTGGATGACAGAGAGTTTCCAAGTCCAGCTGCTGTGGTTTGATCAGCGCTGTTTGAGTGACATGTGGTAGAGCTTTGTCTTGCAAGAGGATGGGCTTGTCTCTGTTGACCAATCTTGGCTGCTTAATCACAAGCATCCTCATCATTTCATCCAACTGGTTGCAGTAGACACCAGCTGTCATTGATTGACCAGGTTTCATGAAGCCGTAGTGGATAATACCAGCCCTGGACCACCAGACACCATTAGCTTTTTTTGATGAACACTTAGTTTTGGATTGTGTTTCGGCACTTCATCTTTATCCGACCATTGCGCCCAATGCTTGCAATTGTCAAAAAGAATCCATTTTTCATCACATGTCACAATACGGTGTAGAAATGGTTCACCTTTATGTCATGACAGCAAAGAAAGACAGGCTTCGAGACGATTTTTCTTCTGACGCTTCTTTAATTCATGCAGAACCATCTACCCAGCTTCTTTACCTTCCAATTTGTTTCAAATGGTCCAATATTGTTGGAATACCAGCGTGAAACCTTGCTGCTAATTCACACGTAGGTTGAGATGGATTCGCTTCCACCAGCTTTCAGCTCATCATCACCCACCTTGGTCTCAGGTCGCCCACGTGGCTCATTTCCAAGATGAAAATCACCAGAACGGAACTTCTCAAACCATCGACGTACTGTGTGTTCATGAGCCACATCCTTCCCAAACACTTCGTTGATATTTCCAGCCATCTGCGCTGCATGGGTTCCACGACAGAACTCATATTCAAAAATAGCACAAATTTTTGACTTATCCATGGCTTCACAAAAATGGCTCTAAAAAAATGTGAAAGATAATCACAAGGTGAACTGTGCATTTGAAAGGCTGAGGTTGAACCTTCACAATAAACATAAGACAAGAAGTGTCAAAGTGAAATGTCAGAAATATCAACCGTCACACTTAGTACTTAAAGAAACTGGACGTTTCGTAGTTAGTAACTTAAGTATCTCTTGCTCTCTGTCCCTCCCTCTGTCCTTCCCTCTCTCTGTCTCTCTCTCTCTCTCTTTGTCTCTTTCACTCTGTCTCTCTCCTCTTCCCCCCACCCCGCCACCCCCCTGCCCTGCCACCTCCTCTTCTATTCCGCCTGCAGGGAGACAGGTTGGAGGCGCAAGAGCAGTGGCGCTGGCTCTTGTGGGAGTGGTACCCACCACCCCTGTTGTGTGTTGCCTTCCACCTTGGTCTCTGCTATTTCTCTTTCTCTCAAGCTGCCACACCTATTGCTCCTGCCAGGAGGCGAGTGCACCTGTTCCTCATTAGTCTTTCTGTCTGCACCTGGACCTCCTCGCTGGATGTTCCTGGTTCACCTCCTGCTCTGCGTGTAGATAAAACGCCTGCACCACAGCGGCCTCCATCCACAGAGTCTTTTCTTATACTACGTGGTTCAAAACACGAGGTATCTGCTTTATATATGTCAGATTCCTTTTTAATCCACCAAGGACTACCTTTCTTATTTTCCAACATGGTTTTGAAAAATTTGATTTCCTGGAAAATGTTTGTCATGTATGAGGACTTGATGTGAGACAACAAAAATATAAAAGTAAAAATAAACTGCAGGATATGATTTGCCTGCTCTCTAGAAGTAAAAGTCTAGTGTATAAATTTAGACAAATCCTACATTTTAAGAGTGGAAGGACTTCGTCTTCCCAAAAGTTGTTTCCTTTGATCAATAAATATTCATAGTTCAAATATTTTTATTACTTGTTAGATGTGGGATAAGTTAGTTCCTTTTTTGAATATGAATGAAATTCGCTTTTTTAATCCTATTTAAATAGTGGCATTTATGTATGAAACACTGGATGATATGAATTTGTATATTCATGTTTACCTTCATTTTTCCTATACCCACATTTTTAGGGGGCCACAAGCATTTGAGACCATCTTCCTGTTGGCAAGAAAATCAGTCCAAGAATATCTAGTGTCCTTGGCATGTTCTTTTCAGAACTATCAATGCCCTGAGAAACAACAAAAAACCTTGCAAACATCGTTTAAATGTCTACATTGCTTTAATGTCTATATAAAACAGCACTGTAGGTTCTAGCAATAACATAATTTGTTCTACTTTATACCTTTTAATGAAGTTTGATTATTTCTCCAGACTATATTATGCTTATTAAAACACGGAAGCTATTCTTAGACTCCGCCCAGATACGATTTTGGAGGGAGAGTTCGTGCAGACGATTGTGAATGGTCAAAACTCACTTTCCAATGTAATTTCACTTGCCAGTGTATCACAGAATTAAATAAACAGGGATCCGTGCAAGGCAGCATTGAAATGCTTTCTCTGCACTGCTCCATACACTGCCCAAAAAGTATTTCATGTACCTTCTCCCGTTAATTTTCCCAACACTGCCAGGGATAATATCTTTAATTCTTCCCTTTTACTGCTTAAAAAATGGAAGCAGAGAATTATGATGATACACTAGGACTTGCCATTGTCCCCCTAAATAGTAAACCCATTGGTCTCAAGGAAGTTCATAACTGCTACAAAATAACTAGTGCACAGCTTAGTTATGGTGGGAAATTAATCATTTCAGGTACTACTATAGCTAATAAACCAAGACTAGACTTAGCTTTGGGGTCTCTCACAAGACCACGGCATCTTAGACATCCCCCAGGGAGAACATAGCACTAGGGAGGAAGGGGCCCTGTGTAGAGCCATTTGGTTGGATATACCAGCAGATAGGAAAACATACACTGATAAATCAGGAGTAAAATGGAATAAATCAAAACCAAACAATACTCTGTGGTGGGGAAAATTCCTGGATTTTTATAAAAGTCTAAAGAGTTATAACAAATTTAAGACCTGAACTGTAAATTATGACACATATACTAGCAACAAAATATAACTCACACTTTTTTCCAAATCAAACAACTTTCAATTTCCAGCTTCCAAGTCAAAGCTAAAAGCTAGCATTGGGAAAGGACTATATTTTTTTAGGTGATTTAAGAAAATAAGGAGTCTGACATTAAGAAATTGGCTAATCTTGGAGTGACCATACCTTTTCTCTAAAATACCTTTTTTTTTGGCACAGCAGTAAATGTGCCTGGATTTGAGTCTCACATCATTTAGGATTTGAAATAATTTATTTTACTTAAAATATTTAATGAAAATTTGAGATTATCACACAGTAACTTGACATTATTGGCATCCAGTACAGCAGTTCTCAAGCACGGCTACACACAGCATCATCTGTAGAGTTCTACAAATTACTGAGGCCCATCCTTAGGATTCCGACGTAATGGGTTTCGGGTGGGTATAGACAAAAGGGTTTAACAATGCCCTTGTAGGTGATTTTGCCACGCAGCCAAAACGGAGAAAGAGAGAGGTGTTTGTCCCCAACCCACAGACAAAACAAAGAAAAGACACAAGCATATGAAGACTTTTAGATTCATTTTTCTCTTTTGTTTGTGTTCTTCCTCATGACCAAAGGTGCAAGTAACAAACGTTCTAATTCAATCACACGGTGTCTTCCCAGCCTGCCTGTTACCTGCATTCCCCTCCAGCTATCACCAATCCATATTGATCAATCGCCTTGGCTTACGCAAGCTAGGAAAGACCACAGGAGAACAAAGCACATCACCACGACTGAAGCACCACACTGGCTGCCTGTCTAAAGGCCACACCATAAAAAGGCATTGTCTGATGACATTTCTAACCCAGATGTTTAATTAACACATTTAAATAATGCATTACCATTCTTATTCATCCTTAGTCATGTCTTTTTGGTATCTTGCTTAGCTGTTCCACCCCACCCACGTTTGGGAACATTAATAACCACCATTGATCACTTGCTTAGTTGGAGCTGGTTTTTGTTGTTGTTGTTCTTAAAGTATGGATATACACAATAAAATTGGCCATTTTAACTCTTTTTAAGTGTGCATTAATTACATGCACAATGTTTTGCAGCCACCACCACTGTCTCCTTACAAAACCTTTTTTCATTACTTTCCATAATACAGTAACTCCTTATTTCTTTCTCCCCCCACCTCCTGGTAACCTCTAGTCTACCTTCTGTCTCTACAAATTTGCTTATTCTGGATATTTCTTAAAAGTGGAATCCTATAATATTTGTCCTTTTGTGGTTGGTTTATTTCATTCGGCATAGTGTTTTCAAGATGGATCCATGTTGTAGCACGTGCGAGAAAGAACTTCATTATTTTTGTGGCTGAATAATATTTCACTGTATGCGTAGAACACAATTTGTTTATCCATTCATCTGTTGATGAATATTTGGGGTTTTTCTACCTTTTGGCTGTTGTTAATAATGCTGCAATGGGCACTGGCTCAACAAGTTTCTCTTCGAATCCCTGCCTTTAAATCTCTGAGGCATGTATCTAGGAGTGGAATTGGTGTGTCGTATGTTAATTCTATGTTTAAGAGCTGAGGGTTTTATATGTGCAATATGACAACTAAATCTTGCAGCAATATTCAGAATGAGGAAACTGAAGCTACAAAGGATTATGTAAAGTTAAGTTTGTAGAACTCTTAAATAATGAAGCCAGGACACAAAGCAAGCATGGACTTTAAAGATTAAACTTTAAGCCAATCTGCCATACCTTCTGCAAAATTGACTAAATATTCTGTTACTTTACTAACCGAACTGTGCCTGCCATGTTGGAAAGACAAAAAGAAAAGTCTTAGGTTGACTTCTGGGAGGTACCAGGAGGAGACAAATTGCTAACTTATGGGAAAAGGGGGAAAAAAAGGCATCAGAAACACATTCAGCAGAATTTTAGCGGGCTTCCGTCATTTGGACGTACAAATTGCAAGTTTCAGAGAGTTACTAATATGTGTGGTTTTGATTAAGTTGTTTCTGTGTTTTGTTTTGTTTTTAATTTTCTAAAGGTGAAATTCTTCAAGGTAAAACATTATTTATATGTTGTATCTATATTAGGGCAGCTTATAATATTTATATTTTTGACATATCTGTCTGTGGTTAAAATGTTTCAAGGTCTTGGTCTATTTCTCAGAGATGTATTGGTTAAGAGTGCAGACACTGAAGCTGAACCTCCTTGGTTCAAATCATGATTTCAAGGCATGCCAGCAGCATGAGTTTAAGCCAGTGATTCAACCTCCTTCTTTCTTATTATCCTTATCTGCAAAATGTGAGTAATATACTAACTCCCTTCTATGGCTCCTGGGAAGATTACATGACTAAATGCATAAAGGGACGAGAACAGTATCTGGCTCCTATAAAGTGTCACAAAAATGTTGTTATTACTGTTATCATTATTAATATTATTATCCTGGACACACTAGCATTAGCATCCTACATTAGTTCCAGATTTACATTCATTTAGTCAACAAACACATATTTAATTTTTCTGATACTTGGGACAGGTACCATGCAACTTTTTGGAAATAAAATTAGCAGGTATGAGAGACCCTGCTTGCATGGGGTGGTTTTAGTGATGTGCTTCTAAAAATAGGATAAGCAAAAAGTGACAATATACACTTCTGACATTAGCTTACAAAAGATCCTCAGTCTTTTTACCATTTTTCCTGGCACTGACCTTTGGCTAGGTATTTAGTGCACTTTCACCTGTTGACATGCACCATTTTGAATCCATACATGTATTTGTTATTAATCTCTATGCTCAGCTAGAGGGCAGTGCTTCAAACTTGTTTTATAAAATGTGTGAATAAATAAATGGATGGTTAAAATAACATATGGTAGTGAAGCACCCTATGAAAAGCTACGTGTGGGGATGCATTTCCAAAAACTTTGCCAGCCACATGACTCAGACTTAGAATAAGATCTACCATTTATTGAATACCTACATGTGCCAAAAGTTTTAGCCTCATTAACTCTAATTCTCAGAACAGCCCAAAATAAGTAGAGTTTAGTAACTTGGCCAAGAACACATAGCTAGTAAATGTCAGTATTGGGCTTTGAAAACAGGCTATCTGGCTGTTAAACCTAATGGGTTATTATTCATATGTGATTTTTTTAGGGAAGGAAGGAAATAATATATTTAAAAATATATTTCAGTATACCCAAATTTCTATCTCTAAATAAGTTGAAATGGTGAGTCTACTCTTAGAAATCAATGGGCCTTTTTACTTTTTTGGGAGGGTCAACATTTTTGTGACCTTATTAATATGGGTTGCACATCATATGATAAAACTAAATGACTACTTAAATGTACAGAGGTTTAAAGTTCCAAATATCTTTCCTTACCAGCAAACAGCAACGCCTTACATTAGAAGAGTGGCGAGTAGATTAATTAGTCAGCATTTGTAAAATACTTTGTGCTGCTGCCACCTAATTTTATTTTCTCTCAGTGTGCTTCCGGTCGAGAACAGAGAAATAATGAACTCCGGGAACACTGCCTGGAATATTATTAAATTATCCATGTCCTGTCCCGTGATTTACAATCTGTGGGGCTGTGGGTTTTCAGAACATTTGTGTTCAAGTGATATTCCCAAACATCCACCATATTCTCCTTGTCCCTTTGATGAATAAAATATACATTAGTGTTAAAGTAAGATTACTTTAATTGATGGCACAAGCTAAAATTACCACTGTGGCTCATTTTGCTTCTAAGTAAAATTAGGAACTATCTGACTACATAACAAATAAACTTGGAACTTAGAGTTATTATATCTGAAATAATTCCATTTTTTAAAATACAGTAATCATAATTTATTTCATATTTATCTAACATTGTTACAATTCTTTGGATGCTTTCAACTTGTCCTTATTTTGTTGAACTTAATTTGTCTCATCTATCAGAGACATCAGAATTATTAGAGGACAAACCACACCACAGGTATTGAAGAGAAGTTAATATGCTCTAATTAATCATCTTTTATTTCTCCTGTAGTTTTGCTCAAAGATATGTACTATGTGCCACCTGTCAACAAACTAGGAAAAATATTTTCCTCCAGGCACACAAAACAAAACAATGACTAGCTGTTGGAGTTGCATGGCAGAAACAAAGCAAAACACACAAACAAAAAAAGCAGCCTAATGGATTTTGCACCCATGTTAAAATCCAGCATGGTTTCTTTGCCCATTTCCTGTTGTACTATGTGCACATTCTACAGCATTTATTATATAGGTGGTTAAAAGTTAGAAAATGGAACATCTGTGTTTATATAATACATATCTCATAGGTTCCCCTTGAGCAATCCGAGCCTGAGTTTCTGTAGGAAAAGTAGGATGTATGCTACTTTATTTCTTTTTATTTTCCAGTTTGCAAAGTAATAAATGGTTTGTAAAGTAAGAAAATACTCCCAAGTATTTTCTAAAGATGATGGATGTACATAACTTTAGCATCATCATGAGCCCATGTCTTTAATCAACTTTGGTGTGTTTGAATGCATTTAGATTATTTTTCTTATCAGTGGACAGGGTGTGTCATCTTTAGCCCGTGGGAGCCCTTGCAGGTGGGCTCTTGTGTCTTTCCTGCAGCACCATCCTGGTGGTCTTAGATAGTCTCTGATTCTTAGTAACCACACAGTTGATGAAGGAAATGCCCCTCTAAAGAAGAATTTCAGCTAAAAAATTAAGAAAGACGGATCTAATTATTCAATCCGCATTTTTCAGTTCTTTCTCAGGTGGCTCACAGCAATGATCATTGAAGGCTTCTAGCATCCCCAGAAGAGAGGCAGCCAGACATTGTGTAGTTCCCACTGGAAGAACTCAACACCGATCACAAAGCGGTCCCGCTAAACAGTCGAACTTCAACCTCATAAGATTTCTGGACCCAACTGCCAATTTTTAGGATCTATAGGGGTTGAGGGGAGACAGTACGCAGCACTATGGGCTCCAGTTTTGGAGTTTTTTAAAACACCAAAAAAGGAAGTAAGGCCAAAATGGGGAGAGATGTATGAACTTTGTGAGATACTGATTCCAGCTGACTTTACGAGAAGATGAAGAAGAAGATGAAGATGATGGAGAAAGGGGAGGGTCCATGGCGAAGAGCGGGAAAGAGAAATACTCCAAGAGCAGGAGCAGAAACAGGAGGGGAGGCAGGAGGAGGAGATTTATGGTAAATAGAGAGAATTACTTCAAAGGAGGAATCCTAACCTTGTAAATATATATGCATCCCTACTGAAATATTTTTATTTTAATTGCTGAAATATGACATATAAATGTGCTTCAACATAAACTGAGGATCATAGATATGGGGGATGGATATCAGGGCAAAAACTGAAGTCTGCACAGCATGCTGACTTTCAAAGGTGAGTGACAGTGGCTTGGAAGTTCATTTCCTAGTTGATTTTTTTTTCACAACCAGAATAACGGCATCCTCCCTAGGCAAGGGCATAGCGGAGAAGAGAATGCAGTGATTAGACTTCAATGTAGCAGACACTGCATGACTCCACTATCAACGTATGCATCACAAAACTTCATTTTCTAGGTGTCCTGTTGGAAATTCTGAAATGAACATATGCACGAGCTGTATCAATTATGATGGACATGTAGACAAAGCCAAGAACCAAGGACCCTAACAGCTGTCAAGGCTGTTATTTAACCGTGTAAGCACTGTCTACAGATTGGGTGTTGCCTGCAAGTGGATAAACTATAGAGAAGAAAAAATCATGAGTTCTGGGGTCAGAAAGTCCAGGTTCTGATTTTGGGGTTTAGGAAGCTACTGCGTTTGTTTTCATTCCTATAAAATCTCAATTTTTTCATACCCTAACAGGGAATTGCTGAAGCTTAAATTAGAAATGTATATAAATGTGCTTAGTGCAGTGCTTGGCACATAATCAGATCTCAATAAATTAATAATATTAAGAGTAACACAATGTGAACCGTCAACTATACCTCATAGTGATGTTATGAGGTTATCCTAATTATCTGACAATTTTCTGTTGCATCTCCTTGCACCCAGTGGCTGTGCAACTGAGGGGAAGTTACTTAATCTTTCTATACTGCAGTTTTTGCATCTATAAAAACGGAACTAATAACTGTGCCTACCTCAGAGCTTTTGTTATGAAGACAAAAAGCTTGCAAAGTACTTAGAACAGGGTCTGGCATATACTAAGCCCTGAATAAATTTTATCTGTGTTTAGAATAATTAATAATGACTCTTATTACTGGCTGACATCATAGTATTATATCCTATGACCCAAAAAGTCATGCCTTTGTGACATTATGGACACTTCTGACGTAAAGGCGTTTTCTCTTCTGCCGTACCCACTCCCTAACTAGCAATGTGCTAATTACTCATTGTTTTTTTTTTTTTTTGTTTGTTTGTTTTGTACTGTTGGACTGGATATATGTATTTTTCTATTTCAGAATATTATGGGGGTACAACACTTTGTTTATATATGTTGCCCATGCAGTGCCCATGTCAGAGCTACAATCGTGGACATCCCCCAAGCCACTGGTACTCACCATCAAATTGGTACTAACTGATTAATTACTCATTGTTAACGTGCTGATTCTTCCAGGAATGGCTGGAGAGCACTGTGGAGTGTTCCTACTTCTTAACTCCACTTTATGTTTTACTACTTTTATTCCTTGGGTAACTCCCCTCGCCCCAACACACACACATGTACAGACACACACACTTTCCCACTCACTGCATCTGTTATGAATAAACTTTCATGTTTGACAACTGTCTTTAAACGGGTTCCCTCGATGCAGACTCAGAGACAGAGGGTTATGTGCAGAAAGCTTTCTGGAGAGTGTTCTCTGGAAACAGGTGTGGAACTAAGAAAGAAAGGAAGACAAGGTTGGACTAAAGAAGTTGTCCTGGGATGTGGCTGCAACAGTGACGTCAGCCCACCTGTTGGGGAGCTCTGGAGTTAGGATGGTCCTTCAGAGTTTTCCCAAATTGAGGTAAGTGGCCAACGGCTTCTATCTGAACACCAAACGATCATTGATCAAGGTCCATCACTTGGGAGCTTTCCAACCTTAGGGAAGGCTGCAGTTTAAGGCAATTCCCAGAAAGGGAGGAATCCAGAGCATTCAGGTGCCAACATTGCCAGCAGATGGGGAAAGAGTGTGCCATCTCTGCATTTCCAAGCACAGCATCCATACAGCACAATCCCTACATGTCAAGCTCTCCCAGGTCGTTGAGGTTTTCCTTAATAAACCTAATTAGCAATCATTCACTGGCTACCACTCAGTGCCAATTTAAAGGATGTTCTGGAGGCCACATAGATCCATTGCAAGATAGGAAGCCCAAAGGAATATTAATGAAAACAAAAAAGAAAATGACCTAAAGGAGTGATTTTTCATGTTAATAAGCTTTGTAGTCTAGTCTAAGTTAATAGTTACCTCTTCTACATTGATTTATCTAAAGTCTTGTATGACCCTGGTTTTTCTTTCTCAACTCCAATCGGGAACAATTTCACTGTGCACTGTCTTTTTCTTTGTGGACATTAATGATCGGGAAGGCAAAGTTGATTCTGAAAATTCAAAAAAAAAAAAAAAAGGAGTGGATATTGTTGTCATTATATATTGAATTTTAATATAGCATGTTTCTAGACTCTTGATCCCATAACTATGTTCCAGAATCAAGCTGTTCAAAATAGTGACAGTGCAAATTTTTAAATGCTTACTTTTAGTGCTATTTCATCTCTGTATGTAAGCAAACGTGCACATTGTCAAAAAATCTACAAAGCAACAAAAAGCACAAAGACTAAAAAAAAGCCTTCCTTTACTACCTAGAGAAAACTGCTCCTAACATTTTGTTTTATATACCACCAGTTGTTCCCATGGGTAGAAGTACATATTCTAATGATGTTTTCCCTTAATATTTATATATTCCATGCACTTTTTTGAAATTTTTAAATTTACAAATAATAGCAAAAATTAGTACTATCACTGTAATGGATGGGATATATTGATATATTACAAATAATTTATCCAGCCCTCCAATGCTAGATATTTAAGAGGTTGAAGTATTTTTTTTATGAACTATGTGGTAGTAAATATCCTTATTGAAAACCTATCATCCCCCCATCATTTACTGAGGAAAATTCCTAAAAGGGATTATATCAACTATTTTTTTAAAAGAGAAAATTTTGTTGAGATCTCCTCCCGAAAAGACAAACAAACAAAAATGCAATTCAACAAATCTCACCAAATGTGAATTGGGATCAATAGTTCTCATTTCCAAGTCTTTGGAAAATAATCATACAGGCTTAAAGAATTGTGGTGTATTAACAAATGCATCTAGTGTTAATTTTTTTCAATGAGAGCAATATATATTATTTTAACTTCTTTCATTACTGAATGGAAGTATGGAGAAAATTAATATGTAAAAATGATTTTAAAACATTCACTGTCTAATTTTTCTGTGAACATTTAAAAGGTTAAAGAACACTCACTATGTATGAGTTTGCCTGTGATAGGAAATTAACTACTCATGAAATTAAGTCCTCTGCTTGGAGTTCTCAGCCTGACTTTGAAGTGCTAATAAGACAAAATTACTGAAATCCAGGAAAGAAATTAAGAAATGTAAAATGTTAATTAAATTCAGAAACAGAGCTAATAGGAAAACCAATGCAAAATGGAAATTAAACAAGGGGAAATAAATATATGCATATCTGTTTAGATAACAGGAAAAAAGTACCCAAATGCCACACAGAATTAAAAACAGATTTTTAAAATTGCTTCAGGTGATTTTGCCCACTTTTAATAAATTCTGTGGTGATATCTGAGAAGGCAAATAAGCGTCCAATTACGATACTTTTGTTCACAAAACTAAAGTCCTATAATCACAACCATTGGAAATGGAAATCCACCCATTGTGAGATGCCATTTATTTAAGGGTCCTTTTTAGATGGAATTTGGTGACTAGACTAAATAACCCTAAGTTACCTTCCAAAAATGAGTCGTACCTCTAATTAAACAAAAGTTATACAGATAGGCAAGGCCTACTATGTTATCTTCTCAAGGGGATCTTACCCATGATGATAATTCTATAAATTTTCCTGGGAATTTGGATTTTGACAAAAATTCAAGGGACTATGGATCCCTTCAAATTGGCACCATGCATTGCGGTGGAATGTCACTGACTCAGGAGTCCTTATGAATTTTGGGTTACCAACTCTTTCCCTTTCTAAACCAAACCCATTTCTTACTTTTACAGTTGTTTTGTTAAGTGCTTTTTTTAGCACACGGTGAGAAGGAAGAAACTGGACTTCAAACCAATACATGTTCCTACTACCATAGATTTCTGACCAAAAGGCATCATTGAAGAGGATATTAGATTATTTTTCTTTTATTGAACTTTTAATAACTTTACTAAGATTAATCTTAGTGAGGATATGGCTATCTCTGTATTTTTTGGTAAATATTGTGCCTTTTCAACATATATTTGTTTTAATATTTATTTTCTTTTAGTGTGTATTGATTGTTTATTAATATTTAAGTTTTGGGTTGTATCAGAAACTTTTTTTTTTAAAAACATAATTTTTGTTATTTTATTTTTTCTTTTCTTCAGAGACATCAGATATTTGTGTGTGATAATGCATATATGTCTCCTCAAATATTTGTGTTCTCAGATTTTTATGCCCTATTTTTTCTCTCCTTTCTCTTTGGGACTCCAATGACATGTATGCTAGACAACTTGTTTTTGCCCCACAGGTTCAGGTATTGGAAATGCAGGTAGTAATAGGAAAGCATTAATTAGACTGTTGGAGCTGGGTCCAAGACAATACTGCAGACAGAAGAGATTTGGAGACAAAATGCATAGAAATCAACCCCTTATTGATGTCAAGCTGAGGACATTAATATCTGAACAAAAAAAAAATTCTTCTTTGCTGAATATGACATAGATAGACACATGGATACATAGATACATACATATATAGATAGATAAATAATAGATAAAACATGGACAGATAGATAATAGATTGATGGATAGATAGATAATAGATAGATAGATGATAATGAATAGATACATAATAGAATGATAGTTAGCTTTATATACATATGTATAACTGCACTGAGATATCTATACCTATATATGAATACACATAGCAATGAGATATGTGTGTAGATAAATATATATGCAGAGAAAGAAAACAATAAAAAACAATACAGCCACCCACTACTTCATGATGTGTTTCCACAGGAAGGTATAAATATATAAATAGCCATTTTTAATTCTAAAGTTGTATATATTGCTCTTCCTATTGAATTTGGTCCATTTTTAATATTAATTTTATAGAAACTACAGTATTTTACAAATTAGGAGTTAAGCATACCTTCAGAAATTATATTCTAGAATTGGTATATGTGTTCATAGTGAAAAATCTGAAACCCCCACAGTTTGTTCAAGGTTACTTATCCTGTTAAGGATAATATAGAGAGCAGTCGGTCTGAGAAAGAAAAAGATTGTAGGTTGAAGGCATTTCCTATTTATCCGTAATGATGGGCCATTCTGGAGACACACCCTGAAAGAGTAGAGACAATATTAGTTTTTAAAAGACTGTACGTCTTCAGTGGGGGCTGTGATAGAGTCCGGGGCATGTGGTATATCAATGCTTTCTGTAGTGCATTACCCGGAACACTCATTTTAGGAGATTATGTGAGGGAGAGAGATAAGGGTATGTACTGAGTTTAAATATGATTTATAGATTTACATCCTATGTTAGAACATGAAAATCTCTGAAATATTCTTCAGGGAAGAATCTTGTTCTCCTTCATTTTTCTTTGTATTTATACATTTATATAATTCATTTAAGTGTGGAATTTCCCACTCACTATAAAATATGGGCATATCTTTTGGAGAAATACATTTAGAAAATGGAAAAATGTTAGAACTGGGAGTAAAAATAAAACACCATTCTTGTCCTCAGCATTTTTAAGTGTTTATTAAGTGGGTTGGATAAATCGCTTTCTAAGATTCCTTCCACATTTGAAGATCTACATCTTATGACAATAATTGCCTGATTTCACTATAATTATTATTTCTTTATGCTACAACACAGCATACAACTTTCCCCCAGTTTATTTATCTTCCAACAGGCAGACACACTTTTGTTTAAAAGACACATTATTTGAAAATGCATGTATGAATGTCTTCTTTCTTCCACATGGCCATACTTTCCCCAATTGAATAAGACCACAATGAAATGTATCCTTTAGAAAATCATCAGTTTCATTTTGAAATATATCTATTAATGGTAATTTTACCAGTTGCAATTTATATATCACGAACATATAAAAACAAGGGTCTCGAAAAGATACAAGGCATCAAATTCTCCCATCCTTCTGGAACTCGCCAAGAAAAGATTGTGCTTAGTCTCGAATTTGCTTCTATGATGGAAAGAGAAAGTTGCTGAGGAAAAGGAAATAAGCTAATTAACTGCTGGGTTTGTAGGAGGCACGTGAAATTTTTAAAAAGTGTGAAAGGTAGCACTTTTCTGTCTTCACTTATAACATGTCTTGTCATCCACATGCAAGGTTAGTTATTTCTAAATATCTCTCCTCAAAAATGTAAGTCGGCTGTCACAAAAGTATGCAACGATGCTCAGTTTCAAAGTCATTTTTCAGTGGAAGGGATGGTTGAAGTTAGACACACCTGTCACATAAATGCATGAAGTAATTGGTCGTGCCAAATTATTTATTTCACTGTATGCAACATTGATTTAGGTTGGCTACAATAATGATTTGATAATCTCCAGCCAGACTCTGCAACATTTTAACAACAAAATTCCAATGTTTCTGAAAGATTTTGGGCAAACTTTTAAAGACATATTTAAGAGGCAGCTACCCATTGCAGAAGAACATTAATACTACGGACGTGTAAGCAAGTACTGTATCTTCTGATATAGCAAGATGGGTAATCCAATGCCAAAGCGTTAAGGAGGGGTGGGTCATCGGATCAAATAATACTAGGAGGGTATGTGTGTCATAGATTTACATCCCAATGTAGTGGGAGATTTATAACAAACCACTCTTGCTCTGTCTTAAAGGTCAGGTAAAGAAAATTCCCAACAGGTAGAACAAATCCAATTTTCTAGAATTATCAGGAGTTCCTAATCTGATCCTCTGCCCAGTTTACAGGCATCAGGGAGCCTCTGTTTCCCGTTTTGCATCTTCTGTTGACTTTCTACATAACTTTGACAAACTCATTAAGCAGCAGGGTTCTCAGTATCACCATTGCGATTTGCCAGTTCCTCCGTGAAATCATTAATCCTGCTTTATGGCAGGTGAATCCTGAAAAATCAAGTCACCCAGATTTCACAGTCCTCATGGGCATTTGAGTGGAAGATACTGAGTCCCAGAGATATAGTTTTATGAAGGCAGACTCCAAATTCCAAGGCTGGTCTTCAGACTTCAAGTCCTACACTATTTCCATACTTGCTACTTCCAAGCTTCCATACTTTTGCTTATGACCTTCTTTTATAGATGCCCCCACTCTCTTTACCCAAAATCATGATTTCATGCTAAATTCCACAGAACTGTACTCCTACAAGCCAGCACCTCAGTCTTTGATATTTTATATCCCATGCCTGACTCAGAGCAGTTCACTCAATGGGTTAACTCCATTCAGTCACGATTACCCTTTACCGATCAACCTCTCAGTGCTTAAGTGTATGTTTTATATTTGTTTATTAGTGAACACTTTGTCTTCCAAATTACACAAGAAAGTGTCTGTGGAAAATTCAATAATCTATCCCAAATCTTCAGTCTTCCGTGAAGAATTATGTACTCACCCATTGTCATGCCTGTCCCTTCACCTGACTTTGGGTGTGACCGTACCATTGTCTTTGGTCAGTAAGACGTGAGTGAATCTGATGAGAGCAGAGGATTAAAATGTGTCTGCCCTGGTAGGTTTATCCTTGAGCCCCAGTGGTATGTCATTACCCCTCCTATCTGGGCTCCAGAAGAAATACAGATGGAACACGCCGGAAATAAGCCACAGGGTGGACACTAGCAGCACGGTGGAGCACAGTGGCTCAGACTAGCCCGTGTAAACCACCCTTTGCAGAAATCAAAAGTGAGATCACATTGGAGGAAAGTTGTAGTTCAGGTGCCAAATACAGATGTCATAAATGCCATTTTAGATTATTGATACACACGTCCAAGGAATGCCTTTTTCTCTTCTGAGTTTTTGTACGGAATATCAAACTTCTCTTTGCCCAAATAAGTAGCCTCCTCAAAGCAGGAAAAGGCATCGATGACCAGAATCAAAGACTCTTTTTCACTCGAGGTCGTATCAGCTAAATTAATGTACCTGTATCCTATCTGAGGTCTCCTTCACTCTTCACAATGTGTCCACAGGTACAGCTTTGGTCTTTATCAATCTCAGGCTTTAGTAAGGAGAAAAGGCTTATGAATTCATTGTGATGCACTTAAAGATATAAGTAGCTCACCTAAGTGGAGTATTTTCATGATTTCATGCTCCCTGTGGCCAGCTATAATGAATGTCACAGTGATGTCCCTTTTTCCTCTATTGTTTGGAAGCTGTTGCTTTTTAGGTTCTTGAAAAGGAGAACATCAGTATAAAATTGGAGCTGAAACATTATCTGAGAAAACAGGTCCTAGACTACAGCAGACCTCCCCCAGCACAAGTCCCTTTTTTCAAGCAACTGTTGTTAAGATAAAAGCCAGCTTCTCCTTAGGTTCTCCCCTCCCTCCAAGTCTATCTATAATTGGGCAGAGGATTTGTGTCAATGACTGGACCCTTTAGCTTACTCTGGAAATATTAGATGTCAACCAGGATTTCTCGAAATAGCTAAAAGGAGTCTCTAAATCATTGCACATTCAAATCAACCAACCCACGCATTTTAGGATGACATGCACTTTTCTGCTTTTAAGAAAAAATGAGAAGGGACTTTGGAAAACCTATAAGAGAATGATTTGACTAACTGAATTTTAAGGAAGTTTAGATAACCACATCACACCTCAAAAGCTATCCTCTTGTGATAGGAAGAAGGCACCTGTCCTGGGAAAAGCCGGAGATCAGTGATGTATAATCCTGACTCCAACACCTGCCTGGGTGTACAATGCTTCACCCACCAGCTGGCGTAAAGAGCAAAATTAGCACAGACGTCCGGGTCGACTTCTCTTCTACCTGAGCACGGCCCATAGCAGGTTGAAAACCGGACTTCAATGCTTATCTGTCACGTGATAATGACTAAATAAATGATCAGGGCAGAAGGCAGGCCAGCCCGTGTACGGCAGACAAGAGTCATTTTGAAGAACAACCCTTGGTCTCCCAGTAGATTTAAACTAAGCCACACAGAGAAGTTTGGGGAAGCCACACAATCACACTTCAGCTTTGTATGGTGTGGCTCCAGATCTTTATGCCACAATTCTACCTTTAGTAGATACTCTTTGGTCTGCATGATCCACAAGAAAGGGAATAAATTTTGTAACAGAACATAGACCCAAGTCATCACTCCCTGGACAGAATTTAAATCTGAGACTCATGGTTTTGAACAGCAAGTCGTGAAATGATCAACAATTTTTAATTTGTATTTAATTTAAATAGGTTTTTATTTTCAAAGTAAATAGCCACACATTGGATGCATTGGGAAATACAGATTTATACATACATATAGATTTTTTTTAATTGTGGTTCTTATTTTTTCTAAATATACATTTGACACAATCATTCTTTATGTTGTATTTTGAGGAATAGGTATAATTTTACATAAAGCTAAAAAGTAATTCCATGCGTTAAATATCCCTCATTTTGTCAGTTTCCTTTTCCCCTGAAAAAATCTTTACTATTAAGTATATGTGCGTGTTCTTCATAGCCAATATTATTCACCTGATGATTTATTCTAAATCATATTTTAACTACAAAGACATAATCCCAGGTTACAGGATTGTGCTTCAAATGCAAACTTGCAAACCATAAAGTCACATTTGGGGACTAGTGGGAATATACACTTCGTACTGGGAGAGGTTTGAATGAACAGGTAAATCTGGGATGGGCTGGAACATAGAACCAAGGTAGGGGGTGAAAAACTAGGAGATGTGCTTTAGTCAAGAATAATATCAGCTGGTCAACAGGGGCACACAGGTGTGGGAAATTGATTATAATAGGGACCATGGCTTTTCACCCTTCTCTGTATACATGTCCTTCCAATATGTTTTCCTCCTATAAGGATATGAAAACTACCATCCCGTCCCTTGAATCTTTGCCTGTCCCTTGTCACCCTGAGACAAGTCACATCTGGGGACACTCTATGGTAACAACTGCCAGCTGGGCTCCAGGAAGGAAGAAAATCAAGTGGCTGACTCACCCTGGCCCCAAACCATGAGGCAGCCCAGTGTCAGCCAGAAGAACCAGGCAGCTGAACCCAACCTAAACTGATATCTCAAAGAAGGGCAAACAAAACAAGACCGTTTGCTGTTTTAACAGCAACAGGCATTGGAAGTTACGTCACAGGCTGAGGTTTGGCTAGGCAAGTTTGGTCAAACAAAAGGAATGATGTTACACAATGTTTGTGTTAAAATAGAAATATAAACCATGCAAAGTTATTTAGAAAAGTCAGAACAGAAGCTATTGAGTGGAAAAGAAGACAGTTTCACTTCTGTTTTTGGAGAAAATGTCTTTTTCTCTTTTCTAGGTCTGAGCCCGTGAAGTATGGTTTTGACCTGCTCCTAAATACAGAGAGACATAGACACTACAATTCCCAAGAGATTCTTCTTCAACAGGCTATCCTTAATACTTTTTATCTTAATTCTGCATATGCATTCTCCAATTTATAAAGTGTAATGCACCATATGCCATCATTGTAAAAATATAATTATTTGAACTTTTTTAATATTTGAGGTTACAAAGGACTGAGTGTGCTTCTAAGATAGGAATTTTCAATAAAACCTATTCAAATAACTTTATGGAGGCCTGAATATGCAGGGATTACAAAATGGCCTGTGAAATTAAATTGTCTGTTGTAGGAAATCTTAAGGAGTTATGGCTTCTTTCTTCTATATTGCTAGGTCATATAACACCGAGTAAAAAAAAAAGGTTTACACTATCGTTCTCAATGGTCGGACCTTACTTAATGTCATAAATACAAAGGCTACACAAGATTCACAGGTATGAATTTGTATATGTGCGTGCATGTATATGTATACGTAATTCTATAAGTATATAGTATATACAAGTATATATAAAAACTATATGCTTATTTACATGTGTGTGTGTATACAGTAGGCCCTCTGTATCTATGGGTTACACATGTACAGATTCAGCTAACAGAGGATCAAAAATACTTGAAAAAAAAATGGATAATTTTGTCTGTACTGAACATGAACAAATTTTTTCCTTGTCATTATTCCTTAAACAATACAGTATAACAATCATTTACATAGCATTTACATTGCATTAGGTATTATAAGTAATCTAGACATGATTTAAAGTATACAGGAGGATGTGTGTAGGTCACATGCAAATACTAGGCCTTTTTTATCAGGGACTTAAGTATCCTTAGATTTTGGTATTCTGTGGGGTCCTGGAATCAATCTTTCATGGATACCAAGGGCCAATTATACTTACATATGTATATATACTATATATACTGTATACTCTATAAATTTATATAAGTATATGTAAGCAGACAAAATATATATACTTTTATTTACAGCATATATTTAAATATTTTTGTGTAACTTACATATTTGTATATTTACATACTTACAAATATACAAAAATATATTTATATGTCACAGGTATTTGTTAAATGAATATTTGCCTTTAGTACTTTTTTAGTAGGCATTCAATTCAAATTTTATATTTGGGCTTCTTCTGCTTCCAATGAGAATACAGAAAGTAACAAGAGAAAAACAGCCCTCCTCCTATGAACCAAGATAAACTGGATATGATGTAAATCACGTTTATTATAAACACATCAGAGAGATGAGGGAGCAAAGGAACCTACCTCAATTAAATTATAAACGTAATGACCTCCTTGTGAGGAAAAAATATCCCAGGGTTGTTCCTATCTCTGATGGAGTAGAGCAAGGAGTATAAAAAAAAAATGAGCACGCATTTTTCCCCTGAAAAAAAGATCATACATATTATATTCCTCTATGCTTTTATGCAAAATATCTGACATGCATATCAAACATCATGAGTTTCCAATGGAATATAAATGTGTCACCCATGTGCAAGAGAGGAAATTATAAAAGTAGATCTAGAAATAGTCTAGATATTGAGATTGTCAGACAAGGGATTTATGTTCCAGAAACTAATATAGAAGATGAAGGAAAACATGAAGAGTATGTGTCTTAGTAAAGAGATAAAAAGATATTTTTATGCCAATAAAATGGCCCAAAAGGAATACTGTAAATAAATTTTAAAAAGACATGTTCATTAGATTCACTCAACAAGAGACTTGAAAAGCAAAAGTGCGTGTGTGTGTGTGTTTGTGTGTGTGTGTAATCTCTGGCGTAGATCCATGACAAATATCCAAACTGATACACAAAATCTGTAAGTAAGGATTAGATAAACAGAATTGAGCAGAGGACAGCTGATAGACAATATCAAACGTTATATGTGTACTTGTAACTTCAGAAACAGATGAGACAGAAAATGCCAGGCTAATAGTGCAGAATAAAATGGCCAATACCTTTCTAAAATTGATAAAATCTGTCACCCAAATAATGCAAGATCCCCAAGCAGGATAAATACAAAGAAACTGTACCTGGACACACTGTAGTCAAAGTCATGAAAACCAAAGTTACAATAAACCTCAGAACAATCTGAAGGAATAAAAAGATACATAACAGCAGGCAAAACGGTGACATAATTTCCCATAACCATGGGGGCGCAGAAGACAATGGAATGAAAACTATAAATTGTGGAAGGAATTCTCCAATATTGGTAAGGTTGGAACCATGGCAGATTTGAACTTAATTGTTTAGTTAATTGACATTTATAGAACAGTACATACAGCAACTTCTGAAGGTCCACTGATTTTCAAGGGTACATGGGACATAAACTAAGAAAGATTATGTCCTGTGCCTTAAAATAAGTCTCGAAAATTATCAAAGGATTGGAATAATACCAAATACATTCACTGGCTAAAAGGATATTAAATTATAAATAAATGGGCAATCAAATAGGTAGAAAAACCCCAAGGCACTGTAAAAAAGCAAGTTGAAAGAAAGAAAAAGAGGTAAAGGAAGACAGACAGACAGACAGACACAGAGAAGGAAAGAGAAAACCCTGTCTATTTGAAAAATTAAGAAACAATTTTTAAAAACTCTGTGGTCAAAGGAAAAATCACAAAAGGAATTAGAGAATACTTGACTTGTCTGAAATATGTCCTACAAAGACATGTACATAAATGTTTATAGAAACTTTATTTGTAATAGCCAAAACTTGGAAACAACCCAAATGTCCAACACCTGCAAAAAAGGATAAACTGTGACATGTTTGTCCAAAGGAATACCAACCTGCAAAAAAATTGAATAAACTTCCTCCAGATAGAATGAATCTCAGAAGCATTATATTTAATTAAAAAAAAAAGAAATATATAGTATAATCTTATTGATAAGGAATCCAAGAACAGGGAAATCTTTTCCATGGCAATAGAATTCGGGAAATGGTTGCCTCTGTCGGGGAGTTAATGGGTGCAGAATTAACTGCACCAATCACTGCATGGACCACATGCAGTGATTTTCTAAGATAAAGGAAAATTTCTGTATCCTATATTGGGTCATTGTCACATGAATGTATGCAATAGACAAAAAGCATCAAACTGAGTGCTCTAAATCTATGCATTTTCTGTGTGTAAATTACACCTCTACACACACACATATATATATAATTTTTGATCCAACATTCTATGCCTTTTTATGAAACCTGAAAAAATTTCCCTCCCATAAGAACAAAGCAATGAAAGAAAAAAGGAGTAAAACAGAGAAGCAAATGATTTAATATCTGGCACAAATTCTATTTAAGAACTAAATGCAAACTATAATGAAACTGAGAGTTTCAAAGGAGAACTAGCTTGCAAATATGAAAAAAAAAATAGGCTTAACCCCTACCAGTATTGGGAGGAGAATTTTCCATTCTTCATTGGGTTCTATTTTTCTCTGAATGATTTATGGAGCATATTATTTTGTCTTTTGGCATGCTCTGTTCTAAGTTTTAGTAGTGAGAAAAAAACAAAAAACCCAGAAATAATAACTCTGGTCTGTGGTTTAATCCACTAGCCAAAGAATATAGCAAATTAATTAGTGGAAATTTGTGGGAGCAAGTTTAGATGCAGATTCAAATTCCATTCAATTATTTGCCATTTTTATTCAAGTCATGTCAGCTTTATATATTTTGTTGTATTCTAATTGGATGCTAAAACAAACTCCAGAATTTAAACAGTTTCTTGTTCAACTTATAATGCCAAATTTGGTATCACTAGTCACCTGTGAGTTAGCTGGGTGTTTGGACTCCAGGGAGAGTACATCCCTGACCTCCTCTGAGGTGTAGTCTGTAGACGATATATATAACAGACTTGTTTACCAGTGGCAGACAAAACTGGAGTCACAGTCCTAGCTATAAATGTCAGAAAAAAAATCTATTGAGACAAAAGGCACGCAGCAATGCAAAAATCATTAAGTTAAAAGGGTATGTCACTATCTTCTTCACACAGTCCTTTGCTAAAAATGTGTAGCAGAGCATTTCGGT
Organism: Daubentonia madagascariensis; assembly: GCA_023783475.1. NCBI lineage: Eukaryota > Metazoa > Chordata > Mammalia > Primates > Daubentoniidae > Daubentonia > Daubentonia madagascariensis. Next base: position 1,269,285 of record JAKFHU010001178.1, on the reverse strand, counting down.
TACATTTGGAGGCATTAAAATTTTCAGATTTAGTATGTACCGAGAATTTACAGAGGAAAAATCCACCTTCATGAATTTTCATAAAATGAGTAGGCTTAAAGACGAACCACGACCACGACCAATTCAACCCGTAGTAACACAGAACTCTCAAATGTAAAATACACTCAAGAGGTCCGCAAGGTTACGTGGTTTCTAATGAGTTGGAAGCTTTGCATTTCTCTCCCAAGATAATCCACATTATTGAAGGTGTCTACCAAATGGAAAAAAAATTCCCCCTCCCCCCCCACCAACTAACATGGTTTTGTAGGTGAGATAATCAGATTAGCTTAGCAGTGGGTTCTAGAATGTTCTTTTTATTTTTCACTACCTTCACGTCATACATTTCCAGGTGTGTCGCTCAGGGTGTCCATCTGAAAAATCAATAGGTTCTCTAGTAGTGTGCCAGAGTGTGTGATGCTCTTAATGAATTTCAGAAGAGAAAAATAAAGGAAAATGGTTTTCTGAGCATAATTAAGAAAATAATCAACCAGATTTTGTTTTTATTACCAGTCTATTATGCGTGTCTGTTCAGTATATGGGTGAAGGGAATACAGAAATTTTATAACATCTTTTGATTAGTTCCATTCACTAACACTAACTTTTGAGAATGAGTTTTATGTTTCAGATAGTGAAATTCAAAATCTCCACTTCTTCATGGTTCTGCAGTAATGTGTCATTTATCTGGAATCTCTCATCAGTGAGCTATGCCACCTAAGGCAGTTGTCCAAAATCTAACCATTTTGGAGGGAGACATTTCTTTAAAGAAATGGGTTGTAATTATATACTGAATGCCATTTAAGTACAAGTTTCCCAAATTGTGTTGTGAGGCATGCTAATTCCATAGGGTATTGTCTGATGTATAAAATGTATTGCATAACGCCTATTAAAATTCTGCTGAATTGCTCCTTCTAGAGATACATTTTATCAGATGCTAACTTAATCTATTTTCTTTAAAAATATTATCTCAGTAAAGTGAAATTTATGCAGAATAAGACACATACACCGTAAGTATGCAGGTTAATGAATTTTGGTTAAAAAAAAAACCTGATGTGTCCAAGTGAACATCACTTAGAACAAGAAATAAAACATCTCCATCATTCCAGGAAGGTTTTTCATGCCTACAGATTCCAACAAATTCCATTTCTCAAGGCAACCACTTCTCTGGCATCTATTAACATGACATCTGTCCTGCCTGATCTTGAACTTCATATGATGAAACCACACAATTTGGACTCTTATGTCTTGCTTCTCTCAGGGAACTTAATGTTTTTGAGGTTCATCCATGCTATGCTTGAATCAGTAGTGTTGTTTGTTTGCTTAATTCCTGAGAGATGTTCCCTTGCAGGAATATGACACTGTTTCTTTATTTCTTTATCCTTTTTTTATATTGAAGAGCATTTAGTATTTTTTCCAGTTTAGTTTAACTTATTCTTGAAAACTCAGGGGCAAAATCATGAAGATAAATGATTGCATGGTGTGGTATTCAACCCCAAGACTACTGGGAAATTAACATAGTTGTCCATTTTTAATCCATCTTGCTAATCTACCCAGTTAAATCTTTATCATTTACCTGTATTTGATTTTAATATGGTAAGGAATTATAATAAGGAGTAACTCAAGAAACTGGACATTAAATGAAAAGGGTCAAAAATAATGTGGAATCCCCTTAATATTTCTTTTAAAAATACATATGTAATCATCCATTTGTTGAATATTCTTAAACAGAACTTGGTGGTGAGTCTAAAATCTACCAACAACAAGAGAAGAAAAGTTGCACTCTGTTACCCATGAGGGACTGATTGCACAATTCATTTTTGTTGGCAGTTACCCATTTCTACCTTGGAAACAATCACCTTTAGAAAATTAGGTCCAAGAATTTGGAGGTGCATACCATACTTATAATATCTGCATGAACACTAAAGCTATGACAAATTCATATTCTTGGAAATCATTTTCTTTTATGCACAGGCAGTTCAGGAAATACTGGTAACATATCATTTTCATTGTGAATATTTGCTGATAGTTATCTCTTTAAATTCCTTTTCCTCCCAAATTAGACAAGGCAGCTTGACTTTCCGAGGACAATTTACTTCCTGAAGGAGACATTCTTAACCACAGATCTTTATATAGGCTGAAAAGTCCCTCAAATTATGTTATGTGAAAAGGTGCATGTGTACATTTTTCCAGTTGAGGCCAATAATTTTGATCAGATACTCAAAGGTATCTGTGTCTCAAAGGGTGTTAAAAATTCCTGCTTAAACGATGATATCCTGCCTAATCTTGGAGGATATCTTGAGAAATGTCAGAAAAAAATATTCGTATGATGTAGCAAACCCATCTGTCAGCTCTTAAAATAAAGCCCAGTGATTTCTGTTTTCAGACAGCAACAAAAATCTCTGCAAAATCAAAGTTTTACCCTCTGATAAATCTGACCAAAGCTTCAGACTGCTTAAAAACCAAGTGGAAAATTTAAGGGAAACAAAACTTTTGCCAAATTATGGAATTTATACAATTGAACATTGATGGTTTAAGACTTCCCAATCATGAAAAAAATGTACAAAGAGAATGGTTATATTCTCATAACTATTCTTATATTGAGACAGAGAAAAAAGTTATATTTAGGAACTTACTTTAATAGAGTGTGGAATAGTTTCATTAATATCATAAGTTCATACTTAAAAGGGAGTATTAAAATAATTTTAATTTCATATTTTTTCAAAGAGCTTGTTTACTCTGTTAGTCCACAGATTCAGGAAGAAGATGGTTAAATTTCAATGTGGTCTTTGCAAAAATAACGTGTGAACATTTGGGATTACAAATCTTATTTAAAGAACTGCATCATTTGAAGCTGAAATTAAATATGTAAATGTTGATGATTTATTTTACACAAATCAAACTAGCATAAATAATTTCATATTAACATACGTGCAAGCAATTGACACAGATGAATTTACCAACTCTCATAAATGTTGAATCACTTCTAGGACATAGACGCACACACACACACACACACACTTTTTTTAAAATCATGGAAACATAAGAAGTCTTTAAATAACTTCAATCTGGGGTGAAAGAAATGACTATAATTTTAATATTAAAATTGAATTTTGTATTTCCTGGAAAGAAAAAAAATCTAAAAACAGGTATAACCCCTGATTCCTTGGTCACTCAAACCCCAGGTACAGGAAAAACAGATTGAATTGCCAAGAACAAATGAGAATTATTTAAATACTTCTAAAGCATCCCAAATGCTTAAGAAACTGAATGCAACATTTACTTTGGAGGAACGATGTTTTGTTTGTAACCAAACGGTAGGGAAAAGTTTGGAAGAACAAGCTCCTTCTGGTGTGGCAATTCTTGTGTCCTATGTCTATACCCTTGTCTCTCAGCAACCTTGAGCAACCAGAGTAGGTTTCAGAGTGACCTGTGGGACTCAACAGCATTCTTAGGAAGGATGTGAAGTCCACGACTCCCTTCTCCTGGCTACTTCATTGTTATCCCTTAAAATACAATTTGGGGTCATTGCCTCCACGATTGGGGTCCTCATCTCTGTCATATCACTCCAAACTTGGTTCAATGACAATTCTTTGTACTGCAGTGAAACCCCAGGGATACTTAAATCACAGTGCTTTCCATATTGTGTTTCCAGTGTGCGTTAGCTCTTTGTTACGTTGTAGACTGCTTGAATGCGGGTCCTGTGTGTTTCCTGTCTACAGTCTACACTCATCTCTATGCTCAGAGCCCAACACATCTGGCCATATACTAACTATTGTCAAAAATAGGCTAAAAAACAAACAAACGAAAGATGAGCAATAATTCATTGATATCTCGCTTTCATAACATAAGGACATTGAGAATCTTTTTTAATTTTTTTTGAAATTTATTTTTGGAGAAGCCGTTCTTGTTAATCTAATCTATATTTACCTAATTTGTTGCAGTTTTATCTGCATTAGTAATCTTTCAAAGAAAATGACTTCAGCTTCTGAATTATTGGTTATATGGTTTCTCTCTCTCTCTCTCTCTGTCTCTCTCTCCCTCATTTAACATTACAAATCCTTAATATATACAGTTGACCCTTGAGCAACTCCGGGGTTAAGGACACTGACCCCCACACACTCGAAAATCCACATATAGCTTTTGACTCCCCCAAAACTTAACGACTAATAGCCTACTGTTGACTGGAAGCCTTATTGATCACATAAGCAGTCAATTAACACACATTCTGTGTGTTACATGCATTACCTACTGCATCCTTAAAATAAAGTGAGCTAGAGAAGAGGAAATGTCATTAAGAAAATCATAAGGAAGAGAAAATATATTTACAATTCATTAAGTGGAAGTGGATCATCCTAGGGGTCCTCATCCTCATCATCTTCACGTTGAGTAGGTTGAGGAGGAGGAGGAAGAAGAAAGGTTGGTTGTGCTGTCTCGGGGGTAGCAGAGGCAGAAAGAAATCCAGGTGCAAGTGGACCTGCCCAGTTCAGACCCGTGTTGCCCCAGGGTCAACTATAACTCTTTTGCTGGAACATGTACTGATTGTAGTGCCTTTGGGTGAAAATAACAAAAATCCACAATTCACATTGGCTTTAACTAATTAGCACACTGTGATCCCACATACCATTAAATCCCTACGCAGGTGGTCTCCCATATTGATAAATCCGGTGACTCAAGAATGTTTTTAAAACTCACATTCCTTCCAACTTGTTTCCTGTCATCTTCTGTGAGTGAGCTGCTTTCTATGTTCAAGATGCCTGCTTTGCTTCCATACGTGACAGTGCAACACAATACTACACAGCACATACAATAACATCCAAGAGAGAAGACAGACCCCCTGGCCTTTCACAGAAGCCCCCTCATACAAGTTATTTGATTTTCCACTGATTTGATCTGGCCACTTTCTTACTCCTAATCCAACCTCTAGAAAGAGTGACAAGATCTCTGAGAATAATTATCCTTGAATCTGGGGACACAGTCACTACTCTCTGAGACATGGTAGGGTTGACTATATACCAGAAAAACACCAGCATTATGAAACATATCTTTTATTTGCTCCTTCAGATCCATTCTCTATTTTTCTCCCTGTTCCTGGGGGGTGTCTTGTGTGGATTACATCAGTGGGCTCTTCTGAGAACTGGATGTCAAGTCGGTATTGCCAATAGAAGCCTTTGGCAGAACGTCCAAGAACCAAAGAAGTTCCTGTTTCCAACTGCACATGGCAGGCTTAACATGGGTTTTTAGGGGGTTACATCACAGCTACTCCTTCCTGCCGACGCGAAGCTCCCCCTTCCAGACGCTGGTAACCTCTCCCTTTCCTCATCTCCTTGGGTCTAGGAATGGGGACAGCTCCAGCACCACAGCTAGGCCTGGGTTCCTACATGAATGTTTGTGGTTTTACTACACATTACAATGTTTTGTAAGGAAACCCCCCTAGGAAGCTTCCTGTTACAAGTGTTCTTCCACAGTCAGAAAAGAACAGAACTGCTGCTTGCTAGAGTACCAGTAGCACGCTATGTTTTCTGTTTTTCATTACGGTTTCTTCACTTTGGTTTTTGTCTTTTTCCATACTAAACTATAAATCCAAAGTTCCCCATCTAAAGCCTGTGAATGTGCACATTTTTCTTTGTATGCCCATTTGGGCATTTTTCTGAAAGGCCACCTGCTTCTAGTTAAGGAATAAGCATGGAGATATTTATGTTGATTAAGGTCTTGGCCATAAGATGGGGTTGCTGGATTGTTTATTGAAATTGACTACCATCTATGATAAATATTTTAAAGTAAAGTATACCTGCTATAGAGACTCGTTAGCAACTGGAGCCCACTTTACTTAGAAATATTTATTCAGAAATATTCTTTTTTCATTACCTGACAATATAAACTCTCTTTTTCTATATCTATGATTGTAATTCAATTTAATTACCCAATTGCTTACTATTTAAAAGAGCTTTCTTAACTGCTTATACCATGGCCTATAACTTAGATGCAGCATTTGTTGGCTATTACAAAAAGAAACATTGCAATACATTTGTATGAAAAATGCTCAGAAGAATTGAGATTTTAATCAATAGAATTAGCATTCAATATAAAATATGCATTAGAACACAAAGTTTAGATATTACTACAAATAAATAAAAGTAGTGATTATGCTAGGATAAATTTCCAGTCAAGTAATTCAAGCTGTAATGCTACACTTAAGGGAATTAAAAATGCAGACAACCTTCTTTTATGAGTTAATTAAGATTAACTTTAGGTCTTAGCATAATAAAAAAAGAGACCAAATGTATACAGTGCAGAAACAAAACCCCCACAACAAAATCTAAATACTATTGTCAGGGGAAATCATATAATATGTAGGCAAACAACTGATTTCAAGGCTTAGAGTAACATAAACTAACACATTCACATAACCAAAACATGATCAGTTTTTGGATCAAAAAGATTTGTGAACATTTACAAAATATAAATACTGACGAAACAGGAGATTGATGAATGATTTGGGAGGGCCTTGGAGGAAATCACTTTTTAATGGCAAAGGTAGTAAAAGTGATTTTAAGGTTATTTCATGCTAGCTATTTCTCTCTTTTCTCTATTTTTATAGTATTTTGGAGAATATCTTAATGGTTTTACCTGCCTTGATGGGGCCCATATGTTGTGATAGATACGGAAAAGCACAGCATAAAACAGCTGGAATTTGTCAATGTGATAAATCAGAACTACTGCTGAGGACATTAGTTTAGGGACTATGTTCCTCACACGGATGTGAGATGGGTCTTTGAATTACACCATGCTGCATGTATTTAGGTAAGACATAATTCTTCCTTTTTCCGATGTTACTTCTGAGATTTTGAGTTCAAAAAATCACTCTGTATAATCTATCAATGTATTAATTGTAGGAGCTTGTATAGATTCTTCTCAAGCCTTTGTCCCTGAAGGCAAAATTCTGTTATACCAGAAATTTCTACCACCATTTCGGACTCGTGGGGCATTTGCCACGTTGTGGTGAGGGCGGGATATTGGAACTGCCTTTTGTCTGGACAGCAATTGGCAATCTATTTTTTAAAGTGGTTAGATAGTAAATATTCTTGGCTTTCCGTGCAAACCCTTTACCTCTGCCATTGCAGTGAGTAGGTAGCCATAGAATATGTAGCTACATTCCAATAAAACTTTATTTACAAAAACAGATGGCTGTATGGACTTGGCCCCAGGCTTTAGTTTGAAGATATATCTGATATGATATAGTGGATGAAAAAAATGAGAAACTTATATCGTTTCATTTTGTGAGGACTAGCATTGGAATGGGGATTCCTTTGTTGTTTAGAGAGAGTTGGAACTTAAGCCCTGCTGACCAGAAAATGAGTGCAAAGCGCTTGGATATTCTATGCTCATTGTCCCTAATGTCTGAAAAAACTATTTTCCATTCTGATTAAATTGCACTGTGAAATCATCAGGTGTGGAGATTTGTTCAGAAGTATGTTTGAAGAGCTCCAGTGATGAGTGCCTTTCTCTGAATTCCCACAATATGTTATAAAATACAGAATTGTATTCTCAGTGTATTGTTATAGAAACCACTGAATTGAGGAAGACAGCATAAAACAGACTGGGTCCCTCCAGCCATCTGGCTGTTGCATTTTCCAGCCACAAATTTCCTCGGACAGAACTGGTGAGCCACTATGTGATAGTGTCTTTAGAAGGATGTACTGTCTTTTGCAAAATTTTATTTCTAGCAAGGTGACAGTTTGTGAGCTTAGATGTAGATGGAATATAACAACTTAGGAAATTCTTGAGATTATATTCTTGATATTTTTTTTTGCTCAAATAGACACCATTCCAAAACGTATCCCTTCTAGTAGAAAAAATATATTATCCATATTTTGCAGATGCTATGGGTGAGACACACGGACTGTTTGGATTGCTTTTACCCTTGAACTGCTTCTGTGCGGTGATTTATCTCTGTGTGTACGTGTGTGCATGCATGTGTGTATTTATTTGTTTGAATGTTGGTTTTTTTGGTTTAACATCCCACTTTAACTCTCTTGATAAAAGTGTCCTTAGACTGCTGAGATCTCCACCTGAAAATACAGAAAGACCCAGAACTGTCTGGGAGTGGCTTCCCCCAGGGAGACTGTTAGCTGGTGATTGATCTATGCATACATATGAAAACCCATCTTTCTTTATTCAAACTAAAAAGACCCAGAATTTATGCTTCAGAACTTGCTTAATAATTCATTGCACAAGAATTCTCTCATGACTTGCTTCTTGGGTACAAGAAAAATTATTACAGAAAAATCAATACTATAGGCTCCCAATCTAATGAACACATTCAAATAGACAATGAAATACAAGTGATTGGAATAGGTGATATTCAACTGTGAGATACCTTGATGGAATTTTACTGAGCTACATGTTAGTTTTCTTAGATTAAAAAATATAGAAACAAAATTACAATGCTACAAATTACCAAATTATCTTCTTCGTTCCCATTTGCTCTCTGGGATTCTGAAGGTGAAATTTTCAAATGTCCTTTCTGCAGTTGCAGTTTCACAGCATTTTCAGGGGAAAATTTGGACTTTTATGCAAGGGACACTTATGCCTGGCTGGTTTGATAAAACCATGTCAAAACGGCTGTGTTAAATTTGAAACTCATGATCTTTTTATTGGTAAGATATAAGGGGAATCATCATGGTGATATTCAGAACACAGCCTCTATACCCACAACATGTGTAAACACCTGGCTGTTTTTAAAAGGTATCCATATCCTAACCTTTGAATCTTGTGAGTATGTTAGATTACATGGCCAAAGGGAATTAAGGCTGCTGGTAGAATTAATGTTGTTAGGCAGCTGACCTAAAAATGGGGAGATTCTCCTGGATTATTTGTGTGGGCAGAATGTAATCACACGGTTCCTTAAATAGGGCAGAGAGAGGCAGAAGAAGGGTTAGTATAACATAGATGGCATTGTGAGCAAGGCTCCACTGGCCATCACCAGCTTTAAGAGGGAAGGGCACTGGAGCCCAAGAATGCAAGAAGCTTCTAGAAGCCAGGAAGATCCAGGAAACAAGTTCTTTTCTAGAGTATCCAGAAAGAAGCACAAAATGGCCAACGCCTTGATTTTAGCCCAGTGAGACCTCCAGGACTCCAGAACAGTAAGGTCTATGCTTGTATTGTTTAAGATATCAAGTTTCTGGTAATTTATTATGGTAATACCAGGAAACTCGTGTAGTTATTGCTGAACATCACTCAAACCTTCACCTCCCACCCCTGCCTGAGTCAAAGGTCACTGACTGGATACGTGATGATGTCTAGGACAAGATGAGATTCAGGGATGAGTACAAAAGTGAAAGTTACTATACACTCCAGAGAATTTTTTTCCTCTCTTCTTCCTGGATCCATCCATCTACTCCTGGTGTCAATATTTAATGAGGATATTTTCCTGTACCTCTTACCAAGGGTTAAGCTAATGACCCCATGAGGTGAAGGGATCTATTATATGGGAGCAGAGCAAGGAATGGATTAAGTCCACCAATCAGGGACAAGCAAATTCAGGGACGCCTGGGAGCTGCAGCTGTGGGTAGCCCAAGGTTCTACCCTAAAGCTGCCCAGAGGAGCTAAATCCATAGAACCTGTGGCACAGGCCTGTTCCTGCACAGAAGATTTAGGGGAGAGCACTCTAACTTCCACCGATGTGCATGAGTTTCATTTTACATGAATTGGAAGTAAAGGCAATGATTTCAGATAGAAATGTATTATAAGCTGTAGGACACTCAGGACTGAAGTTCAAAATAATGCTGAGCATTTGGGTCTTAGAGACCTGCTGATTTGTCAAGTGAGTACAACTATGTTGGGTCAAGTTCATGACATTCCTGGAGATGCTATCTCACCTGAGGTAGTGAATACCTGTATGGGAAATCAAAAGTAAGGCAACTACAAGAATCCTCCCAGCTGGTACCTTTTGATTCATAATAAGCTCTTTATTAAAATTATAGTAAACTATTATTTCTCTTATCCATAGAAAAATTGTAGGTGTAATACTTGTAATTTAAAGTAAGAATAAAAAAATGTATCTAATTTTTAAGACTTTTTTTTAGAGCAGTTTTAGGCTCACAGTAAAATCGAGAGGAAGGTACAGAGAGTTCCCATACACCCCTTGTCCCCACATGTGGATAGCCTAGCCCATTATCAACACCACCCCCCAGAGTGGTACATTAATTACATATTTGTTACAATTGATGAACCTACAAATTGCATCTATTTTTGAGATAGTCCTCATCTTCTTACATTTGTTTTTATTAATCCTGATCAGGGCTTGTATGTTAGGTCAGGTCCTCTGAGAAGCAGTCATGACAGGATTAGATGTGCAAAAGATTTATTAGAAGGATGCATTAGCAGTTCAGCTTATGAAATCCCTATCCAGGCACCTCTTTCCTGGGTATTAAGTAATATTTAACAGTGTGAGACCCTCCCTCTTTCATTCTACTCCTTTTTCCCTTCTAAACTCTCCTGGCTCTTCCTTCCTATTAATTTTATCTCTTCTTGCATTTCTTACATATGGATATTCCCTTGGCAAATCACCATCATCACCATCACCATCATCATCACCACCATCCCCACCATCACTATCACCATCACCACCACCATCATCAACACCGTCATCATCACCACCACCATCACCATCATCACCATCACCATTACCACCGTCACCAACACCATCACCACCATCGTCATCACCATCATCATCACCATCACCACCACCACCACCACAATCACCACCATCATCACCATCATCACCATCATTATCATAACCACCATCATCACGATCACTATCATCATCATCTTTATCATCACCATTATGATAATCATTTTTTAAAATTAATCAATATTTTCTCTAGTGTTTGAACTTCTTGGTTTTCCTAGTGTTGTATACATTCCTCAGATGGTGGCTTGTGAACGTTTGTATTCAAACCTCAAAACCTTTGTGCAGAACACATTGACATGTGTTTCAAAGCAAACTGCTAATCTGAAGTACAGAATCTCACAGTATTCCTGGAGTGAATTACTGAGAACTTAGAGAAATTCTCTCTGCATCAGTTCCAATTATCTTCAGAGTTTTGGGTAATATGTCCCCTTCCAAGTTGACACTGTCATTGTAAAGTCTACTTGAGAACTTGAGATAATAGTAGACTTGACTGGCAGTTAAAAGATCTATATGGATAAACAAATCTTTGAGGTGAACAGGTTTAAATGGTTTCCAAAGAGCAGCCTCGTTCAAAGTGTTGTAATAGTTTTATGAGATGATTGACCCTTGAACAATGCAGGGGTGCCAACCCTCCTCACAGTTGAAAATCCATGTATAACTTTTAACTTCCCAACATCTTAACAACTAATAACCCACTGTTGACTAGAAGCCTTACTGATAACATAAACAGTCGACTAACCTGTGTTTTGTATGTTATATATTTTATACACTGCATTCTTATAATAAAGTAAGCTAGAGAAAAGAAAGCATTATTAAGAATGTCATAAGGAAGAGAAAATATGTTTATCATTCATTAAGTGAAAGTGTATCATAAAGGTCTTCATCCTCATCATCTTCACATTGAGTAGGCTGAGGAGGATGAGGAAGAGGAGGGGTTGGTCTTGCTGTCTCAGAGGTGGCAGAGGTGGAACCGACACAATTCAAACCAGTGTTTTTCAAGGGTCAACTGTTTATCAAATGTGCATATAATATCCTCTTTGGCAAGAAGTGACATCCCTGTAACATAACTTGTTAAAATGTCCAAAGAAATTGGTCCTTGCTCTGTCAGCAATGATTTACTCAGAGTTTGAGTTGTTCATTTGATGCCACTTGTGGTTTTCAGCATAAATATCTGGTAAGACAACAGTATTCCCAGTGACTGGAGTTTATCATGCTTGCTCAACAGTGACTATTTCTTTGCCCAACTAAAGAGAATTTTTTTTTTGATTTGTCATTTAATCTCTTGCAACTTATACACTTGATCTGAAATTGGCATAATTAATAGATATCTCTGACTGTGGACTTTGTGATGGGTATAGTGTCTGGTTGTTCAGGTAGATTATAGACATAATTCTGGAATTTTCTCAAGTTAGGCATACTTTACAATGAGATTTTAGTATACAGAAGAGCATACCAAAGTTGATTAGCAGACAATGACATGTAGAAACCAAATTTAAATTCTCAGCCTGATATATGTGCTTGTACATACAAACACATTCATTCATACAAACATTCATACAAACACATTATTTCTGTATATGTATTCAGTGTTTGTGTGCTTATCATATACGATTTAATACTGGTAACCTGATACCTCTGATTCCAGATACCATTGCTCAGTATTACAATTCCCATATTTATTTGTAACTTTTCCCTTGACAGAGAGCTATCTGATCATAATTTTTTAAAACATATTTCCTTATTTTTTCAACTCTAGTATAAATGTCAAGTAATTTCAGAAGTGACAAAAAATATCTTTGAGAAATTAATCCTTGGGTTGTAGGAAGGAATTTGGAGTAGCTCGTCCCCTTGCATAACTGCTACAGGAATTCTTATGGGGTGGGGAGTTAACATTCTTTATATTCTGATATAAATGCCATTCTCAAAATAGCATTCTTCAGGCTACTTGTGTATTTGGGGGGATCAGTAATTTACTTATCCCATTTAATTAATTTCATTGTCTTATATAATCCTAGTTCTATATGACGTAGTCTCCTATTACCAGAAGTGGAATCTCTGTGTGATATCTTGAAAAAGTCACCACAATGTTTCTCTTCCCTGTATGTGTTCCTTTTTGTAATTTTGCTTTGTGGTTCTTTCCACCAGATATAGTGTTCATTTTCCCACCCCTTGAATCTGAGTGTACCTTATGACTTTGGCTTCAGGATAGAAGATAGAGCCATCCATTTTGTCATTTACCCAGAAGAGGTTAGAATCCTCCCAAACTTAAAGTGGACCACATGAAGTCAACGCAAACTCTAGGCTGTGTTAATTCCTAAGGGGGAGGGGACTTTTGGGCTCTACTTCCTGAAAGGCTGGATGCTGATGGCTGCCTTTATAGAGTTAGTAGAGACAAACCATTTGCATGGTTCAGCCCACATAGAGCCACAAGTGGGGGCAGGGAGGCGGCTGATATTTGGGTTTCTGCTCTTTTTAACCTCCTCTTTCCTGACCTGCCTTGTCACATGTCAGGTCCCGTGTTTGGCTTGCGGTTTTGAAGTCAAAAGCCATGGAGTGTTCATTTTGGTGCCTACAAAAGGAGCAAGAGAAGCAGGTGAGTTTGCCATCCAGAGAGTCAGAAAGCTGTTACCTGGAGAAGTCACAGGGCAAGATTAATCAGTTACTATCTTACTCAGAAAAGATTTTGGGTTGTGGCAAGGAATATGGAGGAACTACCCCTTTTGTGATTCCCATTTGTGTGTGTGCATAGGAGGCTGGGGTGTCATTCCTCAGACTCTGAATTCTAGAGGAATATTTGGGAATCCACACTATGCACATATTCTTTGATTATTTTTTTGGCTGTGGAGAAAGCACCCAGAGAGGAAGCCAGGCTGAGAGGCAAACCTGAAGTGGAACATCCTTCATGTCTGCCCAATTCTAAACCTCACCCAGATGGTATCAACCTTAAGGATTATGAGGAAGCTCCCCATGGCAGGTGGATTCTAAGACAGCCCCAAAGTTCCCCAAATCCTGGTATTCACATCTTTGCCTAATGCCCCTTGAGTATTAGCTGTCCTAATGATGTCCTCCAAACTGATCCAATAGGGCAGACACAACAGGATGCCCTCTCGTGATTAGCTTATAAAAGACTCTGACTTCCCTCTTGCTAGCTGTTTCTCTACTGCCTTCTTTTCTTGCAGACTTTGACAACATAAGCAGCCATGGCCAAGAATCTCATAAGACAAAGAATGTACAGTGGCCTCTGGCCAATTGTTGTTGACTGCATGTTTGTGTCCTCCCAAAATTAAGATGTTATAGATTTAACTCACATGTGATGGTATTTGGAGCTGGGGTTTTGGGGAGGTGATTAGGTTTAGATGAGGTTGTGAAGGTGGGGGCCCCATGATGGGAATCGTGTCCTTCTAAGAGGAGGATGAGAGACCAGACCTTTCTCTTGCATGCACAAAGAAGAGGTCATGCGAGCACACAGTAAGATGGTGGCCACCTACAAACCAAGTGAAGAGGCCTCAGAATGAAGCCCACCCTCACGGCACTTGAGTGTGGACTTCCCAGCCTCCAGAACTGTATGAAATAAATTACTGTTGCCTAAGCCACTCAGTCTATATTATTTTGTTACGGTAGCTCAAGAAGAGTAACATCATCAATTGATCTGTCAATCTCACAACTTGAGTGAGTTTGGAAGTGGATTCTTCTGCCATTGCGCCTTCAGATGAGACATCAGTCATAGCTCCCACTGTGATGGTAGCCTCGTGACAGACCCTAGCACAGATGGCCCAGCTAAGCCGTGCTTGGACTCGTGACCCACAGAAACAGTGAGATGATAAATGTGTTGTCTTAAGTCACCAATTTTCAGCCATAGATAACAACTCACAAGGTGCAGGGGGCAGGTAGAATCTTGGATGTCAGTGGGTCGGATGGTGAGAAAAATAGGTTTGGAAAAGTAAAGTCAAGCCCTTAATAGTCTGGGACTGAAAATAGGAACTGGGGGACAGGTTTCAAGGCTATAAAACGTATCTCATACTTTGGCTGAAACATCTGAGTCTCTTGAATTTCCATTTTTGTTTCTGGCCTATTTGTCCCACTGTGAAGACTGCCTGCCTAAGCCAAACCCTCACTGCCAGGTACCCTTATCTCCAAATGTAACCTTGTTAAATTCTGGTAGGCATGAAGGTCTTTTCTGACCTTTCCTGGAATCCCTGTCTCTATTGGTCTTGCCAAACTGGGAGAATGAATCAGGATAGTTTTGATGCTGGAACAAAATAATTGAGTCCCTACCACTAGGTGTGTATTTTGTACGCGAGAGAAGAGGCATACATAGGAATAAGTTAGGAGGGGCTCAATTGATATAACTGCTACTATTGCCAGGAAGGAGCTACCCTAGAGTAAAAAAAAAAAAAAATCAATAATTCACCATCTTCATCTGATAAAATTACCATTAATTAGGTCTTTCCAATCACCAAGAGGTGTCATCCATTGATGGGACTATAAATAAATCCTGGAACCAACTTATGCAAATAGTAATTTTGCTCCTCTAATCAAGACTTACTGGGTTGGTGGTAGCACTAAATAAAACATTAAATGTCCTCCTTTCTTCCTTTGATGTTCTACATCTCTTGTTCATTACTGCAATTATAAGCTCAAAGCAACTAACTACATGAGAATAATATAGAACTGAATTATGGCTAGTAGGCTTAACTGGGTCTTGCCTATTAAACAGCAAAGGAGACCATGTTCTCATTTATATTTCATTGGGCTCTATCTGTAACTCTCACAAATGTCATCACTAGCATTTAGCAAGAAACTAACATCTTAAGGAGGTGGAAGAGAGAAGGTTCTTTCAGTTTATCGCAGGTGGAATGACGCAAGTTGGTCTTACATTTCAGCGCAAATGAGTCAAGCTAGATTTCATTTACAAACTTGGCATGTGTAAGTGTGGTTGGGAGCTGGGAATCCTCACGTGGCAGAGACAAGGACAACCCTTTCACTTCCTCACCCATGTGAATAAAACACGAAAGACACATCATTACCATTACTCATTAATTAAAAGAGATTTTCGGAAATATTTAACACTACTACACACCATTTAGAGATGCAGAATGTAAACATAATAAAGCAGAAAGAAAAGTTCATTTATGTTACAAAAGAATTAGTCCCGGATGGAGCGGGAGACACGGCAGTATTTTACAAACATCTTTCAGGTGTTGGTGTTTAATTATGCTATTTGTGTTATTTGACTCTCATCTACTCACATCAGTAAGTGCTTCCTCAAAAGAAACTTTAAAAGAATGTGCACTCAGCAACAAAAAGCTCTCTTTAAAAAAAATATGCAAAGTGTTTGAATAGACATTTCTCCAAAAAAAGATACATAAGTGGTCACTAGGCACATAGAAACAGCATCAGTCATTATGGGAAAGTAAATCAAAACCACATGAGGATACACTTTGCACCCAGGGTAGCTACAATTAAATAGATCATAACAAGCGTTGACAAAGATGTGGAGAAATCGGTATCCTGAAAAACTGTTGGTAAGAATGAAAAACGGGGAAGCTGTTTTAAAAAACAGTTTGGTAATTCCTTCAAATGTTAAACACAGAGTGACCTAGGACCCAAGCATCCCTCTCCTCGATATATCCACAAGAAAAATGAAAATGCATGTCCACATAAAAATGTGTACACAGATGTTCAAGCAGCATGATTTATAAGAGCTTGAAAGAGAAAGCAAACCATGTCAATCAACTGATGGATGGATAAATACAACATGATATATCCATACTCCACACTGAATAATAGAACATGACTCAGTAGGAAAAAGGAATAACATTCTGATTCATGCTAAAATATGGATGGACTTTGCAAACATTGTGTTCAGTGAAAAAGTCAGACACAAAAGGGTGTATATTTTATAATCCCATTGACATAAAATGTCTAACATATGTAAATCTTTAAAGACAGAAAGTAAATGGGTGATTTCCAGGGACTTATGGGAGTAGGGAATAGGGAGTTCATGGGTTTGGGGTATCCTCTGGGGTGATGAAGATATTACGGAATTAAATAATGGTAGTGGTTGCCCAATGAAGGGAATACACAAAAAATGCTGAATTGTACATTTTATAAGGGTGAATTTTAATTTTTTTGTGGATGACATCTTAATAAGATTGTTATTTTTATAACAGGATATGTGGATTCAATTCACTGTCATTAATAGTAATGCTTAAAAGTGACATACTTTGTATCCAGCAAAAATAGTAATATTTCACAGAAGAAACTAATTTTTTTTTTAAATGAGCTAACCCTTTAATGTTAAAGAGGATGGTGCTGAATTGGTATTATTCTTTTGAGGTTGACCTGATGGATCACTCTCAAGCCAGATTCTTTCTTAGCTGTAGCAAAAATTTCGATTTCCTTGCCTTCTTGGCTACTGGATGGTCCAGAAATATATTTTTGGTCAAAAAGATAACAGCATAACTGTCTTTCTTTTTTTCCCTTTTCTACTTCTTTTACCCTGGAATATGGTCATGACACCTGGAGACACAGTAGCCATTTTGCAGCCATTAAGCAACCACTATAAAAACAAGACCTAATAGTCTAAGGATGGCAGGGTAAGGAGCTACAAAGAGCATGAATCTTGCCATGGAAAAATTTAAGCATCTCTATCAGCACTGGACTCCACTACTGGATTCCTTGTTCTGGGCTTCTTGGTACATGAAAATATGTATATATATATATATATAGAGAGAGAGAGAGAGAGAGCTATTGATTTAAGTTTTTCTTATTGGGATTTGTCTGATATTTGCAGCTAGAGGAATACATGATTTCTTCAACATTTAAGATAGTCATGCACAAAATGCTCTTAGAAAAGTCAATGTTTGTGGTTCAGTTTATAACAGATTTTATTATTTTAGTGCAAATGCTTTTCAAGATGAAATGAGCAGCAAACAGACTAAAATGGTTTCAAAAATGGATGAGAAATTTATTCTCTTCATCAATATCTATGCCTTGATTTTGAAAATAGCGTTCCAATCAAATACTGTTTTCCCTATTTATAATGAAATTTTTGCCCCTGTTTTGCATGTATTCACAACAAGAAGGAATTTTCTTCCATCAATTTTCCTTGGGTAATGACAGCTTACATCCTATATGTTTTCTGAAATCTTGTGTTTATTCTAAATCAGTTTTTACAGGTGGTAAGTGCTCTTTTACAGGATGCTGTATTTCCTCCAGATATTTTCAATTTTGGCATGCTGATACATTTGTTATTAGAGAACATTGGTCAGTCTCCCTGAGTAGCTTATTACTTCCTGTCTCTGGTGACTGTGTGTCAGTGGCCAGAGGAACTGGCAGTGCCCATATTTTATATTCTAGGCATGTGGGTTGCTGGCCACAGCTAATCTTTGTTTCTGGGTTATCCCTTAAAGTGTTTAATATTAATACTAATGGAGGAAAGCCACCAAACTTTGTACAATTCAAAATTCTTACCAGTTTGAAGCCTTCCTTAATGTTTACCTCCTTAGCTGAACTGTAAGCCCACCTTCTATTTGACACTGTGTGTGTGTCCCAAAAGCTCACAGGAAATCAGCACATAAAAATTACTAAATAAACATCCTTTGATGAGGCCAATTTTAAAAAACAGCTATCTGAACAAATCATTTGGCACTTCAGGATGTTAGTCTTTTCAACTTTAAAATCAGTACATCTCATAAAGGAACACAAGCATCAATATATTCTAAGGCAGTACAAAATTTTTTTTTAGAGGCATCAAACAATGTATTCCAAAGTAAAATAGAATTTCAAGGAAATTTCCAATGAAAATTGTAGTGGGAACTACATTGACATCAGAGCTTTTACTGAATGTGGTTTTGCATATGATGCAAAACAGACATGTCTCAAATGTGGGTCTCACATGCTTTAAAGAGCCATGGTTAATGGGTGCAAAAAAATAGTTACATGGTTAGGTAGAATGAACGATATTTGACAACACAACAAAGTCACTATAATGAACAATAACATAGGGTATACTTTAAAATAACTAAAAAAGTGGAGTTGGAATGTTCTTAACACAAACAAATGCTGAATGCCTGAGGTGATGGATATCACCCCAATTACCCTGATTTAATTAATTCACATTATATACCTGTATCAAAACATCACATGTACCCTATAAAGATATACAACTATTGTATACCCATCATAATTAAATTTTTTTAAAAAATTTAAACACAGCTATGGTTGAGAATGATATATTTGTGTGTATGCCTCTTCCCATTATTTTGAAATAATTATTGCTTCCTAGATACAATAAAGTTCCGATTTTACAAGAACTAACTACAATCATTTTCCAATTCGTATTAAAAATTGTGGATTTTCTCTAGTGTGAGATGCTGAAATTTCTCTAGTTTGAGTTGCTGAAAATCCCCAATGAAATACTTTGGAGTTTTCTCTCCCTCTGCTCCACCAGGGACATAGTGGGAATCCAGGATGTTAGAAAATATGTATTAGAATAGTGTTGCCAAAATTTCTACTTCGCGCTGCTGATTGAGAGGACCGTCACGGTTGGGTTGGGTTTTCTGTTTTCTCGTGGATGCGGAACGAAAGAAAGGCTCATTGAGCTGGAAGGAATTCCACAAAACCATGGGATCTTCTTTTGTAAAATAAGTTCAACATCACGCAGCTATACTCGTATTTGCATGGTGGGGAGAAGTACCTTGATAGAGCTCTCAGGGAGATTGGTGGGAAGTCTTGTCACTTGGGTTGTCATTTCTTGCTTCAACACACTCCCTACTCATGCTATCCACTTTCCCACCTCAAAATTTTTCTGCCTCACCTGACACAGAGCTGATAGCGCCACCTACTGGGACACTCGCGTCACTTCATGGAACACGCTGCATTTATTTGTGGTTCTCTCTGTTAAAAAACTTTTTTCTGATAATATTGTATTATAATATGAATGCACGTGCAGTAGAAAATAGGGATACCTAAATATATTTATGGTATTCATATCATTCATACGATATTATTGACATTATAATCCTAATACTGTATGAGGTAAAAAACAAAGAAGGTAAGTTAATTACGCACAAACAGCTGGTGACAGTGGGAACTGGAACTTGCAATCAGGCTGGTTAGACCAAGCTTTCTCACCTATCACAAAATATTGTATCCCTATAACAATATTTGCTTATATTGACACCTTTTCAAAGGCCCCTTATAAACTACATGAAAACATTTTTAATGGCTTAGGAAAACATACTGTAAGTATATATAACAGGTTAGACTATAGCCTCTTGTATATATTTCAGTGACAACTCATCTATACATTGGTTGTGGTTTATTTGGGGCAGAAAGACATTTCTACCATGGAGTCATATTTTGGTACAATTAATCTTAGTGGTATATTCAGTTTGTGCCATTGGAGAGTTTATAGTTATGTGTGTGTGTTTGTGTGTGTGTGCCACCCACATGCTATATACTTACCCTCTGTGTTTCACAAACGCATGCACATCCTTAGCCATGCATAATATACTTGTGCGTGTGTGTGTGAACATTTTTAGCCAGTATAAATCATATCTAAAGTAGAAAGCCACACATACCAAGTATCTTCTTTTCCTTATTAGTGTATATTTAAATGACTTTGGAATTAACAATATCAAATGAATAAAGAAAATATGGTATATCTACACAATGGAATAATACTCAGCCTTTAAAAAGAAGGAAATTCTGCTATTTGTGACAACAAAAATGAACCTGGAGAATGTTATACTAACTGCAATAAGCCAGGAACAGAAAGGCAGATACTACATGATCTCACTCTTACGTGGAAACTAAAAAAGTTGAACTCATAGAAATAGAGAGTAGAATGGTGGTTACCAGGGTAACGGCATGAGGGGAACGGGCAAATATTGGTCAAAGGGTACAAAATTTCAGTTAGACATGAGAAATAAATGATCAGAATTTGAGGCGAGGGAAATGTTAATTTGCTTGATTCAGTCATTCCATACTGTATACATACATCATAACATCACTTTGTACCCCATAAATATGTACGATTATTATTTCTCAACATACAACAAAAAATAATGGAAACTGGGTGCAAGGTATATGGGAACTCTGTACTACCTTTGCAACTTTTTTTGTAAAGCAAGAACTACTCTAAAATAAGAATTTTAATGTTAAGAAGTATTAAAAAAAGATGAAGATGTGATTATCTAAAGATCATTCAAATACTCCAGGAAAAGGAAAGGTCCATGATAAAATACTGTTTGTAGCATTCACAAGAGTAAGTCAGAAAAATATACAATTGTTATGTTTTAAAAGAAAAGTTTGTGTGCTCTAGAGACCTTTTTTTAAACAAACATTTATTTATGAGTGTGTGTGTATATATATACACACAGTGCATGTGTGTGCATAATATATATAACATGAATATTATATATTATATACAATACATGAATGTTTCACACAGACACACAAACACACATCTATATGATAGCCAGTATAATACTAAGATGCTAGGATATATATCCTTGTATTGTACTTACTATTACATATGAATATATCCTAAAACTTCCTTAAGACATATTTCCTTGTCCAAGAAACTTGAAAAAATTCCAGTAACTTTGTGTTTCACAAAAATCTTGGGAAATTGCCAAAATATTGCATCTATTTCTCAAAGTCATCTCTTCTTTGTATCCTCCCAAGGAGATTACTAGGATGTGGACTCAGGCTGCCACATGGAGATGGGTTACAAATTTCTTGGATCAATGATATAAAGGGAAAGACAACATCTGTCTTCGCATCAGATATGCCAGCATAGCTCATGAGTGGCTTTAAAAAAAATTTTTTTTAATTTTTGGGAATAATTATGAGGATGAAACTTAAGCAGTTTCTCTTTGGTTTTTTCAAGATCACGCACATCATGTCTGAGACACCCCCTCCCCATTACCCCGACATTTCCCTTGGTTTGGTTTATCTCTTCCTCTAGTTACAGTTCAGTATTGTTTTCTAGACTTTCTTCTGTTCTGCGCTTACTTGCACATCTGCACTCTCTCCCAGGCAGTTTCTCACCTCCCCTGGGACATAAACAAAGCATGCTCTTGTATTTCCTTTTATCCTCACAAGATCTAGTTGTGTGTTTGCTGGAAAGATGCTGAATGAGTACAGATAATTTTTTTTAATGATGCCAAGTTATTAAAGCAGAGTTCTTAGAAGCCAGTGGGATAGAGTTGTGGCACCTCCTTCCTTCAAATAGTACCTGGAAACAGACCTGAAAATGAATCAGATTCCCCAAGGCTCTTTGAGATTTTTCAATGAATTTATGATAAATTCTCAAATCTGCAATTCTGTTGTAGATTTTGGGACCTTGTGGGGCAAGCTGGCCACACAGGCTCCCTCATTAGCAGACAACCGTATAGGTCTAAGGTAACTTGAAGGTCTATTGGCCGGTGGAGGAGCATAACCCAGGCCGCCGGATTCTAGCCCACGGCCACTGGATGTTTCACTCTTAATTAGACTCATGATTTACGGGTGAACATAAAAACCCCTTTAGCACAAACCTGCAGGCATTTCCCTTCCCAGGTGGGGATTTGTTCCCAATGTTACTTTACTTATGTGTGTTCCTTGTGTGATCATACATTGATAATAAAAATATACATCCCCAAAGATGCTGCCTTTATTTACAATTTGCAGGAAATTGTCTTATTGTTTACTCCAGCAAAAACATCTTAAGTAAGACCAATGAGACCTCTGTAAGTATCATCATCTGAGAAGAACAGCATTTATGTTCCATATCTTAGGCTGGAAAGTAGTTTCCACAAATAGCTTGCTCCTAAATAAAGGGTTATTGGGAAACTGCTTTGAGGGGTGTGTGTGTGTGTTTTCTCCTTTTCCTCCCACTTGGCACACTACAGATCGTAAGGGTCTTTATCATCTCTACAAAGCCGGGAGGCTAGCAGCTGGTTTTAGATTTAAATCATGCATAATAAAATAGACATTCTGCATAAATGTATCCCATTTAGAAACTATGATTTCAACTGACTGTTAGGTAGAGACGTCTTTGCAACAGGCTGGCGACAAATGTTTGTATTTTTCATTCCCACCTGAGAAATGTTTGTCCAGACTGCAAGGGGCATGACCCTTTCTGTGGGACACCTGTCTTTTCAGTGCTGTTGACACATGTCCCTTCCAATAAGTTAACAGACCCCTCCAAGCTGCCTTGTCATTTCAAATCGGACCTGTTGTTAGAAAGAATAACAAAGTTCCGGGTGTTTCTCATATACAACTAACTTCTGAGGTGATGTTGTTACTACAAGCTCAAAATAAAATAAAAATGAAGACCCTATTCCAAACGGGATATGCAGTAGAAGTAAGAATGGCCCGTAGGCCGGTGAAGAAAGACCTAGATGTGAGCTTTGTGGAAGTAGAATATTCAGGAAGATAAAACACCCCCAATGAGACCTGCTCAAAGGAAGGCGTCTAAGCGGTCAGAGGGGATGGAATACCCATAATATCCAGTTATTTCCAATCTCTTATCTTACGTGCCCTCCACTGGAGTTAACAGTGTTCTTCGTAAAGTGTTTCGACGCCCTGCGGCAACAGGAATAAAACCCGGGCATAAGAGAACAGGTGCCAAGTCTATGAACATCCGAAACAGCTCTTGGGTCATCAAGAATTTTTGTGTGGATGATAATGGTTTATCTTGGATTTTTGGTGTGATTGCAAGGGAAAGAGACCCCATCAGACAAGGATTGTTAGAAAGATAAATTGCTCCCGGAACAGGGAATGTAAGGCAACCAGGGATACTTCCTTCCCAGGGCGCAGCCGCCTGTCTGCCTTGCCTTGTCTGTCCCTGGCTGGGCGAGTCACTTTCTCCCACATCATGCCTTGGACTTGATCCTGCTCCTCTGACAGTCCTAATGTAGCATCCTCAAATCTCTTTGCCTTCCTCTGTACTTCAAACACGGCCATTTCAAGTCCTTTTTCTATTTTTATTGTGGGATGCTATCAAGGACCTACATCATCATCATCATCACTATTGTGATGATTATTTTGTGAGGGAGACATTGAATAGTTCTTGCAGAGCAGCCCATAGGCTATATCGATGCAGGAAAAAAAAAACAGGGTAATAAGAATTAACTTTGTAAACAGCTATTAAAGCTGGGAAAGCAAACCAAAAAAATGCATGATCTGCTGCTCTATTAAGAAATGAATAAGATAAATAATGTAAAATAGGTATGAAATGGGCCTATTGTCCCCAGTTCTATTAATTCAGGACAAGTGCTACAACGTACAATGTATGGACATTTGCCACGGTCTTCCCATCTATGAAGGATAAAGCCAGTATAGGCTCAAATCATGCACTGTTTATTTGTTGAAGGGATTACTGTGGTATCTGTGTATATTAATTATACGGTGGATTAATATAATGAAAGTCAAATTTATCCTGCTTCTTAATAGAAATATTTCATTATGTGGTCCCAACCTTTTTCTCAGTGTAAATGGGTGATTAAGCATGTCGCAGTAAATGAGAGAATTAAATAAAAGGCTCCCTATGGCACCTTGGTGTAGACACCAAGACAAGAATACATACATTCCAGAAATCATAGCTCCAGGATAAGTGCTTTTTCTATTAAATTACTTTTCCCAGAAATCCAAGGTTTCGAAGCTCCTTGGAGGAACAAGGTAAATGTGAGATTTAATTTATATGGCCCACAATCGAATGTCACATTTCCTCTGATTTTTTACACTAAACATCTGCATAGGTAGCATAATTTTGAAATTGTAGTTCATTTCTTCAAAATCAGAGAAGTCAAAATCATACATTCCTCTCGTTTTAGCCTAATACTGGAATAACATTTCCAGGGACCATTTTAGGCAATAATTGTCAATTTGCTCTTAGGTTTGTTGTTTTTTTTTTAAATGAAGGAAATATTAATAATTTTTCCCTAGCACATATGACTCATCAAAGATTCATATACTTTGGCATACTTCTTTTGGAGACATGACATAAATTCTTATTTTCCTTGGTCACCCCGATAATTAATTTAAAATATAAAATGTTAGCCCTACACATTTCATACTTTATATATATATATATATATATATATATATCTCCCTAAATTAACAGATAAACACATCATAACACATTAGTTAGCAACCTGTTTCTGCTTATGCATACGATACATTTCATTAAGGTTGGAAAACAATTTCCCTAGGTAGGAAACACAAACTTAAAGCTTGTTATATAACAGGTCCCAATTAGGTCTATAATAAAATTGTGGCTAAAGGGTATAAAAAGTGACCAGACGTCCTGTTAAATTTCTTTTCCTCTAGGAGCAAGCCAGGGTATAGAAATTTGGATTTCAGTGGCAGGAAGTGATAGGATGGAAAATACTAAATATAAATTATAATAGATCTTTAAGGTGGAATCACTCTTCCTAAATGACAACATTAAACAAAAGTAGGTTATGTCTGGAGTCTGGGATCTGGATGCTTTTCCAGTGGTGCTGAGGACAGCGCCAGGAGCTTCAGAAGCAGTCAAGGACACTTGGCATCTGCAGCCCCATCGGATGATAAAGGTTTTTTACATTGGCCAAGTCTGGGGAGAAGTAGTTCTGCCTGCAGTCTCACGGGGACCATGCAGTGCATCAGGAAGGGTGAGGTTTTTATATTAGACACGTATTTCACAGAGGGTGGGCACAGGCCACATAGGTTAGATAGTCAGTCCATGAGCATCTTTGGCTATGAACAGGTGTCCTCCGGTTTCATGTCATTCAAATGGTGCTTCTTTCAATAACCGGTTTTACCCCATGTGGTAAACATTCTGTGGCAATACAGGCTTGCTTTTTCCTATACTATACAGTATTTACAATGTTTCCCTGTATTCCTATATCACCTTTATACTCTCTCATCTTAATATGCCAAGTTTCCTTCTCTATGTTCATGCATTCAGACAAGATGAAGGCATAGCAAGTGTTGTAGAGTGTCCTTTCAGCAAAATCGAGATTACTGTATTTAATGGCACAAAATGAAATTAAAGTCATAAGTAAAATAAAAGGTAAAACTGAGAAACTATGTTTTTAGATAGACTAGTACCCTGCAAAATTCTCTAAGCACTCTGAGTCTACTGTCTGTGTGTACGCAAATGTCTGTGTGTACATGAAGAGTTTTAAGATGTAAAGCTGTGAGTGTCCTCAAGGCCTGGAGAGATTGTGGTGATTTTTTCCTTCTTTTGTATTTTCCAGAATGTCTACAGGCAACATATATTTCTGTAATAACCAGGCACATTACAGAACAGTTAATAAGCACCTGCTCTCGAAAGCAAAACAATCTGGGTGCAAACACTGGCTATTTTATTGTCTGACTGTGCAGCACTGAGGAATTCATTTAACCTTCTGTACCTTAGTTTCCTCATCTGTAAAATGACAGAATCTACATTCTGAGGCTGGTGTAAGGATTAAATGACTTAATGCACATAACTTACCCAGAACACCACATTCTGCTGATTATTTGAAAGTTTTAAAACTTGAAATAAGTCATTGCTTTTTAAGACATTGACTTGATGCTTTTAAAAGTCTCCAAGCATTTGTTTTAAAAGTTTGTCTGTAAGTAATGCATAGCATCATGAAGTGTTAGATATTTTTTATTATAATAATTTGAAAAACATCATTGCTTTTTAACCTGAAACCCAGTCACAGAGACAGCCTGAACATAGTGGTTTCATAGCTATGTTCATAAATAATGTGCATCCCCATAGAAAGAGATGTTGCATAAAAATGAGGTTACTACATGAGCCCACAAAAAATATCAGTTGGACAGATTTTACCGCTGAAGCATAATATTGCTTCTAATACTTGAAATCAGGCACCATCTGATTTCTGAGTTTTCATGGGAATTTTTTAGGGTTATATTTTAGGGTGCCAGAACTGCATCTACCCATTGCCTTTCTAAATCAATAAATACGCTAGATTTTAAGGTCCCGTGTTCAGACCCCAGATGGAGGACTTAGAAGAATTTTTCTTTCCAGCCTCCTTCCAGCTGTAGCTGTTGGCAAACTGTCTCAGTCTGCAAGGACTATCCGGTCCCTGTGGGATGCAGTGACCTCGGGAAGCAGTCTGAAAACTCCCCTTCGATAAATACCACCTGTCCATTCCAACCAGGTTTTTCTCCTCTTTGGCCAAATGTGGAATAGCAGGTTGTCTCCCCCATTCTCCCTCATTCTCTTGTCTCTAGAGAAAACACAATTATTTATGGATTTTCTAAGTGTTTGTGCCGATGGTCACTTTGTAGAAACGTAGAGTTGTAATGAGCCCTTTCCTATATGTCTATTTCTTTAAAAACAGTAATGAAAATCTTCAGAGAAAGTGTCACTTTTACTTCCTTAGCATAACCAAGATTTTTTGTTTTGAACCAGGTGGCCCAGGAGATGTGAAGGAGGAGTACATTTCAAGGAAGTTCTGAGAAAGGAAAAATTTTAAAAAGCACTCATATCTGACTGCTGGAACTAGCTGCTAATTAACAGCTAAGTCAAAGGTGCATCTGGCTGCATATAAAAATAATTCAAAGAACATCAACATCAGATGAAGGCGGTCCACAACCATCACAGGGCAGGACAAAAACAGGAACATTCTGTCACCATTGAAAATGACCCCAAAGCCACTTCCCTTCCACAGCTTTTTTCACTGAAGACAACTCAAGCCATGCTCTGATTCTCTCACTCCCTGGCTAAAAGTGATGGACACCCCAATTATTCTGGCAGCGACCAATCCAGAAACAAATTATTGCTCCTTTTAGCACTCCCAAAACCACTCCATATAAGCCCAAATTCTTGATCAGCCCATCTGGACCCATCTCCAAGATTGCTCACCATTCTCCTTGCGTATTCTCCCTTTGTTGCAGCAAATTCCTAAGCTCGACCTTGAGGACAGATGTGATTCCAGGCGGTCTTTGATCACTGTGCTTTATCAGTTCTGGTCCATGCAGCTATAAGACTATGCAAAATTTTTCTTTTCTTTTTTATTTCGTTGCTCTTGTTCTATGTTGTATCCCTCTCCCCACCACCCTGAAAGGATGACAATAATTGGTTTCTCAAACCGATTGCTCTAACTGCCTCAATGCTTTCACTGCACGCAGAGCCTTCTCATCGTGATCCAAACCATCCTCACGGCTGCTTTTAGAGTGGACAGCAGCTCTCCACCCTTGCAACCCATGAGTTGGGGAGAGTTGAGATCCGGCAACATCTACATCACCCTGAGAGCTTGTTGGAAATGCAGAGACCCAGATCCACCCAGCCGCGGCTGAGTTAGGATCTGCCCTTAAACCAGACGCCCCATAATTCCTAACAATGTTCATGTTTGAGAACGATGGCGAAAGGTCCCAAGTACACTCATACCACGTTTGTGCAAACATTTGGCATCTCCCAACTGACTTCAAGACAGAGTCCAAACTCCCTGTCTTGTAACGGGAGGTCTTTTATCAACCAGTTGCTGTTCCTGTTGCTTTTCACACCTTTCCACACAATACCTTATATTTCTCAGCCATGAGACAAGCCATGGTTTCCCAACTTCCTTAGTCTTCTCCCTTCAAAGGTGTGGATTTCTATCCTACGCCACCACATACCCCCCACCACTATTTTTTCCACGTGGTTGGGAAGACCTGGCTTACGGGTTGCTTCCTGCAGAGCACCTCCCCACTCTTCCCAGACTAGGGTAAGGGCTGTGTCCACACTCCTGTTAGCACCGTGAGTACTGTCTCAGCACCCACTGCCTCTCCTTGTCTGTGTGTTTTTCTGCCTTTCCCTTTGAGTTTTATGATGGAAGGAGCTTTTCCTTAATTTGTAATGCCAGCCCCAGCACAGGGCGTGGTACGATAAAGATGCTCAATAAAGGTTTGCTGGATGGATGAATTAATATATTAATATTTTTACCATTCCTTGAGTTATTCAGAATGGGCAAGAATACATAAAGTGGTGAAAACAACAAAGTGACCCTTCCTGTAGCTAAAATTTGCTAAAGATTTGACTTTGAATCCCTGAAGATGGCATTCCACTAAATATACAATGTATGTATGTGTGTGCATGTGTATATACGTGTGTGTGTATTTAATGGAAATGCCCTCTTAAGAGATTTAAAGTGCATGCATATCTTTGAATATATTTATATGCTTAAAATATACTTAAATCTGTATGTGTGTGTGTATATGTGTGTGCATATACAGTATTTCCCCTATCCATGGGGGATATGTTCCTAGAACCCCAGTGGATGCATGAATCCATGGATAATACCACACCCTGTATATACCCTGTTTTTTCCTATACATACCTGTGATAAAGTTGAATTTATAAATTAGGCACAGTAAGAGAGTAACGATAATAACTAATAATAAAATAGAACAATTTTAGCAATATACTGTAATAGGAGTTATGTGAATGTGGTCTCTTTCTCTCTCAAACTATCTTATTGTACTGGACTCACCTATTTTCAGACTGCAGTTGACCAAAAGTAACGGAAAATTCAGAAAGTGAAACCACAGCTAAGGGGGGATTATATATATACACACACACACATATATAAAAACACACATATGTGTGCATGTATGCACGTGCATGTATAAGTGTGTGTATGTATACATCTTTAACAGAATTGCCATCTTTAGGAATGTAAAGTGCATTTGTATCTATGTATGAGTGTAAAGCGTATATATGTATTAACATATATGTATGTGTGCATGTGTGCATATATTACACACATATTTACATGTACAGTCATGCATCACTTAACAATGGGGATACGTGACAAAGAGTCGTTAGGCAATTTCGTTGGTGTGTAAACATCCTAGAGTGTATTTACATAAACCTATATGGTATAACCTACTACACACCTAAGCTACATGATCTAGCCTACTGCTCCTGGGCTACATACCTGTACAGCATGTTACTGTACTGAATACTGTAGGCAATTGTAACACAATGGGAAGTATATGTGTATCTAAACATAGAAAAGGTACAGTAGAAATATGGTGTTATAACTTTATGAGACCATCATCATATATGAGTTCTGTCATTGACCCAAACATTGTTATACTGTGCACAGCAGTATATGTACACACATATATACGTACTCCATACATATGTGTGTATGTGTGTGTGAATATTTCTCCTATGTGCCTTCACAGAATGGCTTGAGACCAACATCTGAAGAATTTAGGAGTTCAGATAGGACATGGACTTTTGGTGTTTGCCATTTTTCTTTATCTGATAGTTAGCTAGGATTATCACGACACGCAGGACCTTGGCTTAGAAATGTTCACAGTATGACTTCTGGGTGGGAAGATTGGGCACTGAAGATACACTGTCTTGTTTTGAATCTAAGTTTTCCTGCATAGGAGCTTCAAGTTTCTCAACATCTCCCATCTCAAAATGGGAGTAGTACAGGTGTCTGCCCCTTAGAACTATTGTGAATGTCAGGTGAGTTCACAAGTGGCCACACGCACAGTGAGGAACTGGCAAATTAGCTCCCATTGGCATGATAGTAATTTTCTGCCTCTTGAGCTTTAGTAAGTAGAATACCTTGCCGTCACTTGAAGATTTACTCAAATAAGGCCCTCTGTTTGAAAGCTTTCAGGCATTCGTATGTCAAACACAACTCAAAACACGGTGACATGAGCACGGGAAGTAACAGAATAAATCCAAATATTCCATTTCAGACAGCTTCTTCTTCTCAGGAGGTTCACCAACCAGGGATTCATTTTCCAAAATCAGTCCAGCAGGACTTTCTCCAATAGAGGCACAAAAAAGTGCATGGTGAGCCAAAGGCAAAGAAATTGATCTATTACCAATTCAGTTTATCCCCTTACAGGCTATGTCTGATGTACCATTTAGCTTTTACAATGAAAAGAGCATTTAAAGAAGGTGGAAAAAAGCAAATAATGTACACCACCTACAAAGAAAGAATGGACGCATAATTATTTGCACAAAGCATTAGAAAATACTGTGATATTTTATTATTAAAAATGCTGCTGAAAAGTTTATACATATGTGTCCAGCCATATATATCTTCTATCATTACTTAAGGCAAAATCAAAAACAAAATTGCAAAATAATAACCCAAGGAACCATTAAACCCTGCGTGCCTTTGAAGATCAAGAATAAAAGCCTAGGAAAGTATTTTTTTTTCTTATTTTTTTCCTCGTTTTTTTTCTTTTTTCTCTTTTTTATAGATAGCAAGTATATTTTTTTCATAGAACTCTATGAAGATTCTATAACTTCTTTCCATGTAGAAATAAGATACCATTTAAGATGTATTAAATTGCTTTTGATCATAATCCTCTGTAAAAGCTAAAGTTATTCACTTAACAGGAACTCTTTTTCCTTGTCCAAATGTCACAAGCCTGACGCGTTACTGTACATATTGCTAGCAGAAGACAACTAGAGATACTAAACAAATACTGGAATTCACATTACAAACATACCGAACCAACATTGATGCCAAGCATCACTCCCTTTGTAGTTTCATGGAGAGCCTATTTTGTCATAGCCCAGCTTGGGTAATACAAAGCTTGCAGAAATGGCCTGATAATACTTTTAAAAAATGATAAGTTGGGAATGAAATCTTATCCACGACACCTCGCTGCAGGAAGGAAGTGTTGCTTCATGTGTGCTAAGTTGAGATCATAGTATTTCACATATTTATATACAGAGAATCACTCTCAAATTTAAACCAAGATAAGCAACAGGATTTTGGGGGGAGGGTGATTTTTATGCATTTCTAAGAACTCTCTTTTTCTAGAGGTCATTCTCAAACACTGATTATATCGCTGCAGTTTTAGTGTAGGGATTCAGTAATCAAAGGTTGTTATCTGCAAAGGGGCGAGGCAGCTGTACTGTCTTCATGGAGAATGCCCACCTTAGCAAGGACATTTAAGACCAGGTCTCTAGAATAACCATAATCAAGCCCAGGGACATTATCTTTAAATATCTTTGGCTACTGTTTCTTGGCGATGCAGTAATTTTTGAAAGACAAACTAGAAAATAACCACTACTATAATGTTTCCTTCCACCATGTGACACTCAAAACATTCCCAAACGAAATTTAGAAGGGGGATTAGAAAATGACAAGCAGTAGGAAAGACAAATCGCTGATCCCCAGGTCACCAATTTAAAATGGGTGAATAATTTCCATTTAGTATCTTGACAGTGAAGCTATCCTAATTTCCCAGAAAACTCACACAAAGCAATTTTAATATTCTGTCCTTTGTGTCCCCTTTTCTTCCGTAATATTCATTGTTTGGTGACTGATACACAAATCCACAAAAAATAATATTTTCAGACAGGCATATGTTTTATCCCATAAATGATATAAAAGAATGAAAAACCCTCACTTACTGATAAATAAGGGACTTAGTGCTTAAATAGAAAAGGGACGACACATGTCTTCCTTCAATCTGATTAGCTAAGCTGAGCAGGTCCTTCACCAGTCGAACCCTCCTGCAGCTGCTGGGAACACAGAGCCGTATTTACTCAGAGGGGCACAGCCCCACCAAAGGCAAGCTTTCTTCCCTTTTTGGCAGGGCCCTGGGGTGGGAAGCAACTCTTCCTAACCATATTCAAAGGGCCAAAACTACAGAACAGGACTTGTATTTTTTTCCCCTGCTGTTCCTTTGTGTGTGAGTGTCTCTAATTTGACAAGCTTTAAATACAGTCCACATTGGGGACCCATCTTCGTGTTGCAATGTCATGAAGGCAAACACACAAAAATAAAAATTTTCCAAAACAACGGTCTCCTAAGAATGCTGTTGCATGCACCTGTGTAACCCGAAAGGGGAATTTAGGCAGGCCACACCAGACAGTCTGGGTCTTCTGTATGACAACATACCCTCCTACAAATGAAAATCCCACATCTTTGTTTACCACAAGTAATTATGAGGAAAAGCCTCTTTTGCTGGGGAAGAAACAGAGGTGATATGACTAATGTGTGTGTGTATATATATTTATATACATACAGAGCACAATGAAAAGCACAATCTTGCTAAAAGCTCTTTCAAACTGAAAACACCAATAAAAGCTTTTTCTTTTTTTTTTCCCCTGTGTGGGTGTTTTTGTTTAAACTCACAGCTATATACATTTTTAATTTTTTTTTTTTTACAAAGTTTCTTAAATAGAGTTCAGGCTGGCAAAACATCTCTTTGCACAGAACTGCACGAACTTCACTGCATAGTCAATTCTTTTATTTTAATAATAAAATTCTACTTTTCCTTCTCTCTGGATTACAGCTCCATATGCTGGGTAAAAGCCCATAGACTCCTTCTTCACTTAAGCAGAGCCATCCGTTGTATGGTACACAAAGAAACTTTTTTTTTTAATTATAATTAAAAAATATTAAGTGTCCCTGGCTGAGTTCCAGAAGTGTCAGCTGCTACCACGACGTTGGAAACATCCACGTCCTGGAAATGGTGATGACCTAGTCGCGCTAAATGTCTTTTGGGAGTGGTGGAGATCTTAAAGCAGTATTGTAACAGAAATGTATAGGTTTCACATTTCATAGGGTCAGAAGTTGATCTTGTCATACTGGGAAATACCAATGGGAAGTGTCTGCAGGGATATGATGACTGCCCTTTTTGTCTTAAGTCAGTGGGATGAAAAACATTCCTGGTTTGGAGATTTTCATTCTGTCTTTCTTTATCTCTTCTATGTTGCTGAGGGGCGGGACGGAGAGAGGGGAAGGATGCTGCAAAGCTATACTCTAGTGGTTGAATGTCCGTGGGGTAAATTCGTACTGTTTTGTCCTCCACTGAAGGTGTTGAACGTGTGCAAAGGCTGCATCCCCGTCAGTGTGTTTGGAATCATGGTGATGGTGTTTGGTGTCATAAGGGGGATGTCATCCGGGGACCGGCGCAGCGTGAGTGTGTAGTCTGGGGGGCAGGTGAGCCTCAGTGTGTCGTGGGCCTGCAGCGACTCGCACTCGTGATCATGTTCCAGCTGCTTCATCTGCAGGGACATGATCTCTTCATTCTGGATGTGAGCGATATCGTTTGTGGTGTTTCTCTGCGGACTGGGGCGCCTGTGTGTTTCATGGCGTCTCTTGTCCTTCTTATAGTACAGCGCCGCAAAAGCCAAGATGTTGAGGAAGAGGAGGGACGCCCCCACGGCGATGGTGACGCTTAATTCGGTGGAGTAATCCCGTTTGGTTTCAATGAGGACAGTTGTGTCCTCGGGCCCCGTTTTGTGAGGGTCCTTGGAGTGTTTGGGGTTGTTGGCAGGAGTGATTGCTGGGCGTTTGGTCGTCGGCCAGATCTTGGCGGGAGATCGCCGCGTACCGTAGGGAAACGATGTCATGTCCGGTGGAGGAACCTTTGTGGTGGTTGAAACGTACTGGAATATCTCGTTCAAGTTGTGCAAATGAGGGACAAGTTCCAACCAGAAAGCCACTTTCGTTGCTCGGTAGTGGTCTCGCACTCTGGGTTTCAGGCCGATGTGCAGATACAGCTGGTCTTTGGGATTGTACTTGGACCAGGCCACTTCCTCAAAGCGGTTGGGTTTTGTATGAATGAACTTGGTGTCCTGAGGAACTGGTTGATTAGGGTCCCTAAGAATAGAGGGAAAAAAAAAAAAGAAAGGTCACACTCTTCCATATTTGACACGAAAATCTCTCAGTCCAATAAATCGGGAAGTTACAATCAATTCATCGTGCATATTTATTGATGAGCACGAAATATCCAAGCAGCAACAGGCACACTCTGCTTTGATCCAAGACATGTCTACCATTTTGTCTTTTTCTTTAAAAGCCCTCTTCTTTTTGTCTTAAATATGTTGGAACTATGGCATTTCTCATAACATCTCTGCTATTTTTTTAAATGCATCAAGTGATCTTCGACATTGAATGGAAAAAAAAAAAGAAAATAAATGTTTCTAGGAAAAATTTTAGTATCTCAAGTTTAACTCTTTTTGAGGGATAAATCTCATCTGGGAATGATTTGCCCCAAGGGGATATCTGGCGATGACTGGACACATTTTTGGTTGTCGTACACAGAGGGTAGTCTTATGAGTGGCAGAGTTCAGGGACGGTGCTAAACATCTTCCAGTGGACTAGGAGAGGGACCCCTGCAGCAAAGAAGTTTCCTGGCCTCAGATGTCAACGGTATTGAGGTTGCAAAACCCTGATTAAGAGGCTATTGTTCAAAAAATGGGCATTCTCTTTCTTGCTCAAGAATTGCTTTTGAAATAAATGAATAGATCTTGCAGATTTAACAACTAAACTATATATTGAAAGTCAAATAAAAATAGGCTTTATAATTACAAAATGTCTGTAAATAGAAATATGCAGCATTTTTTTTTTTGTTTGCTCTTTATTTGAATGGGAAATACCTATATACTTGGTTATACTGAGTTAGGAAAGATCAAACAACATTCCATTAACTGTAAGAAGTTTGGGAAAATGTTACTTTTAGATATGGTGAAGTTAACATGTTTAGGATAAATAACACACCAGACTTAGTATACTTGTAAACTATGACCCAGATAATTATCTTATTATTATTTGCACAATTGGGCACAAGTAGAAGGAGAATTATAAAAATTTAGAGATAATCTGTAACACATAGAACTTTAAAACACCTTTGCAACCAACTCTTTTAAGATAAGACCTCCCCTCCTAAAAAAAGATACCAAATTCTCATTTCTTCCATTTTTATGCTTGGTAAAGTAAGTTGTAAAAGGAATTTCATCTTAATGTTTATTCGTTATTAAAAAATATTTGAGATTATACATGGTGAAATGTCACCCAGTGGTTAGCATTGAACATTCACGCATGATGTCCAGATCCAAATAAGCTGGGAGTTGCAACACCCTGGTTAATACCTCCAGGTGTGCACTAACATCTATCTCCCAGGTAACTCTTTCCTGGCAGGACTTTTATGAAATTGCCTCCAGCCATTGTGTATTTGTTTGCAGGGCAGAAGGCTGGGGGACCAGAAAGTCTTCCTTGAAGTTCTTGTCTCTACCATCATTACCACACATGGTGCAGGATTCAAACAATATACGTGACCCAGAGGTGCCACATGTGCTGAAGGAAAAGCTTTTCCCTTCAATCTGAGGTGGTGGTGGTGGTAAAATAAATCATGTCCACGTATTCAACTTTCTGCAGCTCTACCTCTTTACAACTGTGAAATCTTGAGCAAGTTTTCTAGCTCCTACTGGCCTTACCTTACTCATTTGTATAGTAGATGAGATTATTAGGCTTGGGGGTAAGAGACGAAAGTTAAAAGATAGCTACAGCTGGGTGCAATGGCTCATGCCTGTAATCCCAGAACTTTGGGAGGCCAAGGCGGGAGGATCGCTTGAGGCCAGGATTTCGAGAACAGCCTGAGCAAGAGCGAGACCCTGTCTCTACAAAAAATTGAAAAATTAGCCGGGTGTGGTGGTGCCCACCTGCAGTCCCAGCTACCCAGCTACTCAGGAGGCTGAGGCAGGAGAATCACCTGAGCCCAGGAGTTTGGGGCTGCAGTGAGCTGTGATGACGCCACTGCACTCTAGGCTGGGCAACAGAGCAAGACCCTGTCTCAAAAAAAAAAAAAAAAAAAAACTACAAAATGCCTGGCATATGGTAAGAATTCAAGAAATATTAACCCCTTTCTTCCAATATATAAATTAGAACACCTAAAATTTTGCTAGGGAGGAAGGACTATAAAATAATATAGTGTATTTCGGACTATATGCTACAGTCTATAGTATATAGTATATTATATAGTACAGTATATAGTACTAGATACAGTATATAGTGTACACGAGCATATACTGTATATTTATACCATATAATAGTATACCACAGTTTATACAGTATACTGTATATTATATACAGTGCATATGTGTATATGTATGTATCTAGATAGATGATATATACTGTGTTATAGAAGAAAAAGAACATGTATCTCTCCCTTTTAACTGAATATGCACTAACTGCTGTGCTTTTATTGTACTAACAGGACAAACAAAAATCCCATGTAATATTATAGATCCTTACATCATGAACTTTCTTACTTATTTATAAACATGAATATATCTGAAAATAATCTGCTTTTTATTTATTATTTATGTATTCTTACATGGTTTTTAGAAAAATGATGAATTCAATGTAGTACCTCAAGTTTCTCTTATTCAAGTCTTCTGAAATAAAGTTTAGAATGTTTCTACTTATTGTGTCTTTAAAGAAAAAGAAATAAATAAAAATTTTAGGGAAAAAATCCGATTTAATTGGAATCATGATGGAAATTTTTTATTGTTCTAAAAGAAATGAAAGGTAGTGAGGATTCATACTTTTTCCCTATTGCTCTGATTTTACTGAATTGGGTCTATTAGATGTGTAGACCTTTTATTAAGCCGTGGCCATCTAAGAAAAAGAGTATTCTGTTCATGTTCCTCCTAGGCCATTTTTGAAGGAATGTGGTGTATATTCAAAAGGTAAAAAAACCCCACATTTATATTGTTCTCTAAGAATAAAGCAGAGGATTTGGAAAATCCAGATAAGTAAGCTTTAGCCTGATACGATCTGTCCATTAAAGTTCTTGCAGATGCACAGTCAGAATTCTTAAAGCAAGACAAACTCGTGGAGATTATGAGAACCCAAGTCATTTTCTCTTGGCAAACACGCCAAAGACAGTAAGATCTGTAAGTGGGATACCAGTGTTTTATTTTTCAGACTTTGCTTCAGCATAAGAAGTGTTTTAATTCCTGTGAGCAAAATTAAAGATTATAACGATTAAGGATAAAAACACAATCCTGTCTCTCTAGTAAAAGATTCAAAGCATATCATCCTTTGTATTCCCCAGCACCTAACACATACAATTCCACCTGCCTATTTTATTTGAGATACAGTATCAGTAGCAGACGGTCAAGTGTTATACTAAGGTCCTGTGGTTCATTCCCTTAGCCAGAGATAGATACAGTGTTGTTATTTCTGTAAAAATATCAGTGAACATTCCCATCTGCTCCTTTAGGTGGTATGAGCTTTTCTTATACCTAAAACATTGCCCAAGTTAACTATCTGTTATGAGACTAGTATATTCCATGTTCAGTGAGTCCTCCTGAGTTCCAAGTGGGGATGTTCCCTCATTCAGCTTAAAATACCTTTTGGTAATAAAGATCACTTTTAAAGTCAGATTTATGTTGCAACTCTTTCCAACCCATCTTCCCTAAATGCCTCATTCCGGCTTTCCTTCCCCCAAAGGTTTGGCAATGGTTGAAGATAAACTAATCCTGGGATACCAGCAAATTCCAAAGTAGAGATAGCATCTGAAGCAAACAAAAGGTACAAACCATTCCGTCATACAGACACCAAACTTACGGGAACAAAGTCAAAAAATCAAAATATGGGTTGCCATGACAGAGCTCTCTTCTTATTTCTGAATTCCAATAGCACTTAAGGTTTTCAATATATAATGCGTTGTTTGATTGTTTAAAGTACTGCTCTTTGTCCTATCTTGTATAGGCACTACATAGTTTCCCTAATTCCCTTTTAACCACCTCTTGCCACACAGAACTCAAACTGAGTTAGTCCTTGATCAATGCGCACCTGAATGCTATTCACTACTTAGGACAAAGCCCTGTCCTAGTCCTAAAAAATATTTTGTAGGAAAAGAATTTTAATTCTCTGCAATCCTTTTCAAACCTTGGAGTTAATTTTCACTTTTCCTTGACATTGTCTCTCATTTACAAAAACATACCAAATCTGCCCATTTCTATAATGCCACCTCATGTTTGGGCTCACATTGTTCTCTTCCAGCAAGATTTTAGTCTTCTCCCTTCTGGACCATTGAAACACCTCCTAGCTACAGGGAAATCTCCCTCGGGCACGTGTCTGAGGATCTGCTTCCCCATTAGAAATAAAAAGAAAGAAATTTCAAGGACTACTTATGGCCTTGCCATTCATAGATTGTCGATATCCTGTCTCAGTCAGGGTTTTCAAGGTTTTGAGGCTCACTGGGAACTTTCTCTTCATTTCTACCGTGCATGCATGCTGTCTTTCCAAGACAGGCGGGTCCTCTCACCTAATGATGTCGTGAAAACATACTGATAACATGAATACCAGATATCTGTATCTTCAAACCTAGACTTAAGGTCAGAAGTGTTTGCTTTGCAATGTCTTTAAAGAAGCAGCAAAGTACCAGCCACTTTATCTGGGCAAACCCATGAACTATTAGGAACACTGCACTGCTGCGTGTAGGTGTACGGAGGTTGAAGTCCCACCAAAGGGGAATAGGGAAGCACGTCTTGGTGCAACAGAATACTCTCAGCATTGTTTTGTGATAGACGTGTTACCAGCTGTTCTTGTTACCAAACCTCTGTCTTTTTAGTGCTTAAAGGGAATAGCAATGACATGCAAAACTATCCTGTCCTATTCTGTGGGTCACTGGCTGAGTGTGTCC
The DNA here is from genome assembly GCA_023783475.1 of Daubentonia madagascariensis. NCBI lineage: Eukaryota > Metazoa > Chordata > Mammalia > Primates > Daubentoniidae > Daubentonia > Daubentonia madagascariensis. The sequence continues at coordinate 1,230,149 of JAKFHU010001178.1, read as the reverse complement.
TCTGCAGAACAAAGTTCAACACGGCATCTCACACAGTGACAACACATGGTTCATCCTAGACTTCTTCCCTAATGGTACCATACTGGTCCATCCTCCCCACCTGGACCACTGATGCAGCCGCCTGGTGACCAGGGAATTTTCCTCTGCACAGGACTGACCACATCACTACACAATTAAACAGATAACTAGCAAATAACTACTCCTAAAGCTCTTGCCATTCATTGACAAGCACCTAAACCAGTAGACTCTGCTCGACGGCAAAATCCCCCGTTCTGTTGTTCGATTAGCTGCTGCTGAAATGGGATCACCTAAGCTATTTATATTTGAAATCGCCCTTCGAATTTCACATAAGTTGTGTAGTTCTCAGTAACTTCCTTGAAGAATCATTTGAGTCATTCTAATGACCTTTCACATGAATTAAGAAAACTCACTGCATTAATACGCCGAAGGGTTATTGCAGTTCTACCTCACGTGGTCTGAAGAAACAAAAATAGTTCTTGTTTGGATAAAGTCCAGGTGTTTCAGACTGACATTCAGGGCTCTGGTTACCTCCATGAAATCTCTACCTGGAGCCTTTGAGTCCAGGAGGGTCGGAGCTGTCTCCCCACGTTCAAGTGCCAGCTCCTCCTCCGGGGGTTCCAGCTACGTAAGTGCCTCTACGAAAGCTGAAAGCACCCTAAACACAGACCACTGATGGCAACGTGAACATACCTGTCAGTTATTAGCCCCTACTATTCAGGTTACGTGACATTCCCATGTCTGCATTCCCCAAACTAAGGGTGTGAACCGCAGAATCTATGCCAAGTGATCTTAGGAAATAGATTTAATGGCTTTAAAAGTCACTCGGTAACAGACTTTGATGACGTCAAACTTGGATGATGTCTTGGTAAAAGCACCCATTTGGTGCTAGAAGTTCATTGTCACCTCATGGAACTGATTAATTTCCTCTCTGTCCTTCCTCCCTTCCCCCTTCCTTTCAACGAGAGACCCAGCCTCAGACTCATAACCTTTTCCAGGCAGGAAGAGTTAATGAGAATTTAATAGCATTCCTTGGGTTTCACTATTTTTTCAGTGGTTCCATGACATGTACAACAAATGATTCTAGCTCTGCCCTTAAACAAATCACATAATGCTTATTTTCAAAACATGTGGCAGGCAGGAGTGGAAGTAAGTGGTTTTGATGAAAAGTAAGTAAAAAGAGCATGTTTAGATATGAAGTAAGTAATGTACTTGGATATAGTGAAGATTGATTGGCCACGGTTTGGGGAACCCGCATAGAGGTCTTTATGCTTCAAGAGAATGAAAGACTTTGCAAGGGTGGACACCACCTATCTTAGTTCTATGACAAAATGGCATGGGTTCGCCTTCACAAGGTGTTATATGGATTGAATTGTGTCACCCGCAAATTAAGATATGCTGAAGTCCTACCCCAGTACTCCAGAATGTGAACTTATTTGGAAAGAGGTTCATTGCAGAAAAGATTAGTCAAGTTAAGATGAGGTCACATGGGAGTAGGGTGGGCTCCTAGTTTTATATGGCAGGTGCCCTAATAAGAAGACTACTGTGTGGAGACAGAGACACACAGGCCATATGATGGTGGAGGCAGAGGTTGGAGCAATACATCTGCAAACCAAGGAATGACAAAGATCACTAGCAAACCACCAGAAGCTAAGAAAAAGCACGCAAATCTTCCCTCACAGGTGTTGGAGGGAGCTTGGCCCTGCCAATACCTTCATTTGGAAATTCTAGTCTCCTGAACTGTGAGACAATAAATTTCTGTTGTTTTAAGCTACACAATTTTGGTGAATCAGTTACAGCAGCTCCAAGAAACTAATAAACAAGTTTTACTTAAAAACACTTGTTAATTTGATTTCAATTATTTCCTTGTCCAGGAAAGAACCTTTTGGTGATAGATAAGCATCTGTCACAAATGCTGGCACCTCCTCCCTTACCCAGGGCCCTCATGGTAGCCATCCTAAGATCAAATTTAGAAAGTCTGGACATGGGAAATTGGTGTCCATATAATAACTTTTCCACTCCATAAACATGCCATACTTTTGCTAAGAGCACAAAACATTTTTCAATCATTCCCCACCAAAACAAAACAAAACAAAACCTTGGAATCTTTGTACAGAATGATACCTGCTCAACCCCTCAGCACTGGAACCTTTGGCATGCCCAAATTCTCTTAACAGGTACTTCATAAGTCTCGTGCACTGCAGGCTGCTGCAGTCTGGGAGCCTAATTCCGACACTTGGTGTCACATGGGAAGCGTTACGACCCCTCCGTGCCAGGCATATTTTTATCTTTACCTTTAATCCAGTGCAAGAGGCTGTCAAGGTTAAGGACAGCCGTGCAGGCAGGTAGAACAGAAGGCTATCTCGTTAATTTCCACAATCATATTAGACAAAGGAAAGCGAAAAGCTATCACGATACTTGCAGCTATTTAAGAGGTTCTGGAGTCTTTACTCTCAATGTTTGCTGAGAATCTGCTCTACAGAATATTGGCAGACCCTGTTGTTTGTGTGCTTTTAGTATTTTATATTTTCTACTATACATAGGCCAATGAATGAGCTTTCCCTTGAGAGAGAGATGTGTGTGTGTGTATATATAGCAATATGATATATATCATATATTTCCTTTGTTTTATGTATATATAGCAAAGGAAATATAAACATGTATATTAAGTATATAAACTAGATATAGAAAAATATATATTAAATATGTAATCTATATAGAGAAAAATATACAGGGTGTCCCAAAAGTCTCCATACAAAGGAAAAATTTTGTAAAATTTTGTAATAAATATTTTGTAAATAAAGTTACATTTAGCTACAATTTTCCATTTTCCCTATGTATGGCGACTTGTGGGACACCCTGTATATTGAATATACATATAATCTCTATAGAGAGAAATATATATTTATATTCTTTAAAATTATTACAAGTTTTTTTCATTCTTATGGCTATGCAGTAAAAACAATTCCCCATGTGGTACATGTGCTTTGATAACCTTACTATTTAACATGAGGTCATGATTAGACTTGAAACCCTGTAATCCACTTTTACCGCAACAGTTGAATATATATCAATCCTGCACCAGCAGTAGGAACTATAGAATTGCTAGTGTGCAACTAGCACTCTGGTAAAAATCTGGCTTGACATAAAACATTTTAGGAGTAAGGGAAAAAAAAAGTGAGTTCCCATAGATCTTGTTGCCATGCGCGTGTGTGTGTGCATGTGTGCACATGCACAGGACGGTTCATTCCATCATAGAAACAGCACCTATACTGAGCAACCAGACAAGCGAGGAAGAGGACCCAGATGTAAAGAAGAACATACCCAGTTTTGGCGAAATTTGTCCAGTAGGTCATGACCACAGCACTTAGCATCACGTCATTCTTGGAGAAGTTACAGCTGAAGAGTTCCGTTGGCCCAATCATGGGAATGCCGAAAACGTAGGGCACTTCGTCTCCGTGGGCTGAATCTGCCCAGCTGGGCTTCATCTCACTCTGGCAGTGGTGATAGAAGGCGTAGAAATAGGTGGGTGAGCCGTACTGAGCATGCAGGTCTGCGGTGGCCACCGCGGGGGCCACCCACTGGTGGTCTGTAAAGAGAGCTACCAGGGTTTTCCGCCGCGTCTCCGGGTTCTCCTTGTCCGCCCAGTCTGTGTACATGAACTTGATGGTCTCCCTCAAGGTGTCTTTGCCTTCGGGATAGCCATAAAGGTTGTCCACAAAGTTGGACACGGAGAAGTCAAAGTCGTTGGGCGTCACACCGTCTTCGTTGTCCACGATGCCGTCCACGAACTTCAAGCCTTCCCCTTGGTTGACGCCGAGCATGATGTCGTAGTTCAGGAACTCGCCCTGCTCCATGAGGATCTGCGGGTCGTCGGGGATGACATCCCCGTCGATCACGGGGCCGAAGGCTATGTGGTACGTGGCCGGGGTGATGCTCTGCTGAATGAGCTCTTTATAGTTCTTGTTCCGCAGGCATTCCACCATGTCGGTGGTGTCCAGCATGTTGCAGCCCACTTTGTCTGCCAATATCCGAGTGTACTTGGCAGGCTGGTAGTTCACAGCCCAGCTGGACAGGGCGGTGCCGCTCTGGATGATGGCCTTCTGGAACAGACCTGCAGGTGCAAAATTGTGGACATGCAAATGAAAACCCGCAAGAGAGAACAGCAGCTTTTAGTGAGCAAAGAAGGCTCTGATTGTCTCTCTAGCATGTGAATTTGTGGATATAGTAGCATTCAGCTCTCTCAGGGTCTAATTCACACAGTTTGATTTCGTTTCCCCTCTCCCCGCCTCCCCCAGGACATTCCTTTTATGGGATGTTATCCTATACTCACACACCAGAGTTTTAGAAAATGAAACCACGTATCCAGAGGACAACTTTCCTGCAGCAGCGAAAAAAAATATGCACTTCCTCTTGCTTCCACAATTTAGTGTGGTTTTTACTTCCTTGCTTTCAGAAGTCATAAATAAAAACGCTCAGAGAAACTGCATCCTCCATTCCCCAGAAACATGCTCTGCACTAGCAAGAGTTCAGAGTCCCCTTTGTCTCACAAGCAAAACCAGGTACCCCTTCATTACAGCAATGAGAAATCCACTTGAATCCATTTCAGACTGCTAATTTAGGAATGTACATTTCTACCCTCAGTCTAATGAAGACATTATGACTTTACAATTAAAATAAATTAATTAAATTAGCTATGCCCAAAGAAATCCTCAATTGGGTACTCGACTAACAAGTGTTTTTTTTTAAAAAAATCACTCATTTTAAAACTGCATCCATTCGAAACCTGGAGTTTTGTATATTTTATTCTGCCACATTTTAAAAGTGCCTCATTTGGTGAGAAACTTGAAAAAGCTTGGGCAATTTTAGGAGCAAAATTCTGTGTAGCTTAACGTTTTCCATCAGTTCAGTCTACTGCACGGATGTCCAGAAGTATAAAATCTCTATTTTTAACCACGACAGGACAAGAGATGGGGGGGCCTGTAAAAATCACAGCATTCTATTTACAATCTCTTCCTGCTGTTTCTGTGAATTCCAGCATGTGTCTGGCACTGAAGAATAAAGCATTCAGCTGTGGGTCCAGAAGTTCATGCCCTGTCGATTTTTAAGGTCATGTAAGCAGTCAAATATGAGGAAAATATGATTGTAATCAGGAAGATGTGATTTTAAAGATTGGAGAATTGCCCAGAAATGACATACAAAACTGAGACTTTAAACCCATCTGGCTTTGCCCAATATGTCATGAAAGCCACTCTGAGTACTTTTCTGTCAGAAATGGGCAAGTATTGACTTGAGTGTTTAGCTCTAAAGATTATTTTAAAGTGCCCAAAAGAAACAATGTCAATATTTGATCTATCTAAGACTTCATATGTTAAAAATACTCATAATTAGGAAAATGTTACAAGTTCCTTTTTTATTTCTCTCTCACAACTACTGGCAATAATTTACATAGCAGTGTCTATATAAGTAACATATATAAAATACATATTTTTGTGTGTTAGGGAAGTAATATAAAATGCAAAGATAATATGCATATTATATTACTCCTGATAATATGCAAATAATTGGACAAAGAAAAAAAATCACTCGTCCTTCATACTTTAAAACACAAGTTGCCTGAGCATAATTAGTATGCTAAGAATTAGTATAATTTCTTCTTAGCTTCTCCCTCTACCCCAGCCCTAAAGTCTGTTTTGCATAACTATCCCCAATATATGCATAGCTGGCTACACTGTGTTTTTGAAGCTATTGTATATCTTAGGTATAAGTCTCAAATTATTGTTCTTTTGAGTAAATGTGCATAGATCTTGATAACTTTTTTTTTGTCTTTTTGCACTTTTAGCTTTTCATTTTATTCTTAGCTGTGATAATAATAATAAAATTATCTCTTTCCATGTGCAATTTGATTCCATTAGACTAGATAACTAGACAAGGAATTCCTAAGGCAAAATGTCTGGGTATTTTCTATAATTCTCGATTATATTGCTGGGTTGGTTAGAAGAGCCGCCTTGCAGAAATAGCCGATAGAAAGGAGTTGTTGCAGGGAATAATCATTTCTAATCTGCTGATTTAAACAATTAATACACTTCCTCTAATGAGTTTGGCTTTCATGCTTTTCATTATTCCTGAAGTTGGTCCTGACTGCTTTCTAGATCCAGAACTGTGAATATGTAAATTGAGAAAAGGGAAAACCTAGATATGTTCTGAAACGCCATCGGAACCTACAAGACAAATGATTCGTCAGTTCTTTACTTTTCTTTTTTTTAAATAAAGAGTTAATATAAATGTGAACCTTTCATTGTACCCCTATCTAGCATTAGTAAAAGAGGTCAAAGGTCCTTCTGTTGGAAATTAAGAATCAAGGAATTCAGATTTCAGGGGACTTAGAATCATCCAAGTGCTGTCTTGCTAATGAAGACACCGAGGTACATCAAGATTCAGCTACTTGTCCACAAAGGTCCAGGAAGCAAAGAAAAGAGTGTAATGCCATCACAGAACACAATTGCACCTTTTTTAAAAAATATGTTTATGCATCCTGAAGTTACTTTAGAGAAAGATACTGTGAGATAACTTTAAAGAAATAATTCCATTAAGGTTTTGAGTACTTTTGACATAAACAGTTCAAACTGATACGGTGTGATTCTCGAGCCACCCAATGACACAGAACAAAATATAACACTATCTGGATGATTTAGATGTTATTTTAAATGTTGATTGTGCATGGCCAGGTAACCCAGAGCTGGGTCTGCTTTGCAGATTTTCCTCCTTCTTTCTTTGAGGCCACAGCCCAAAAGTTACTATCCTGCTCTGATTCTTGTGGACTTCTCTTTCAAATGTCTCATTTGAGACTTGGAGCCCCCTCACCAAGGCACAGCAGGGAATCCCGTTGAGTAGCCTCTGGGGGAAGCTCTAGGGCAGGGCTGAGGGGTGTGTTGGGTGCGCCGAATACTCCTTCCAAGAGTACATCTGCTTTAGTCATCATGACGTGCACGTGTCTTTGCAGTCCCCCCTCCTTCTGCTTTGTCATGAGCGGTTTCCCCTGGTTATGAGCAGGGCCCCAGGGAGTATTTGGTACATCCCTGTGGATGTAGCAAAGGACAGTCCTGGGGAAGGCAACCTGCGGACACTTCCAAGATCCTTTTGCTAACCTCACCCAGCACGGACCTCAGGTCCCTGTGCACCTTACTTCCAGGTAGATCCCTTCTGAAAATCATATTTGCAGGAGAGAGAGAGAGAGAGAGACTACTCCTCTAGGTAATCCACTTCTGCGCGGATGCACCATGTCCTGAATGTTTGCAGAAGACTTAAAGCACTAACGTGAATTGCAGAAGTGGCTTTTGAGAGCATATGGCTGAAAACCATGTCGGTTATGAAACCTATAAATCCGCATCCAATATCGATGCAGTTTCTCCTTTACATTACTTCTAGCACGTTTAAATTAGAAGTCCATACAATTTCAAGCGAACCCAAATGAAGTCTGAATGGCAAAAGAAACAAGAGCGTTGGGGTTTCTGAAGACGTTCTTTTGCTCTGATCGTTGCCACCGACATCTAATTGTCGTAAATTTATTAATAAATTAGGAAAAATAAAATAACGTAAGCGTGTTGAGCGAACAGCAGAGCAGATCGTAGGTGTAATCTCTCTGCTTCTAACTCGGGGGCGGGGGTTGTGCTGAGGTTTCCTGGGAGACTTCGGGCAACCCGGCCCTGCACCTCGGATGCAAAACTGAGTGTTCATTTCTTCATTCACGGGGTTCTGCCCGCCCACCCCGGGGACACCTTCCTTACCTTCTGAATAGTGCGATAAGGTCAGCAGGCTGACACAGGAGGCCCCGGCCCCGGAGCCAAAGATGGTCACTCTCTTGGGATCCCCACCGAAGGCTCCGACATTCTCCTCGATCCACCGCAACGCTTGGATCTGATCCAGAAGCCCGTAGTTGCCTTTTGCTGCCTGGTCACCAGTGCTTAAGAACCCTGGGAACGAACACAGGATACTTGGGGTTGTCAACTATAAAATGCACATACACGTCTCTGCTAATTGAAAAGATAGCTCATGGTTTACCTTGTTCTTTCTTTCCCTACCAAGCCCCCATAATTTAGAGGAAACACAGGAGAAAAATATTTTGTGGCAGAGGGAATTATATTATATAAATAATGGTGGTGGTTTGGGTTGACATTATGATAAAAACGTGTCATCTGTGAGTATGTATTATGGGATCATATAGAAGGCACAATTAATCTAAAATATTTATAACATGAAGCAATCCCAGGAGATTTTATAAATTTTACTAGAGTCAGCGTATCATTCCCTGTGTACATTTCATTGTCTTTGGAAAAATGCAACAAGTTCCTACAAGAAATTTTTCAGGGCAAAAAGAACGCATGTGTTTGTGTGTGGAGGGGGTGTGTGTGTGTGTGCCTGGGTGTCTGTGTCTAAGAGTTTCTGCATTTATACAAAAACAGTGCAGGTCAGTTTTCCCACTGGATTCGTTTTTAATATGTTAATTTTACTCCTTTTAATGTTTATGTAGCAAAGTAAATTACAGACATCACCGGATCACACTCTTAAGTAGTCTTGTATGCACCTCTGTTTCTCTATATAGCAAAAATATTAAGTTACACACAAAAAATTATAATTGTTTATCCTCAGCCACAAACCACTGCATGTGCAAATCTCCCCAACTGTCCCCAACACATTATGAACCGGTTCTTCTTATTTTAAAAAGAAGCAGGATTCTCTAAGTTGAGGATCTAGATTTAGCTCAAGGCATCAAATCCTCCTTAACCCGCCCTTACAAGTTGCAATATTAAAGTATTAAAAAGGTTTTTAACCATTTTCACATTCTTATTCAAGCCTCCCCAAAATACCCAACACTGATATTTATCATTTCTTTTTTCTAAGGGCCACATGATTCACTCATTTCAATGAATGCCTATTATGTCGTTACGGTCACCTGCACTCGGGTTTATAGGAAGACAAACTGATTCAAGCCCTAAAATAACGTAAATCAATACCAACTCCTTCAAACCACATCCCTCCCCAAAGCTGACAGCATTCCAACGAGCTACTGTGTGCTGGCTTCCACATTTTAAAACAAAATGAGAAAAGCGTGACTCTGCATACCAATCGAGCCAACTAGTTTTCCCCCATGAGCTTTTTCCTGAGCACCTGCGGGAAAATGCACTCTCTGAGCCAGAAGGGGGATCAGAAATGAATGGCCTGGCTCAAAGGAAGCTGCAGGACGGCTTTTTGTTCTAAAATGACCTAAAAGAAAAAAAACCAAGCTTAAATTGGGATTCACCATCTCCTGTATCTGCAAATAGAGGCAGCATGACAATGCGAGGTTGTGCACTTAAGACACATCCCACAAATGCCGCCCTCTCTGACGTTCAGAGGGATTTGATGTGAGATTAGCTGTGGTTAGTGCGAATGTTCAGCTATTACCCAACCCCCCCCCCGTATTTAATTAGCGATCACTAATTAGTGTTTCGTGCCAAAAATGTTCTGCAACACGAGCATTCATCACTAAATCTTTTACACCGTCGTTCATAAAAGGACTCACACTTTGCCTGGGAGAAAAAGCCCCTTCCATGGGGTGTAGCCATGACAATGGGTGATAATGCCAGGTAGGTGCCCCGCAGTAACCATCAGGCAATGCTCTCCTCTCCTATTAATAAAGGAGGTGATTAATTCCTAAGACTCCAGTAATTTTCTGGCAGAAGTATTCTGTCTTTAACACATCTTTCTTCACTCCTGTCTCTCCCTTTCTCATGGCTTGCAGAATGACCTATTTGCTTATTTTGTTTCTGCGGGGGAGTATGAGGATTTGCAACACGCGGTAAATCGCTGACCTTGCTTCCATCAGAAACCTTCCCTCCCTAGCAAAACGCGACTGTTGTAACCTCTCAAACAGCGCGCTAATGAGTACTCCCTGACTTCAAGAAAATCTTAGTTCTTCTAACAGCATCCTATTGGATAGTTTGATCTTTGCGATGTTGAAATTCCTCCCAAGGGTCCCACAGAGCTGGCTGAGGGAAACAGCTATCCGCACATCTCCAAAGTTTAACAAATGAATGTGGTGTTTTTGACGCTGGTGTTGCCATAGTTTCTTCCATTTAATCTTCAAAATTTACTGCAACATCAAGTGATTTCTTTTTATTTTTTAATTTAAACTATCAACAGAGGAGTTCCTGTTTCCAGTACAGAATGGATGCAAATAATTCTTTACAAAAGTACATTGCTTTCATATTCTGAGTGCCAAATCACAGTGTTTCCTGTAAGTCAAACTTAAGATGCACACAGGTTTACTAGCACTGAATTCTATGAACCCAGAAAGTTAGGGTCTGAGGACAGAATGAACTGTTTTCCTAAGGCACCTGATTTGTGACAATTTTATCTGACTATTGATCTATCATCCACTTTATTCTTCTGAACTTGGCCAGGATTTCCCAAGAATAAGATTGCAGGAGAGAGGCAGAGAGCCACAGTATAGCTGTGCGATGTGATGTTCTCACAGCAAGGAGAGGAAAAAGTTTTCTTGGCAAAGACATGTTCTTATCTGCAAATAAAGAGCGATCTTAAAAAATTCCAGTGGTGTATTTTTTACCAGTTTTATAGACACCAGGAACCCCGCAGACCTAAATCACTAGGTTTTCCCTTCTGACTGTAGAAAGCAAAGCAAAATGATGGTAGCTAATCACTTTGGAAACAGAGCCGTACGCGCTACCAAAAATGAGTTCTGACCCTTGGAAGTCTGCTCCCAGGGAGATCACTTCACTTTAAATGTGTGTTCTAAGTGAATTAATAGAATAAGCCACTTGGTTGTCTAAAACCAGAAATTTTAAACAAATCCCTCCTTTCGTTGACAGGAACTGTCTTCTCCAAACCCTCTAAGAATTTTAGCTGATGAAATATTTGGCTTTTGAGATTTACTGTGCTTGAAATGAAGCTCCTAAATCAGTAACGTCTCCACCAACAATTGGACAATGATAGAAACAAGAGACCTTTTTAATTAAAACAAGTTAATGGCTACGTTGATGCCACGTTTCATTCAGGACCCGGGGAAGAACAACAACAAAAAATATGTACAAGATGTATGCTCAATATGTTCCACGGAAAAGGTGCCTACAAACAGAAATCAGATTTTTCCCATGATGTGTTGAGTGAAGTGGATATCATGTTAAAATGAGCATTCTTATTTGGGCTTAATATTGCTGCTGGAATAGAAAAGTTTCATATTTTTACTACAGGTAATAATAATTTAGATTTTTCTTCTTTTTTTGAATTACATCATAGAGGTTAGGAGAATAATTCCAGGTCTTTCCATGCACTGCAAATCAATGGTAAGAAAGTCAGACATTGTTACCCTTTTGTTAATTTGTAATATGACCTTGAAGCCAAAGTCCATTTTCTTTTAGGAGGTCACTCCTTACATAAACACGGTAGGTGTTTTTTTGTGACAAATAACCAGAAAATAATTAAGTGAATATAGATGTTAAATATCTTTCACAATTTTAGTGTGCGTAATTCACCTGTAGCTGGTGCAGATATATAAAATAATATACACATATAACCATATATATACATGTCTATGTACATACACACTCATACACATACATTCACACTTAAAGAAGTGAAACCAAACAGGAAATACTTATTTAAATAAAAATTCTTCACTGAGAATAGACTAGAATTACTTTAGGTCACACTAATGAGCCCCTAATGAAATCTATTGTTGAGAATAAGAGCAGAGGTATAAAAAATGAAAATCAGTAAAATAGCTGCAAATCTATAACTCGGTTGTCTATATGAAATCATTCTTTAGTCCACTTACTACAAGGTGAAACTTAAATTTTCTGATTGAAGTCATTTATGACTTAACAAGGGCATAGGCTGACACCAAATGGGAGGGAAAGCCATATACCACATTCAAATTCCTTGTGCCTGACAGGCAAGGCTGATTGAAATTCATTGCTTCTATTTTTAGTTTTTATTTTACTTAAAAAAGAAACGAGTACTAAGTGACCATCCTTCTGTTATATCAAATTATCACATCGATATTGCACAGAATCAAAGTCTATTCCCAATGTCAGTAGAGAAAATCTAAGACAATGATCATTTAGGGCACAGGTTTCCAAACTTGGGGCCCATTAAACTAGTATTGGGATTCCTTGAACCATTTTCATAAAGTATATAATATCCCCCACACATTTATCTAGAATGAGGTTGCACAGGTTTTTTTTAAAAGTGCTTTAGTTGAACTTACAGTAATTCACAAAACCGAAATTGATTATATTTTTAAAAATGAAATATACACTATTAAATACAGCTTGTTTTTCCCACAATAAATACCAAAATTTAAAGATAGTTGATAAATGAGTTTCAGTGATGAAAATTTGGGACTGGCCAGTCTGTTAACAACTTTAGAGTCAACTTTAGAGTCTTTTTAATTCAAAACTCTGTACTTGAACATTTCTCCGGAATTGTTGACGATGCTCGTTCAGTTGGCCATCAAATCCTTTGGGATTTACTTTGCAAATAGCTTATACATCTTGTCGATCCTCTGAGTCTACATCCCAGTGCCTGAGATGAGAATTACAATTCTCTGGCCCCTGCCTAATTCAGCGCCACACGCTCTTAGGTTCCACTCAATTTCCACACCATCTATGTAGTCATATAGTCATGTGCTCCCCCGTGCAAAAGGATGGATAAAACCCATGAAAGTAAGAAGTTGAAACATTTGTCCCAGAAGGTCTGTTTCTTTGAATGTGTCCATGAATAGGAAGTTTGTTGAATGGATTCTACTGGCTGAAACCACACAATGGGATGCTATTCATTTTCATAAAATGACAAGGAGAGTTTATGTGTATGGACACAGAGACACATTTAAGGTGTCTCAAGAAAAAAAACGGTGAGTTGCTAATATTAGGTATCATATGATCCCATTTTTATTTAAAAACTATAATCTGGAAGGAAATCAAGCAGTAAAATGTGATTATCTCTAGGTATGTGGTTATAGGGGATTTTCATGCTTTATTTTTAATACCTGTTTATGTTTTGTTCACAAGGTACATCTCCTTTTGTAGAAATCACAATCACAGACATGCACAAATATATCAAGTGTGTGGTAAAACCAAATTCATTAGTGGACTTCAAAGGCCTTTCTGTGTGGGCAAGACTGACCATCTCTACGCATACCTTCCTTACGTTCTTTAGCCTGCAGATTCACTATGTTATTTGTTAACTACTTCCAAAATATGCCTTGCATTTTAATATCTGTTTTCCTTTTTATATGCAGTCCCTTAAACCTAGGATGCCCTCTGCAGGGCTTCCATGTGCCCAGAAATTGCCTTGAAAACATTGCCAAAACATGCATTCTTCCCGTGGATAGGGCATGACACCAAGCTGCACCACTGGCTCCTGGAGCACAGCACCACCTGTAGGCCAGTCCCTGCACCTTACACAGGAATCACCTGCAAAGTCAGGCAGTGCCTTGTTGTCTCTTCTCCTTTACCTATGCAGGCCCCTTTTCAAAACATTTTCTAATTATCTTCATTTTCTCAGCACAATAAATGGTTTTCAATGAATTTCTATTATGGGACTTACCACTTTACATGTAGGGTGTTTGCTTGAAGATTGGCGTCATAGTTATTACTTGAACTGGATTCAGAAGCTGACTTCCTCGCTTTGGAATCTATTGTAAAGCCTTGAGCATGTTACCTAAGATTTCAAAGCCCCACTTTCCTCATATGTGAAATGGGGAGGAGAACATTAGTCATTCCATAGCACAGCTTTGCAAACTGAACTGGATGATGCACATAAAACAGCATTGTGCCTGGTGTGGAGTATGTTAAAAAGTGAGTGCCTACTACACTGCTTTGCTGAGCATCAGAAACAGTGCTATTTATATTTGCTTCACCTACACCCAGTAGGTACATAAATGTGCCCTTAGAATATATGAAATGGAGCCAAAAGGAAAAAACATGACCCAGCTGGGCATGGTGGCTCACGCCTGTAATCCTAGCTCTCTGGGAGGCTGAGGTGGGAGGATCACTTGAGCTCAGGAGTTCAAGACCATCCTGAGCAAGAGTGAGACCCTGTCTTTACTAAAAATAGAAAAATTTAGCTGGGCATGCTGGTGGTGTGCACCTGTAGTCCCAGCTACTCAGGAGGTGGAGGCAGGAGGATTGCTTGAGGTCAGGAATTTGAGGTTGCTGTGAGCTAGGCTGATGCCACAGCACTCTAGCCTGGGTGACAGAGCAAGACTCTGTCTCAAAAAAAAAGATTATGCAGACAGTAGAAAATTGTGTGCTCTATGACTGCATAACAAAATGTGGTATATGTATACCATGGAATACTACTCAGCCATGAAGAAGGATGACTGAATGCCTTTTGCAACAATTTGGATGGAACTGGAGGCCATTATCCTAAGTGAAGTACATAAAGAATGGAGAAACAAACATGCATGTACTCACTATTAAATTGGAACTAACTGATGAGCACATATGTGCATAGAGAAAAGTAAAACTCAACGGAAATCAAGCAGGAGGGAGGGGTGAGGAAGGGACCGGCAAAAACCTACCTGACAGGTACAATGAACACTATCTGGGTGACAGGCACACTTTAAACCCTGAATTAAGCATTACAAAAGTGATCCATTTAACCAAAAACATTTGTACCCCTGTAATACTTTGAAATTTTTAAAAAGGAATGAGTTAGATTACATTGATTTGTGAATAATTTTGCACCCGTAGGGTTTGTGTTTATTTATCACCCTGTTTATCAATTATTTATTATGTGTTTAAAGTCTAAAAACAAGGTAAAGAACATATCACTGCTTTGACCCATGCTGTGAAACTTATGGAAATGCTCATTCAACCAACATGTATGGGGTTTCCACGAACAACCCAGCAATGTACTAATTAAGCAGATTTCCATAGTATATTGAAAACTTACAGAAAAGTGGTATTTTTCTTTTTGCATTTGTAAGCTTCAGTTTGCTTTTAATATGAATACATGAAAACTTACTTGAATTGAAAGTAATATTTTTCACCATCAAAGTGTACACATATAAAACACATGAGATACATCTTTTGTACCTCGATGCCATCCAGGGCACTGTAAAATGTAAGTAGGGAAAACGATGACTTAACATTATATTAGATAAATTAGTGCTCATATTAGATGAATTAAATGTAACATAAAAATAACTCACATATAATAGATGAATTACAACATGGATGAAAGTTAACACACACACGAGTAACAAAGTAAACGTGACAACGTATAAAACAGCTAAAATTCTAGTGGAATGTTTAGTTTCAATAACTGAAAGGTTATTGAAGAAGAAAGACAATATTTTCTGGAATCAAGTGAGGGCAAATTACGCATATATTGTACGCATGTTACACGCTAAATTTGTCCTGCCGGTTTAATCCTTTGACCACACTCTCTGCCTCAAATTCTCAGTGATTTTATATTATGTTCATAATTGCTCTAAGATCAGAGTTTTTGTAACTTCTTTGCCATGTTTCTTTCTGAGGATGGCCAGGTCGTGATTCTTATGTTCCTGTTATTCTCAACCACAATGCAAACCCGGGACACCTTTTCTAAGCCCGATTTCAGGAACTTTTCACACATTGATTGATTTTGAGACTGTATCGTAAAAAATCAAGGAGGTTACCACCCAGTGCTGGATATGAGATAACTGCAATTCTGTTTTCACTCAACAGGAGGAACTTTTGATTTGTGAGCAGTTACAGGACCCCTCGTATCTCTTCAGTGTATTGTTATAATTGTCATTGTTTTGTCATTTCTGATAACTTTGTCCCAGCAGTGCATGGAAGTCTATACCGAGAAATTTAAGTGGCTAGGGCTAAGATTTCTCTCTGGGAATTAATACGCAAAGAAACATTAAATGGATCACATACAAGAGCAGGTATGATCAAACTCACCTCTGTTCTGAAAACTAGATTTTAAACAACCATTGCGGTACCAATTCAGAAACTTTTATCTCAAAAACTTTTATTGGCTCCAAAAAGCAATTCTCTGGGATCAATATGCATATCAACTTTTTATGCTCACAGACAGTACTTGGAGGCTATGTTTGGTGCATTGAATTTTGGCCATTACTCTTAATGTTAAACAAAATATAATTAACCTCACCATGCCTTAAAAGCAAAAGCAGACACAGAGTTTTGGACAATTGTGGAAAAAAAGCAGCACAGATTTTAAGACAACAAAGATGTCATCAAGATAAAATATTTAACAGGCATTTGGGATTAATTCATGGGTTCATTCAGTGTATCTTCATGGATGCTTACAATATGTATGGCATGTTTTTTCCATAGTGATGAAGATGCAGCAATGAACAAAATAAACAAGATCTTTAACTTCAGGAAATTCTAACATGGACACACAGATCACAAACAAGCAAACATTAAATAATGTAGTGTATGAGTTTCCTATTGCTACTGTAACAAGTGGCCACAAAGTAGCTTAACGTAACACGTATTTATCATCTCACAGATTTGGAAGGCAGATGTCTGAAAGGCTTCTGCAGAACTGGTCCTTTCTGGGGGTATGAAAGAGGATCTGTTCCTTTGCCTCTTTCACCTTCTAGAGGCTGCCCACATTCCTTGACTCATGCAACCCTCTTCTGTCTTCATAGCCAGTCGGGGAGCATCTTCATATCTCTCTCTGACCTCTGCACCCATCCCTAAATGTTCTCTATTTCTGACCCTCTGATCTTCTTTTTATAAGGATATTTTCATTACACTGAGCCCACCTAAATGCTTAAGGATAATGCCCCCATCTCAAGATCCTTATCTTAATCACATCTGCAAAGCCCCTCTTACCACGTAAGGTAGGATGTGAACCTGTGTAAGGAGCTGTTATTCTATCTACTACAGGTTGTCTGCATTATCATTGAGTTGGGAGAGATTTTTTATATATTGTGGCTACAAGTCCTTTGTCTGCTGTATTTGTTACAAATGTTTTCTCTCAATTTGAAGCTCGCCTTCTGCGTTCTTCACAGAGTCTTAATTCCGACAAAGGCCACATCATCAATACATTCTGTTATGGTTCTTACTTTTTGTGTTCTGTGTAAGATACCTTTGGACAACTTGAGCTTGCAAAGATCTTCTCCTATATTTCCCTCTAAGCAAGGCATCTCTGAGGAAGTATAAATTGAAGGTAATGACGAAGAGGAACCAGACACAAGATGATGAGAGGAAAACATTTCAGAGGAAGAAGTATAAGTTGCAAAGTCTCAAACGGGAGACATGCTTAGAGCGTGAGCAAGACAGAAGGAATCTCAGCGTGCCTGAACCATAATGAGGAAGGAAACATGAAAGAATTGTATTTTAGAGGTAGGCATGGGTGGATTCACGCTCGGAGGATGGAGAAAAATATTGGAATTTATTGGAAAGCAATGACAAGGCATACAAGTTGAACCATGGCCATGCAATGATGATGATTTATGACTTGTAAGTATCACGTTAGCTGCAGGTGGAGGTGCCTGCAGGAGGCTGAGTTTGGGAGAAGTCCACAGCAGCGAAAGTTGTTCCTGGCTTCTACTAGTTTGGTGGCGGTCATCATGGTGGAAGAAATTCAACATCTGTCCTCTGGATACATGTCATCAGGGTGCTTTAGGCTTTGGTGATGACACAAGATGTGAAGATTAAGGCACATTTGGTAAAGGAGTGGAGATTTGATGTTAGCTCTGGTTTTGCTTCACGTTAAGTTTAGATACATGTTCTGAAGAGTGTTGATCTTTTTAAGAATAAGCTTAGCACAGCCAGGCCAGTGTTTTCTAGGTTTAAATATGTAGAAGGTCTTTATCTGTAATGCATCACCCAAAGTGTGTTGGTTGTAACCAAGTTATGAAAATTGGGTAAGTACCCTGTTGATGGAGACATATCATCCGGGCTTTCTATCTTGGCTGAGTTGTGTACATTTCCAAGAGTCCTAGGACTGTGGCCACGTTTCTTTTCCCTCTGAATATCAGGCTTTTCCGTTATGCTATCTTCACAAATGGAAGAGTTTACTGAAGCCCCGTTCTCTCTAGGACATAGAGCAAGGTGATGAATGCTAAAGAACTTCACACATCAAAAAGCTCCAGGGAAATGTGAGCTGCTGTTGTCATCTTCTGCAGGAAAATACTTAGTAAGGGCTTGACGGTAACAGTAATTATGGAAAAAAGGCAATAATATGGTGTGTTTTACATCACCTTCAGTCCAAGACACAGTATCATCATAGTTGAACCAGTGAGAACTTACTCAAGTGCTTTCATACGCAAGAAAAGCACGTCACACAAGACCATACAGGGTACGTTTAAAATCTCTTCTAATCAAATGATTTCAAAGCACAACGTGCATGGACTCATTTTATTATAACCACAACAGTCTCAAGGTTGACAAACTTGATAGACAAGGTCAGAAAAAGTTTAAAATAACAATTCAAGCCTTTTTGTGGTGTTTCAATCTCTCAGTGACCCTAAGTTGCTGTTCACTGTCCAGCTCGGCCACATTGAAAATGAACCCGAGAGAGACAGAGAGGTTACTGAGGACCTCTGCGTGCAGATGTTTTTATTTATTTTTTTTATTCCATGAATACGTATTTATCAAGGGTTGTTCTGCATCCTGCACGGTGCTTGCTGGGAGTAAGTTAGAATGATTCTCTCCCAGCCCTCATGCTACTCGGAGCCTGGTAGGGCTGTGTTATCTCAGAATATATCCACACAACCTTGAGTCGTCAGTAAGTATGTAAATGCACAGGCTCCATCCTCGACTTCCGAATCAGAATCTCTGGGGGTACGATCCAGGAGCAGGCACTAAAAACCAAAAGTTATTTTTATGCATATTCATGATTTGAGTAGCACCACTCTGGGCAAGTGTTTTTGGCAGTGGTAGCTATCTGGTGTTGGTCTTTTAAGAATAAGCTTAGCACAGCCAAGCTAGTATTTTCTAGGTTCAAGTGTGTAGGCGGTCACTACACGTAACGGGAAGAGTCTCCCTTTAGAGAGGTAGTCGCATACTTTGGTACATCATGCATAATGTCATCGGTGAATCTGACAGCCCCTGCAGAAGAAAGGAACACAGAGCTTTCTTCGCCATCTTCTCCTTTTATCACCAACCCTGTAACCGCTCTTCACAAAGAAGCAGAAGGAAAAGGGAAATGATTTCTCTTGCCAGAAATAAAAATCCCAGAACCAAATGTGTTTCTCTCTCTCTCTCTTTCTCTCTCTGTTTTTTTTTTTTTATTTTTTGCTTCATCTGCCAGAAATTGTGAAGTCAAATTTATGCTCAATTCGAGAACCTGAAAGTCTCCGTTCCTTTTGCCTCACAGTGACAGACGTGGCTTCTTTTATTTTTGGGAAAAAAAATAGGAAGAATAAATTCTAGTGTTCTTACCACTGTAGGATGACTATATGTAACAATAATAGTTTCAAATAGCTAGGAGGAGGAAATGGAATATTCCGCATCCACAAAGAAATGATAAATGTTAAAGATGATGGATGTGCTAATTACCTGGACCTGATCATACATTATAGATATCAAAACATCACTATGTACCCCATGGATATGTGCAATTATTATTTGTTAATCAAAACATAGATAAAATGTAGGAGTTACTATATTCCTGTCCTGCCTCTAACTGGCTTTAAATTAAGCAAAACTAATATTTAAAACATAGTAAGATATCATTTTATATCTATATCTATTTATGTGTCTGTAATACTTTGGCCATTTTTACTGTTTTTAAATGCACAATTCAGTGGGATTCATCACACTCATAATGTCATGCAACCATCACCACTACCCATTTCCAAACCTTCTCATCACCCCAAACAATATCTCTGTAACTATTAAGCCATAAGTTCCCATTGGGGAAATACTTTGCATGGTGTTCCTATGATGACTTCCCCACACACTGGGCTAAATCCACTGAATTAGATATGACGTCTATATTTAATGACCTATGCTGTACCCCCTCGACCATTCCCACAATTGGCTTTGTCGGCTAAGAGATCTAAACATACACTTCTCCAAGTAAGACCAAACATTCACAATAGACTGCAACTTCTTGAGACCCTTAAAATTATACAGTTGTTGTTGCTTTGTAATCTATTTACAGAAGTAAAAAAAAAAACCTGTGCATTGACCTTAATTAAAACTGGAGACGGGAGCAAATGATGGAAAACAATGTATTTTGTCTAATTATCCAAGATTGATTTGAATATCTACTAAAATTCACCACTCTGGTAGGCTTCTGGTCAGCCGAGATGGATCTCTGCCCGCAGCAATTTGCCACAGCAATTTGCCATTCTGCTAATTTTCAACAGGATGCCTTTGAAACCTGGCATGATATTCCTTTTCCAAGAAAGATCCCATTATGTTGAATACATTGTTTTTTTGGTAGCAAAATTCTATAATGTTATACTTCTGAATGCTTCCAAGGCAAGTCACAAAATGAAAAAAACTTCTCTAATTGACCACCATATTTAAATAGAAACATCAGAAAGCTCCCAACATCTTTATGCAAAATGCCTTATAATTTATAAAGGTCTTTTCACACATTACTTCATTTTAGCTGTATTCCCGAAACTGAGGTTCGTTTCAATAACCAATATTTCTAGTGTCCTGGCTTACGTCCATGGCCAAACACATATTATTTTAAAAGCACTGGGTAACAACAAATAATTGATTAATAACAAGTTGTGTTGCAAATAGCTGATATTTCTCTCCTCTCCTGGCCCCAAACTGCACACCTCTTAAACTGGGTTGAAAGATTTTTTTCCTACACTCATTGTCCACACTAAACCCTTGGAGATCTTTTTAACAAATACTGATGCCTACGTCCCAGTGGTACAGATTCTTTTTTTTTTTTTTTTGAGACGGAGTCTTATTCTGTCACCCCAGCTAGAGTGCAGTGGCATCGTTGTACCTCACCGCAACCTCAAACTCCTGGGCTCAAGGGATCCTCCTGCCTCAGCCTCCCATGTAGCTGGGACTATAGGTGTACACCACACCCCTCTGATTTTTTCTATTTTTAGTAGAGATGGGGTCTCACTCTTGCTCAGGCTGGTCTTGAACTCCTGGCCTCAAGCGGTCCTCCTGCCTCAGCCTCCCAGAGCACTGGGATTACAGGCATGAGCCACCACGCCCGGACTGATTCTTAATTGGCTGTTTGGGGGTTAGAGTGTAGGTACATGCATTTAAAATATATATGTACAAGTAATTTTAATGAAAAGCAAATTTTGTGATCCACGCATCTAAAGAGAAGGCAAATAAAAACAATGACGCTCTCTATTTCATAATAAAATTCTTCTTTCCATTTTCTTATGTCACTCGTTTCTTACAAAAATCAATGAATTTTCCTGTCAATCAGGGCTACTCAAATTTTATCAGGCATAAAAATTACTGGCAGGGCTTGGAAAACAAGACTTTATAAACCCTACCCCAAATTTTAGATTTGAACCCCCACCCCCAAAGTGGGACCCCAGAATTTGTACTTGTAACAGATTGCTGGTCAGTGAACCATACTTTGAGCACTACCACTGAAGAACACCCCATGTTCTAGAATGTGTCCTAATCCTGTCTTGTTTTTCTTCCTCCTGTATTTCCAGTAAACTGGTATCTAGTTCATAGGTTTGATTAGGTTCATGGTGTCCTTTGTAAGAAAGAATGCTCCTAGGAAATTCTCTCATTTCATGCTGAATCTCATAAAGAGTTATACAGCACCTGGTAGTTTTATTTTCAATCATTTTAAGAGTGATTGATAATAGCATTCAGGTGGCAATTAATCCCACCATTCATAAAGAGATATACCAACTAATTTTTTCAATGGATATTTTGCAAACCCTTGGGGATGATTTCCTGGGTCTCCTACTTAATTTGAGGTTTCACAAAATAAGGATTTCCTGATTCTATTGTTCTTTATGCATTTATTATCTGGAATTCTTCTTTGAATGATTAATATGTTAGTTACTCTAAAATTCAGTATGTATAGGGAAAGTGGGCAAAAAGCATGATTCTTTTATTTATCAACATCCAGGTAAATAGGATTGTGCCCTAGTAATTTGACCAATGAGTATTTATCTTGAGTGTTGTGATGAACACCTGCATTGTTATATATTTATCATTTTCAGTTCAGTAAACATTATTCTTACAGAGGTTCCAGTTGCCCCATTGTGGTCAGTCTGGGTTCCTTCCAGTTAACTTTTAGGTCCTTATTTTATACGCACACATACCCATGCCTATGTCTGTGTGTGTATATACAACCAAACTATGAATAATGTTTTTCTTTTGTTAAAAGAAGGTTCTTGATGCTCTTTGAGACTGTCAATGTATAGCAAAGAAGATATATCGTTACCATAATCAGACAATTAGAAAATTATACAGATTATATGTAAAGGATAAAAGATTTTATGTAAAAGAAAGAAGAAATCATATGAAATGGAATTCAGACAGACAGTTGACACCTAAGGTGTTTTATGGCCTTGGAACAGTTTCAGGAAGAAACAACAATGCTGTCACAAGACGGCTCTTGAATCCCTACAGCCAACTGTTGATCAATTGTACTTTGGGTAGCATCTCTGGGAAACTACTTGGAGCAAATTGTATGTGGAGATGTAGAATCTGTCAACGAACTTGAAGAGAAATCATTAAGTTTGGAGCTCAGCCTAAAGCAAATATTCCTGCATTATAGGTTTTTCTAACAGGTGGATGACATAGGCGAGTCAATACTATTCTTGCCTACCTCCTCGTAAGAGTTACAGGGGGAGCAAAAATACAAAAAAAAAAAAGAATTTACGTTAATTCTTGCAGCACTAAAATCAATCCTTCAAAAAAGTACTGCTCTCAACTGAGTCCACATACGCGGTAAGACTCACACCTCCAAGGAGTCTCCCACTGCCTATCTGATAAAGATTTTAGTCTATGTCTGTAAGGTTCTTAGATGCGTTCCAGTTTTAACTTTCCCCATGCTTGACTAATTACTTTTTCTACTCAGATGTCTCACCTAAAACTCAGCACGTTCCATACTGAGCTAAGCATCTTTATCTCCTTCAAACCGGTCTTTTTTATTAATTCTTGTATCGATATCAGCATGATGTAACCAGTGACACATTTGAATTCATACTTGTCTCGCAGCCTGCCTTTCCAGAATCCCAGCATGTGGTTAACATTTGGGGTGTGTTTTACCCTTTAAACGGGTTGTCATAGTCATCCTATTTCCACACCCATCTGCAACGCCAGGGCAAAGATCTTTATCCGCTTTAAAAAAAAACCTGCCTGACAGTTATTCCCTCTAGGTCTAAACTTTTGAGAATACCCAAGCTTTTTTTCCTGTCCTTATGCTAAATCTCGCTTAAAATTTATTTTGCTGGAGAAGCTTTAGTAGTTGTGTTATATAAGAGTAAGATCCTAGGCTTGTCTGTCAAAGCCATACACATCATCTTTTTTTCATCCAACATTTGTTTAATATCCTCCCTTTGCTCAATCAGTTTAGTCCTATGAACTATGTTCTTATATTTATAGCATGTTTGTTTTATGCATTCATTACATGGATGTTGCATAAATGAATAAATGTCCTCTTCACAGGTGGCAGGTGGCCTCTGGGACATCTCTCTTGGAAGCAATCATGTGTCCAGTCTGGGCAATGATTTCAGTGTGAAGTTTTATCCAGCAGAGGGGAGGGAGATTTATAATATGATAGAGGTGCTTGCATTTTATAATAGCATATGAATATTTTAGACAGCTTACATGCTAGATCCATTTGTCTTTCAGTACACAGTGAACAGCAGAGCTTATGAAATGCTATTTGTCAATAGTGCAATCATGTATTGTTTACCAAGAATGTGTAGCCAGCTTCCCACTGCAGCGACTTCCATGTGAAAATGATGTCACCAAGCTTCACAGAAGCCCCTTGGTGCCCTATGTGCCATAGGCAATGATACCGTGTACGCAGAGCTTGCTAAATTGAAATGTGAAACCCCTTTCAGATGAAGTCACCTCAGCCCTGGGATAAAGTTATAGAAAGCCTCCTTTTTTGCTCTGCTGATTAATCTGCCAAGAGGAAAATGCAATGCTTGTTATTGGCAGAGCTTTGTTGGAAACATACAAGCTTGTCCATTTTGAGAGAAATTCTACACAAGACTTGGTAACAAACTATTAAATATGGATTTTTGTTTAGTAGGGACCTTGCTACATATCTTACATTTTATAAGATACATTGATATTTTTTAAGATTTCATTTAAGCTAAAATGTATCACTAGGGAATTGTTTGATAATGTAGGGGGAAAGAAATATCTTTTCTTCCCATCTTGGGTTCATGGCTTAGGCTCCCATAACAAAAGACAGACTAATAAGAGAAAGAATACACATTTATTTAATAGAAGGTTTGTATAGCGTATCAGCCTTCCTAAGGAAATGAAGGTCCAAGGAAACAGGTAAACTTGTGTATTTTTATGCTTAAGTTTGGTTGATGAAGAGTGGATACTCTTAAAGATATATAATTGGACACAAGGGATGTAATCTAATGGGAATAAACCAAGACGGACTTAGCAAGGCCTGTGTGTTCACATTCTTCTCTGTGCCCTGTGTCTTCAGAGATAAGGACACTCATTGCCTCTGGGAATAGGGAAGGCACCTGCCACATGAGAGTCGCACGACCTGCTTCAGGGGAGAAGGGCAGAAGGAAGTGGGGAGAAACCTTCCTGCTTGTGCTGTTGGTGCCATATTTTGGGATATTGTGTCCCATCACAAACACTCATTAAGTAGGTTTCTCTCTGTGGTTATAGGCTGGGAGACATGGATTCTTAGTTTAGGATAGCACAGACAATATTTTATGAGAAAGTAACCGGCGGTTGACCAACAAGACGGGATACAGGTGACAATTCACAATTCTGATGACATCACAGGATTCTATACAGTACTCCTCAAAGTGTGTCCGTGGACCAGCAGGGATCCCCTTGTGTTGGAAGCAGGTAGACGCACAAATCCTCACTTTCGTACCCCCAGAGCTACGGAACCCAAACCGTGGAAGATGGGCTCAGGAATGTGCCTTTCAGCAATGCTTTCTGTGATTCTGATAAATGCAAAAGTGGGGACAGCACCCTGGTAGTGCACTGATAGTAGAAACAACTCTAACCCAAGATCAGTTCAGATGAACATATTTCGAAGACACTCCACAAACCAATTTATTGTGCAAGAGTGTCTTTAGACCTGCAAATAAATATGACTAATTATATTCTGCACTGCTGAAGAAAGTGAGATACTCCCTCCTGCATATAATCAATGGATCAGACATTTGTGTGAGTTCTACGGGTATGAAAGAAGAAATATTCACCAATGTAGGAATACTGGTTTTATCTTGATGGCAGGATAAAAAGAATTGGCTCCAAATACATTTATCACCTTTTCAATTCCTGTATGTCGTCCTTCACTGTTGGTGTTTCCTGATGCATGCCTAGGTGCCTGGTCCTATTGTCTTACCCCTTCCTGTTTGCAAAAATTTTGTAAATTTTCAGTTCAACTACCACCTGTCAGGAAGGGCTGTCATTGCAATAAATGCTCATCACTCAAATCCATAATCAAGGGATGGTATAATCTCTGTTCTAACACACCAAAAATGAGCAACATAGTTCCATATAGATTAGTGGATCCGTATAGCTTTTTCTTAGGGGGAAAATAGGAAAAGTTTGCTCTTGGGAGCTCATCACAAGCCTTTGGTTAAACATTCATGTGGCAATCAAAAGTGCACCCAGTGATTCTATACCCACACCCTTCCTTGTCCTAGTTGTCACTATGAGTCACTTAATATTTTCGTGTAGCTATGATGTATGATGATCAATGAATTACAAGACACCCAAAATCAGAGCACTGAGAAATTGCCCCTGGAACATTTGTGCATTTCCTTTCAGAAACAGATCAAAGCCCTTTAGAAATTTCTTGACAAGCAATGACATAATACAAATGTACATTGCATTTCCTGGGTAATTTTCTTAGTTGGGGTATTATTAACGCACTACAACTGATGAGGTCTGTAGGAATGAAAGAAGCTAACCAAGAGTTAAACATTTCACCATTTCTGCATCCACTGCACTCAGAACTCCTGGGGGTACAGATTTGTTTGGAGGGTGTAGAACTATACATGATGTAGGAAAAATAATAATAAACCAAGGAAGAGATTTCTGCTTCTTTTGAGATGGAGAATAGAACAGAATACTGTTTCCTGCACAAAAATCGACTTTGGAGAAACTACAGAAGCTAAGACAAGGTAGGAATCTGATGAAAGAGCAATAATATAACATAAGACAGTCAGTGAACTATAAGCCACCCTGGGGAGAGTGGGGGCTGATGGAATATATATACACACACATGGCAGATGGGAGTAGCTGCAACTCCAGGCACAGCGTGCAAGTGGTGACAGAAGGAGGCCAGGTTGGAGGAAAGGTTTTTGAGTTAATCATGGTTGAATCCCCACTCCCTGTTCTCTTCTTCACACCACATAGAAATCTTGAGCACCAACCAGCTAGCGGGACCCCGTAAATGCAAACAGAAGCTCAGCTGCATTGAGTTGGTTACAAACTTTCAGGGCTACCAGTCACTTACATCCATGTATGGGACTGTCCTATTTCCTTCCCCCCGACCCCTCCACACCCCCAGGAATGAAGTTAAAGAGGTGGCCTCTTCTTAATGCTGCTTCCTTTAGAGAGTTCAAAGCTAAATTTCCAATGAGAACCTCTTCCTCATAGGTTTTCAGTGTACGGGAGTGATCAAAAAGTGTTTGTTTTATGTTAATCTCATCAAAAAAACACACAGACTTGGGCCTGCCCTTAGGTCATTTCAAATCCACAATTACAAAGTACAGTGCAGATTTATTATTGGGTTTATTACCCTAAGGAGAACATAAGCTCAAATGCAAAGGAAAACAAACAAACCAAAAACTACACACCTGAATATTAAAAAGGCTACCAAATACAATCTCTCTCTCTCAACAACAGAAAAAATGTCTTCTACGTGAGATACAATTATTGGAACAGAAACATAATATTACAATAGATAAAAGACAAAATAAATACAATGTTTTAAATAGAAGGTTGCAATAAGAAGTAAAAGGCAACTTAGTAAATATAGTAGGTATTAGTAGGAATAGAATAAATAATGATCAAAATGAAGAACATGACAGTAGAGAAAAATCAGAGAACAAATAGAGTTGAAAAGCAAATTACTGAATTGGGAGACCAGGTGGAATAACTTTCCCAGAAAGCATAGTGAGAGAATAGAGGACAGAAAAATGTTATTGGAAAAAATGGATAATTGATGGGTAGATATGCCAATATCAGATAATACACAAAGAAAAAGATGAAGAGGAAAAATTAGTTGATAAAATAATGAAAATTCACTTGAAACAAACAAAGAAAAAGAATGAAATCCTGATTTTGAGTGGGCTTATGGAATGCCCTGAGTAGATACATCATTATGAATTTTAAGAACATCAAAGACAAACAGAAAATTCTAACAGCCTTCAGAGAAAAAGAGTGATTCTTATTCATTCTTAATCTTGAAGAAGAATCACATTGACATCAAACTTCCCAATTGTAGCTCAGGATATTAGCAGGTACAAGAGTAATACTTGAAAGTTTCAAGGAAAGTAAGTCAGAATTTAAATTTTATATTAGAAAAAATTTTAATTTAATAGTATAGGCAAAATAAAAGAAAAATTCAGTCAAACAGGGACTCAAAGATTTTGCTAAACAGAGATTCAAAGACTGAAAATTCTCTGTGAGAAAGTACTAATAAAAGAAAATAAATAATTTGATAAAAATGCTGGAAATGATATGAAAGTTAAGGGCTGCCAATTTACTTAATAAAACTTATATTGTCTAAAATGGCTAGAAAACAGAAGACAGAAATCATATATGGATAATAGTCCAGAATTTAAATTCTAGGAAATATCTACTTAAATGCAAGATAGGAGTAGGACTTAATGGAAATACATGTTTGACAAAAATTTCTATTGTTGGAGAAATGATACAGAAATTGATGCATATGGCAATAAATTCATTGATGTATTCTATATATTTCTGATATTGATCTAGAAATTGAACAAAATTGGCATAAACCAATAGAAATACTATTGCTAAGTTTATAAAGACAATTGGAAAGAATAAATAGCAGTGTGTGTGTTCCATTAAGGGCAACCATAGTACAAACATAAATAGATGATTTAATTTTATATAAATCCAGTAGAAGCATGCCTATGAAATGGCAACTAAAAACATATGTTTTCAAAAAAAATTCACAGCTCTCCTATGCTTATCATGAAGTAACTAAGCTGAGATTATAAAATTACAGGGCAGAAATAAGTATCAATAAAACTTATATTCAACAAATATCAATGGGGCTTCAACTCATTATTGTTTTTTAAAAATCCATACAATCCCATGTTTGAAACAAAGCCCATGATGAAAAGTGTATTTAACTCAACAGACAAATTTAAAACCAAAAGATACAGAAATAATCAAAATAGAAAAGATAGAAGAAGACATAGCAGGCATAAATGAGACCCAAAATGTGGATGTAACAATTTTAATGGCTCAAACATTAGAATTTAAGAACATAATATTATAAGAGGGAAAAAAAGAGACATTTGTACCCTTTGACCAAAATCCCCTCATTTGCCCCAACTTCCAGCCCCTGGCAACCACCTACCTATTCTCTGTTTCTATGAGTTCAACTTCTTCAGACTCCACATGTAAGTGGGGTCGCGTGGTGCTTGTCTTTCTGTGCCTAACTTATTTCACTTTTAATACAATATCTTCAGGTTCACCCATCTTGCCATCAATGACGGGATTTCCTTCTTCCTTCTTTTTCAAGACTGAAGAATATTTCCTTGTATATATAGGTTCACAATATAAATTTCAATTTTTATATACACATATATATGCTGAAAACATTACATCAGATATTACATAAAACAGAGAAAACTTATTGTTTAAAGCACACAGGAAAATCTTTAATAATCGGATTATGTTGTATGACAGAAAGAAAGCTTCCATAAGTCCTAAATGATCGATATAATAGGAATTCACCCCATGAATCTAATGCAGTAAAATCAGAAATTAATGTGAAGAATTAGATTTTAAAATCTATGTTTTGTAACAGATTCGCCCCTGGAGCCCCCAGAAAGGAATGCAGCCCTGTCAAGCCTTGATTTCAGCCATGCGACCGTAAGAAGAAGACCAAGTTAAGCTGCACTGTACCAGGGTTCCTGAGCTTCTGGAATGCTGGGTTAATAAATGGGTGTTCTTTTAAGCTGCTAAATTTGTCATAATTTGTTATGACAGCATAACAAAATTTGTACAGCAAACAGACAACTGCAGAAGGGGGACATAATAGAACACTAACAGACATACACAGGCACACAAATGTACATATATATATTCTATATATATATAACGTATATATAAGAAATCAGTGTATGATAAAGTCAACAAATCATGGGGGAAATAAAGGAGGTTTTTATGTAAATCATCAGTCCAGGTGAATCTAATGGCATGTCTACCACTTACTAATGGATGAATAATCTGTGTTTTTATACAAAGTCTCCTAGATAATAGAAATAAATGTTCTCTTCCTCATTTTACGGAGTTAATATTAGTTGGTGCCCAAACCAGGTAAGCTGAACATAAATAAGGAAACTTATAGCCTATCCCATTTTGTACAGGGATGCAAAAAACTTGATTAATATGTAACTAACAACAAATGCAAAAGGTATTAAAGAATACACGACATATCAAACTAAGTTTACCATTAGAAAGGAAAATTATATAATTTACTACATGAACAAATTAAACACAAATTAAAAAGCTTCTGCATGGCCAAGTAAACAACCAACAAAGCAAACAGACCTACAGAATGGGAGAAAATATTCACATGCCATACATCTGACAAAGGGCTAATAACCAGAATCTACAAAGAACTCAAGCAAATCAGCAAGAAAAAAATCAAACAACCCCATTAAAAAGTGGGCAAAAGGCATGAACAGAAGCTTTTCAAAAGATAGACTAATGGCCAATAAACGTATGAAAAAATGCTCAATATAACTAATCTTCAGAGAAATG